>CM040439.1:45652163-46285470 GCA_022702705.1 Papilionanthe hookeriana x Papilionanthe teres | reverse complement strand
TTTCGGATATTTTGGATGATATTTTGACCTATTATCTTTTGTTGAATGAAATCATCATCAAAATGTCGTGGGATCCACCAAATATGTCATCGGGACCCGTTAATCCGCCAATCAATAGAAATCCCCAAAACTACTTATCCTATATTAATGACCCAATGTTAAGGATTTAAGTCTTCCCTAAGGTATTTAAATCCTTATAAGAAATGGGGGACTTTTATTTTTGCCACATAGAGATCATCAGACTGGTATAGGTCTGAGTTCTAGGTGGCTAGGGCGATGACAATAATGCTAATGTGTGTTAAACAAGAGATACGATACGATGTGGAATTATTAGAAAAGTAACTCTTGCCTCAAGGACCTTCAATTAAAGGAGAGAAAAAAATCGATAATACTATTCATCGACTCTTGGTTAGATTGTTGCACCAAATGTTCTTAGTTTGCTAATAGTTCCAGCTCGATTAGAGTGACTAGCCTGTGGACTACACTACTTTACAATAAAAAAATAAAGTTTCATTTGCTTGTTAAAACAAACTCTGCATGAAAACTTAAACCATAGGTTTTGGATGAAAATGAAAGAATTAAAATGAAAACTTATAAAGGTCCTTGGTTAGTCATTCGAATCGAGGTTAAGAACTGTCATCAATAGATTGTCAAGTCGGTAGAGTTGGGAAGCATACAATCTAGCTCTGAGCCTCCACCTCTATCAATGACTTATACCTAGTCTGGGTCTTCCGTATGTGCTTACAAGTTTCCTTTCACCGACTTGTGTTTTAGTATGTTTCGCTTTTCTCCATTTCTTTGTACTAAATTTTTCTGCTTTCTTTTTCTACAATTTATTTAAAGTCTCTGTAAATTATATTATATTTTATGAATTAATCATGTAGCGGTAGCAGAGCTCTGGTACGCATTTTATTTTATGTCCTATAATTTTCTTTAATTTTTACTTTACAGTACTTCCTTACCTTTACTTGCTTACTCTGGATGTAAAACTACAGTTGCAAAACAAAAACAACAAAACCACAACAAAACATACTTTCAAAATTAAAACAATACTATTAAAAAAATAATAATAAAACATAATACACACTTTTTTAATTACAAGGTTCTCTGGTATGAGGTAACCTACGGTTACTAACGAGGATTTTTTAGTCTAGACGAACCTAAAAACTCATTTAGACTAAGTAAAATCAAAAGAAAATTGTGATGCAGGAATAAGGGAACTGTGGCATCCTAAACAGTGTCACTCTATCTAAATTAAATTTTCCCCCAAGTAAAGCACTTGAACAACAATAAACTAAAACCAAAACACTGAAACATATACGGTAAAACCTTTTGAACCTCAGACTTTAGGCATGCTACTTCAACAAGAATCTTGGAGCATATGTCATGGGCAGAACGACGAGGACCTGCAGAAGGACATCTTCGAGAGAGTAAACAATTCTACAACAACAAATCTTTCCTTAAAATTAAACAACCAGTCATAAGACTTCGAGGTAGTCGGCCTAGTGTGTCATATATCCTCAATTTATCTTTACGCTCCTACACAATCATGTTGGGTAGTATAAGTCCTAACTATTTTTAAGGTTTTGAGGTTGTCGTCCGATACAACGTAAATACTCCTATCATTCAAACTATTTGTATAATCGGTCTCATGAAGATGTGAGCCCTAGATAATAAAATTGGCAGGATGAATCATCAACAAAAATCTGTCAAAAGTTGAAGTCAAACAATAGGATAGTTTGAGAAGTCACCGAGGTTCTCCTCGGGATCTGTAACGTCCCTTAACTTTCTTCTTTTGGATTCAATAATAACTGTTTCTATTTGATCCTCTCCCATTTGATATTCTCTATGTCTTACTGTGGAACCCTAAACTTTGAATTCATGACGGCAATACCTCTAAACTAAATTGAGAATTTTCTTAGGTGACTTTGGTTATCTATGATGTAATTTACTATAGGAGTTTGCCTTTATAGGAAACTTTAAGAACTCAGCTTAATATAATATTGTCTAATCTTATATATTATATAGAAGAACTTGTAGGTTAATATAAAGGATTCGTAGACCAAACGGATGTCATAAAGTTCTTAGTTTATTTAATCGAACCTCACTATCAATCAATGTAGCAATTCTTCGGGATAGGTGCATGGCTTGTGGTATAGTGCTCATTTATTTAAACTATTAGATATATGAGATCAGTTAGGTCTCTTATTTTCAAAATTAAAATATTACTTTCAAAATTATTTACATTACTTTAAACATACTATAAACCTTAAATGTGCATTACTCTAAATATAATCTTATGCATAAACATTCCTAACACCTAAACTTCAAATGTTACATACATACCACTAAAATCTTATGCATATACATTCCTAACACCTAAACTTCAAATGTTACATACATACCAAAATTTAAAAAAGAAAAAAATGGCCGAATTTACATTTTTCGAACGGCTAGGGTCACAAAGAACAGATTTTGGTGGCCGGACGAAGGAACAGCGACCGGCGATGGAGAGGTACGACAACCTGCGATGACGAGAGGGAGGAGAGCATTTCTGTGTGTGTTGCAAGAGGGAAGAGAGGAGATAGGGGTGTGGCGTGCAAAGAAGAAAATGAATTGGAATGCATGCGGTAGATTTCTTAGGTCAATTACGCATGTTTTATAGTCTACTTTGCATCAGATTTTTTGACGTTTTTAAGTAAAATTTTTACGTTGATTTATTAAACATATATAAGTGCAAAAAGTGCACTTCACCATAATTTTATCATTGTTTGTGTTAAATATTTTGACGCAAATCCGACCCAAATTCTGATGCTAATAGAATAAATTTAATTTCGCTGCAAATTGGTCGTAAAATCCTACTCAGATATGTACGTCAAAATTTTTCAATGCAAATTTCTGACGCTAATTCAAAGGTCTCAAGTATTGAAACGCTCTCACAAGTAGACGTTTTTTCTTGCTTTACATGTAGGATGATAAACCTACTGAATATATATGAAGGATCTTACTTCCAACATAAGAGATTTAGGAATGTTAATGCAATTATTGATAACAAAGTTCAAACTTTGTTGGTGTTTTTATACTCTTTATCTCATTATAAGCACTTTTAAAACATCTTGCTATATGTATTTGATATAATAAACATAATGGAAGCCAAAAATCTATTTCTTTTAATGAAGACAAATGTAAACTAAGTTCAACGAATGGTAATTTAGACGAAGTTTTCTACTAGATCATGTTAAGAAATCCTATAAGATTGAGTCTCCTTCTACATGGCAAGGGCAATTTTAAGGGTAGAAATTGCTTTTATTATATGAATAAATAACACAAAATGGTAATTATCATGTTTTAAAGAGGAAATAGAAAAATGCAAATGACAATCACAAAGATAAGAAGTTATTAGATGCAACTACTGCTATAGATTGGTTTGTTTCTAATGTTAGAGATGCTTACTTATTAAAATTGAACCTCAATCCTCATTAGAGGAGAGACCACAAACAAGAAGGGAAATTAGAGCAGCAACATTACCAATAGGAATAACAATTTAATTAGTCTTAGTTCAAGTCTATAAGCCTCTTTATTGCACTCAGAGGAAGAGAACGATGCAAATTGAGCTAGTATGACTTATGCCTTCTCATATAAAGAAAGTCTTTAAGGTGCCTCAGTGTTGGCCATCTCCATTTAAATTTAAGAAGTCACAACTGGTTAGTTCAACATGTAGGCCTTCACCCATAAAAATGAATGAAAGACAATGTTACATATGCATTTAGATTTCAATCACTTTGTAGAAGGAGATTATGATATCTCAAAGGTGAATAGCAGTCCTCTTCGTGGACACGATAGTCTTGAAAAAAATAAAATACATAACTAAATATCATTAACTTTTCTTATTCAGCACAAGGTAGTGTTTATTTCAACCATGGTTATATAGTTATAATTATTTTTAAAAATATTTAAAATATCTTAAATTATTTTAAATATGTTTAAAAAAATAAATAAATAAATAAATAAATTTTAAATAAATATACAACATTAAATTCATCCCAAATAGAATTTTGAACTTAGAAAAAAAGATCTGCACAGTCTAAAAATTAAACTAACATGTGAAACACTTCTAAAGGTCCAATAAGTAATCATATTATTTAGAATAATATATCTGAAAATTAAATTCAAGAATTAGGCCTAAATATTTATTTAATTTGAAATGAAAAATCTGAAGTATTAAGAGAAGTCTTACTAAAAAGATTTTAAAAATCACATTTATTGAATTAATTTTGATGTGATAAAAAGTTATATAAATCAAAAGAATTTGACTGAGAATGATAGATTATTCATAATTATCTTTTTTTAATGAACTTTAGCGATAATAAAGAGAGAATGTATCATATTGATATTAAATGATAATTTTATAGAGGTGTAATCCCAAAATGTATGAGATTTTTTATGTGAAAAATTTGTAAAGAGAAAAATCATAGTCTTATCTAGTCAAAATAAACTAATTAATGTAAAATTTATATTAAAAATGACGAAAAAAATCATTGATATTAAATGAATAATTGAGAAAGGTGTTTTTAAAAGATATGAGATTTTTATTAGTACAATATACTAATACTTTTCTTTTATCAACCAGATGATAACCATAATTATAAAGTTTTTATCATTGGTTAATCATTATTTTGAGATTAGCCCAAGATGTTTATTATCCATTGGAGTGGGTTAATTTAGATAACTTGACCCTTAAGAGGTTTATGGCTCATGTTGGTCCAAAGTAGCCTTTTTAGGGTAAGTTAACCAAATTTACTCAGGCTATGAGGTCAATTGGTTTGACATAGATTGGATTGAATCGAAAGCACCCTAAGGTAGTTTCATGTTCAAGGCTTTTTGATCAATTTTAGAATTGAGGATAACTTGCATCATTTGGTGCCATTTGAAAAATTAGTTTAGTTGGAATTCTATACATTCTAAGTAAGCTTCATTGAAATGAAATAAGACAATTTATGGTTTAGGAGTCAATTGGACTTGATTCATTCAATCAATCAATCAACTGCCTACTTGATGAGACTAAGCTATAAAAATCATATTTTAAGAGTAGTCCAAATATATTGTCATTTTGAAAGTCAATGATGATTTGGCAAATTTAGTCCTATAAAATTTTAAATGGGTTAATTAGTGAACTTGGGTCTAGTGAACTAAATGGTGGAATTTTGGGGCTAATTGGGAAGTAAAGTATTTAGATAATATATAGACATGATATTTAGGGCGAGGTACATCATCTATTAGTTAGATTAACTAGAAGATTTTAAACCCGTTGGTATTGATCTTGGGTTGACTTTTCTTAGTCTAATCAGTTGAGAATGATCATGTCAAAGAATCCTAAGAACCTAATCCCAAAAGCCTTAATTTCAATTAATAGGGTTCTTATATGTTGAATTCTATAAGTGTTGTCAATCACCTTAGAAGGTAGGGTTAATTAGGACCAATCTAATGATCAAAGGTTAAATGGAGTTTGATTACTTATGGAAGATGATTGATCCCATCAACTTCATCAGTTGAAGTCATTTTGGTTAAAATGTTCAAGTAATCTTTACAGGGTTATTTAGATTGAGTCAAGTCAATTGGAGTGAATTTACCTAACAAACTAGCAATTAAGGTTAGATTTTCTATCGGGAGTCATTCAGGTCTATTAAAAATTTTTATTGTAACCCTATTTATCAAATTTGTCAATTTGGAGAAATTAGCACATTTGGGTTTTTTTTGGGGAAAATGGAAAATTAGACAAATTGAATATAATGAAAGGTCAATTCAAAATGTTTGAATAATATTCAATCATGGTTCAAACATGTTCTTGATATATTTCACACATAAGTAATAATAAGATATAAAACACACTTTCTGACGCTTTATCGAACTCTATCTATGTTAGTGCTCTATTAAACTAATTAATCTATGATGCATAATAAAATTATTTAAGAGATAGTAACCATGTATGTTGGAGTTGATGAGTGAAATTATGTTGAACTTCATCGGCACGTATTGAGCTACTAAACCTTGAAAAAGGTATGATGCTGATGATGATTAAGTCGAATTGGGAATCAGAGGACATCATTTTCTTTCATTGAGATGTAAAAGTAGCATGATTTTTTGGGTTTAAAATGAACTTTCAAAACATAATTGTTTGCCAAAAAAAATTAGTAATACTTCTCCATTTTATGATATTATAGGGAATATAAAGCGAAGAGACCGTTAATAAAAATCTAATTCAAATGAGTGTGTCTGTGTGTGTGGTCAGTGTGTGTGTGCGCGTGGGCGATAAAAGAAGTCATAAGATCAAATATCAAACTAACATTTGTGCAATCTAGTGGCCAATGATGTAAGGCTTAGAAAAGAAAGTTGTGATTATTATGTTGGGCACTTCATGGCTGAGCTATTATTAACATTCCTACGAACTATCATTTGAATCATAGATGAAGTCCATCCTCTTATTTTTGCAGTAATTAGGAGGATCAATTCAGAAGTTCTCTATATTAAAGCAGAAGCTCATAAACACATAAGAAGAATGGAATCTAAGTTAATAAGAGAAGAATTTAAGAGCTTGATAATTATTAATGTTATTTTATGTTTTTATTAATTGTTAATATTATTTTAGTTTTTATACATTTTGATTTGAAACAAAATATTTTTGATGAGTGGAGATAAATTAATCTTATTTTTGAAAACAATCAAAATATCTAAGAAAATATTGATTATTAAGAACATTTTAATTTATTTTTGAAACTAAAAAACAAAAACTTGTTAAAAATACACTAAATAAATATATCTTTAAAAACAAAAACAGAAGTCAAAATAAAAGTAAAATATAAAATAGATCCATACAAGCCTTCAGCTTCTATTATGCATAAAAAAGTTCGATTTCAAGTAATACAAAGCAAAATACAGATTTTAGAAAGAATTATTATCTCAAAAGCCATAACTTCAAATTTAAACAAATATTACACCTAATAATTTCTCATAAACTGACTAATTATACCCTCCCCCCACCTCATACCTAATGATACAAATGAAAAAATTAAATAATTACTTTAATCAGATTCTTCCAAAACCCCCCACATTACCCTCAATGATCCCAAAAAAAAATATATATATATATAATCAAAACAATAGCACACCATTCATCAATACAATCACTACAGCTATACATAATACCAAATTGAGTCCAACAAAAGGAGAAGAAGTTCTGTAACCAGAAGCAATTGGCAATGTCTCAGGAAGAGCACACTCCTCACCGTTAAAGAACACCCTTGCCGGAAAACCATCGCCGGCACGGATGTTGACTCCCGGCGTCAACTTCTTCTTGAAGGAGATTACTGATTGCTGCTTTCCTGGCACTCTTGGATCTGAAAGGGTCTTACCGTTCACTTCTGGCATCAGGTAGTTGAGACCCGGCAGTCCCTGCATGCATCATCAAAATTTCATTTTTTTTTTTCTTGTTTCTGTTTTTTTAACTCAAACAAGATCAAACCAATTCAATTATGCTTGATTTGATAAGAACATATGTATTTTAATCTCTTAAAGAGATTAAAATTCTATAGTATAATTCTATAGAATAAGAATTATACTATAGTATAATTCTAGAATAAGAATTTTTTTCTCAATATTCATTCTCTTATGACAGTCCTTTATTCTCCAACAAAGTCCTCACCTGCATGAAAATAATGTCTCCGATATCAGGCCACACAGTGTCGTTCAATCGCGTACCATTGAAAGAGTATACATTTTCATAGCCAGAAGCAATGTTCTTCTTCATCTGTATTGCCGAGAACCAGTCCCTGAGAGAAACCATTAAAAATGCCAATTTTAACTTAACAACATAACTCAAAATACTCATAAAAGTTAAACTGATTGATTAAGTAGTACCTGAAAGTATACTCCCCCCAGTTGAAGATGGTGATCCTCGCCGTCCACCCGCTCCTATAATCTGAAAAAAGATGCCAGTTGATACTCACGCCGCAGTTGTCGCCGCAGGGCTGCCGGCGAGGCAAAGGCCAGTGCTTGATGTGAGCCCAAGCTCTCGCCTTTGCCGTCCGGTTGTCGAATGGCACGAGTAGAGCTTCCGGCGGCAGCAGCATTGCCGGTGCGTCGGCATTGCAGATGGCATCCTCTGCACACCCACAGGCACATGTGCTGCATGGGATCACAGAGTCGTTGTAGTAAGCTGAGTAGGAAACACAGCACTTGGCCTCTCTGGCTTTTGGCTTGGTCATATTGCAAACCACCTGCCAAACAAAGATGAACGGTCAAGGTGGATGTGACTCTAGTTTTATTAGTACGATGAGGCTAGACTTATTTATGATTTTATTTGTTATAAATTTTTTTCTCTATATGTTCTAAATTAAATGAGAATAACATCAAATTTAATGATGAAAATGAATAAACTAATATATATTTACAAGTATAATTATCATGGAAGAAAATAGGAGATAGAAATTTTTCTTGATGTTTCTATGACTAAAAAGGCGAAAACAACCTCTTTTCCCGAAGAAATTAATAGTCTTTAAATTTGATAATGGTAGTAAGTTGGAGCACTATTTACATACGGAGTACGCACGCAGTTCTGCGTGCATATTCCTCTGAATAACCTCCCAATAACTTACTATTGGGGGGGTTATTGAGAGGTTCTTGGGGTATTAACTCCAATAACCTCCCAAACCTACCAATACACCTATCCATACCATTTGCGGTTCCTCACTCTTGTTTGGGGGGTTATTATGAGGTTATTTGGGGTATTAACCCCCCAATAAGACCCACATAACCCTCTAATACCCTCAGAATAACCAGAGAACGCAGGCAAAACTGCGTGCTTATTCCGTATGTAAATATTTTCCCAGTAAGTTAAAGCCTTCTCATTCAGACTTGCATCACACCAGTAGTCATATTAGGAGCGAAAGAGGGTTCTTGTGAAGTGTCTTTGGCATGAAAAATTATTATTTACGAATGATTTGTATGTGTGGATTGGGAGCGGGTACTCATCTGAGAACACTCAAATCTGCACATACCTGATCTGAATGTATTAAATGCTCACTTAGCATACAAGAACTTTTTAAAACTCTAATGCTATATGAGTCAACCCAATGGAAAAGAGAATAAGATTATTTCCCTCTTCCATGTTTTCTTTTCTTATTGGGTTGGCCTATAGCCATTTCTTCTTATAAATATTATTTTTATCAATGATATCTACTTATTCTGAAAAAAAAATAAAGCATTATATAATTATAAATCGGGCAGCACGATAAAAGATATATGAGAATTAATTGACGTGAGATACGTCAATGAAGAATTGTATGCTACATGTATGTAAATTTCCCATTAATTTTTTTACCTGCCAACTAGCGATTGCAATTGATTCCGACGTGAGTCCGGATGGGTCAGGGAACTCGGTCGGAGTGACTAGAATCGGCGCACCACACTTATAATGCGGGTTAAGAACACCCCTTATCTCCCACTTATAAGGCGGATAAAGCGCAGTTCTATTCAAATCAGGAGGCAGCTTATACACCTGGAGCTGGAACACAGCCTTGGAGAGCGATGGATCCATATTAGGTGGAAGCAAGGTGCCATTTTTACAACAGTAAGGTATATTCCCAAGCTCCTTGTCCTGTTGTCGTTCAGGAGGGAGATCAACAAGTGTGGGGCGCTTCTGACAACTCATAACTTTGGAGAAGTCGAGGCTTTGATAATATACAGCAGCTTGGCCATAGATGCAGGCCGTGGGGTCTTTGACTAGGGTGTAAGCTCCCTTTGTGGAGTAGATGAACTCGCCGCGCATCCACTCCCAGCTGAGGTTCCAGTTGTCGAGGCGGCTGAGGGGGTGGTGGTTGTCGACGGTGACTTGCGCCAAATAGTTGTCGGGGTAGGCTTGGAGGACGTCGTAGGAGATGGTGAGGTCGCCATGTTGGCGAGGGAGGAGTCTGATGTGGGTTTGATTTGTCTTCCACTTTGGATCCCGGATGCAACACACGTACATCTCACTCCCTACGCATGCATGGTCGGAGTAACATTTCATTAAAATGCAAAAAGATTTGATTTTTAGTGTAAAGCAATTGACAAAATTGAGTTTTTGAAGGAAAATTAAGGTGTAAATCGCCGATATGAGTTTTAAATTAACCACATGGGTGGCAAATAGTAGGTACCAACGTTTATTGCTCTCCTCCATCTCAGCGTTGGTGTACATCCAGAGTCCCGTGAAGGGGGCATCGTGTCAAATAGGCCCCATCATTTTTAAAAATAATTAATGCCAATGTATTGAGGTTGGGTCACTTGACACGTGGTGCCCAATTATTGGACTCCGGACGTAAGCTAATCCGGAGTCCTGATGTAATACTTTTTTCTTTAAGATGAGGGTGACATTAATTATTTATGTATTATATTCATTGTTAAATATATTTAAGAGTTTTGAAGTTCACCGTTTTCAATTATGAGAATATTTTGATAAGTTGTTTTTTTTTTTTTTTTTACATAAATAAAGGCATTTATGCCTACACTTTTATGTTTACAAATATAAACTCAAATCTTTAATATCACAAAAAAATAAACCTATTAATTTTCGTAAATGTGAAATACATGAGAAATTATTGTATCAGAGTCTTTATGTAGTTTTAAGTCAGGACTCCAATCAGGATCTTCCACATATACAAACAGACTCTCAATTTAATACTGGAATCGCCTACTAAGATACAATGATAGATCCTAATCGAAGTCTTGCATGAAACTAGATCGTGACTACCGATACTGATATTTTTTTCCTTTTCATGCATGGTTCTAAAGCACCACCACAGTGCTACATATGTAAACTTAATTTTAAGAAAATTATAAAAATAACCAATAAACTAAAAAATTCCATGCATAATTTCTCCTCCCAACACATCAATTATGATTTCCATCATCCCTACCCATTATATATAATTATAGATATCATACCTTGACGTTTAGGCGTCGGACACTTGACTCCATCATTAACCAACCTAATAGTTTTAGGCATTGGTACATTAGGGGGCTTCACCCCAAACTGAGTTCCAACAATGGTAATCTCCACCTTGATCTTCTCCATATCTCCGGCCGTTTCGATCGAATTCTGCAGATCCGTTTGCGGAAACCCCATGAAAGTCGTCCCATTTCCGACGCTCGCCGGAAAATCAGTACTATCCGCCAAGACGGCGCCTTCCGTCGACACCAGAATCTCCCTGTTCTGAAAACCGATAAAGAGCTTCCATTGCTTGAGATCTCGATCCATGGTGTTGGTGACGGTGGCCATTGCTTTAAATGCATAGGCTTGTGCTGATGCGTTTTTGAGGTGGGGGAATTCCTTGGTGCGTGAAATGAAGGTGTAGGTTAAGAAGGCGCCGTTGCAGCCGTCTTCTTCGGGGGGCAATGGGGAGGAGAAAGAAGAGTCGTCGTAGTCTTGGGTGAGGGCGGAGAAAATGGAGGTGAGGAGGAGGATGATGATGAGGAAGAATGAAGAGGAAGACATGTTTAGGGTGGAGTGCTTTGGATCTGTTGTTTTCAATGTTGTAATGGTGATTAGATATGAAATGATGGAAATGGAGGCATGGTCGAGAGAGGAGGTGATTTGTGAAAGGGATTGCAGATTGAAGGAGAGGAGAAATGGGGTAGAAGAAGAATGGAGTTTCTTTTGGGGCTTCAGCTTCTATTTTGGGATATAAAGTTTGGTTTTTTGAGGTAGAAAAGGAGAGGCGGAGAAGGAAGGATACAGTGCAACGGAGACAGCGGGGAGCGTTAAAATTATTATTTTTAGCATTGATCGTAAATCATACTAGGAAGGGATATTAGATATGTGCGGAGGAGGGCTATCATATTATGATTTAGAAGGGATAGCGAGATACTGTATTTATAATACCCATAAATTAGAAATATATATATATTCGGGTTAGAAATGACCGCAAGTCAAGATAAAAGCCGGAATTCCCGTATTATATATTTTCTCCATAAATTATCTTTTTGGCTATTTCGTTGTGGTTAATGATTGGATTTCGAGTTGAAATTGGATTGGGTTGAAAAAAATTTAATCTAAAATTTTGGTTCATAGCTCAACTTATTTATTTCGATCCAAATCAAAATTTGAATTAATTTTTCAGAGATTAACAATGTTTGAGCTAAATTCACTAAATTAATAGTCTTTACATCACTAAGAATGTTAACGATCCGATTGCAAGTCAAGTTGGGTTCGTCTAAAAAACGGCTCGAAAAAATTTTGATCCAAAATTTTAACTCGTAGCTCAGCTTGTTTATTTCAATATGAACTAAAAATTGAATTGATTTTTGAGCTATTTACTGTTAAATTCACAGCCCTAATCACAGTAAGGGTTTGTTTGGGGATGCGGTGTGGAGACGGCATGGTGCCGCACCGCAATTTTTTTGTTTGGTAAAACTATTTTTTCTTGTGTTCTCAAAAAAATGTGTTTTCCCACCATTCTTAGTTACATGTGATAGCAGCTAAAAAACTTTGGCTTGACCATTTCAAAAAAAAAAAAAAAAAAAAGTAATTGCCACCACAACTTCACAATTGCTTATTCAAACAGTTGCAGCTGTCCCAAACTGAACCCAAATAAAACTTATTTTTCCACATTATTCTGAAAACATTGAATGTCATTTCTCCATGAATCGGTCGGTCCGAGCACGGAATATATTATACATTTGCGACCATCATTCACATAGCAATTCAAAACCTACGAAAATTTTCTTCTTATGTGACCTCTTCGGCAGATGAACTCTATCGATCTCCCCCTTCCTCCCAACCCCATTCGCAGTGTAATAAAGTTCATGTTTTTAGAACGAACGAAAATTAGGTTAATTTTTTTGTAAGATTTAAAGCTCAAATTTTTGTGTTGGTTGGTTCCTTTGCTCCCTTGAATTTCAAAATTACAATAATCCATTTGCATAACTTATTTCCTTTTGTATTTAAACAACAATATTACTCGTACCTTTTAAGATGTAGAACTAACTTTTATTTTAAAAACTTGAGTTGTTCATCATGGGATTACTCTCCTCACTTTGTTGTAGACTTATATGTGCATTTCATATGTTCCACTTTCACCCAATTCTTATGTATTTACATATCTAACACCAAAAGTTTGATTTTTACATACCACCCAAATCATTCACACAACATCAATAATAACACCATTTTAATTTAAAAAGTGAAACACATTTTCACGTATAACTGAGGCGGAATGTGAACGGAAATGCTTTGGTCTTCTTCTACATCTTTCCCTGCAATCGTGCTCTATGCTCCTGGATCTCGCATAGCCCCTTTTTCTTCCTCTGCAGCAGGCAGCTTGGTTGGATAGGGCTTGCATATAACTTATATTAGTCATTTATAAGATGCATTATTACCTTTGTAACATTTGGCATATTTACATTTAAATGTAGCTCGACTTGTTAACTCTATTTGCAAGATGTTAACTCTATTTGCAAGATAATAGAATTCTTTCAGCTGTAAATTTATTTGCAAAGCTAAAATTATAAACACTAAAATTCTTTCAGTTTTATATCTTTTTGTGGGTTGAAAATTATCTATTTCCGGGGGGGGGGGGGGGGGGGGATATAGGAAGAAGCCAGAGGAATGGGGGAAGGGAGAACAATCTAAGGTGAAAATTGAGGTGTTGGAGGAGGGGATGGGTGATTATTTGTAGAAGGTGCTAAAGAGGAGCGCATATTGGAAGGGGAACTCAGGGAGATTGAGTGGAAGCAATGGTGGAGGTGGGAATAAGTAGAGTCGGAGGATAATATGAGGGGATGAGTTGAAGGTGAAGGTGAAACAGTGAATGTTGTGAATGTTCTCTCTCTCTTTCTTCTCCGCTCTCTCTACCAGACATCCAGCTCACTGAAGAAGAAGAATAAATGGAGAAGAACGAAGCCTACCTTTGTATGCTACTTGGAGAATCCCCTTCTTCATCTGCTATACGGTTGAACAAAAGCTAAAACAAATCATCAACAAATGAAAGCCAAATTAAAAGAGGAAGAAGCACCTGGAGCAATTCAAGGCAAAAGAATAGAATGCAAGGGAGAACTAGAACAACGCATTTAATTCCTTCTATCTTCTGCTTGTTTTTGGATGGCGGGACCGTTATTACCAAATTCGTTGCAGAGAGGCGGGAACAGTTGAGCGGGGTCCGCATAAAGGAAGGCAAAGGAGAGTGTTTAAGGGAAAGGAATTTAATAAAACAATTAAATTTGAATAACTGCCAAATAAAAACAGGAACTGAAATATCTCAAGCATATAATGACCAAAGATCAACAAGCCAATATTTCTTCAAGTGAATGCATGAGAAAATTGAAGCATAGGTGTTAGAAATGTAAATACAAAAGAATTGAGTGGTGCCTGTGTAAATATTCCTAATTAAAAAAATACTGTCATTCTATTATTGTTTTATTTTTTGGTTTTTTAATAAACTTTTTGCAATTAGTGAGTTTCATGTAAAATTTACAGATTTTGTAATTTTTTGAATATACATATGACCATTCCAAGGATTTAATAGTTTCCAGGTTTTATTCCTCAATAGTTCATTAAAAAAATTGGAAAATTTACATACACATCACACAATTGTTGTGTACTTAAACTTCTCATAGTTCATACACCCTGGCCATCCTGAATAACTTTTTCCAATTCTTTTTCTTTGTTGAGGGAAACTATGATGAACTATTGAGGATGGCCTGGGCGTGAGCTTCTCAGGCTACCCATATAGACATTCATGGCCATCATTAACAAAAGTGAACCTTGTTAAAGAAATATGTTGTGAGCAACTACAAGCATCACACTAAGATTTGAAGTATTCGTGCAACCAGTGATCTCTGCTATGACAACATCACAGTGTTTTATCTGATCGGGCTCTTCTCAGAAAGTAAAATCTACAGCTTACTTCTGAGATTCAAGTGGTATAGCAAAACCCTGAAGGAACAAATGAGAAAACCAATATCAGTTACCTAACAGTTGAAGAATGATCAAAACAAAAGAAACTCCATCACAACGTATTAAATTTCTTCCAATATATTTCATTCCGTGCCAATAACTTTATTAGCTTTTTAACCATTTTGCTATGCAGAGTCATACTTTAAGATCAAAACAAAAGAAACTCCATCACAACATATTAAATTCTTTGAAATTTAATTTGAACAATTTAAAAAAGCTGTTCGATAATCATGTTTCATAAAAAAAAACCTAAAAAAAAAGGTACAGCTTAAAACATTTTCTTTCTAGTTTAAATAAAAGAAGGGGTTTTCCTATCTCACACCGAAACTTTCATAATTATAAATATCACATGAAAAGTAGCATTTATTATCACATTTTAACAGTCACGTCCATTTTTTATCGATAGATAAAGTATTAGCATAAGCAAGATTTATTGCTATTTACATTTTTAATCAACAAACTTCGAATGAGATTAAAAGAAAATTTATATAATTCATAGCCAGAATCAACTAAGAATAAAAAAAAGAAAACTTAACTAGCCATAACAAAAATATTAACAACAATTAAACGAGTTAATAAAGGTAGTTCGCAAGACTAATTATTTCACTTGCTAGTTAAGCAATTAGCTTGGCAAAAGAAACATTAATGGAAACTTAGCTTGATAAATTAAGAAAGAAATTAAAATATTAAAACCAAAAACATTACAAATCATTACAAGTAGCTCTAGTAGGACAAAAGAAACCCTTACCTTTACTTCCTGGGGGTATTGAAACAATGGTGGGGAGATGATTTATAAATGAGTTCCTTATTGATCCATGGATTTCACATTGGACTTGACAATTTCGACAGCATGTTAAATGATGGGGTCTTGCCAGTGATATTGTCACTAGGTGATGATATTCTACATCAAGACAAAAGCATTTAAAACTTTCAAAGAACAGTTTTAAGATCGTTACTTCTAAGGAGATCCAGAAGTTAGACATAATGATCCAGTTTACAAGCATGGGATAGGTTTGCTGCATATGCTCATAACAGGGAAAACTGCAGTGATTGTAGGGCATTTACATACATACATACAGCTAAATTCGTATGTGTTTACATATCTAACACCTAAACTATACTTTTTACATTAATACCATCACAAATACCACCATTTCCACTATTAAAAGAGAAATAAACATTATTCATGCATATGTAAGGTGGCATGCATGTAAAAATAAATGATTAGGTGTCAGATATGTAAATACATAGGAATCAAGTGGTAACTTTGTAAATCTTCCATTGATTAATTTTAATAATTTATACAAAATATAATTAGAAATATGATAATCAGTGCACATATCCTGTTTGTAACATGATCCATGTGATCTAAAATTATAAAGGAAGCATAACAGATAAGCTCAACCTTCCAGAGAACCTCACCTCTGGAATTTGCAGAATATGTTCAACAAGTCAAAATTCATATTAAACTACAAGGACAGTAGACTTCGTCAAGGTCTCACGTTAGTTCCTAAATTACATAGCTGTTGTCTTTAAATACATTGAAAATTATCCAATGACACAGAAATGACTATATGATATTTAACGGTTGGGTATAACAGATGGCTCATAGTTAAGACGGGTTTGAGAATTCTACTACACCATGATCAAGAATAAGGCATAGTGGCACAGGAATTAGAGATTTAACCTTAGAGATTCAATATGAGTTAAACACCAAAGTTTTTGAAACTTCATTCCAAAGAACCTGAACTTCGCAATAGAAGTCCCAACATTCATTGCCTGAAAAACAAAATCCACACCAGTTATAAGAGCTTGACGTAAATTCTAGAGCAGCATAGCAATTTGTATTCTCTTGAGAGAAAGATGAATTCGTAGATATTAAATATTTCTTTGAAAATCACCAACAAATAAATAAGAATTAATAACAAAAATTAAGAAACATATTGTTATCAACGAATAAAATAGTCAAATGATGAAACAGGATGAAATCGTTTGTTCGATGTCCTATTAGATTTAATATAAAAACAAAGCAGGAAAATAACTTGGTTCAGCATGCAAATAGATGATTAGGAGATTATTAAAATTAATATTACAGATTTCTTGTATAAAAAACCATTGTTACTAAGCCTGGATAAAACAATTTGACAATTTATGTTAAACTTGTAGCTGATCACAAAATTATATGCCAAAATTCAGTAAACGAATCCAAACTTAATGTCAACTAATTGTGAAGAAATCCCCGTAGGAGAAGAGCAATGACCTAACTTGATTGTGGTGAGAAATAAGTAAAAATAAATCTTTTAGCAAAGATTGAAAGGTAATTTCAAGAGAATGTTATAATCACATAGCATAAATTAATTTTTAGTATTTGAGGTATGAAAAAAATGATGCAAATATTTCTTCTTTTTTTTTCATTTGAAAAGAAATAATTTCAATATGCCATGGTAGCAAAAAAAAGAAGCGTAATTTCAAGAGAAAGTTCTAAACACATAACACATCCATTATCTAAGCAAGAGATAACCTAATATACAATTGTGTCTACTCTCATCAATGTGGACATAATATATTTTGCTTTCTATATATGCCATTAAAATTTAAAATATGTGGAAATTTACATACATGCCACACAATTCTTATGTATTTACATATGCAACACTTAAAGTTTGATATTTACACTAATAACACCTCGTGATCAGAAATCCATGCATGAAAAGGTGTATTTCACTTTTAAAGAGATAGTGATGGTGCAATCTTTGATGTAATGTTAAAGATTTGAATGGTATGCATGTAAATATATGTTTAAATGTTATAAATGTAAATAAATACGAAAATTTGGTGTATGTACGTAAATGCTCCTTAATAAAAAAAATTCAGCGGCCAAAGATTTAAAGAATATTAAGTCATAGAAACAAGAGAGCAACAGGTAAATGACCACCACAAAGTAATTTATTCAAGGCACAAAACACATAGCACCAAGGAGCTAAATAAGCAAATAACCATGAGACATTTGTTTGAACCATATTAATCTCATCCTGTAGTTTCTGCACACGTTTCTCAATCTCAGGCTGAACACAGAAAAAACAAAAGAAACAAGCTTCAAAAATATACATGTAAATTA
Source organism: Papilionanthe hookeriana x Papilionanthe teres (assembly GCA_022702705.1). Lineage (NCBI taxonomy): Eukaryota > Viridiplantae > Streptophyta > Magnoliopsida > Asparagales > Orchidaceae > Papilionanthe > Papilionanthe hookeriana x Papilionanthe teres. The sequence goes on along the minus strand of CM040439.1, from coordinate 46,267,369 downwards.
TTCATTATCAATAAACTTTTGCAAATTCATCATAATTAGTCGAAAACATTAGTCTAAGAAAGAACACAATTATACTGGGCTTTCCATTCGTGCTTGATGCATAACTTATATATGAATAAGGCTTGTATGTCACACCTCTCAACCTCAGCACAAAAGAACAGCAACCAAATAAATTTTAGGCTTCCTGCAGCTGTTAATTCTTATTTTTACAGAACTAAAACTAAAGGTATCTAAAAAAAGAAGAAATTTCTGCCTATTCTGCATGCTAGAGGACTAAAATTATCTTATAGTAGTAGATAATTAATATTTTTGAGTCGCATCGAATCAAATTAATATTAAAAAGAAATAATAGGTATAGCCGATAAATGTGTTATTCAGTTTTTCATTTTCTGACTATATCATGTATGCACTGGTGTTGGAGCTCTTAAAGTTGTTCTAGAAGGAGCATTGGAGAAGAAGACAAAGGATATATCACCATTGCAGCTAAAAACTTATGATGTAGTATATCTAAATGATTACAATTATTATTAATATAGCCATATCATAGAGAAATGCATGACAAATTAATTGGCATGACAGTGCACTTTCGAGTTTTTCTTTTTAATTTTATTTTATTTTAAACTGATCACGTTTATGATCTCAGCGATTTTATCCATTCCTAAAAAAGAAAAGTATTAAAGCTAATTAAGCAAACATAATTCAACTCGCTTCTAACATTTGTGAAGAAACGTTACTTTTTATGAATAACTCATTTTCTTTCACTTTTTTCTAAACAAATATTATTATTAGTTTGAAACAAATTAAATTGTCACTTTATGAGATTAATCAGAACATTTTGGTTAAGTACTACTCTTTTGTAAATGTGGTGGATGAAGATGAACAAAGAGAGAGAATTGAGACCATCGTAAAAGAAATAAAGGAGTTGTCCTCATCAAATGTAGATGGTGAGGCAAGCCTATCAGGTTATGACACAGCATGGATTGCAAGAATTTCATCAATGGATGATTCAAACCTCAATTTCCAGCAACAATGGAATGGATAATGAAGAACCAGCTAGAAGAAGGCTCATGGGGGAGTCCACCTTCTTCTCTTTATATGATAGGTTTGTTTGTACTCTATCTTGTGTGATTACTCTCACACAATTTAAGCAATGACATGAACTAAGTGCCAAAGGTAAGGTTTGCATTTTTTTCTAAATCAACCGAAATAAATGAATAATATGAATTCATGCATACCCAAATAATTTGTATAAGACTAGTGATGAAGATGAATATGATTTATTTATGACTATTTATATATTAATAAAATGAGCCATCTTTCATGGTAAAATAGTTTTATCATAAGCACTTATGTATGCTAAACAAACTTATTTGTCTATTACTGCTGTATTAGGAGTTCACTTTACAAACACATATTAAAGATCTTGATGAGGAAAAAGTGTTAAGAATTGTCGATTTTGAGATAATATTTCCTTCAATGCTTCATGTTGACCTCATTTTAGTGAGGTCTTAGCTTTACTCACGTTAGACCCTAGGATCTAGCTATAGGAACTCCTTATTGACCATCCTAGCGGACTAGTAATGGAGCCCACCTCACATGTAGAGCCGAGCCACTTCAGACCGATTTTGTAAGGCCTCGCATGAGTAGTCCCAAGCACTCGACTCTTTGTTACGAAGTGGCTAGGACTAACATGTAGAGGCTCGAAAATGAGTTCCCATAGGATCGGACGGCCTCGAGTAAACCGCCTAATGACTTTCGAATTCGCGCACACCATAATTTGACACTTTTTTTTGGCCCGACCGTCGGCGAACTTGTCCGGACGACCTCGGATGACGAAACGGACCACACGGATGCGTCCGGGACGTCGATTTTAGCTAGGAAGGATACCCATATTGCTGTGATTCCACGCTCGCGCGAACGGCACGAAAATCGATGCACATTTTTTTTTTATTTGCGGGATGCGGATCCGGGCTAGACTCAGGTTTAGTTCGGGTCCGAATTAGGCTGCACACCTCAGCCATTTGATTTTAAAATTCAAATTTTGAATTTCAAATAAACCAATTAATTTGATATTAATTAGGCTTGATTTGAAATTAATCCTTTACCAAATAAACGTCCCTCTCTCTTTGGAAACTAATGAATTTGGCGCTCAACGACGGAAGGGCGCGGATATAGGATCGAGCGGGAGGCCTTATTCCAGGCATCGAAGATTAGCACCTGCTCGCCTCACCTCTGCCGCTCGACATCCCTGCTCCTCTCTTCCGCTCCAGTCTCGCTCGACCCCGCCACCTGTGCTGAAGTCGCTCGCCTCTCTCTGCACCGAACCCGTCCGTCTGCTCCACCGGTCCCCACCGAAGCCCTCGCCTGGTGCGCGCGCTCCTTCTCCCTCGACATCGGAAACCCTCGACTCCCCTGCTCCTCTTTGCGACAGTCCCCGCGCACGACACCGAAGCCGCTCTCCCTAGCCTCTGCTCGACGCCTCCCTCTGCACCGAACGAAATCCCCGCTCGGCTCGTCTCTCTCAGACGCCGAACCGAAATCCACTCCCCTCGCTCCCGCTCGTCTCCCCCGCACAAGGCCGTTCGTCTTCTCCCTGCTCGGCTCGCACCCTCTCGCGCGATCCAGAACACTCGCGCCTCCCTTCCTCGACCGCAACCCAACAGCTTGCCTCCCTGCATCGAAAAAAAAAAAAAAAAACTGCTTGCCTCCGCTTTTCTCGTTCGACTCACCTCTCCCGCTCTCGATAGATCCCTCTCGCCTCTTCCTCTCACGCAGAAATTGTCCCACCTGAAGCTCCCCCACTTCTCTTCCGAGCTGAGCGAGATTCTGAAAAGGGACGTTCAAGTTCATCAAATATTCAGGTATTGTTTTCTGATTCGCTTTCTCGAAGCGCCCCGATTCAATTATAATTGCTTCCAGGTCCCAAATGAAATCTAGATTTGTATGAGTAGCAACTTTCATTACGCACAAAAAAAAAAAAAAAAAAAAAAAAAGATTTAGTTGCTGTAACTTTGAATTTACATGCAGCTAGCCCTCCTGAATTTAATGTTTGGTAAGCTAAATCTGAAACTTTACTTGGTGGATACCTCTAAGAATCAAATGCAATTAATCTAGCTTTGGTCTATGAAACAAAACTGATACATATAACATCTGCAATGTCTGTTTTTTTTTTTTTTTTTTTTTTTTTTTTTTTTTTTATGCATACCACTCTATTCATGTGTATTCACGTCTCTAGCATCTAAACTTTAATCACAAACGAATAAAAATGAACTTGCAATTTGTTTACCCAATTTTCTCATGTCATGAGTAACATTTTACTTTATATTCCTTCTCGAATGCTAGTAATGTGGTAAGTGAAATTAAGTTTAAATGTTAGAAATATAAATGCATAGAAGTTGAATGGTATGTATGTGAATCTTTTTAATCAAAACACTGCTAATGCCCTCTTTCTTTGGTTGTATCGATTATTAGAAGTGTTAAATGCTGTTTGGGGAAGTTTCCATATAATTTTTGGGTCGATTTGCTTATAGCTTTGGAATCTTTATATGTTGTTTTGGGCTTATTTAAATGCATGATTTTGAGACTATTTTGGAGGCATTAAACCTATCATTTGAAGGCTGTTTTACTCACTGTTTTGGAGAAATTTACATGATATCTTTGCTATCAATGTTCACCTTCCTTGAGAGGTTTTGAATGCTGCCTTAGCTGACATACCCACTGTTTTGGGGCGTTTTAAGGATTGATTTTGAAGTGTGGCACTGATTTGGTTGTTTTGACACAGTTTAAACCCATATAATTGCTGTTTGGGCTCATTTAAGTGTCGTAGTTGCTACTTGGGCTTATATAAACACTGTCGCGCTTTTTTTGTTTTTTTTTTTTTTTTTTTTACGGTTGTTTGAGACTTTTTTTTTACGGTTGTTTGTGGACTTTTGAAATGACTGTTTGGGGGTGTTTTACTCATTGTCTAGAGGCTTTTGCCCACTGTTTTGAGTTTAACTTGATTATTATTCAAACGTCTTTAGGCCCGACTCACTTGTTTTTCCCTCCTTTTTGGCTTTACTAGTTTTTGGAAGTGAGTCGGCCTCTTTTGATCTCTTGTTTTTTTTTTTTTTTCTTTTTTCTTTTAAAACGGTTAAGTCATAAAAAAAGGGAATTTCGATTTAAGCTTGGGGAAGGTAAATCACTCTTAGTCACTTCAAGACGAGTTAGAGTGTAGGCTCCATGAGTCTTCGGTATACACCTTAGGTGAACCCCATTTACCTAACACTGCAGTGTAGACTCCCTGGTCTTAGGTAGACACCCTAGGTGAGAGTCACCCACCTAATCCTCGACGATAGGTTTCCTAAAGTTAGGAGCACACGCCTAGGTGAGTCATCCACCTAAATCACGGCGATAGAGCCTCATACCTAGAGAACGCCTGCCGCAGGTGAGCCACCGACCCAATTCACGACGATAGAGCTGCTTAGACCTAGGAATACACCATAGGTGAGACGCATCCATCTAAGCTTCGAATGCGCAGATAAACTAAGTACTCGACCCTAATTCACAAGTCGATCGAGACATCGGACTGGAGAATGCTGCCGAGGCTTGGTTCACCCTTTCTTAATTAAATCGATTGTGGAATTCCCGAAATGAGCTTAACCAATATTGAAGCTCAATGCGCCGGATTTGAGTTTGAACATTACACTCGAATCCTCCTGCGATTGGGGACGTTTGTTTTGCACATATGGATCATCGAGCCGGTATAAGTACGAGATCTGCAGTGGCGAGCGATGATGATAATGCTTTATGTGTCTTATACGAGGGATTCGAGGGATAATTAGAATAGTATCTCTTACCTCGAGGACCTTCGATAAGGGAGAGGAAAGGACCGATGATACTATTCGCCGACTTCTGGTGAGATCGTTTCCCAGACAATCTTGGGTCGTTAGTAGTCACAAGCACGATTAGAGTAGTAGTACGTAATTATTATTTTACGAAAAAAATAAAACAAAAATCTCTTTCTTGTTAAAAAAAAGAAGCTCGCATAAAAACTTAAACAACTTTTGCATGAAAATCGAGAGAATTTTTCTTATAAAATATGTAAAGGTTCGTAGTTAATCGACTTGGATTAGGTTAGGACTACCTCCTTGGATTGTCGGGTTAGTAACTCTTATCCAAGGTCGGATAGCACACGATCCAGTCTACGAGCCCCGCACTTTCTTGATGTCTTATACCTGAGTTTCGGTCTTTCATATGTGATTACTAAATTTTATTTGTGATTTCTACGACTAGTTCTTTTTTCGACCTTCGTCTTTGGGTTTCTCTTTTTACTTAATTTTCACTGTGAGTTTATTTCCTGCAAATGATATCATGCTTTGCAATACAAATCTGGCAATGATATGAGATGCCTGAGTACGCTTTTACGGTTTATTTATCGCAATTTACTTTCTGAAGTCTATCTCACTGCGATTTCTTTTCAGTATTTTTCATATCACTACGATTGTATGCATGTCATGCAAGCACTGAACTGAGACTAAAACCAAAACAAAAGGAACAAGACAAAAATCAAAACTTTGGCAACAAAACTTGACATATACATCTGACAAAACCATTTGAACCTTAGATCTTAGGACTGCTGCTCTAACAAGAAACTTGGAGCATACACGCGTAGAGCGACACGATGAGGAGCGAGGAGCGAACCACAAGTGGAGGTCGTCGTCGTTCGCAACGACTAACCATGCACTAGTTTAAATGCCGACATATGGGACTCGAGGAAGCTCGCCAGTCGCGGCGTAAACCTTCACTCACCGCTTGAGACTACGTGCGGCAGCGTGTTGCGCGAGCGTAAGTTCTAACTCGGCTTCAGGTTTCGAGGTTGTCGTACGGTACGATGTAAACCCTCTTATCTCTGCGGGCTATTTGTATAATTGGGTATTATGCGAGTGTAAGTCCAAATAATAAAATTGGCAGGATTAAACAATTAATTAAGATCGCCTCCAAAACGCAGTGCACGCGTAGGATAGTTGGGAAGTCAGCGGGGCTCGCGTCGGATCCGCGACATCCCCTGCGCTCTTCTTGCTGGACTCCTGGAAATAACTGCATTCCATTGAGCCACTTCAACTCAGCTTTTCCACGTCCTACGTGAAAACCTAAACCCTGAATTCTTGAAGACGAACCACCGATCGTTATCGAGGTTTTCAAGTGACACGAGTCATTTGAGATGTGATTAGCTTATGAGAACTGCTACATAGGAAGCTTGAACACGGTAAAATAAACCCTACACTAGTATTTACATTAGGAAGGGAAGCTTGTCGGCCACATATAAAGGTTCGCGGACCGAACGGATGTCACGAGTCGCTTTAGTTCGTATGATTGGTCTACTCGTCGCGAGATACATTCTTCTTTCGAGAAGGTGTATCACTTGTGACACGAGGCACGATTATGCGAATTGCTTGGACAAATGAGATCAGGGCGGTCTCATTTTTCAAAATTAAAAATACACTACTTTCAAAACTACTTTCAAAATCACATACCTTTTTATATTAAACTAAATCACTAAATTTTATATTCTTTCAAAAATTGAAACAAAAGCTGGCCGACACTTCATGAATCCCAAAATTATTGGCTCAGCCTTCCATATCATCAAGCTTACAAAGGAAAAGATGAGCAGGTAACTAAACATGAAAATTATCATTTTTTTTTTTAACTTTTGTTAAATGATAATCTGGAAAATATTATTTCTACTATAGGATTCTAATAAGCGTGATGCCCTCAGTTCCAACTACACTGCTTCCACTCATTAGAAGAAATAGAAGCTGGGATGGTGCAATGGGATAGAATTTGGAAGCTACATCGAATGGAAGTATCTCAGATTCACCTTCAGCTATTGCTGCAACTTATTTGAATACTAACGATGAAAAGTGACTTGAATACTTAACATATATAGTGAAGAGATTTAAAGATCATGGTATATGCCAGCATCATGTTTCTATGTTCAGCTTAAATATGCACGCTTAAACCATGATATATTTTAGTTATTAATTATATAAAAGATAATGAATTATTTTATTTATTATTTGGATGCAGCACCTTTTATGTATCCACTTGATACTTATGAGCGTAGTTGGATGATTGACACAACCCAACGACTAGGAATAGATCATCACTTTCGGAAAGATATTTATAATACCCTTGACTTTTTATACAGGTAATCTATATGTATGTGTGTGTGTGTGTGTGTGTGTGTGTGTGTGTGTTCAGGAAAAAAAAAATGAATTTTATGATGATATGCAGAAACCATAGAAAAGATGTTCTAGCATGGGAGAGTGATGCCAATGTTATTGCTATTGATGAAACATCTATGGATCATAGAATATTAAGGTTACAAGGTTATCCCAAATCCTCTGGTGAAGCTTCTTTTCACATATAGTTGCTGACATATAATCCTATCAAATATATATATATATATATATATATATATATATATATATATATATATATAGTTGCTGGTGCCCGGAAACCTTCATTGGTGGTGCAAGTTCTCCCAACCAAATTGAAATGAGTATTCATGGAAGTTTATGATACCATGCTTGGCAACTGTTGAGAATTTTAGGGCAAAGAAACGCAAGAATCGACACAAATCCAGAAGAACACACAGGGATTTAACGACGTTCAGCAAAGATGCCTACATCATCGGGGGCAGAGCGGCGATTTTCCTTTAATTCAGAAAAGAGTACAGAATACAAAATAAGCACAGGGTTACAAACAGGCATATATATAACCTTGGAGTACAATATGCAATTACAGAATTAACCTGTACCGTGCTGCGGGGCGTGTCCCCGCACCCCCAACCCACATATCGTAACTCCCCTGCTTTGGCAACTCGCTCTGCTCCAATATTTGTCCTTTATTTGGTATATGAGTCATACCTAACAGCAACTAAAGCAAAGGATGTCCAAGGAAAAAGAAGCCTTCCCCTACTTACATGATCTAGTAAGAGACATAACATAGGTATAATAATCTATATTTATTTCTAGAACTATTCAAAGCCAAAACTTTGATTCATATATGTGACGGAGAGAAAAATAAGTGCAAAAATACCTAAACTTAGAGGAAGTTAAGACATAAAGCAATTCAAAATCTTCGTAAAATATGTACATCAAGTTAAGAAAGACCTCTCAGTTGCCATAAGATTGATTCCAGCCATCATCCTCATGAATGAGGTTTTGCTTGATAAGATTCCCAAACTTATGGATAACAAATAAAAAATTCTCAAATATCTGGGGCTACATACATTGTCTTATTGATACGTATTGCAATATAATCATTTATTAAACCATCTTCTTATCGCATAAATGCAAAAAAATAATGTCATTATTTGTGATCTATTTCGCTCCAGAATTTGATGACCGAGGAAAGAGTTGCAATTTGCTTTTACACGAAAGAACAAAACAGCTCTATACAAGATACCATAGCTTGCATGGAAGAGAAGAATGACGAGGCATTTGCTAATTTAACATGAGTAACTGAAGCCAATAACCATATTTCACATTTTTATCATCGGTTGATCTTAGATTTTTTCTCAATAGAAATAGTAATGACCAATTTTTTTATGGGATCGAGAACGTTAATATGCAAGTCTAAACAGTTCATGTAGACTAGTAATTTCCATTGGGCCCATCATAATATAATTGAAAGCTTAATTTTATAATTATTGGGCTTTTATGTAATTAATTTACGCTTGTAACACTTCAATATTATGTAATAAAATATTTCCTCTGAAAGTCTATTACTAAATGTGCTCACTAAAGACTACATTATTATTAGGAAATCATATAATAATTTGCGCTGGTGTGCTTTTGGTTGATATGCATTCCACCTTTGGTACATCCATAACTCGATTCTCCTAACTTCAATTTGATTAAAATTTCAAGTGTTGTGCTTCATCTTTTTCATAAATTCACCAGCTTGTATGAGTGCCTTTCAAATGATAAAGCTCCACAGATTTGCTGTCTTGTAAGTATTTTGTCTTATTCATTAATCGTTCTATCACCATTAAGGAATTTTTTGTTAAAAAAAGGTTTTAATTGGTTACAGAACAGATTCATGTAGGTAAATAGTGAAATGCAGTTTAAAGATGGTTAAAATATCGGACTTAAATATGTGGCCTATATATTACAAACCAGAGAACATGCCGTTTCAGTTAGATCTCTTTAAAAAGTTATGGCACATAGATATGAATAAATAGGAATTGAGTGCTATGCATGTAAATGCCTCAAAATGAGACTATTCTTTGAATAGACTAGAATGCACTATTTCTACAAGCATTTACAGCCTTATTTTGAGGCTTTGGCATGTGCACCACCTTCCCTACAAATTGCTTTGCTTTATAAGCAGTAAACTCATACAAAATAGTATAAATTAATAAGAAAATTGATCTTTCTATTGTCAAATTACTCAAAAAAGAATCACCTCAAACTTCCTCTCCAAAAAATTTAATTGTTGGAGCTATTAATTCTCTATTTCTTCTACAATTTTGCTCAACTTTGATGCAAATGGAAATAACTTGTTTAGGAACTAAAATGGACTGTATTGCCTTATCACAAGTTTGGAACTGAGAATGATTCACACAGAAAAGAGAATTACAACATACAAATCACACAACTATAATGTATTTATAAAACTAACAGCTATACTTCAAGTTCAGCATATATGTCACCTTACATGTGCATGAAAATGCCTTTTTTCTTTTTAAAAGTTAAAATAGTGTTGTGCTGTATAAATATAAAATGCGAAACTTTAGTGCTAGATATGCAAATACATATGATTTGGGTTGTTCCGGAAACAGTTGAATTTTTATTTGCTGCATCAGTGTTCAGTTCTTCAATTAGCTGTTTTAGGGAAGATTGTTCAAGCACAGTTAGGCTGACAAAGCAACCTTCTCAACTTTTAGCAATGCACCCTCAATCACACACCCTCACTCCCACCCACATCCTCACTCTCGCTCACACAACCCACAGGACTGAAGATAAAAAGAAAGAAGGAAGATTGAAGATAAAGCCTAATCACACCCCCTCAGTCTCACACTCCCTCACATGCTCTCACTCAATCATTAGGGCTATCAAAACGGCTCTTTGTCGCAAACAGCTCGAATTCGGCTCGTTAAACAGTTCGCGTTCAATTTGTGTGCTAAGCAAACGAGCCGAATATAAACATTTTTCTTTGTGCTCGGCAGACAAATGAGTTGAACATAAATACATTTGTTCGTGTTTGGCTCATTTTAACTACAAATAATTATATATATATATATATATACATATATATATATATATATATATCAGTATTATTTAAAAAAAATTAGTTTACTACAAGACTACAAAGAGAAGCATAATGTTAAGTTAAGTGTTGCCGAGATGAGAATGATTAGGTGGATGAGTGGCTTTACTCTTAGAGACAAAATGCGAAATGAATATATCCGTAAAAGGGTTGGAGTTGCACCGGTGACGGATAAAATTAGAGAGAGTCGCCTTAGATGGTTTGGTCACATTAAACGTCGACCACCTGATGATCCGATTAGGAGAGTAGATGTTTTAAATACAACTTATGTTAAGAAAGGCGAGAGGCAGACCTAGGAAAACTTGGGCTTATTGCATAAAAAATGATCTTAATTTATTAGAATTGAACGAAAATTTGACACTAAATCGGACACAATGGAGAAAAAGGATTCATGTAGCCGACCCCACTTAGTGGGATTAAGGCTTTGTTGTTGTTGTTGTTGTACTACAAGACTACAAAGATTTATAATCAATTAAAAATATTAATTAAAAAAATAAAATAAAAATACATTAAATTCAATTCAAAAGAATATTTTAATATAAATAACAAGATTTAAATCTCACCTCTAACATTAACATCGTACTGCTACTCAACTAGGGATGTCAAAACGGCTAGTTGTCCACGAATGGCAGCCTTGCAAGGCCCGGAAAGCCTTCTCGCCAAGACCATCCTCAATATTTTCAGTGGAAGGAAAATTTCTATCTTTATTTCAGGATCATTCCATGATTCATCATTGCTTCCCTTGATGAAAAACAAAAAAAAAGAAATCTAAAAATAATAATAATGGGGGATTTACATACAAACCATTGAATTCTTAACTATTTAAACTTCGCAGGAAATGAAACATGAAAATTAAATAAAATAGGGGCTATCCATACATACCGCTGAATTATTATGTATTTACTATGTACTCACATGCATAACACCTAAACTTCAACATGGTTCAATTTTTTTAATGGCAGTCTGTCATTTTAATATGGGTTGCCTAAGAAGCCTCCGCCTAAGGCATCCTCATGGCATCAACGCAATGAAAAATTTCATCCTTAATTCAAGGTCAATGAATGATTCATCATTGTTTCACTTAACAAAGAAAAAGAAACAAAATACAAAAATAAAAAAAAAATTAAAAATAATGAAAAATTTACATACCACACAATCCTCATGTATTTAAACTTGACATGGTACGCCTTATTTAGTGGCAGCCTTATACTTCCATACAAGCTGCCTGAGAAGCTTCCACCATGCCATCCTCGATAGTTCGAGAATAAAGAAAAAAATTCCATCTTAAGTTCAAGGCCAATTGATGATTCCTCGTCTCTCAATGAAGAACAAGAAAGGTAATCTTAAAATAAAGTAAAAGAAGATTTACATGCATACCACTAAATTCTTCTGCTTCAACAATAGGATATTTGAGTTTACATTTAAATGTTGAAGTTTATGCCCGAATTAGGCATTCTATATATGCGTATATTTGACTTCAATTGATTATTTGTTGTCCATGTTCTAATTTGACATTCTAAAAATATCCCCCTTTGAGTATATGTTGTTGGATTTATGTTAAATTCTTCTCTGATTTATGCTAAAAAGCATTACTGCACACAGATATAATGGTTATTTATCCAAAAACAACTACAAATCAACTATTTTTCACAAGTACAAACCAAAAAGACAACCAACTTATCCGAACAAGCTGCTGATCAGCTTATCGGGATAAGCTGTTGATCAGCAGCTTATCAGGATAAACTGCTTATCTGAATAAGTTGGATAAGTTGCAGCTGCCCCAAACAAACCCTTAATGGTAGCCTTGCACTTTTATACAGGCTACCTGAGAAGCTTCCACCATGCCATCCTTGATAGTTCGAGAACAAAGAAAAAAATTCATTCTTAAGTTCAAGGCCAATTGATGATTCCTCACCACTTTTCTCAATGAAGAACATGAAAGAGAATCTAAAAATAAAATCAAATAAGATTTACATACATACCACTGAATTCTTATGTATTTAACTTTCATATGGTTCCCTTGTTTAATGGCAGCCCAGCAGAGTAGAATTTACTGAATCCTGTGAAACTAGATTTGCTACAAGTCCCAAAATATTTGGAGCTTCTTACCGCTCTTTCTTTTTTTTCTCTTTTCTCTAGATAAAAGGTGCATTATGCAGGATATAAAGTCAATTTTCCATGTCTTAATGGATCGCCGAATCAGAGATTCCAAAAGAAAAAAATAGTAAAACAAAAATATCAGGCATTTCAAGCGTGCCTGAAATTACATCTCTCAGCTATGGCAGAAAAGAAAAGCAAAAAAAGTTTAAAGTTCAAGAGACAGAAGAATGAAGAAAACATCTCAACTCACAGGGGCTGTCCGGTAATGGATTTAGAGGGCTTTCACCTAGATTTGACCTAAATCCTGCCAGACTGTCAGTTTGGACAAATTAAAGCCATGGATTTCATAAATCCGGATTTTACTGATTTCGGCTGTAAATTCAGAGTTTACTAAAGCCTGTGAACTGGCAGCCTTAGCAAATCCAGCACAAGCAATTCGCATGGAAAGAAAGATATGAAGTTGCCTTCCTCCATCTGCCTCCATGGATTCACGTAGGAGCGGTGGGGAAGGAAAAGAAAGATTAGCAAATTACCCACCCAGAAATTTGAATTTCTCAATATTAGCAATGAAATTTAATATTTTTAACTTGTGTAATTTAGGCAGATGACCAAATCACGCAATCGCGTTTCAGTCGCAATTTAAAAATCATTTGGATTAATATGACATTTTATAGATTTTGAGACTAAAATGGCCCCAAGCACACAGTCAATGGACAATTCTTGCTTTACTCATATGTAATAACTCCCTCAAATACAATCCTCTTAATGAAAAGAAATTAAAAAAGTTATAATAGCCATATATCATATAAGCAAGTCATTATCTCCCATTAACCTTAGCTAGGAGAGCCTTGCCCAAGTAACTTCCATGCACACAAGAAATATCAATGTGCCGCCATCAAAAGCACATTGCCTGTTAAAATTTTTCAGACGTGCAATGAAGGTCATATAGATGGGGATGTTACTAGTAGAATTCAAGTTGGATGGCTGAGGTGGAGGAATGCATCTGGCCTATTGTGGGATATAGAAGTGCTGCTTAAACTTAAAGGACTATTTTATAAGATGGTGAAACCTGCAATGCTTTATGACAAAGAATGTTGGCCTGTAAAAGAGAAACATAAAATTAAGTGTTGTTGATATTAGAATGCTTAGGTGGATGAGTGGCTTTACACATGGAGACAAAATAAGAAACAGACATATTCATGAAAGGGTTGAAATAGCTCCAGTGACAGACAAAATTAGAGAGACTCGCCTTGGATAGTTTGGTCACAAGAAATGTCAACCATTTAATGACCCAGTTAGGAAAGGCTTAATTTGTGTTAAGAAAGGTAGAGGTAGACCTAAAAAGACTTAGACATGTTGTACAAAAAATAAATTTAATTTATTATAATTAAATGAATACATGACAATAGGACACAGTGAACCAAAAAAGGATTCAAGTAGCCAACCACACTTAGTGGGATAAAAGCTTGTAGTTGTTGTTGCTGCTGCAATTCAGGTAATCCCAAACGGAGCTCACAGCACAAATGTGAAATGGCAGCACTAAAAAGGTGACGACAATTGAAACGTAGCTATTTATTCGCTGCTCTAGCTGTGAGGCAATCACCTCCTATCACCAAAATGATGAAATAACGTGGCACCTTGGCTTATTCTTCATGCTAATATGAAATAAACTTTCCCTTCATGTCGGTGCTGGAATACACGTATTAAAATTAGCTGTGAATTTTGATGTTTCAATGGGAATCAAACAAAAGGAGGCACGAGGAATATTAGTTTTGTAGATGGTCATAATAGAGGTTGCCCCAAAAAATAATAGTCAGATACGTGATGAAAAGTAATTATATCTGGAGATCATCTTGATTCTGCCATCAGCAAAAAAGAAAAAGCTGCCTTGAGTTCATGTCAATCAATGATTTGTAATCACCTAACCATTCCTATGGAAAAACATCGTGTAGGAATATTCTAATACAAATTTGTTAGATGGCAAAAGCATTTGTTCAAAATAGCAAGTCATTCAGCATAAATTACAAAAGCTTTAAATTCTATCTCAAAGAATAAATAATCTCACGTGCTATCTTTTGTATTTATATACATAGTATATGTAAATGTCTAACACCCAAGCTATAAATCACTAACATTAAGTTATCTGAACCATAAAAGACATCTTTTTATGTGTAGATTTTGGTGTAATTTAGACACTTGATGATGTACAGAAAAAATATAAAAATTTAGGTGTTAAATGTAAGAACACATCACAATTCTGTAATCCTCCATACATATAAATGTGATTTTGACCAAAGGGCGTGTCCAATTTTCATAGGATTGTTTTCCCACTCAATGTAAAGAATCAGAGAAAGTACACGCATAGAGAGTAAATCTCATGCTACATTACCAAACGCCTAAGGTCAGTCTTCTCATAGGAAAAAAGGAGAATATTAAAATGGTTTTCATACTTATCAAAGAGACAAAGAAGAAACCCTCCTCCCTCCTTTTAGACATTTGCTGCCTCATAATCATTAACAGGTTACTAAAAAACTCTGCTGGCCATTCTCAGTGCCTCAAATGCCTGAGAGAAAGAGAGAGCGTGCGGGCGCACTCATTTGTGTGAGAGACAGAGGAGAGAATTAAAATACATTATAATACCACTGAATTATAATGTATTTATTTTGGGGTAATTACATGCATACATCCCAAGTCCTATTTATTTACATATATAATAACTAAATAAGAACATGGTTCACTCTTTTTAATGGTAGCCTTGCATGTCTATATGGGTTGCCCGAAAAGCCTCTGCCCAGGCCATCCTCAATAGTTTTAGTGCAAGGGAAAATTCCATCCTTATTTCAAAGTCAATCAATGATTCATCATTGTTTCCCTCAACAAAGAAAAAGAAGCATAATCCAAAAACTAAAATAAAAAAATGGAAAATTTACATACATACCACACAATTGTTATGTATTGAAACTTCTCAGCCTCACAATTCTACACATGCTGCTAGAGAAGCTTCCAACATGCCATCCTCTATAGTTTGAGAACAAAGGAAAATTCCATCTTAAGTTAAAGTCTAACTGACGATTCTCATCACTTCTGTTGAGAATTTTATGGCGAAGAAAATAAGAATCCAGAAGAACACAAATTTAACGAGGTTCGGCAAAGATGCCTACATCCTCGGGAGCAGAGCGGCGAATTCACTGTTTCAGAGGAGTTACAAGTTCGGTTCACATACCCATAGGGTTACACATCTATTTATAGATAAAACACCCACAGATAAATTACTAATTCGCTTCGTTCCCCCACAACCCACTAAATTCCAAGAGATACTCCTTTTCACCAGAAGACACACTTCTTTATTCCAAGAGACTCCTAATTTCCAGTATATGAGCCATACCTAACAAATCTCCACCTTGGCGAATATCTAGCCTCTTAAGAGAAATACATCACCCGGTATATGAGTCTTCCCTAACAAATCTCCACCTTGGAGAATATTCAGCCCCTTAGGGGAAATACATCATAGAGTTTCTTACACCAAACTGGGTTGGTCGACCGTGCAAATTACAACACTTATCATGTTCGCACCAGCACCTCGGCCAAACTGCTGTCTCGCGAGCCCAGAATACCTTTGCACCTGTTCGCGGAATACCTCCGCTAAACTCTTGTTTGCGAATAGTCACGCCTGCTTCCTGCATCCTGCCGAACTCCACCTGTTGCAAATCCTCCTGCAATGAACTGGCGAATTTCTTTGGCCGATCTCTTCTGTTCGCAAAACGAGGCTCCTGCGACAAACTTGCGAACAATCTGCGAAATTCACAAACCACTTATGTTCGTTGTGCAATTTAGGGCGAACAAAATCATAATAATCTTTAAATTCAACCTTCAACCCACCACATATTTATACGGGTTGCCTGACAAGCCCTTCTAGATGCCCATCCTCTGTAGTCTGAAAAAATGAAAGTCCCGTCCTTATTTAAGTTGAATCAATGATTCATCATTGCCTCCCTCAAAGAACAAGAATTATAAAATTGGAGCATTTGACATACCACTGTATTCTTATGCAATTAAAGTTCACATGACGCACCTTTATTTAACTGCAACCTTGAATGTCTAGGTCGGTTTCCTCAGAAGCCTCCCCCAAACTATCAGCGATAGTTTCAATAAAAAATATAATTATAAAGTAAATAAATAAATAAAATCCATCTTTAGCTCAAGGTCAATTGATGACTCTTCATCACTTCCTCAATGAAGAACAAAAAATGAAGCCAAAAATAGAATAAAAATAGAACACACTTGCCATTGAACTCATACGTATTCAAACTCCACATGATTCACCGTCTTCGTTGGCATCCTTGCAAGTCTATACAAGTTGCCTGAGAAGCCTCGCTCACAACATCTTCAATAATTTCAGGACAAAGAAAATTTTCATCAGCTAATCATAGCAACAGATGACTTGTCAACCCTTCCCTCAATGAAGAACAAGAAATCTAAAAATAAAATAAAAAACAAGATTTAAAGAAATTCCACTAAATTCTTATGTATTTAAAGATCACATGGTCCACCATATTTAGTGACAACCTTACACGTCTATACAGATTGCCTGAGAGGCCTCAAACCAAGCCATCACAATAGTATAGTACAAGGAAAATTCTCATCTTTATTTCAAGACCAATCACAGATTTGTCATTTTTCTCAACATACTACCCAAGTCCTATGTATTCACATACATAACACCTGTAAAATAGAGCCACGTGGCCCACGTGGCAAAAAAAATAGCATTCATCCAAAATAATAGAGGGAATATTCCCTCCGTGTTATTCATGTGTTATTTTGCGCCTAGAATATTCCCGGTGTTATAATAACACAATAACACATAAATAATACATGAATAACACATAATAACACATTAATAACACGGGAGTCCTGATGTAAAAATTTTCCAAACTTTAACATAATTCACTTCATTTAATAGAAGCCTTGTAAGGCTATATGGGTTCCCTCAAAAGGCTTTTCGCCAAGGCAATCCTCAATATTTTCGGTGCAAGGAAAAATTCCATCTTTACTTCAGGATAATTCGATGATTCATCATTGCTTCCCTCAGTGACGAACAAGAAATGAATTCTAGAAAAGATAATAATGGCAGCCTTGGATACGTAACACTGAATTCTCAAATATTTAAACTTCACAAGAAATGAAATATAAAAATTAAATAAACTATGGACTAAATATAAACACCACTGAATTATAATGTATTTATTTTGGGGCAATTACATGCATACATCCCAAGTCCTATTTTTTTACATATATAATAACTAAATTAGAACATGGTTCACACTTTTTAATGGTAGCCTTGCATGTTTATATGGGTTGCCCGAGAAGCCCCCGCCCAGGCCATCCTCAATAGTTTTAGTGCAAGGGAAAATTCCATCCTTATTTCAAGGTCAATCAATTATTCATAATTTTTTTCCTCAACAAAGAAAAAGAAGCATAATCCAAAAATTAAAATAAAAAAATGGAAAATTTACATAAATATCACACAATTGTTATGTATTGAAACTTCTCATGGTTCACATTATTTAATGGCAGCCTCACATTTCTACACATGCTACTAGAGAAGCTTCCATCGAGCCATCCTCTATAGTTTGAGAACTAAGGAAAATTCTATCTTAAGTTAAAGTCTAACTGATGATTCTTCATCACTTCCCTCAATGAAGAACAAGAAAGGGAATCTAGAAATAAAATAAAAGAAGATTTACATACGGACCACTGAATTCTTGCGTATTTAACTTTCATCTTTCTCCTCTTTCGACTCCGCTCCTACCCAAAACCATGAAATAAGGGAATTTCACATCTTCCTTTTCGCAAGTAGCGCCAGTCCCAACAGGGTTTAAGTAAATGAGATTTACTGCCGAAATCCTTGAAATCTGGATTTATAAAATCGTCCATGGTTTTGTTACAGGAAAAAAATTCCATCTAAAATAGAAGATGAACCAATGATTCTTCATTGCTTCCCTCAATGAAATGGGTGATTTACATACATAGCACCAAATTCTCATGCATACAAACTTCACATGATTTTATTTAATGGCAGCACAACGTATCTATAAGAACTGCCCGAAAAGACTCCCATCAGGAAAAATTTCAACCTTATTTGAAGATCAATCAATGATTCATCATTGTTTCCCTCAACATTTAACCAATATATATATATATATATATAATGAAAAATGTACATACATAGCACAAAATTCTTATGCATTTAAACTCAACATAATTTACCTTATTTAATGGCAGCCTTCCATGTCTATACAAGGCTGCCTGAGAAGCTTCCCACCATGCCATCCAACATTGTATGAGAACAAAGAAAAATTACATCTTAAGTTCAAGGACATTCAATGATTCGCCATCAATTCCCTCAATGAAGAACAACGGGAATCTAAAAATAAAATAAAGGAAGATTTACAAACATACCACTGAATTCTTATGCAATTAACTTTTCATATGGTTCATCTTGTTTAGTGGCCGGCCAACATAGTACAATTTAGTAAATTTCGAGAGAATTAAAACCTGAAAACTGCCGAATCCCAAAAATATGTTTTTAGGAACAGCAGCTAATTTCTGCATAATAGGATATCAGACAACTGTTTATTATCTTTTTATCAATCCCCGGAATCATAACATGGCTGCGCGGGTTGCCTGAGAAGTACGAAGTTTCTCACAAGGCCATTCTTGATGCCTTGGCCATTCAAAAAAAAATAAAAAAAAAGATTTGATATTCTAATTTTTCTTTTCTTTTCCCCAAATAAATCGCGGTGCATTATGCAGCATATAAAGTGAAATTTCCCTCTCTCTTAATGAATCACGGAATCAGAGATTTAAAAAGAAAACAACAGCTCTGATTTAAAATAAAAAAACAGTAAAAGAAGAAAATCTCATATCTCAGAGTTTACCTCTTTAAGCCATGGCAGAAAAGAAAAGTGAAAAAAGTATGAAGGTCAAGAGACACAGAAGAGGATGAAGAACATCTAATCTCTGCTGCATTACAGGCTTTGTTTGTATGGGCAAATTGGTCTATTTCTATTTTTATTAGTGTGCCCTATTCCTCTCTTAATTATAAGAGATTGGGATTAATTCTGGTGTGTGGTGTTGAGACCTTGTATCAAGGTGTCGCTTGAGAGGGAGTCTATAGAAGGAAGATGAGAGCTCATCTCTATGTATAAGCTATGCATTCTCCATTTCTTTTGCCTTAGTGAACTATTTGATTGATTCCCTCCCGTGGACATAGATCCAAGTTGGATCGAACCACGTAAACGATCTGTGTTTGCTTTTGTTCTTTGAGTTTCATTTCTATACCAGGAAGTACATATCTCACAACATTTACTTATCTGAATAAGCTGAATAAGCTGCACCTGCCCCAAACAGACCCTTAATGGCAGCCTTGCACTTTTATACAGGCTACCTGAGAAGCTTCCACCACACCATCCTTGATAGTTCGAGAAGCAGGAAAGAAATTCATTCTCAAGTTCAAGGCCAATTGATGATTCCTCACCACTTCTCTCAATGAAGAACACAGAAAGAGAATCTAAAAATAAAATCAAATAAGATTTACATACATACCACTGAATTCTTATGTATTTAACTTTCATATGGTTCCCTTGTTTAATGGCAGCTCAGCATAGTAGAATTTAGTGAATCCCGTGAAACTAGATTTGCTACAAGTCCCAAAATATTTGGAGCTTCTTAATGCTCTTTCTCTTTTTCTCATTTCTCTAGATAAAAGGTGCATTATGCAGGATATAAAGTCAGTTTTCCATGTCTTAATGGATCGCTGAATCAGAGATTCAAAAAGAAAAAAATAGTAAAACAAAACTATCAGGAGACATTTCCAGCGTGCCTGAAGTTACATCTCTCAGCTATGGCAGAAAAGAAAAGGACCTTGAAATTACATCTCTCAGCTATGGCAGAAAAGAAAAGGAAAGAGTTTAAAGTTCAAGAGACAGAAGAATGAAGAACATCTCAACTCACAGGGGCTGTCTGGTAACGGATTTAGTGGGATTTCACCTAAATTTGACCTGAATGCTGCCAGACTGTCAGTTTGGACAAATTAAAACCATGGCTTTCATAAAATCGGATTTTACTGATTTCGGCTGTAAATCCGGGTTCACTAAATCCTGTGAACTGGCAGATTTAGCAAATCCAGCACGAGCAATTTGAGCGAAAGAAAGATATGAATTTACCTTACTCCATCTGCCTCCATGGTTTCAGGTAGAGCGGTACGGAAGGAAAAGAAAGAAGAGCGATTACCCACCTGTTGACCTCACTTTTTGTCGAGGTTTAGTATTCCTCCTAGATTTAGGATTCTAACCTCAGGGGCTTCCCCGACGATCCTAGATTCCTAGCGATGGAACCCACCTCGTTTTAGAGTGTCTGGAAGCTCACTTCGTTACTCTTCGAAATCTCGTACGAGATTCCGTACCGCTGCCATACATGGCCGAAATCGATGTTAGTGAGTTCAAATCGAGTCCCTGTAGAACCTCGGACATTGGACGGCCTCGTGCACGTCTTACACACACGCACCATTCGATTGATCGAGCTCGAGTCGAAATTTGTTACGATACTGCGATTTCGATACGATTTCGACTGACCGTCAACGAGGCCGCTCGGACGACCTCGGACAATAGAACGGACTCGCGCCGATGCGTCCGGAATGTCGATTTCGCTTAAAATCGACGTTAAATTTGCGACGATAGCCCGTCGAGTGCGAAAGTTAGGGTTCGGGGCGTATTTTTAAAATAAATTAATATTAAATCCTTTAAATTATAAAATTAAGCCCTAAATCCTACCCTTCCCCCATTCGACTCGTTCGGCTAGCCCGTCTCCCGTGCCTTGGTCCCGCGAGAGTCCTCTCGCGCCTCTTCTCCCGCGCTCGACTCTTCCCCCTGCCATAGCCGTTGGCTCCTCGAGCCGCGCGTGGTTTCCTCCACTCCTCATCTTACTCCGCGATGGATTCGGGCCGCTCTCTGTGCGCACTCGAGCACCCTCCCTGCGGCTCCCTGCAGTATCTTTTCCCCATCCCCCTCTGTCTCACCCGACTCCTCTCAATGCTTTGGGTAAGCTGCGGCACTCTCCTCTCCCCTTCCGATGCTTATCTGCCGCAGCTATCTTCCTGCTCTCCTTCCTTGCGTGAGATGCAAGTGGATGATCCCATCCATGCTTCCTTCTTATCCATGGCAGCCAAGTGAGTTTGGATATATTATTTTTGTGATTTTGTGGCTGCCTTGAATCATCCTCTTCCCTCCCCTGCCTATAAATGCTCCATTCTGGGATGAAGTTAGTGGCTGGCCGAATTTTTCTTGAAGAAGGGGAAGTCGTCGTAGGATTGCTACCCGAATTCTGTCGCTCCTTTTGTGTGCTCCATATTGTCTCAGTAACCTCCTTCCTCCCCTCTATTCTTCTCGGTTCGGCCCAGGGAGCCCGTAACCCTGCTGTTGTTCGGTTCTTCTTGTTCAATGCTTTGGCTGGATGCTTATATACTATGGAATGGTTTGGTTTAACGCTTAAAATGATGGTTTCTTGTTCTCCCTCCCTAGTGGCATGTTAGTGTGTTATTGCATGAGGATTTGAAGGAATTTATTTCTATTACTTGTAGCAAAAATGGGGGTATGACCTGTATGTTAGCTTAAACGATAGTCCCTCCTCTTCTTTTCTTTCTAGTGGCATGTTGGCCTTTTATTATAATTTCATTTGGGGAGGGGGAGGTTTATTATTCAAGCATGATAAAGAGCCAAATATGAGCATGTTTTAGAAGTGGGCTTGATCATTTGCTTATGGTGGAAACATTGCATGGTATTAACTCTTTTCTCTTCTCTACTTGCTAAAAAAAAGGGGTGGAAGTATAGTATGGCATTGGCTCTCCTCTTTTCTTTACTTGCTTAAGATGATAAAATGTGGTATATTTCTATTTCATATGGTTAAAGAAGTTGGGGCATGGCCTTGGAATAATGTTGGCTCTCCTCTTTTCTTTTGTTCAAAGCAAGTTAGGATATGTATTGTAAGGCTTTTTATCAGCTTTGGCTTGGCATGAGTCATGGAAGAATTCATTTAGCTTTTTCAATATGTATGTGAGGCTTATCTCTTGCTCCTTCAAGTTTTTCCTTACCAAAATGTCATGCTAGGAAGAAGCTTAGTTTAATTTGAGAAGTTTCACACTTGTTCTTATATGAAGCATATGGTGGCTCTATGTTTTGAATGTATGGAAGTTTAATTCTTGGGCTCCTTGCATCTTTGCCCTCCATAAAAGTCTGTTAAATGGATATGGAAAGTTTTCTAAGTTTATTCTTGCTTGCAAGCATGTCATAGTTTCATGAATTGATGCATGAAAGACTCGGAAGTGTTATTGTAAATGCAAGTTTAGCTTTCTCTTCCAATATCAAGTTGAAGTTATGCTCGGAATACATATGCATACATACACATGCTTTATTTGATGGAGTTTTAAGAAGCCTTTGTCTTGGCCTCATGCTGGAGCTTGAATCTAAATGTGGCTGGAGCTGTTTTCAATCTTTGTTGAGGCTCGGTTTATGGTTCCTTTGGTGCTCTTTTCTGATTTTTGAGCTAGATGCTGACTGGATTTTTATTTTGTGATGAGCCTTTGTCTTAAATTTACACTAGGATTAAATCCTAAGTTTGTGCTGAACTTGTTCTGCCTTTGCTCTGGCTCGGTTTTAGCCTTTGTACAGGCCCGGTTTTGATTTTTTTTATGCTCTTGATTTAGCTTCATGTTGGAATTGCTATAACCTGGAGCTGAACTTATTCTTTTTTAGCCTCCTTATGGCTCGGTTTTTGATCTTTTAGCATTCCTGATTTCAGTTTTATGTTTGGGCTGCTGTAGCTTATGATTGAGTTGTTTCTCCTAGTTATGGTGGCCCGGGTTTGGCTTTTCCACGAGCTGGTAGTTGCTTCTATGAGGGATGTTTAATAGAGCTTTGGAGTTGGATTGTAGTGACTCGTGTAAGGCTTTGTTGTTGGAGTTTGAGGAGGTATGTTGAAGTTGAAGTTTAGGTTTGATTTGTAGCCTCATATTGGCTCGAGTTTGAGCCCTATGCTGGCTTGGCCGAATCTCATTAAGGCCCCCTCATTCTTATTTGATGAATGGATTAGTTTGTGCTTGGCTCAACTTGAAGCACATAAGAATTGGGATGTTATTTGTACACTTGATTTTGGCTCATCCCATTTGGAAGTTTAGCTCGGTGGTGATGTTTTGTGAAGTGCTCATTTGAATTTGAGTGTTTGGTGAGTTCTTTACTTGTTCGATGAGTTTGAGTTGGCTTGAGATGTTGTGAGGGTGTGCATATCCACCTTCTTATATGTTTGCGACCCAGCAATTCACCTACTACTGTTGTGAGTCTGATCCAGAGTTGTGAGAGTGGGCTTATGTGAAAGGGATTCTATTCCAAATAAAAAAAAAAAAAAAGAGAGAAAGAGAGAGAGAGAGGTTTGGTTGAGGAGCGAGAAGTCGGAGTTTAAGTATAGGTCCGGAGTTTCGGTTGAGCTTTCTCGAGTCTTTTTTTCATTTTTTCTTTTTTTCGTTTGATTTATCGATTTTTAAACGATTCTCGAGGGTCACTGCTTTATGTTCGATCCTATCTCGAATGCGAGGATGTCCATCTCGGGGATAATCCGATTGTGCCCGGGAAGAAAATGACGTTCCCGGGACCGAGTCGAGGATCTCGGGCTCGCTTTCAACGTTCGTTGTTACATGTTTTAGGGGTGAGTGGATTAACTTGCCTTCTAGCTTTTAGTCTTTTCCGGGTCTGGAGGCAGGTTAATCCCCTCTATTTTCCCCTTCTTGTTGATTTACATGTGTTCCCCGCTTCACTCGGAGTAGGTTTTGTTTTGGGGCGATGAGGGCGATGATGCAAAAGGCATGCCAGTGATAGAGTAGAATGATATCCCATCCTACGACATCAGGACTCGCTCCGGGGCCCGATGAACCGTAGGATGACGGTATCCTTCACCGCTGCGAAGCGAAGCGGGGCACCCGTACCTTCTTAGGATTGTTAGCGATCATTTACCCGACGAAATAATTAGCTCGTGGACAATCATAATTTTCAAAATCTGATAAGAATATGATACTACATTTCGCAATAAAAAAATATATCCCTACCACAATCAAAATATATAAACTCTCTTTGCATGTTCGAAACTTCATGTGCAGTGTCGAAAATAGAAATTTCAAAACCATATTATAAAATTTGATTGTCCACTTGTTGACTATCGGTCTTAGTGTGAACATTCTGCGAGTCGGGCTTAATTGGACACCTCTTCATTGCAGTGCGATGACTCTATACACTCGTGTGACTGAGCTGGCCTTCGACGTTCCTTCGAGCGATGATTACACGGCTTCGAGCTTCTGGCTCGACTTGCGGTTTTGCTTCGGGTTTTCGTTTGATTTTTGATGAAGCACTGGTGGTCTTTTTCCGGGACTTCCCGAGGTTTTGATGATTTTATTTTGACTTTCGTTTATTTTCTCGAGCTTTTCTGTTATGAGTCAGTCGCCTTGTTTTCTCGAGCTTTTCGACGACTCTTTTGCTTGGCTTTCGTGCGACACACCTCCATAATTTTGCGTTCAGAAAATTACTGGATCCCCTGCGTATACAAGATTGTTTATTTTTACGAGTGTATTCTTTATATACCTGTTACTATCTGCATCGTTATATCATTATTTAGTGTCACTTTTTTTACTTCATATCGCATGTTATCCCTGTTTAACGATGTTACATTATATCTCGTTGCGTGCTCTCTCATATTCTACTTGTGTTATATACATATCTCGTTAAAAATCGTACAACACTTAAACATATCTAGCATAGGATGTTTAGAAGAACTTCGACCATGAGTCCACTTGATTGAACATTTTTGACTCGCTACCTAGAAAACTCAACTTCTTCACTCGAGGAGCGAGCATGCGCTAATGAGCGGCAATGACGGCCATCTTCAATAAAGAAACACGTCTACAACAACTAAACCACTCCTTAGTGATTAAACAACAATCCATGTGATTTCGAGGTTGTTCGCCTAGTGCGACATAAATCCTCAACCTCTTGTTAGGCTCTGTATAATCTCCTTCGTCTGATATAATGCCTCGACTCGTTTTAGTGATTCGAGGTTGTCGTTCGTTACGATCTAAATCTTCACATCTTGTAGCTTATTCGTGTGATCATTTCACACGAATGTAGCTCTAATTAAATAAAATCGGCGAGGATGAAACCTTTAAATAATATCTCCTAAATCAAAGCCAAATCATAGGATAAGCAGGAAGTCACTGAGGTTCGCTCTGGATCTTTGACATCCCCTAGCTTTTCCTCCTTGGATTCTACGATAAATGTTCCAGATTTGAGCAGTCCCCTTCACACCTCTTTGTCCGATTACGTTGAAAAGTCCTATCCTTTTGACCTCCTGAAGATAATATTTCCGATTTTTATCGAGAGTTTTCTAAGCTGATTTCGGTCATTTAAGATGTAATTAACTATAGAGCTCACTTTATAGTGAAGCATTTCCGAACTCAGATTAAAATAAACCCTATTTAATTTTTATATTAAATAGTGAACTTATCGTTCGAAATAAAATGGTTTCGCAGACCAAACGGATGTCATATATTTCTTAGTTTATTTGATCGAGCCTCACTCTTAAATCTTGTGTTTGTCTTTCGGGATAAGTGCGTGACTACGAGGTGTAGCGCTCTTTCATTTAAACTATGAAAAATATGGGGTCGGTTGACTTCCTTCTTTTCGTTGAAGGATCCTTCCGAAGCGGGCGACGGGATTCCGATTCCGGCGACCGAGCCTTCTTACGGGCACTTCACCGGCACAAAACAACGCCGACACCACCCTAATTTGAATTTCTCAATACAAGCAGTGAAATTAAATATTTTTTAACTTGTGTAACTTAGGTATAAGACCAAATCACGAAAAAGCGTTTGTCATAAATTTAAAAATCATCTGGACTAATATGACATATTTATAAAGTTTGAGACTAAAATGGCCCCAAGCACACAGTCAATGGACAATTCTGGCTCTTTACTCAATTGTAATAACTCCCTCAAATACAATCCTCTTAATGAAAGAAATTAACAAAGTTCTAATAGCCATATATCATATAAGCAAGTCATTATATCCCATTAATTTGAGCTAGGAGAGCCTTGCCCAAGTAACTTCCATGCACGCAAGAAATATCAATGTGCCGCCATCAGAAACACGTTGCCAGTTAAAATTTTTCAGACATGCAATGAAGGTCATACGGATGGGGATGTTATTAGTAGAATTCAAGTTGGATGGCTGAGGTGGAGGAATGCATCTGACCTATTGTGGGATACAGAAGTACTGCTTAAATTTAAAGGACTATTTTATAAGATGGTGAAACTTGTGATGCTTTATGGCACAGAGTGTTGGCTTGTAAAAGAGAAACTTAAAATTAAGAGTTGTTGATATTAGAATGCTTAGGTGGATGAGTGGGTTTATACTTGGAGACAAAATACGGAATGAACAAATTCATGAAAGGGTTGAAATAGCTCCAGCGACAGAGAAGATTAGAGAGACTCACCTTGGATGGTTTGGTCCCAAGAAATGTCCACCATTTGATGACCTAGTTAGGAAAGGCTATATTTTACATTTGATTTGTGTTAAGAAAGGTAGAGGTAGACCTAAAAAAATTTGGACATGTTGTACAAAATATGATCTTATTTTATTAGAATTAAATGAAAACATGACATTCAATAGGACACAATGAAGAAAAAAAGGATTCCAGTAGCCAACCCCACTTGGTGGGATAATAGTTTCTTGTTGTTGTTGGTGCAGCAATTCTGGTAAACCCAAACTGAGCTCACAGCACAAATGTGAAATGGCAGCACTAAAAAGGTGACAGCAATTGAAACATAGCTATTTCTTCGCTGCTCTAGCTGTGAGGCAATCACCTCCTATCACCAAAATGATGAAATAACGTGGCACCTTAGCTTATTCATTGTGCTAATATGAAATATACTTTCCCTTGATGTCGGTGCTGGAAAACACGTATTAAAATTAGTTGTGAATTCTGATGTTTCAATGGGAATCAAACAAATGGAGGTACAAGGAATATTAGTTTTGTAGACGATCATAATTGAGGTATACATCTGAAATTGCCCCCAAAAAACAATAGTCAGATACGTGATGAAAAGTAATTATAACTGGAGCTCATCTTGATTCTGCCATCAACAAAAAAGAAAAAGCTACCTTATCTCAAAGAATAAATAATCTCAGGTGTTATCTTTTGTGTATAATTCTCTTGTATTTATATTCATTGTGCAAAATTCTTATATATCTAAATATCAGACGCCCAACCTCTAAATCACTAACATTAATTTAGCAAAACTATAAAAGACATCTTTTTATGTGTAGATTTTGGTGTAATTTAGACACTTAGATGTTATACCGAGAAATTATAAAACTTTAGGTGTTAAATGTATAAACGCATCAGAATTCTGTAATCCTTCAAACATATAAATGTGATTTTGACCAAAGGGCGTGTCCAATTTTCATATGATTGTTTTCCCACTCAATGTAAAGAACCAGGGAAACTACAAGCATACAGAGTAAATCTCATGCTACATTACCAAATGCCAAATGTCAGACATCTCATAGGAAAAAGGAGAATACTCAAATGGTTTTCATACTTGTCAAAGAGATAAAGAGAGAAGAAACCCTCCTCCCTCCTTTTAAGACTTTTGCGGCCTCATAATCATTAACAGATTACTAAAATACTCTGCTGGCCATTCTCAATGCCTCAAATGCTTGAGAAAGAGAGTGTGTGTGTGCACGCACGCGCGCATTGTGTGAGAGACAGAGGAGAGAAACCATAATAATCTTTAAATTCAACCTTCAACCCCCCACATATTTATAAGAGTTGTCTGACAAGCCCTTTTACAGGCCCATCCTCTATAGTCTGAAAAAATGAAAGTCCCGTCCTTCTATAAGTTGAATCAATGATTCATCATTGCCTCCCTCAAAGAACAAGAATTATAAAATTGGAGCATTTGACATACTACTGTATTCTTATGCAATTAAACTACACATGACGCACCCTTATTTAACTGCAACCTTAAATGTCTAGGTCGGTTCCCTCAGAAGCCTCCCCCAAACCATCAGCGATAGTTTCAATAAAAAAAATAATTATAGTGTAAATAAATAAATAAAATCCATCTTTAGTTCAGGGTCAATTGATGACTCTTCATCACATCCTCAATGAAGAACAAAAAATGAAGCCAAAAATAGAATAAAAATAGAACACACTTGCCATAGAACTCATATGTATTCAAACTTCACATGATTCACCATCTTTGTTGGCATCCTTGCAAGTCTATACAAGTTGCCTGAGAAGCCTCGCTCACAACATCTTCAATAATTTCAGGACAAAGAAAATTTTCATCAGCTATTCAAAGACAACAGATGACTTGTCAACCCTTCCCTCAAAGAAGAACAAGAAACAAAATCTAAAAATAAAATAAAAAACAAGATTTAAATAAATTCCACTAAATTCTTATGTATTTAAAGATTACACGGTCCACCTTATTTAGTGACAACCTTACATGTCTATACAGGTTGCCTGAGAAGCCTCAACCCAGGCCATCACAATAGTATAATACTAGGAAAATTTTCATCTTTATTTCAAGATCAATCACGGATTCGTCGCTTTTCTTATGTATTCACATACATAACACCTAAACTTTAACATAGTTCACTTCATTTAATAGCAGCCTTGTAAGGCTATATGGGTTCCCTCAAAAGGCTTTTCGCCCAGGCCATCCTCAATATTTTCGGTGCAAGGAAAAATTCCATCTTTACTTCAGGATAATTCGATAAGGATAATTCGATAATTCATTATTGCTTCCCTCAGTGACGAACAAGAAATAAATTCTAGAAAAGATAATAATGGCAGCCTTGCATACGTACCACTGAATTCTCAACTATTTAGACTTCACAAGAAATGAAATATAAAAATTAAATAAACTATGGACTAAATATAAATACCACTGAATTATAATGTATTTATTTTGGGGCAATTACATGCATACATCCCAAGTCCTATTTATTTACATATATAATAACTAAATTAGAACATGGTTCACTCTTTTTAAGGGTAGCCTTGCATGTCTATATGGGTTGCCCGACAAGCCTCCGCCCAGGCCATCCTCAATAGTTTTAGTGCAAGGGAAAATTCCATCCTTATTTCAAAGTCAATCAATGATTCATCATTGTTTCCCTCAACGCAGAAAAAGAAGCATAATCCAAAAATTAAAATAAAAAAATGGAAAATTTACATACATACCACAAAATTGTTATGTATTGAAACTTCTCATGGTTCACATTATTTAATGGCAGCCTCATATTTCTACACATGCTGCTAGAGAAGCTTCCACTAGGTTTGTCAAAAAGCTTGTTGTTCACGAACAGTTCGTGTTCGGTTCGCCAAGAAGTTTGTGTTAGATTCATTCGATAAGCAAACGAGACGAACACGAACAATTATTTTCGTTCGGTTTGTTAAACGAACCAAACACGAACAAGTATGTGTTCGTTCGTGTTCGGTTAGTTATTGTTCGAAATATAAAATAATTTAAAATAATTATATATAAAAAATTTATGATATTTTAAATAATTAAACTTCTATAAATTATAATATACGATAAATTATTAATAACAATAATAACATTATAGTATTAATTAATTAATATAAATATTATAATATTATAATTAATATACTTATATTATATATTAAAATAAAACCCTAAACAAAATCTCGAACGCCTTATTCGGTTTCGTTTCATTTTGAGGAAGTATGGATTACCTGATGTGTACGGAATACCTGATCAATTTGCTTCACATTGAGAAAGTATGCTATCAAAGCTAGGGTTGTCAAAAAAACTCGTTCGTGAATAGTTCGGGGTCCGCCATGAAGTTCTTGTTTGATTCGTTCGATAAGCAAACGAGACTAACACGATCCTTTTTTTTTTGTTCGGTTTGTTAAACGAACCAAACACGAACAGTGATGTGTTTGAACATTTCGAACACGAACACTAGCTATGTTCATTTGTGTTCGGTTCGTTTACACCCCTAGCTTCCACCATGCCATCCTCTATAGTTCGAGAAAAAAGAAAAATTCCATCTTAAGTTAAAATCTAACTGATGATTCTTCATCACTTCCCTCAATGAAGAACAAGAAATGGAATCTAGAAATAAAATGAAAGAAGATTTACATACGGACCACTGAGTTCTTGCGTATTTAACTTTCATCTTTCTCCTCTTTCCACTCCGCTCCTACCCAAAACCATGGAGGAAGGGAACTTCGCATCTTCCTTTTCACAAGAAGCGCCAGACCCAACAGGGTTTAGTAAATGAGATTTACTGCCGAAATCCTTGAAATCCGGATTTATAAAATCGTCCATGGTTCTGTTACAGGAAAAAAATTTCATTTAAAATAGAAGATGAACCAATGATTCTTCATTGCTTCCCTCAATGAAGGCCAATAAATAAAATTTAAAAATAAAATGGGTGATTTACATACATAGCACCAAATTCTGATGCATACAAACTTCACATGATTTTATTTAATGGCAGCCCAACGTGTCTATAAGAGCTGCCCGAAAAGACTCCCATCAGGAAAAATTTCAACCTTACTTCAAGATCAATCAAGATACATCATTGTTTCCCTCGACATATAACAACAACAACAAAAAAATCTAAAATATAATGAAAAATTTACATACATAGCACAGAATTCTTATGCATTTAAACTCTACATAATTCACCTTATTTAACGGCAGCCTTCCAGGTCTATACAATAGGAAAAAATTTGCTTCCGTCAACCGTAAACAGAGCTACGTACGTAAAAAAATACACGGGAGTTATAGGGGGTTCCAAGCGTGTTATAACCTCCTCGTACCTCCTGTGTAACTCACTTGTAACCCGCGCTTCTATTTCATCTATTTATACACGGGAGTTACACGGGAAGAACAAGAGGGTTATAACCCTCTTGTATCCCCTGAGAAGCTTTCCACCATGCCATCCTAGATCATTTGAGAACAAAGTAAAATTAAATCTTAAGTTCATGGTCATTCAATGATTCGTCCTCAATTCCCTCAATGAAAGAACAAAAATGGGAATCTAAAATAAAAAATTGAAGGAAGATTTACAAACATACCACTGAACACTTATGCATTTAACTTTCATATGGTTCACCTTGTTTAATGGCAGGCCAACAAAGTACAATTTAGTAAATTTCGAGAGAATTAAAACCTGAAAACTGTTGGATCCGAAAAAATGTTCGCTGGAACGGCGGCTAATTTCTGCATAATGGATATCAACAACTTTTTATTATCTTTTGATCAATCCTCGGAATCATAACATGGCTGCACGGGTTGCCTGAGTTTCAGTAAGAAGCTTCTCACAAGGCCATCCTCGATGCCTTGGCCATTCAAAAAAAAAAAAAACAAGATTTGATATTCTAACTTTTCTTTTCTTTTCCCCAAATAAATCGCGGTGCATTATGCAGCATATAAAGTGAAATTTCCCCCTCTCTTAATGAATCACGTAATCAGAGATTTAAAAAGAAAACAACAGCTCTGATTTAAAAAGAAAAAAACTTAAAAGAAGAAAATCTCATCTCTCAGAGTTTACCTCTTTAAGCCATGGCAGAAAAGAAAAGTGAAAAAAGTATGAAGGTCAAGAGACACAGAAGAGGATGAAGAACATCTAATCTCTGCTGCATTACAGGCTTTGTTTGTATGGGCAAATTGGTCTATTTCTATTTTTATTAGTGTGCCCTATTCCTCTCTTAATTATAAGAGATTGGGATTAATTCTGGTGTGTGGTGTTGTGACCTTATTTCCAACTTCTCCTCTTTCTCCACACCTGTTGATAGAGGAATAACCCCTCCCAGTGAATGTAGGCGGATTTGCGTCAAATAACAGCATGTTTGTTTTTTACGCGATTTTATTTTCCTCATTGTTTCGCACAACACTCTCTCCTAGCATACAATTCTTATGTATTTACATATCTCACACCCAAACTTCATATTTTCACACATAGCACTTTGCACAAGTCACAGAGTGGACCAGAGGAGTTCAAGTTCTCGAAGGCCGCTTGGAAGCAAGATTTAAGAAGGATTTATAAAAGAATTAAACTAAATATTTCCAAACAGCAAAAGATAAAGACGACTTCACAACGCTGTTTCGTAGCAGAATCTGAGCTAAATCCTGACATGCAGCAAAAATAACAACTTCAAATCCTCCAGGACCTTAAATCCCGTTTCACCTTCGTTTTACCTTAAATCCCGATTTAGGAATGACGTTGGAAGATGGATTTACGGGATTTAGAGAAGCAGAAGCGCGCGAAGGGGGGTGGCAGTAAGGAAGAGAAATATGAGGGTTAGTGGGGTGGAAGCGGTGTGGAAAGGGGGAGATGCGGGAGCTTCGGAGATCTTCGTACGCCACAATCCCGTCGTTACCTTCCCAGCTAGCTCCAGTCGCGACAGCGACAGTACAGCGAGGTTTAGGGCGAAATAGCCGAGGCTTGAGTGAAGTTGATTTCTGAGTTTAATATAGTTTTGTTTACGTTTAATTAATTTAATTAATTATGAATAAAAAAATATTAAAAATTAATTATAATTATATAAATTTATATAACTAACTACTTTATAAATATTGAATGAAAATCAAATTTCATATTTAATTTTAATTAATATTTTTAAATAATAATTAATTATCAATTAATCTAATAAATAACTATGAATAATTAATTAATTAAGTTATTGCTAGAGAAATAATTAACTTAATAAAAAACTAACAATTGAAATGGCACCCTTAGCCCTGGATAGCAAAGGAGATTCTCAGTATTTCACCCCCATTGGGTTGGAACGCATATTAAAACGCTCCATCAATAAAAGAATGTGTTCTCTTTATAAATCTCAAAGAGAAGTTTAAAATCCTTGCACTAAAATCTTACAAGAGTCAGACCAATCTGACTGGCCACATAGCTTATTTCGAGTCGATTGTATACTTGTTGTGAATCACGGACGCACTAAAGTGTCGTAGTTTCTTCACCACGTTGAGTGAGTCGGGTCTAGGGTGATTTTATTGTTTACCTCCGGGATTGATTGCCTCATTTACCGACTTCAAATAATGTTTGTGGCGTAGAATGTTAGTGCCCGAAAGCTGCAAATAAACTCGTAGACCAACCTACAGATTAGACAAAGGCAGAATGAGAGTCGTCATTTGTTTATCACCCTCTTCCAAAATGAGAGACTGAAGTGCAAGACCTGGCGCCAGCAGTGGCTCATACCACCCTAGCTCAAGAACTAAAAGAGGGATTTTTCCAGTACGTTTTGGGCCTCCAGCAATCAAACACATTGGCCATGTTATTGGACCTGGCCAACAATTATATCTCGGACGAGGAATACAACTCCACCCCCACTTCTTTCAGAGGAGAGCCTTCCACTTGTCAACTGTAGAAGAGGGTCCCCTAAGGCAACATGTAAAGGTTGAGAGATGAATCATGACCACAAACTACCAAAAATAACTTCATTAAGAGTCTCGATGGAGAAGATAATGGAAACTATCCAGAATAAGGAGCCCATCAAGAAAGCAGTAACAATGAAGTCAAAGCTTGCCTTTAGGATCCAAAGAAGTATTGTGTGTACCACTGGGACTATGATCGTGATATGAAGGAATGTTGACACTCTTGAAGCATGATCAATGAGTTGAATATAGAGGAGAAGGTCAAGGAGTTTGTAGCTCCATAGCTTACAATGGAAAGGCAGGGTAAAGCTCCAACAAAAGAAATTTCAGACGAGCATGTTTGAGCTCATGAATTGATATGGTTGACATAATTCCCTCCATCTTTGGAGAGGGATGAGATTCCTCCCGCCAAGTAAATTTCAAGAGGCTTCAGTCAAAAGAACCATGCGCAGTTGCTATCATGCCCAAACATGGCACACATCCCTCTATCACTTTAACTGACACAAATCTGCTCTCCAAGGAGAATCCCTACAATAATGTCATCGATGTCACAATAGTTGATCAGTAACTACAAGATAGGTAGAATTCATATCATCGTTGGTGGTTCACTGAGTATCTTTCTTAAAGCGGTGTTTGATAAGATGGGTCTTGGAAACAACTGACTAATTGTGGTAGTCGACCCGCTCTATAGCTTCTCTAGGGAACCTTGGGAACAATAATATTGTTAATGACGTAGGGGAAAAATGAGAAGCAATTCACGAACATAGAGGATTTCTTTGGGGTCGACTGACCGTCAACCTACAACGCCATTTTCTATCGGCTCCTGCTCAACAACTTCAAGTTTGTTACCTTGACATACCACGTAACGTAAAGTTTTCAAGCAATGATGATTTGATCATTATTTGAGGTGACTTGGGTAATCCCACACTTGCTATCTCTAGGAGGTCAGAAATGTGAAGTGGGAGCCACCCGACATCGATAATCTACATGAGGGAGGTTTTGAGACCAGCGAGGCCACTCATCGAGTACCTGCAACCAAGTGTGACCCCGATAATTTCTTTTTAATCATTGTAACTTTTGATGCAGGGTCGGGGGATGCGCTGATCAGGACTCTCTAGGACCATCGGGAGACACTCTTCTAAAGAAACATGTTCATTCCGGAGACACTCTTTCCTTCTAATCAATTTTCATAGGTGAAGCTTTTAACAAAGCTCTTTTTGTGATACATTACTTAAGCTCAAGAGATGATTATTTTAAAAAGGATCCATTCTCGAAAAATGGGGTTCTTTGAGTTTGAAAAAAGTTTTATGTTTAAATTTTGAAAGCTTCTCAAGAGAGGATTTTTTGAAACGAGTTTTTAGTTATAATTTAGTTGTCGTCATAAATCCTTTTTTTTTTGTTCTCCATCCTATATGTTCTTTTCAACCATGTAATTTTCTTGCTTGTCTAAGTGATGCTAATTATTATTTTCTTATTTTATTTATTAGAGGTGTCCTCTTGCTATATTTTTTATGTGACACATTCACTTTTATTTTTTAAAATAGTTATAAATTGTGATTATGGATATTAATTTATCAATGATTAAATAATATTAATCTCTTTAATAAGCAAAAGCAAGCTAAAATGATATTCATCCAACATTATTGTATAAAGATAACCTTATATCTTTTTTAAGTGACTATTTTCTAAGCATTGACACCTAAAATTTCAACTTTAAATTTTATTTCTAAGGAAATAACTTTTTATCCAAATATTTAACTCGCAATAATTTCATTGAAAACATGACAACATAAAATAATGCTATCTTAAATTGATTTAAGAAATTTAAACTCCAAAAAATTAGTCGGTCAGATATATTATGATGTATCTCCACCGATATAGCTAAAAAAAAATCTAAAAAACGATAGGTATATAGATCAAAATAATGAAATTATAACCCCGAGGATACATACATATTATTAAAATTTTAAAATAGATAAAATGTAAGAGTAAATGGTAAATAATTTTTAGATTATCAACAACCTCAAACTTCTTCTATATATTATTTCTAACTTAATTATAATTGTTAGATAATTTTACTTCCTTTTAAATTAATTAAAATAATAAAATGTTTGTTTTTAAAAAGAAAAACATAGTTTAAAAATAAATCACTTTCCCACCTAAAAAATAAAATTCTTCTCATCGATAAATGATAATAAAGGAATACGAAAAAATAATAAAGAATAAATTAGTAATTAATGACA
Organism: Papilionanthe hookeriana x Papilionanthe teres; assembly: GCA_022702705.1. NCBI lineage: Eukaryota > Viridiplantae > Streptophyta > Magnoliopsida > Asparagales > Orchidaceae > Papilionanthe > Papilionanthe hookeriana x Papilionanthe teres. The sequence goes on along the minus strand of CM040439.1, from coordinate 46,231,180 downwards.
AAATATTACACATTCATTGGTAAACCATTCCTTAAAAAGTATGCAAAAAACAACTAGTGCTTAGGGCTGTCATAAAAGCTCGTTGTTCACGAACAGCTCGTGTTCGGCTTGTGAAGTAGTTCGTTGTTATGGTATATTTAAAATATAAAACGATCGACGACGAAGCGAAAAATAGAGAGCGAGAAAATTCACACCAGAAAAAGCAGACACAGAGATTTACGTGGTTCGGCAATTTTTACCTACGTCCACGGAGTTGCAGAGAATTTTATTAATTGAAGAATTTACACCAGACGATCACGTCAACTTACAAGAATAAATTATTTCTCAACCTCTTTCTCTTCCTATCTTTTTATCTCTTCTTTACTCGAGAGCCACGTGAGAAGAAGATAAGGGCGTACCAGAAGAACAAAAGCAGGAAGAATTACAATGCCGACAATTCCAATTTCTTCTTGCTCCTTTTGATGGATGGTGAGGCCCGATTTAAGGAGAGAACACAAATCAATTCACGCCAAAATAATTTCACCTTGCATCTACAGAAATGGTTTACATATTTCACTCATGTGTTAAGTGAACCCCACCACAATACACTGATATTGATCAGTGTTAAAAACAGGGGGCTCACTTGATAAGTAACGCCTCACTTTTGGACTCCGGATGCCCTGATGTAATATTTTTTCTTTCATTGTGGCTCACTAGAATCTCTCTATTGCCGCAATCCTCATATTGAAGTTGTCAGCCTCCAAATATGTCAGTAAATCATGTCAGATTTGTTGCCGTCAAAGTCAAACCATATTTCACTCATGAACCCGAAACTCTAATAAAAATTAATATGTGAAAATGAAGCAGAAGCGTAGAAATTCACACAAGACTTCTTATCATGACTCTCATAAGTCCTAAATCTCAGTTATAGAGGATGACTAAGGCATAGAAATAAAAAAATGCCAAAAGACAAAATTAACGTTACTTACAAAAAAAAGGTCATTAATACAACACTAATGTGATAGTCATAACCTTTCTATTCTTAGAAAAAAAATCAAAGAATCATGAAAATAAATTGTAATCCCATTAAAAAAAATAGTGATTAATTAAATAACATTATATTTAAAAATCACATGCTTTGTTTTTATCAAATTTGGATTAAGATAAAATTGATGAAGACTTCTAAATTTTTTTTTTCACCAATCTATTATATAAAAATAAATAAAATCAAATTAATAAAAAATATTTTAAAATTCTCAATCATAAATTAAATTTACTTTGGTGAAAATCCAAAAGTGATGCATTACTCTCAATCTTTGATGACGGTGGAAATGATTGATAGTTTTGACTAAACATTAAAAAAAATTTATTAAGATGAATTTCAAAATCATTTAATTTTTCTGTTATGATTATAATAAAAGTTATAATTACTTTCATTATATTTTTATAAAATGCATTCAAAATTAATCTTACTTATATTGTTTGTTTTCATTTTGTTATTTCTCATTTTACTTTTTTTTGAAACCCCATATTCTTTATAATATGTTCATTTACCATAAATTTATTTTTTTGAGATAAATAAAATTAATGTAAATATTTTTTTTGAGATTGCTTTGCACTTTACCTAATTTTTAAAATTGAAGAAATTACATTATTTTTGAATTATAACTTAACAGCAAAGAACAATGACACCATATATATTGTTAAATATGTGGCTCGTATACGGGTAGTTTGAGTTTTCTTGGTGAAGATGTGTGTCTCTTCATATTTAGTGGGTTTGGGGGAGCGAGGGCAAGTTTGTAATTTATTTGTGAGTTTTTTCTATAAATAGAGGTGTTATCCTATGAGTATGTTTGAACCGAACTATTGTAACTCCTCTGAATAGTGAAATTCGCCGCTCTTCTCCCAAGGACATAGGCATGGACATTCAGAGGAGCAGAGCGGAAATTAATATTGATCAATTTTTTTTTTTTTTTTGTCTACTTCATTATCATTGTTCATAGAAAAATTAAAAATAAATATTAATTTAAACTAAAGAAATTAGTCAGAGAATTTTGAGATTTTTATCAATTTCAAAGTGCCAACAAATTTTATTTTTAAAATTTTTTATTATTCTAACCAAATTTGAGAATCAAATTAATTAAAAGAAAAATCCAATTAATATTTGGGTTTAACGTCTCCTATATCAAATTAATTTTATTTAATAATTTCTTAAAACTCTTTATATATTCGTAATCTGATCACGATATTTGACTCACACTTTCACTTTTATTTTTAAAATAGTTATAAATTGTGATTATAGATATTAATTGATCAATATTAATTAAAATTAATCATTTTGAAAAGCAAGAGGCAATTAGTTAAAATGATATTCATCAAACATTATTGTGTAAAGTTAACAGTGCCCTAAATTGGATTAAAAAATTGTCACAGTATGTTAGGGATAATTTAAATCTTGTAAGTGATTATTTCATATGCATTAACATTATAAAATATATTTAATGACATGAAATTTATAAAAAAATTATCCTAATACAATGTCATTATAAAATTGGACTGCTATTTTTAAAATAATAAAAATAAAAAAAATAATAAGTTATGTCAGAGAATAAAAATAACTAATTGAAACTTACATAATATTTTAAGTGTGTCTTTGTGTTTCTTGAAACTACTATCACTTGAATTTATAATAAAATAATGAATAATGAAATAATGAAACTATGCATAAATATTATTAAAATTTTAAAATAGAGGAAATGTAAGAGCAAATAGTAAATAATTTTTAGATTATTAGCAACCTCAAACTCCTATATATTATTCTAACTTAATTATAATTGTGAGACAATTTTCCTCAAGTTTAAATTAATTAAATAAAATATTTGATTTTTTAAAAGAAAAAGAAACTTTAAAAATAAATAAGTTTCCTACATAAGAAATCAAATTCTTTCCATTGATAAATATTGATAAATAAATACTTAAAAAATAATAATGAATAAAACTAGTAATTAATGACAAAACATCACGTTCTAATGTGTAAACTATTTCTTAAAAACAACACAAAAAGCCGCAAATGCTGCTGCACCAGCAGCAACCATAAAGGGTGTCGAAACAACGACACTGCAAAATAAGTTTCTTCTTTGCTTTCCACGCTCGTTCGCTTGCTCCATGGATGCAATGCTTTCTTTTAACTCTGCCAATTCTTTCTCCTTCTCATCATTTTCTTTGGCTAGAGCAAGCAGCTCTATTTCCTTAGCATTGGCCTCTCTAGCGACTGCTTCGATCTTCTTTCTCAGAATTTTCTCTCTGTTTGAAGCTGCGGTCATCTCCGTCGTTGCGCGAGAGGCTGATTCGCGGTAACTATAGGAGAGGACAAGCGCAGAGACATCACGTTGGATGCCGTAAAAAATCTCTTTTTCATCAGCCAGCGAAACAAACTGGATGTGGAGGCGCTCTATCTCTTTCCGGGACTCCTCTACCTCTTTCACGAGACAAGCATTCACAGTTTTGAGATTCTGCATCAGACGACTATTACTTGAGTTTCCCGAAGCTCCAGAGATTGGGAACTTCTTGGCGGCGATTTTATTCTTCTTGCCCATTGAGGAGAGTGGTGGATGGGGATTGAAAAGCTAGTTTCTTTTTTCTTCTTTTCTGAAGAGTGCTACGAGGGTTTTGAGTTAGGAGGCGCTTATTTATAGATGAACGTGGGGAAGTTATAATTAGAGTTCTCAGCATTTAAACTGGGCGGGAGAATAGGGAGATGCGATGGATTAGGGAGAGAGGTTAAGCTTCTATCGGCGAAATAAATAAAGAAAATTTATTTCTTTCAAAGCTCCTGCCTCCGATATCTTCGCCGCTGCCATCCTTTTCGGCCGACTCAACAAAATTCAGTTTAGCCATTGTTACTTCATCAGCTATTTCCCGGGCTTCCCGTTATAAAGAAGAAATGCTTTTACATTTTCCCCAAGAAAGATAATTTACTGAGTATTTTTAATCATAAATTATATAGTAATTTATTTTTCTTAATTAAGACGGTTTCTATTCCATAGAAAATTTTGAGAAAAACCTTTTGTATAGGATTATTATTACAGTATCAATTTATATTATTAGAATTATCAGATTTAGTATTTTCTTAGACGTCCGACACATAAATATATAATAGATGAACAGTTCTATCTATAATAAATATATATTTAAATATAGATACAAAATAATCATATTAATTCAAATAAAATGTATTTTTTTTTAAATACAGTATATATAATATCAAAATTTGATAAGCACAGATTTTTAAATTATAAAATTTGCTTTAATCCAAATTTATGTTCCACTTATCTTGAATTAAACTTGATAATTCTAATATTTATATCAATTGAAATTAAATGTACCGAGAATATTAAACAGACAAAGTTTTATTTTATTAGGATTTGTCTATTTAATTTTGTGAGAAATTTATTCACGATGATAATGTTAAAATGTCTTTGTTCATTTATTTTTTATTTTTTAATGTAGCTAAATGCTGAGCAATTAGTGTTATTTTTAGAGGACTTGGCATGATCGTGTCCGGTTTAGGTAAAGTTAAGTCATGGGTTGGGTGTGGCCACCCCTGAATCAGGTATTCAGGTGTGGTCACGCTGAACCACATAAAACATGGGCTTTTGGAAAAGACCTTCAAGGGGGTATTGGCCCTCGCGGAACTTCCGAAAGGTTGAATATGAGCAGTTATAATCTTTGGACCTCTATAAGGCTCATCGACATAGATAATAAAATACATTTGAATTTCGTCATGGATGTACATAGGTAACGATGGATCCGCTTGGATTTGAGAAAAACCAAGTAACTTCAGATGATCAGAGAGAGTAGCAAACAATTGCCTTGGTGAACCTGTTTCAAAACCATAAATAGGATTTTTTAGCAAGAAAATGTAATGCGGGTATTCTGTATCAAAGAAACTTATGGGTTGATGCATATAAACTTTTTCTTTGAGAGGGTCATGAAGAAAAGCATTTACGACATCCATTCATTGTGATGAGTAGCCACCGTAAGAAGAACTCAAATAGTAAGCATTTTTGCCACGTTTCAACATAATCAATACCAAATTCCTGATTATTTCCTTGGGCCACAAGGCAAGCTTTATGACGAACAATATGACCATCTAAATCATAGCAATATATCCATTTGCAGCCTAGTACCGTTAGGTTTGTAGGTGGAGGCATTAATATCCAGGTGCTTGCGTTTGCAAGGCTTGGAATTCTTAAGACATAGAAGTCTCCAATTATGATCTGTGACAGCACTTGGATAATATGTAGGATTTAATTTTGTAATAATTTTGTGTTGTAAATCAAAAATTTACTTCGGTTTAAGGTTCTCTGTTTTGGCACGAGTGACTATGGGATGAGAAGGGGTGGACGAAATTAGAGTGTGAGGTGGTTCTGCTATGAGGATATGTGAAACATGGTTATTTGGAGCGGATGAATTTGGACCTAGCTGATTGGAAGTTGGCGAATTGAAGCTAGAGAGTTTGGAAGAACTTTATGTGGAGTTGGCACAATTGAAGAAGGTGGAGCTTGCTGATTTGGAGTGATAGTTGGCTGATTTGGAGAGATGATAGGACCAGATTTTGAATTGATGGATAAGGGAGTAAGAAGGAGAGGTTGAGATGGAAACAAATTCTCGTAAAATATAACAAGGCGAGATACAGTGATTTTATCACTGGTAGGATTATAACACTTGTAGCATTTAAAGTTTGGAGAATATCCAAGAAAAACACATGGAGTGAAACAGAACATAAATTTATTGGAGGATTGTGGTTGCCATGGATAGCACAAAATCCAAAGGTTCTAAGGAACTCGTAGTTGAGTTTTTTCTTATGGTGAGAATAATAGGGAGAGGTCATATTAGTGGCAGGAGAACAAATTTTATTTGTTGAAACTTGCATTGATTCGGTTGATTCATTGTTTGACTGGCTTGATTTATGGACGGACGATCGCGGCGGTGGATGATCTTGGTGGTGGCGATTAGGATCCAGGCGTTCACCGGCACCAACTTCGATTTCTCCTCCTACTCCTCAGAGCTGAAAGCGGCGTAGAAAATTACACAGGTGTAGCTTAATCACCTTGTCGTTGCTTCAGATCTTGGTAAGGCGTTTCGATGGTCTTCAGGTCTTGTTCTTCTCTATTTCTCTCTACCTGCTCTGCCGTTTCTTGCTGCTGGACTCGGGTTCTTCGCCTATGGTTTGCAGTGGACTCTCGTAACCGGATGGATCTCCATTCCTTATGCCCTGGTAATGAAGCGCAACAACTTTCTGATTTATTTATACCAATGCCCTCCTATATTTTTCAAATTTTAGGTAGAATAATAATATACTTTGTGACCGGAAACTATTAGTAGGAACAAGTTTAGTGGTGTATATGTGAATAACTGATCTGTAATATAATTTATGTTGTGCTCGAAACATAATTCTTATTTTGATCTGTGAGTTATTTAAATATTTTCTTGAAGATAAAAAAATAAAGAAAGAAATTAAATGAATTCCTTATATGTTTGAAAAAAAGATTTTATATTTTAAAATAATATTTTATATTTTAAAATATGATTTTATATTTTAAAATAATTTTAGCAATAAAAAGGAGCAAAAAATGGTTGTTTTTCTACAAACAGTACGCAAATCAGTTGTTCTCAAATTGCAGAAATCAAACAACTTAACAACTTATTCATTTCAGGGGCGACATAATAGTCATTTATCCACAAATAACTGCAAATCAATTGTTTTCCAAACGCTGAAACCAAACAGACAGACGTCTTATCCGGATCAGCTGCTTATCAGAATAAACTGCTTATCTGGATAAGCTGGATAAGTTACAGCTGCCCCAAACAGATCCTTAGTTTAACTATTCCTCCGGCTTTCTTTTACAAAGAGGAAAGTTCTTTGCATTTTCCCAAAGAGAGATAATTAAGACAATTTATTCTTAAGACATCCGACACATAAATATTTATTCTTCATAAATAAGACAATTTCTATAACAAAGATAACTTTGAGAAAAATCATTTGAATAGTATTATTGTTAAAGCATTAATTTATATTATTAGAATTATCATATTTAATTTTTTCTTAAGACATCTGACACGTAAATATAAGAGACGAACAAAATAATCATATTAATCCAAATAAAATAATTTTTTTTAAAAAAAAAAACTGGATATTTAGTATATATAATATTACAATTTGATAAGCACAGATTTTAAAATTATAAATTTGCTTTAATCCAAATTTATGTTGCACTTATTTTGAACTAAATTTTATTATTCTAATATTTATATCAATAGAAGTTAAATATGTCGAGAATACTAAACAAATAAAATTTTATTTCATCAGAATTTATCTATTTAATTATGTGAGAAATTCATTGTTTGACTGACTTGATTTACTGCATATGTCATATCAAATTGCGTCAGAGTCAAGTACTGCAAAGAATCAATCAGCTTACGATCAAAAGATTAATTATGAAAGAGACTTTGATCAGAAGGTTAAGAAAATTTTCCAGTATTGTCAAGATTTTGAATACATTTTGAATTTGTCATATTAGAAATATGAAAAATTTACTAAGAGTGTGTGGCTTGATTTATAAGGTGTGGACTTCAAGAAGTAAAAGAAGCATGTATGCCATGAACTTGAAAAGGGTTCCCAATGTCTTCATTTTGATTTTGTTGTGTAAGTTGTGAAGAGTAGTGTTAATGGTATGAGAGTCATTTCCAGTAGTTAAAACGTCATCCACTTAATTCAATATATATATATATATATATATATATATATATATATATATATATATATATATATATATATATATCTGTGTGTGTGTGTGTGTTGTTTAGGGAAGGCTCCACAGCACTAGAAGTAAGGTGAAGTTGCTAAATATATGTAGTAAGGGTGTGATGTAATTGGCGAGGAGCTTGCTTTAGTTCTTAGATAGCCTTTTTGAGCTTATAAATGTAAGATTGATGAAGTTGATCGAGAAAGCATTAGGATTGTTGCATGTAAATCGTCTCATGTAGACTGCCATGAAGAAAAGCATTGACGACAACCAATTGAAGAATTTGTCAATTATAAGTGACTGTTATAGTAAGGAAGAACCGAACCGTATATATTTTAGTGAGTCGGGCTTTGTCCCAAGCAACAGTACCGTCAGGATTCAATTTGGTCTAGAATGTCCACCTACAACAAAAATATTATGCGAGGGTCTGGGTGGTACTGATTCTCATGTCTTTTGATCTTGTAAAGCTTGAAGTTCATATGATATTGCTTATCTCCAGTGTTTATTTTTAACTACCATAGAATAGGTAGCAAGATCATTAATGATTTGATGGTAAGGTTAAGAATTTATTTTAGGTTTAAGGTTACCAGTTTTAGTCCGAGTAATCATTGGATGTGATGGAGGAAGAGTGAACTGAGAGCAAAGTCGATCACTATTAGGAGAGGAGCTTGGTTCGGTGAGAGTATGAGAAACTGGAGTCGGAGGCTTGAGAGGTAGAGGATCGAGTTCAAAACAATTATTGATATGAGGAGAGGTTATGATATGAGAAAAAATGATATATGTAACAGAGGTGGAGGTAGATGTGATATGAAGTTTGTGTGTTGTTTGGATGAATTTTTGTTTTTCTGATAAGGAACATATCTTCATTAAATATTTACTTGTCGAGAGATGTAAATCTTGTTAGTGTGAATGTATAAATATTTCTAGCCCTTTTAAACAGAAGCAAAACCAAGAAACACACATTCTTTAGAAAGAGTTAGTAGTTTATGTAGTCTGTTTAATATTCTCAACACATTTAATTTTAACTAATAAAAATATTAGAATTATCAAATTTAGTTCAAGATCAGTGTAACAGAAATTTGGATTAAAGCCAATTTTATATTTTTAAAATCTATGCTTATCAAAATTTGATATTATATAAACTAGATATCCAGTATTTTTAAAAAATTTACATTTTATTTGAATCAATATGATTATTTTGTATGTAAATTTAATAATAATATTATTATATATATATATGGAATAGAAATTGTCTTAATTTTTTAAAGAAAATTTATACATTTAACACCTAAAATATTATATTTACTTATATAGCATTTTAGTGTTCTAAATTTTTACATGAAAATAATAATAATAAAAAGATAAATTGTTAATTTAATATCAGATTAAAGATTTGAATGCTATGTGTATAAATATGAGTATGAGTTTGAGCCCTTACAAGCCGTCTTATTTAATATAAAAAAAGAAAATAAAATTAATTTAAATTAGTTTAATATGAAAAATAGAATGAAAAATTAAAAGATAAATAATAACAATTCACTTAATAAATAATAGAAAATATATTTTGTTAACAATTTAATTATCTTAAAAAAATTTCTCAAAATTTAGTATATTTTAGTATATTTTATATTAATATTTTTAAAAACAAACCGGCTCACGAGCTAACGAGTCGAGTTGGGCCTGTCATGAGCTTAATTTGTTAGCTCATCGAGCCCAGTTCATGAGCCACTAATCAAGCCGAGCTCGAGCTGGTTCACGAGTCGGCTTGACTCACTTACTCCCCTATGTTATATTAATGAAATAATTTGTGTAGAAAAATATGAAAATATATATATATAAATAGCGAAAAGCCAGAGGAATAGCTGATGAAGCAACAGCGACTGAACTTAATTTGTTGAGGAGCCAGAAAAAAAGGTGGCGGTGATTAGGGGTGTAAACGAACCGAACACGAACGAACAGAGCTGGTGTTTGTGTTTGAAAAGTTCGAACACATCACTGTTCGTGTTTGGTTCATTTAACAAACCAAACGAAAAAAAATTGTTCGTGTCCGTCTCGTTTGCTTATCGAACGAATTGAACACGAACTTCTTGGCGAACTGAACACGAATTGTTCGCGAACAACGAGATTTTTTGATAGTCTAGCTTTGATAGCATACTTCCTCAAAAAGAAGCAAATTGATCGGGTATTCCGTACACATCAATTAATCCATAATTCCTCAAAATAAGAAAAACCGAATAAGACGTTTAGGATTTTATTTTAATATATAATATAGTATATTAATTATAATATTATAATATTTGTATTAATATAATTAATACTATAATATTATTATTGTTATTAATAATTTGTCATATATTATAATTTACAGAAGTTTAATTATTTAAAATATGATAACTTTTTATAATATATAATTATTTTTAAAATATCATAATTTTTTTATATATAATTATTTTATATTTCGAACAATAACGAACCGAACACAAACGAACACATCACTGTTCATGTTTGGTTCGTTTAACAAACCGAACGAAAAAAATTATTCGTGTTTGTCTCGTTTGCTTATCAAATAAATCGAACACGGAATTCTTGGCGAACCGAACACGAACTGTTTGCGAACAACGAGCTTTTTTGACGGCCCTAGCAGTGACGAAGATAGCGGAGGCAGAGCTATAATAAAATATATATATCACTTGATTTTATATAGTTAATTTTTCTCAAATTTAAATTAATTAAAATAATAAAATATTTAATTTTTTAAAAACAAACAGAAACTTAAAAGAAAAATCACTTTCCCATGTAATAAATAAAATTCTTTCTATTTATAAATAATAATAAAGAAATACTAAAAAATCTAATGATAAAACATCAAACCACTAAAAAATTATAATAAAGAATAAAATTAATAATTAATGATAAAACATCAAATCTCTGATGTGTCAACTATTTTTTAAAAAGTATGTAAAAAGCTGCCAATGTTGCCGCACCTGTAGCAGCTATAAAGGGCGTCACAACAGCAACACTGCAAACTAAATTTCTTCTTTGTCTTTCACGCTCGTTTATTTCCTCCATAGATCCAATTTTTTCTTTTAACTCTGTGAAGTTTTTCTCCTTCTCTTTTTTTTCTTTGGCTAGAGCAAGCAGCTCTATATCCTTTGTATTACCTCCCTAGCGACCGCCTCGATTTTCTTCCTCGGATTTTTCTCTCTGTCTGAAGCTGCAGCCATCTTCGCCGTTGCATAAGAGGCAGATTCATTGAGACTAGAGGAGACGACAAGAGCAAAAACATCATGTTGGATGTCGTGAAAAATGTCTTCTTCAGCTACCAGTGAAGTGAGCTGGATGCGGAGACGTTCGATCTCTTTCTTGCACTCCGCTACCTCTTTCACGAGACAAACATTCTCAATTTTGAGATTCTGCATACGGCTATTACCTGAGTTTCCCGGAGCTTCAGAGATTGGGTTCTTCTTGGCGGCGATTTTACCCTTCTTGGCGGCGATTTTACCCTTCTTGCCCATTGGGGAAAGTAGTGGACGGGGATTGAAAAAGTAGTTTCTTTTCTTCTTTCCTGAAGTGAGCTACGAGAGTTTAGGATTAGGGGCACTCTTACAATGGCGTTTATTTATAGATGAAAGGGGGGTGCGATGGATTAGGGAAGCTTCTTGCAGCGAAATAAATGAAGAAAATTCATTTCTTTCAAACCTCCGCCTCCGCTATCTTCGCCACCGCCAATCTTTTCGGCTTCCTCAATGCATTCCGTTTAGCTCTGTTACTTCATCGGCTATTTCCCCGCCTTTCCGTTATTTCCTCAATGCATTCAGTTTCCGTTATATATGTATCTACTCAAATTATTTAATTAATATAACCTAGGGGTGTAAGTGTATCAAACCAACTCATGAGCCGGCTCGAACTCGACTTGATTAGTGGCCCGTGAACTGAGCTCGATGAGCTAAAAAATCAAGCTCATGCCAGGCCCGACTCGACTCGTTTGCTCGTAAGCGTCTCGTTTAGAAAAATATTAATATAAAAAATACTAAAAATATATTAAATTTTGAAGAATTTATGTTTAAGGTAGTAAAAAATGTTTAAATTTTTTCCCTATTGTATATTAAGTAATTTCTTATTATTCATCTCTTAAGTATTCATTCTATTTATCATATTATTATAAAACTAATTTAAATTAATATTATTCTTTTTTTATATATAGTAACTAAGACGGGCTTAAATACATACTCATATTCTAGTATGTGTAATATCAAAATTTGATAAGCATAAATTTTAAAAATATAAAATTGGCTTTAATCCAAATTTATGTTACAATTATCTTGAACTAAATTTGATAATTATAATATTTTTATTAATTGAAATTAAATGTGTCGATAGTATTAAATATACAAAATTTTGTTTTATCAACATTTGTCTATTTAATTATGTGAAAATGTTTTTTGTGACGATAACTATTAAATGTTTTTTTTAATGTAACTAAATGCTATATTTCTGTGTTGAGTATTTCATCAATAGTAGAAGGGCACATTTTGGTCATTTGGTTATCATACAGTTATTTCTTTTGCTTATTTGTACAGTAAAAGCATTAAATTCGTTGAATATTATAAGATAAAAAGTTGTAACATTTTACAACAACAACTTTTAATTCTTGTGGAATTAAATAGATTACAACCAAAAAATAGAAGACCCTTTATATTATATATAAGAGGGGAACAACCAACAAAAACCGCAGACCGATAACCATCATACTTGAGATTGTCCATTTGGTACGAAGCAAAGAGACTCGAACCTAGAATTTGGAAGAGGTTTGGTAAAGAAATATGCCAATTGATCAATGGTACTAACATGAATAACGATGATAAATTTATTTTTCATGTATTTTCTGATGGAGTGACAGTCGAATTCTATATGCTTGATTCTAACGTGAAAAAATAGATTATTGGCAAGAGCTATTGCAAAAATATTGTCACAGTAGAAAGTCGTAGAAGCAGTAAAAGGAATTTGTGAATTTTTATGTGAACATGGGAGCTAGACTATCTCCATTGCAATCATCCCTAACACTCGATATCCAGCTTTAGTGGAGGACCAAACAATAGTAATTTTCTTTTTAACAGACCACGAGATAAGTATTGATCTGATAAATATACAATAATTAATTATAGATTTCCGATCAATGGAATCTCCTGCTCAATCTGCATTTGCGAAAGTCTTGAGTTCTAAAGTTCCTCAGATTATTGGCAAGCCAAGATCAGTGGTGCCTTGTAGGTACCTGAGAACAAATTTTAATTGCTGAAAATTAACAGTCAATTGATGCATTATTTGACTGGAATGGTTTATTGCATATGTTATATCGAGTCCCGTGAGAGTCAAGTATTGCAAGGAACCAATTAGTTTACGATAAAAAGATTAAATCAAGAAAAGGACTTTGATCAGAGCGTACAAAGAATTTTATAGTATTGATAGGATTTTGAACAAATTTCGAGTTTGCCATACTAGAAGTATGAAGAATTTACTGAGTATGTGGCTTGATTTATAAATGTGGACCGTAAGAAGTGAAAGAAGCATGTATGCCATGAAACTTCAAAAGGGTTCCCAATGTTTTCATTTGAATTTGTTGTGTATGTTGTAAAGACTATTGTCAATGGTATGGGAGTCATTTCCAGTAATTAAAGTGTCATCCACGTAAATTAGAATATATATACATATATATAATTGTTTTGATGCTAGCAGTATAAGGAAGGCTCGACAGAGCTAGAAGTAAGGTGAAGTTGCTAAATATATGTAGTAAGGGTGTGATGCCATTAGCGAGGAGCTTGCTTGAGTTCTTAGATAGCCTTTTTGACTTTGCAATAATAAGATTGATGAAGTTGATCCAGAAAGCCTTGTGATTGTCGCATATAGACTGTCTCACGTACATTGCCATGAAGAAAAGCATTGGCTACATCCAATTGAAAAATTTGCTAACTATAAATGACAGTTATAGTGAGGAAGAACTGAACCGTAAATATTTTTGCGAGTCAGGCTTTGTACCAAGCAAAGGTACCGTCAGGATTCAATTTGGGCTTGAATGTCCACCTGCAACCAAAAATATTATGCAGGGGTGTGAGAGGTACTGATTCTCATGTCCCTTGATCTTGTAAAGGTTGGAATTCATATAAATTGTTTGTCTCCAGTGTTCATTTTTAATCGCCATAGAATAGGTAGCGGGATCTATAGTGATTTGATGGTAGAATCAAGAATTTATTTGAGATTTATGGTTACTAATTTTAGTCCGAGTAATCATGGGATGTGATGGAGGTACAGTGAAAGGAGAGGCAAGTTGATCTCTATTATGAGAGGAGCTTGGTTCGGTGAGAATATGAAAAACTTGAGTCGGAGGCTTAAGAGGTAGAGGATCGAGTTCAAAACAGTTATTGATATGATAAGATGTTTTGATATGAGAAACAATAGAGATGTAACAAGGAGAAGTGCAGGTAGATGTGATATGAAGTTGGTGTGTTGTCTGGAAGAATTTTTGTTTTTTTGATGGAGAAACACATTTTCATTAAATATTACTTGTCGAGAGATGTTGATCTTCTTAGTGTGAATGTTTAAATATTTATAGACCTTCTGAAAGGGAGGATAACCAAGAAGCACACATTTCTTAGAAAGAGGTAGTGGTTTATGTTTGAAGTACGGCTTGAGCCACGAAAAGCATTGGCACCCAAATATTTTTAAATACTGATAGATCGGTTGTTTGTTGAATAATGTTCACATGGAGATTTACGTTTTAGAATTTTTTGAAGGAAACAGATTAATAAGGTAGAGAACTATGAGTAAAGTACCAGACCATAAATGAGGGGAGAGAAGCAATTTGTAAAATAGCATGAACAGTTTCAGCTAGATGCATGTGCTTTCTTTCAGCAATTCTATTTTGTTCAGCGGTGTAAGGACAAATATGATGATGCTGAATACCAAAATGAATGAGAAAATTATTAAAGTGAGAATTACAATATTCATCTCCACTGTCAGTTTTAAGAATTTTTATACGAGAAATGAGTTGATTTTCAGCAAAGCCTTTAAATTATTTTAATTTATTGAAGGACTCATCTGTATGTTTACGAAGATAAAACCATGCAAAATATGATTTTTAGGAATCTAATTAATATTAATTAACTTTTTTTGCCTACTTAATTAATATAGTTGATAGATCTAATGCCATGCCCATAATTAATAAAATATTTAATTTATAAAACTGCTTTTAATCTTTGGTAAAATATTACTATCCCTTAAATCTAATAAAGATTTATTATTATATATTTAATTCTCCGGTATGTAAAATATAAAAATAGACCATAAAAAAAATAAAACAAATATTGATTTAAACTAAAGAAAAGAGGCAAAGAATTTTGAGATTTTTATCAATTTCAAAAGTCCCATCAAATTTTATTTTTAAAATTTTTTGTTAATCTAAATTAATTTGAGTATTCAATTTTTTTTTCTCATTGCTAAATTAAAATGACAACTTTAAAATATAAACATTAGAAAAAATATAAATTAATATCACTTTCTCCAATTATAGAAAAAAGAAAACGGTCTCTGTTGATAAAAAATTAGAAACTCCACAACTACTAATGATGAATAACACAAATAAAATGTAGATGCCCCAAACTACTTCTTAAAAATTGTGCAAAAAATTGACTAAAACGACATAAGCAACAACCATGAAAGTGGCCACAATAGCAGTGCAAAATCACTTTCTCCACCTTCTTTCACACCCACTCGCTTGCTCCATAGATTGAATGCTTTCTTTTAAGTCCACCAACTCTTTCTCCTTCACATCCTTCCTTCTCTATAATGAAAGCAAGAAGCCATATGTCCATAGAATTGACTTTTGAAGTGGCGAACTCGATCTTGCTCCTCAACTTTCTCTCTCTCTCGCTAACCGAGGCCATCATCATTGTTGTACGTGTGACAGCTTCATGGAGGGTAGAAGAGATGGCCAACATGAAAAGATCATGTTTGATGCCATTGAAGATGTCATTTTCGGCGGCCAATACAGAGAGCTGTAAGCGCAACTGTTATATCTGTTTCTGGCAGTCTACCACCTCCTTCACGAGATGAACATTCACTGTTTTCAGATTCTCTATCTGCCGGCTGTTACTCATGCTTCTGTTTGTTGCAGTGGCAGCTCCCACATTGATTTTGTTCTCCCCGGCAACAAATATTCTATCTTTCGTACCCATGGAGGAGAGCAGCGAATAGAAATTGAAAGGCCAAATCTTTTCTTCTTCTTTAATGAAGTGAGGGAAAGAGGAATAACGGATAGGTTTCTAATGAAACAGACGTTTACTTATAATGAGATGTTGAGGGTAAGGCTGCTTCAGCGAAAAAGAAATTTAAATTGTTGCAGAGTTCCATCTCCTCTGCTCCGTCGCCTTCATCCTCGCCAAATTTTTTGGCCTCTCAAAGAAAATTTGATCCCTTCTTGGGGTTCGTAAAACTGTACTTAATTGGGTTCTTATTGTTGTGGTATGTATATATATATACTAAAACGATCGACGACAAAGCGAAAAAAAAAGAAAGAGACAATTCACAACAGAAAAGTAGGTACACAGATTTACGTGGTTCAACAAATTGCCTACGTCCACGGAGTTGCAGAGGTTTTTACTACTTGAGAAATTTACACCATTAGATTGTCACAACTTACAAGAGGGATCTCTTACTCTTTACTCTCTCTTCTTGTCTCTCTACGCCGAGATATACACAAAAGAAAATGAAGAAATACGGGGAACCACCTACTTAATTCACGTACACAAGCCATTAAGAAGAATCCAAGGGAGAGCAACCCTCTTCTTCTTCTTTCTTCTTCCTTCTGCTGCAAGGAACTGTTGCTTGCACTTCTATTCCTCTGTCTCATGGAAGCAGAACTATCGTGAAAGAACACCAAAAAGGGGACATACAAAATCTGAAGGAGAGCCGCTCCTTTTGATCGCAAAACCTGGTGCGGGAGCAGTTGAGCAAGGAAGAGTCACAATTCTAGCATCATTTCGGGAAACGTGGAGGCAGGAGGCAGAAGGTTGAGCGGGAACAGTAGCTTTTGCATTTTTATTTTTATTTTTTGCTTTCGTGTAGCGGGCTCCACACAAAAAATCTCCCAGTTGTAGACCAGTACACAGACTACAATATATTCTTCCACAAATTGATATCCTTCACTGGCGGAGTCATCCTTTTCTTCAAATGTGATATCCTCCACCTCTGCAACTCAAGACCTCTATCTTCACACCAGAAGACCAACTGAAATTGCGCACAACTTTAGTTTCTCAAGCGAAATTCAGAGCTCTTGCACTCGGGATCTGCGAAGAAATGTGGATTCGAAGAATACTCAGCGAACTTGGAATGTTAACTGAAAAATTTGTCAAAATACAATGCGACAACCAGACAACCATTAACATTGCAAAGAATCCAGTACACCATGAATGAATGAAACACATCAAAATCGATCGACACTTCATCTCAGAAAACATTGAGAGAGGAGTCGTCGAACTCACATACATTCATTTCCGACATCAAACAGTGGATATCCTCACCAAGCCTCTCCTAAGAATCAACTTTGAAGAATTATGTAACAAGTTAGACATATACAATTTGTACAACCCAACTTGAGGGGGAGTGTAGAATCTTCGTAATTATTAGGTGACCCGACCCGCAATTACGCAGTAAATTAACTTCCAAAAGATTGCCAAAAACTTGACCCAATTTTTAAATATCGGCTAGTGTGCAAAATCTTAAATGATATAAAAATTAGAAAATATTTTACACACTAGGGGTACTACGCAAGTATACGTATCGTTTCAAGTAATATAGAGTTTTCTTTAAAAACCCCAGTATCGATCCCACGAGGAAGTGAAGTAAGAGGTCCTTAGTCAAATTCTAGTTTACTACAACTAGTTCTTAGTTTGGAATGTCGATTAAAATTGTGTTTTATCTAGCAACTACTCCTAAATGCAAGTGTTAAATGTAATAGTAACTATAACTAAATGCAAATAATAATTCTAATGATAACCCTTTTTGGATGAGTTGGTTTGGAGAATTTTTGAGATATTAAAAACTACTATTCTTATGTAATGAAATAGATAATGTATAGGATTGAGATGCATTAAATATTGTATGTGCAAAATAGGAGCAATCCTACTCTTTACCCTTTGGTCCAGGCATAAAGAACATCGACTAATCCTATGCTCGAGTTATCGAATCCGCGGCTAGGCTGGGAGGATACCGGCTGCCACTTCGAGCTCCCACGTTCCCTCGCCTGAGGGCTAACATCTACAGTTCAACACCCAAACGATAGGACCGAATTGAGGATTTTAGTCTGTCACTCTAAAATCTCCAATTCTACGCCCGATTAATATTATTTCCCTATTTATTTGCATTCAATTCTCATGAACTTCACCATCCATGGAATTTGAATGTGATTCCACTTTGTTGAGAACTACACCGCTCTTTCAGGTTGATGTAATTACAATGAATTTTAACACTACAATGGGCTCTTATTGCAATGTAAATGAAGTGCAAGTAAAAACCATCACATTTATAATTAAATTTACTTCTACCATGCATCACAAAATCCTAAACATGATTTCTACTCATTGCAAAAGAAAAGTAAAAGGAAAACAATGTCATAATCTTCTTATGCCACTATTTCCAAAGAAGAAGAAAGAGTAAGAGAGATGCGTCACAAAGCACAAAGAAAACATAAATGAAACTTCATTTAACAAAAGCAAATCCACTAAATAAATGTTTACAAAAGTATAAGATAATGAAGAACAATACTTAGCTTTTTCCCCTTGAAAGAAAGACGAAGATCTCTCCCATAAAGTCTCCCGGCGATCCATGCAATGCTAGCAAAATCCCTTACAAATTCTCTCAAAATCTCCTCTACAATCTCTCCAAAAGGGTAGAAATCTACATTTCTACTCTTAATGTAAGAATCCTAAACATTCCTCTAAGTTTTTCTCTCCTTTTCTCTATTGTTTCTCTTCTCTAATCTACCATATATTCGCCATTTTAAAGAGTATGGATGAATTTTGAAGAGTTTCCTTAAGCACCCCTTCAAAAAAGCGTCCAAATACGTCGAATATTAGCCCAAAACCGCCAAATGTCGGTTCATGGTCGTCCGGGCCGCTGTCGGCGGCCTTTTTGGCCATATTTCGGTGGTCTCGGAAAAATCTCGCCGTCGGCGAGATCGATCTCGGCGTCGGCAAGCAAGCTCCTGCGCGGCTCCACGGTTTCGCTCCGTTTGGCTCCGTTTCAACTCCGTCTCGCCCCATTTCAGTTGTGTTGCGTTCGTAACAGATAGCCCTACAAAATAAGCATAAAAAAACCTTTCTTTAAAGTATAATCTCATTCAAAAATATGCAAGAAGTGTAAAAGAGATTAAGCATCAAAAGACTTATCAAAAGGTGTCAGGGCAGAATTTCATTTCTTGCTCGTTTTTTTTCCAAATTGCACCGTTTTTGCTTCCTTTTGCTCCAATCACCATTTCTTGTACCTAAAACCAAAAAACATACAAAATACCTTCCTTTAAAGTGTAATATCATAAAAAATAAGTAAAATGATATAACAAAAAGCGTATATATTTTAGGTGTGTCAAAATCCCCCAAACTTAACTGTTACTTGTCCTCAAGTAACACTTTTACTACATAAAAATATAACTCAGGGCAATGTACTTTCACCTGTAATACACTAAAATTTTTCATTCAATGGAATATATTCGTTAGATTTTTAGAAAGAAATTCAGTAACTCTGGTTAACGCTACAAGTATAAGAATATTCAGCAATCAAGTCTAAGGGTTCTAGTCCTCTATTTATTTCAAGATAAACCATAATTTGTCACATTAAGAATGCCTTAAAAGATTATGTGAAAAGAAGTTCATGCAAACTTCATCAGAATGTAGGCCAATACTTTAAATATAAATTCAGAAATGAAATCAAGTTCTCCCTTTAGTGTGATTCAAGTGAAGCCAATTTTTTATTATGCATCTCCTCAAGCTTCTCCTCATAAATATTTTTATTTCTTTTTTTTCTTTCGGGATCATTTTCAATCCCTTTTTTTCACTCTCTTTTCTTTTTCTCTTTTTCCTCTTTTTTTTTAATGAGGATTACTATATCTGGAGAGCCTGTAATGATTTTGAACTTCACTCTCCTCTTTCTAAAGTTCAAACTTGAAACACATCCTTACTTATAATTAGGTATCAGCTTTATTATTCATCATAAAGTCACAATCTCTTCTTAACACACACTACTTTAAGTCTCTTAACATTTCAAAAATATAGTTTTCTTTACTTTAAATAGTTAACTATAATCAAATTCTTTCAAACCAAATATCTTATCCTTATAAAATTAACTTTTATTACTAAAAACTTTCATCCAATCCTTTCATAATATTCAACTGAAATAAAAAGTTTTAGTTATCTCAAGCGAGGTTTAATTGTCAGAGGTTATGCTAATAATTTTTGAAAATATAATAATTGAGAACAAATAAGAGTTAATATTTTTCTTCCCCCCAAACTAAAATTTTAAAATATTTTGCAACTAATTCCATAAAATGTAGCAGGAAGAAAAATTAAAGATTGAATATACTTACTACTACAACATCCTATCAAATTCATATCATGCAAAATCAGGATAGAATGACTGTAGGAAAAAGTAAAGCTAACCTAAAATATACTTGTAATAAAATTACACTAAAAGGAAGTATTTTCACATTAAAATTTTATTTTTCTTCCTACCCCCAAACTTAATTTTTAACATATATAAGCATTCAAGTACTGTAAAATATAAGCAGGAAGAAAACAATTTAGAATTTCTATCTACCACAAATGTCTATCAAAATCATTTGCAAGTATTCATTAGGACAGAACAATATGCAGCAGAAAGTAAATCTAAACTAATCATGCCAGAATGAAGTTAACTAAACCAAATTCTAACTAGCATAGCAGGTATCAGCAAGGGAATATAAAAATGTTCTTCAATACCTAAATAAAGTTGTAACACAAACATAAACACACATTCAAATACAATCACAAATGATAAATGGGGTCAATTCTTCCTTTAACTCATCGCATCTCACTAATTTACTTCCAATTTCTAACGGAATCACTAAACTAGTAAATTAGTCACTTCAAAAGATTTTATAGATTGTAATCCCAAAGATAAGATTATCCCTAATAAATTGGTTTCCGGACACCAATCTCACGCATCATCTAATCTTTATAATTAAGCACCTCTAACAGTTATAAAGATAGTGTAAGATCATCCTAATGGTATTCATCAAATAGGTTCACGACTCCTACCTAATGAAAATAAAGTTTTAGAAAGGAAGTAACAAATTAAGATGGAACTATCAATGTTTAAATTCATCATTTCTCTTGTAAAACTCAAGTCTGGGTGAGACCCAAGTCACAGTGGACTTGTTAATCCAACTACTACAAGAAATCAAGTCTAGCCATAATAAGAAGTTAAGGAATCTTCTCCCTCATGACACACAAAGATTAAATCAAAGCATTAATAATCCAAACATTTACCAATCATCAATCAATCAAACTGATCAATCCATAACGACACATAAAGATCAAGTCAATCTACTCTAACGCAAACACAATGCAACACTAACAATCATGACTCTCAAGCACACTAAATCAAAGCACACTGATAACTATGGGTTGCCTCCCATAAAGCGCTTGGTTTAACGTCATTAACCCAACAAATGATTCCATCTTGATCAAAATTCCATTTAAGTAATCCTTGATCAATCGCCCAATCTTTTTCAGATCCAGGGATTCCTACAGAATTCTCAAATTTTAATTTTTCATTCTGCTCTTCCTTTTCAGTTGGATTTATATCATAATTACTCGTATTTCTTTCTAGATCCAATATTCTTCTATTGATTTTCTGAAATTGCATATTAATATCATCCTTGAAATTTATAAGAAATGGATCTTTATAAGATACTTCAATATCTCCCAAATTTTGGATTAGATTCTCTCTAGATAATTCAGATTCTGGATCAATATCTTCTATGTTACTCTTATGATTCAAGTTATCTTCCAATTCTTCCCCTTTATAATTATTAAATGATTGAGGATCTATCTTAGTTGAGGAAATAGATTTTTCTAACTCCTTAGGAATTTCTTCCAATGGTCTTCCAATATACTTATCCTCTTTTCTCAACTCAAAGTTCTTTTGAAATTTATCCTTAAATTCTCTTCCAAGTACTAGTTCAATAATTTTATCTTGTTCATCATTTAATTCAGGTTTTTCTTGTGATTGAGTCGCATCTAAAGATATAAAGACTGATTCTGAAGATGAATTCCCTAAATAGATAGGCTTTAAAATTGTATGGCGTACATCCATCTTAAGTTCATGAGATTTTTCAATAGATGGAATTAAAAGTTTACTATTTTTGGTAGCGTCCATCATTTCACACCTCTCCTGAACATACATACAGTCTTATTTAAATAACACTTTCGAATCATCATGAAAATCTATTTCATTCTCATCTTTTAACTTACTCTCAAAACTTTCTTGAAAATGGTCTTTACTTAGATAATCAATTTCATCCATCCAAAATAATCATCATCTATTCTCTCAGCTGGATATTTCATAGTCTTTAATACATCAAAAGCAACTTCATGGTCATTAATATTCATAGTCAACTTTCCTTTTTGCACATCTATCATAGCTTGTCCAGTAACAAGGAAAGGTCTCCCTAAAATAATTGGAATTTCTTTATCTTCCTCCATATCTAATACAATAAAGTCCAAAGGAAAGATAAATTTATCTACTTTAACAAGCACGTCTTCTATAACTCTTTTTGGATAAATGATAGATCGATCAGCTAATAGAAGGGTTACAGTAGTGGGAGAAATATCGACTTAACCTAACCTTCTAAATATAGATAGAGACATCACATTAATGCTCACTCCTAAATCACATAAAACTTTTCCACATAATTTTTCTCCAATTGCACAAGGAATTGTAAAGCTACAAGGATCTTTAAGTTTCCGAGGAAAATTTTTCTGAAGTATGGCACTGCACTCCTCACTTAGGGCAACTGTCTCATAATCCCTAAATTTCATTTTCTTGTTTAATATATCCTTTATAAACTTTGCATAACTTGGCATCCGTTCCAAAGCTTCGATGAAAGGAATATTTATCGTTAACTTCTTAAGTACTTTCATGAACTTTGAAAATTTTTTATCCAACTCATGCTTCGTCTAAGTCTTTGAGGAAATGGAGGCGGTGGTTTTTCCAAACCGATTTTAGTTGGAGATATTAATTTTTCCAAATCCTTAGAAACATGTTCTTCGAGTCTTTTAGTTTCCTTTGTTTCTCTCACAACATCTTTCTCTTTTCTTACCACATCCTCTATATCTCTTCCACTTTTAATTGGACGCTTTCTATTTGTTCATTAGTGTTCTCCTTAGGGTTGATCTCATTGTTGCTAGGAAGTGTTCCTTGGTGTCTATTGCTAAGTGAACTAGCAATTTGTCCCAGTTGATTCTCTATGTTTCTAATCGCAGCATTTTGACTTTGCAACTGGTTTCACATTTGCAATACCACTTCTTCCATAGACATCTTCTTACCCTCAAATTGTTGATCATTGTTAGATTCTGGTGGATATGAAGATCTATAGTTTGTGTTCCCCTGATTATTCAAACTTCCATTAGGATTTATATGATTATTTTTCCATTTTAGGTTTCCACCATCAATAGTATAATTCCAGTTAAAATTAGAATGGTTCTCCCAACCTGGGTTGTAAAAGTTAGAGTAGGGGTTGTTTATGGTATTTAAAGCATCATATGATAATTTATAATCAATCATAGGCTCTAATGAACTTTCCTCACTTACAGGAGTAAATTGAGGTTGGTTCATTCCAAATTGGTCCAACTTCCTTGATATTGCAGCAATCTGAGATGCAAGAATTCCAATCACATATGTATCCTGAACACTAGCTATATGTTTATGATTTACCCTTGCAGAGGGCCATTCAAATTCATTTGTAGCCATTTTTTCAATTAATGCATACACTTCATCAAATGATTTTGACATTAATGATCCACCAGCGGTACCATCAATTATAGACCTAAGGGATCCTACTAACCCATTATAAAAAGTTTGAATGATTAACCAATCGGGCAGAACATGGTGTGGACACTTTCTTAGGAGTTCCTTAAATCTTTCCCATGCTTCGTATATTGATTCTCCTTCATACTGACAAAATGGGATAATATCGTTTCTAAGTTTAGTAGTCCTTGAAGGTGGAAAATACTTAGCTAAGAATTTCCGAGTTAACTCCTCCCAAGTTTTAATAGAACCAGATGCTAATGAATATAACCACATTTTAGCCTTATCCCTTAGTGAGAAAGGAAAAAGCCTTAGTCTAACAGCATTGTCTGACATACCGTTATAACGAAATGTAGCAAAAAGCTCTAGAAAATTTAATAAGTGTAAATAGGGATCTTCTAAAGGAGTTCCTCCAAATTAATTGTTTTGCACCAGTTTGATAATCTCAGGGTTTATTTCAAATGAGTCAGCTTCAACGACAGGGTTTTGTATACTTAAGTGAATTTTATCTGTCGTAGGATTTATGTAATCCCTCAACGATTTATGATGATTTTCTAAGTTATTATCTTGAATGTTTTCCATTTCCATTTCTAGTTTTTCGAGTCCTTTCTGTATTTTTAAATTTTTATTTTTTTCAAACTGTGGATCATAAGGTACAAGTCCTGCAGATCCTTTGTTTTGCATACGCAACATAACAAACAATACATTAACAATTAAACAAATAATAAATGAAATATATTCAACACAACAAAACATTTTCATGAATAACTTATTCTTCATATAAACAATTTTTTTTTGTTTTTTTTTCACAACACTTTTTTATATAAAAACACTTTTCACACAAAAATAGTTTTTACGACACTACAGTTTTCCAAGTCTAAGACTAATTATTTCAACTAAAATTCTCCTAAAGTTCTTACCGAAGCTTCCCCGGCAACGGCGTCAAAAACTTGACCCGACCCGCAATTACGTAGTAAATTAACTTCCAAAAGATGGCAAAAAGCTTGACCCGATTTATAAATAGCGGCTAGTGTGCTAAATCTTAAATGATATAAAAATTAGAAAATATTTTACACACTAGGGGTACTACACAAGTATACGCATTGTTTCAAGTAATATAGAGTTTTCTTTAAAAACCCCAGTATCTATCCCACGAGGAAGTGAAGTAAGAGGTCTTTAGTCAAATTCTAGTTTACTACAACTAGTCCTTAGTTTGGAATGTCGATTAAAATTGTGTTTTATCTAGAATCTACTCCTAAATGCAAGTGTTAAATGTAATAGTAACTATAACTAAATGCAAATAATAATTCTAAAGATAACCCTTTTTGGATGAGTTGGTTTGAAGAATTTTTGAGATATTAAAAACTACTATTCTTATGTAATGAAATAGATAATGTATAGGATTGAGATGCATTAAATATTATATGTGCCAAATAGGAGCAATCCTATTCTTTACCCTTTGGTCCAGGCATAAAGAACATTGACTAATCCTATGCTTAGCTATCGAATCTGCGGCTGAAGTCTGGGAGGATACCGGCTGCCACTTCGGAGCTCCCACGTTCCCCTCGCCTGAGGGCTAACATCTACACTTCAGCACCCAAACGATAGAACTGAATTGAGGATTTTAGCCTGTCAATCTAAAATCTCCAATTCTACGCCCTATTGTTGACCTCATTTTTGATGAGGTCTTCCCTTCTTCTTTTTAGTGCTTAGGATCTAACCTTAGGCTTTTCCTTTGACTATCTTAGAGGACTAGAATTGGGACCCACCTTTTAGAAATTCAAACCACTTCTTAACTCCCCGCAAACTCTACAAACTTGACCGTAGACCCCTAATCACCTAGAGGGTTGAAATCAAATGTGGAAGTTTAAGGGATGAGTTCCTATAGGACTCTTTGGCCTTAGGACCGCCTACCAGGTGGCCCGGTGCAGTGAAGGGGCTGACTTACACTACACCTACACACTACATTTCCACACACTTCCTAAAACCACACCCATACCTAACTTGACCTCCCGACTCATGTAGGTGATTCACATGGATGGTCCTTAACCCCTAAGCCCTCGGTAAGAGGTTATGAACAACATAGTGAATGCCTCAAATGAGTCCCTTCATGGCTCATGTAGGCTTGAAATGGCTTCATGGCTCAACCAAAATGATTTCATTCCACTCAAATTCACCCAATCTTCAATTTCCCAAATTTTCAATTTTTGACCCCGGGACCCTACACCCGCTTAACTCTACCCAAAACTCTTGAAATTACCCAAATTTCTCAAACATTTCCAGATTACCCAAAATTCTCCAAAATCAATCCCAAACATTTCCACATCACTTAAATTGATCATCCATACCCAAAAATACCAAAAATTCCAAGAAAACCTCCCAATACCCTCCAAATACCCAAAATACCCTTCTTGGCCCAAAAATCAAAAAATTCAGAAAATTCCCAGAAAATTCCAGAAAATCCCAAATATTCCCAATTTCATTTTGTCCAACTACACCATGGGCCAATTTTGTCAATTTACCCTACTTTTGTCAAAACCCCCAATTTGACCCATTTTAACCCAAAGTGAACCCAATGTCAAACCAAACCTACCCAATTGACCCCAATTTTGGTCCAATTCAATTCTAAACTTCAAATCAATATCCCAAATACCAATCTAGACCAAATCCAAGCCCAATTTGATTGACATTTGGATCCAATCTCACTTTTGGCCTTAAAGCCCAATTTGGACCCATGACCCAAACCTAACCCAAACTCACCCAATTCAATTCCAATTAACCCCAAATCTTTTATAAATCTTCCTTAACATTCCCACAAACAATACACTAACATGATTTTCCCAAAATTTAGACCCAAACCCCACTCAAATTCAACTCAAAGCTAAAAGGCCCATTTTTGACCTAAACCCAAACCTAACCCAAATGAGCCCAAACCCCAAAATCAAAGCCCAAACAAAGTCAAAACCTCTTTGAAACACTCCCATAAACATTTCTCAACATTGATTTTATATCAATTTCAACTCTAGCCCAACATTGGCCCAACTTGGCCCACTTGGACCTATATTGGCCCATTCACCAAAAGAGCTCAAATTCAACCCAATTCAAATCCAAATCACCCCCAATTTGCTTCAAGTCACTCATGACACATCCATGAGCTAAACCCAACAATTATTTGGCCCAACTTCTTTACAAAATTCCCATCCATAAATTCATTTTCAAAACTTAAAAGGCCCATTCCTTAAACCATTTTAAAAGCCCACTTCCACCAAATCCAAAACCCCAAAAATTCTTCCAAAGCCCATCTGACATTTTCCCTCATCATATTTTCAATTAAAATCATCCCTAAGTCCTAAACCAATCATCAAATAATTCTAAATGAAGCTTCATCCAAATTTCCACCAAATTATCCAAAATCCTTAAAATCCTTTTTTATGAAATTGACCAAACCTTTTCCCAAGACAAATGGAGCCATGGAGCCATGCACAAGCCATATGCAAGCCATGAGAGCCTCTTTACATGTCACCATGCCATTTTGGGCAAAAGGAGGAGGCACTTTCCTTAATTCCTAAAGGTGATTAACCACTTCCATGATTCCACTAAACCATGCTTAAGCCTAATTGTACTTGGATCGTGACTTGACCCCACTAATCGAAGCTGATCCAAATCACTTTCTCCTCAGCCTAAACCGGGCCTTGGGTGGTGCACCTAGCCCAAATGGGTGGGTTGACCCATTTAGGTCCAAATTTAGCCATGCCCCATTCTACTTTGAATCAAAGCCTTTACACATGGCATTCTGCAGATCGCCTACACTAAACCCCGCCTCGACCCACCCGACCAAGATGGTGACCATTGCACAGCCGGCCGGCCACCGGGCCGCCGGAAAACACCATGGCCGAGAGCTCACATGTGAGCCAACATTGAAATTCTCACTTGCTGAGCCGCCCCATGCCTAGTGGTCACCATGGCCGATCTTCTCCTCACCAGAGCAGCTCGATCCCAAGCCCTAACTCCCCCGGGAGGCCCTCCACCCTCTCCTATTTAAACTCCACCCCTCTCGGCCACGAGAGGAGCTAAGCACAAAACTCGCCAAAATTGTTCCGGACCCTTCTCCACCCTTAGAGCACTTGATCCCCAAGTGAAATCCCCCGCCATTTCTCCTCTCGTAAGCTCGATTTCGTAGTTGAAATTCCTCCCAAAACCAGGACACTTCTCCACGAGTGAGCCAATCCCCAAATTGATTGGCTCTACCCCTTCACCGGACCGAGGAAGGTGTCCTCCAAGCAAAAGCCCCATCTCCGAGGCCACCCGGTTGCTCCAGCCTCCAAGCTTTGTGATCGGGCTTGGTCGAAATCATATCCGGACAATTCACTGTAGCCGGAGACTTCATCTCGGAGCTTGATGGGATCCAATCGAAGGTGCAACAACTCTCGGTTGAAGCCACACTTCTCCGAGCCAAGGTATGAGCTAATTCTTCATCCCGAGCTTCGGAGAATCTCTATTTCAAATGCCTTAGTTTCAATGCATGTTAACCATATAGATGTGTTCGTCTCTTCAAGACTAATCCATAGAGTATAAGAACATAAAAATCCATTGAGAATCGAGTGAGATCTTAGGGATTTAGTGTGGACGGCTCTCGGGTGAGAACACTTGGGGACGATGAACGGATGCCGTCCATTCAATACACGCGCGGACGAACGGTTCGGATGGCGTCGGACCGGAAACGGTGCGAGAACCGCGGGGCCCGGCTGCCGACTCGAGTGGCGGCGTCGAATGGGAGCGCGCCGCGTAGCCTTTCGGAGCTGCCGAGGATGCGCTGGCGCCGCGTGGATAAATAGAAAATTAGGGTATTTTCTTATTTATTTAATTCCCTAAACTTAAAAAATTCATATCTCTGTGTAGTAAAATCATAAAAATAAAATAAAAATACCCTCTTGCTCAGTGAACAGAGGAAAATAATGTGGAAAAGAAATTATTTAATTTCATCAAGTATTTTATTTTTTATAATTTATTTACTCTCTGCATTATTTTAATTCTCCATGCATGTACACAATTCACCATGGCATGAGACCATAGGGCTTTTGAAGCCTCTGAATTTGGGAACATTCCCTGAATTTTCCAAAGTCAGAGGCCATCCCTATAAAAAGTTATTGATTTTTCAAGTTCAGGTTACTGTTTTGAATATTTTAATTCCAATAAATAGCATGTTGTGAAATAAATTCTAGGAAAATTTGGTGATGTTGCTTATGACCAGAGAACCCTAGGAAAAATAGGTTTTGACTTAGTTCATTTAAAACAACCCTAATTGGCTTAAACACCCAAAATAGGTCTTTAATTAATTAGAGTTAACCATGCATCAAATTGACTTGAAATCAATTCTCCACTGACCTTTAGGATCAGAGGAATCCACCATAAAAATTTGAGGTCAATTGGACTTGGTTAGCCCCACTAATTGGGTTGATTAAGCCACTTAGCCATTTTAAATTTTAAAAATTCATAACTTTTAAAATACCTTTCAAAAATTCACCAAATTGGTTTTGGAGCCTCTCTGATATCAGGGGAATCCAAGAAAATTAAAATTTCAATTTTATAAAAAGTTGATTTTTAATAATATTTTAATATTTTTAATAAAATTTTAATATTTTTAATAATTAAAAAATAATAAAAATCACAAAAATAATAAAATTCACCAAAATGTCACATTTTGAATTTTAATCACATAGGAACAAATCCCACATTTTTCTTAGGTCTATTTAGTGAGATATTAAATTTTAAAGCTTTAAGGTAATTTTAAAATTAAAAAAAATGTATTTTCTAGCATTTTCATTAAAATAATTATAATAAATCATAGAAAAATCAGAAAATTGCAAAATTTTCTTCTCTGATTTTCTTGATATCAGAGAGATTTTTGAAAAATATAAAATTCATTTTTCAACATTTATTTTATTTTTAAAGTAATTAACACTCCAAAACTTAAAATAATTATAATAAAAATAATATAATTCAAAAAATCACCAAAATTGGTCCAAGTGGTCCTCTAGTCATTAGGAATGTTCCCTAATTTTCTTAAGGACAGAAACTTTACCTTGGTCATGTTATTAAATTTTCCTTGGAAATCTCTATTTTCCACCAAAAATAATTATATAAATAAATTAAATACAGAAAAATCACATTTTCTCCTCTCATGTCTTTATTGACATATGAGTGAAGTCACATAAAAATTTCAAGCTCATTTGAGTTCAATTTAGTGAGTTATGAAATTATTAAGCTTAAAGGGTAAAGTGGTAATTAAAATTTTTAATCCTTAATTAAAACTTTAGGTTTAATAAAAAATTAACAAGCAAAATATTTGATCCTAATCTGATTTGGATGATTGAAATTTAAATAATTAAAGGGTAGAAACCCATTAAGCAATTTAAAATGATTAAACCTTAATTAAATAATTGATTAAATTTGGAAGAATAATAAAATTGGAATTATTAAAATAGGGATATTATTAGGAAGAGATTTATTCTTTAATTTAAAAATCCCTAAATTAATTATCTCATTAATATTCAATTCTTAATTAAAATGATAACTCAAATTCAAAACATTAAAAGACTTAATCATTAAACTAAAATTAAATTATTAAACTCTTTTAAAAATTTCAATTAAAATTAAAAATAAAATTAAATTAAATTAAGTAAATTAAATTGGATTAAATTAAATTAAATTAAATTAAAATTAAAATTTGAATTAAATTAAAGATTAAATTAAATTAAATTAAATAAACAAATTAAATTAAATTAAATGAATTAAATTAAATTAAATTAAATAAATAAAATCAAATTAAATTAAGTTAAACCAAATTAAAAATTAAATTAAATTAAATGAATTAAAATTAAATTAAATTAAATTAAATTAAATTAAATTAAATTAAATTAAATCAAATTAAATTAAAATTAAATCAAATCAAATTAATTTAATGTAACATCAAATCAAACTAAATTAAATTAAATTGAATTAAATAGAATTAAAACTCAATTAAATTAAATTAAATTAAATTAAGTTGAATTAAATATAACATCACCAAAGACATAAAGAATTCAAAATAAATCTAAAGCAATTTGAACATTATTCCAAATTTAAACCCATTAATTGAAATTAAACTAAATCACGAAATCATTTGAATACCAATTCTACCTCGAAAGCTTTAGTTATCATAACTCCTAAACGGGATATTAAATGAAATGTTACTTCACTTATAGGACATTCAAATATCCTAGTTCAACTGAGCGAGATAACAAAACTTGAATCCCGGACGATTAATTCATTTATATAATTAAATTCATTTGGACTTAAAACAATCCTATCGGTATTGAAAAGATGTTTAAGATTCTCCTTAAGCACTTCCTCAATATGATAGGATACTTATAAGAACGATTGAACTTAATTATTCTTTGATGAAGAAAATCGTCCTCAAACCAAAACACAAAGAACTCAGACGTCATAGGAAATGACTAATTATAGGATTAGGAACTTGGTAGAAAACCATAACCCTTCCCTTAGCTTTACTAGGAACTTGTTTAAATATTCTAATTGTGTTTTAAGTGCGGCTTGGGATGACGGGAAGACCCTCCAGGTACGATTTTATTTTATTGCAATTTACTTTCTTGCAATTTACATTATCGCAATTTATTTAACCGCATTGCACTTACTTTTCTTTCATGATAAACAATCTGTTGCATGAAAACCCACACCTTTAGGATAGACCACTGAACCGAAACCAAAACTAAATTAAAAGTTATTGCAAGATAAAATTCACCGCCACAACATTTCAAAATATAAAACAACTCAAAATTTAATCACAAACGGAACACAAAACTACAATTGCAACTAAATTAAAACGTCCCGTTGGATGATCGGGAATACCTCGGATGATGTAACCTACGTGTTGCTAACTTGGATTTCCCACGGTCTAAATGAAAGTGTGGAACTCATTCGATTGAGTTTAGCAAATTCATCCGGACTAAGTGAATCCGATAAAAATAATGATGCCGGAAGGATGGAACCGTGGGATCTTAACCTGATGTCGTTATAATCAACTTTAAGATTTGTTTTAATTAAAACATAAGAAACACTTGGAAATTAAGATTTTCTCTAAACCAAAACACTTTTCTCATCCCCTGATTTATGATTTCTAAAACTAAAACCTCGCAACAACAAGGAGCTCGGAGCATGGTGGGCAAGCACGGCCATCGTCATCGCAGAAACCCGAGTCTACTCGAGCAAAACTTTCCTAGAATTAAATAACAAAGCCATAGGACTTCGAGGTAGCTTGCACTAGTGCAACATAAATCCTCAACTCTTCGTTAGGCACTTGCATTGCAAATTAAGCCTTAACCGGTCTTAGGATTCCGAGGTAGTCGTACGTACGACAATAAACCCTCACATCTTCGAAGTCTATTTGTTTGATTTTATCATACAAATATAAGCCCTAATTAATTTAAATTGGCAAGATCAAAACATTTAAATAAATATTAGGACTTTCCTAAACTCGAAGCCGAAACAATAGGGTAGTCGGGAAATTACCGAAGTTCACTTCGAATCCGTGATTTCTCCTACTTTTCTTCCTTTGGATTCACAAAACAAAATGTTCCAAACTTGATCCATTCCCTATTGAAATTCCAAAATTCAATCCTCGAAAACTTAAACTTTGAAATTCCCGAGAGCGAATTATTGATTATTATCGAGAGTTTTCTTAGGTAATTCCCATCACTTGAGATGTAATTAACTATAGGGGCTTGCCTTATAGGAATTTTAAAGAACCCGAGTAATATAAACCCCGTTTAATGTTTTCATATTAAGCGAGGGAAACTTGTCGGCTTATAAAATTGGTTCGCGGACCAAACGGATGTCATAAATCTTCAGTTTATTTAATCGAGCCCCACCATCAAGCAGTGTGTCTATCCTTAGGGATAGATACACGGTTTGTGGTGCGGTGCTTGTTTATATAAACTATTTGGGATGTGAGATCGGTTTAATCTCATATCTTAAAACCTTCAAATTTAAAATTATTTTCAAAATCAAATACTACTTTTCGAATTATTTATTTTAATTAAATTAAAAATTCGCCGACAGCTTCTGTTAGGCGACCCCCTTTTCAAAATAAAACACACGACCTAAAAAAAATGCCGACACCTATTAATATTATTTCCCTATTTATTTGCATTCAATTCTCATGAACTTCACCATCCATGGAATTTGAATGTGATTCTACTTTGTTGAGAATTACACCGCCCTTTCGGGTTGATGCAATTACAATGAATTTTAACACTACAATGGGCCCTTATTGCAATGTAAATGAAGTGCAAGTAAAAACCATCACATTTATAATTAAATTTACTTCTACCATGCATCACAAAATCCTAAACATGATTTCTACTCATTGCAAAAGAAAAATAAAAGGAAAACAATGACATAATCTTCTTATGCCACTATTTCCAAAGAAGAAGAAAGAGTAAGAGAGATGCATCACAAAGCATAAAGAAAACATAAAAGAAACTTCATTTAACAAAAGCAAATTCACTAAATAAATGTTTACAAAATTATAAGATAATGAAGAACAATACTTAGGTTTTTCCCCTTGAAAGAAAGACGAAGATCTCTCCCAGAAAGTCTCCCGGCGATCCATGCAATGCTAGCGAAATCCCTTACTATTTCTCTCAAAATCTCCTCTCTAATCTCTCCAAAAGGGTAGAAATCTACATTTCTACTCTTAATCTAAGAATCCTAAACATTCCTCTAAATTTTTCTCTCCTTTTCTCTATTGTTTCTCTTCTCTAATCTACCATATATTCACCATTTTAAAGAGTATGGGCGAATTTTGAAGAGTTTCCTTAAGCACCCCTTCGAAAAAGTGTCCAAATATGTCGAATATTGGCCCAAAACCGCCAAATGTCGGTTCATGGTCGTCCGGGCCGCTGTCGGCGGGTTCGAGGCCGCTGTCGGAGGCCTTTTCGGCCATATTTCGTTGGTCTCGGGAAAATCTCACCGTCGGCGAGATCGATCTCGCCATCGGCGAGCAGGCTGCTGCGCAGCTCCACGGTTTCGCTCCGTTTGGCTCCATTTCAACTCCGTTTTGCCCCATTTCAGTTGTGTTGCGTTCGTAACAAATAGCCCTATAAAATAAGCAAAAAAACATTTTTTTTACAGTATAATCTCATTCAAAAATATGCAAGAAGTGTAAAAGAGATTAAGCATCAAAAGACTTATCGAAAGGTGTTAGGGTAAAATTTCATTTCTTGCTCGTTTTTGCTCCAAATTGCACCGTTTTTGCTTCCTTTTGCTCCAATCACCATTTCTTGTACCTAAAACTAAAAAACATACAAAATACCTTCCTGTAAAGTGTAATATCATCAAAAATAAGTAAAATGATATAACAAAAAGCGTATATATTTTAGGCGTGTCATAGGCAATCACTCTGTAATTATTACAGAATCCTCATAATTATTAGGAGGAAATTAGTTTGTAATTATTAGGAGTTATACACCTAATAATTACTTACTAGTATTAGGTCAGATTATATTTATTTCCTTGTTTAGAAATTACCTTTATTTGTTCCATGTTTTAGGCTATAAATAGAGGTTGTAATCTGTTCCTATTAAATAGAGAAAAATAAGAAAATGCTCTCTCAATTCAATCACTTCTCTCAATTCTATCTTGAATTTTTACAGATCTTGTATTCACCAAATTAAAAAATCATTTGATTTTAAGTATGATGATGACCTCTCTAATATTTTTTAGTCAAGCACTAAGTTTTTTTTTTTTTTTTTTTTGTATTTCATATATTTTGGTTGTTAGTTGTCAGATTAATATTTTCTCTGAAAAGTAAAATATTTTTTATTTTGATGATAAAAGAGAATGTTGCAGTTATAAAAATAATAGGGGTTGATTGGTTTAATCCTGAAAAATTATTCAAGTACCAACAAATCTTAGTTGTATCCTTTAAGAAAGATTAAAAGTGTTATATGTTCTATGATATTTGATTCACACTTTTACTTTTATTTTTAAAATAGCTATAAATTGTGATTATAGATATTAATTGATCAATATTAATTAAAATTAATTATTTTGAAAAGCAAGAGGCAATTAGTTAAAATGATATTCATCAAATATTATTGTGTAAAGTTAACAGTGCCCTAAATTGGATTAAAAAATTGTCAGAGTATGTTAGGGATAATTTAAATCTTCTAAGTGATTATTTCAAATGCATTAACATTATAAAATATATTTAATGAACGAGTTGAACACGAGCTAAACACGAGCTTTTCATGAACGACTTGCTAGTTGATAGCCCTAGAATTAAAATATATAAATAATATATTATATTAATTATATAACTTATATTATATAAATATATAATATCTATATTAGTATATTACTAATGTAGTTTATTAATATATTATTATTATTAATTTATTATATATTATAATTTATAAAATTTAATTTTTTAAAATATCATAAATTTTATTTATATAATTATTTTAAATTATTTTATCTTTCGAACAATTACGATTCAAATATGAATGAACGCATCACTGTTCGTGTTTGGTTCGTTTAGCTAATCGAATGAAAAAAAATTGTCTGTATTCGTCTCGTTTTCTTATTGAACGAATTGAAGATGAAATCCTTGATAAATCGAAAGTGAACTGTTCACGATTTTGATAGCCCTACGTAGAAGTATGTTAATGAGGTTTTAATTATTTAATTATATTTAATAGCCTTATTTGACTTCAACAACTAAGAAAAATAAGAAAACGAGCTATTAAGAGGCACAATTATTTTGTGGTTCTCCAATTTATACAATTTTTATACATTTGCATATCTCACACCTAAAGATTCGTGTTAAAAATTTATTTCTAAGGAAATAACTTTTTATCCAAATATTTAACACACAAAAAATTTATTAAAATACGATTTTTAAGATCAACTAGACACTAATTATCTTTTATATGACAACTTAGTTATTTGATCAGATATGTTATGATATATCTCCACCAAATGATTAACAAAAAAAATCTAAAAATTGATAGGCAGATTATATTTTATGCATGAGAAGTAAAATTATTCCCATTGATAAATATCCATAAAGAAATACTTAAAAAATAATAAAGAATAAAACTAGTAATTAATGATAAAATATCACATTCTAATGTGTAAACTATTTCTTAAAAACTATACAAAAAGCCGCAAATGCTGCTGCACCAGCAACAACTATAAAGGGTGTCGCAACAGCAACACTGCAAAATAAGTTTCTTCTTCGCTTTCCATGCTCGTTCGCTTGCTCCATGGATGCAATGCTTTCTTTAAACTCCGCCAACTCTTTCTCCTTCGCATCTTTTTTCTTGGCTAGAGCAAGCAGCTCTTTTTCCTTAGCATTGGCTTCCCTAGCGACCGCTTCGATCTTCTTCCTCAGAATTTTCTCTCCGTTTGAAGTTGCTATCATCTCCGCCGTTACGCGAGAGATTGATTCGCTGAGACTATAGGAGAGGACAAGCGCAGAGACATCACGTTGGATACTGTAAAAAACCTCTTCTTCATCAACAAGCGAAACGAGCTGGATGCGGAGGCGCTCTATCTCTTTTCGGGACTCCACGAGACAAGCATTCACATTTTTGAGATTCTACATCAGACGGCTATTACTTGAATTTCTCGAAGCTTCAGAGATCGGTTTCTTGGTGGCGGCAATTTTATCCTTCTTGCCCGTTGGGGAGAGTAGTGGATGTGGATTGAAAAGCTAGTTCTTTTTTCATATTTTCTGAGGTGAGTTAGGAGGGTTGAGGATTAGGAGGCGTTTATTTATAGATGAATGTGGGGATTTTTGAATTAGTGTTCTCAGCGTTCAAACTGTGCGGGAGAAAAGGGAGGTGCGATGGATTAGGGAGGGAGGTTAAGCTTCTTTAGGAGAAATAGATAAAGAAAATTCATTTCTTCCGGAGCTCCGCCTGCCCCCGTTAGCTATTCCTCTGACTTTCCGTTATAAAGAAGAAATACTTTTTCATTTTTCCCAACAAAGATAATTAAGTGAGTATTTTTAATGATAAATTGTATAATATATTTTATTTTTCTTAAATAAGACAAATTCTATTTCATAGAAAATTTTGAGAAAAACTTTTTGAATAGGATTATTGTTAAAGAATTAATTTATATTATTAGAATTATCTGATTTAATTATTTCTTAGGCATCCGACGTATAAATATAAGAGACGAACAATCCTATATATATATATATATATATATATATATATATATATATATATATATATATATATATATATATATAAAATTAAAGGAGACTGTTGCTCGTTGATTAAAAAGTTAAATTACAAAATCGGGAGAGACGTCCTATCTAAACCCACACGTACAACTTACGCAATAAAAAGGAATCTAGGTCCTATCTCCAAAATAAAATCAAAATACAACTCACACTACACGACACTAAACACAATCGAAAAAATAAGATTATGTAAATCATAAGGAAAATTATGAGAAATAAAAGGAGAATAAAGGCTCGAACCAAACTTAATGACCGTGAATAGCGACTCTATTTCCATCTCTCTTCGTATGCGTCCAAGTAACAGTAATTTGATTAGCCAAAAAGAAAATCCTCTTCATAATCCAATTTAAGCTCCAATGGTGGTGTTCCTGCAAAGTACAATACCTCCAATATGAACATAAATCCAACCTCTCTTAATGGCCACCTGTAAACCAAAGACAATGGCCTCAGTTTCTGCCACAAGAGGAGAAATAGGAATAGTCCTTGAAACAAACCAACAAAGTGGCAGTCCTAAAACATCCCTAAAGACTCCTCCTATGCTAGCTTTATTAGTATACCAGCAACTATCACAATTTAATTTAATAAAAGGAAGCTTAGGTTTATACCACTTCACTACCCTATTACTTTTAAGCGTAGTAGGAGTAGATAATCTAAAAATACTCAACATATTATGCATCTTAAGAGGTAAACTGGCAGCAAAAGCCCACGTAAAACCTTTCTGAATATAACAAAGCACCTTACAGACAGTAGTGTCAATATTAGGAGGAGTATGATTAATTTTGGCATTATTACGAGCCATCCATATAAACCAGGTAATAACTACAGGAAAAACAGTAAATGTTTACCCAGAATAAACTGGCAATTAAAAAGAGCATCGACAGAAGAAAAATTCATGGAATTTACTTGCAACTGGAACTTAACTAGCACAGAATTCCAAACAGCAGTCGAAAACGAGCAATTGAGAATAAGATGATCAAGTGTTTCAACTTGATTACAACATAAGTAACATTTAGACGCTAATTTTAAACCCTTAAGCTTAAGCAAGTCATCGAGTGGGGATAATACGATGAAAAAACACGCCGAATAAAAAAGGAAATAGAAGGTTTAAGCCAAGAATTCCAAAGCCGACTCAAATTCGGACACTGAAATTGCTTGAAAGGAGGCAGCAAAAGCTTTAGAAACTGAATCCCCAATTTTAGTTTTAATAAGAGGCACATCAATCTTAGTATTGAAAATAGGCAGAGAAGAGATGTATTTAGCATCATTAAAATGAGTACAGTCAAGCAACAAGTTAAAGTTCCAAGAGTTATTAGTCCAAAAATCATTAACTTTGAGATTAACATCACGAGGACCACCATACCAATCGGATAAAACACCATGGCCAGTCCAATCATCATACCAAAGGAAACATCACCTTTACCAATATCCCAACTGATGAAAACCTCGGTGAGCTTCAGCAACTTTAAGCATAGCTTTACAAATAAAAGAATCCTTACAAGTCCGAGAAACACTTAAAGGATGTTGCGAAGAACAATATTTGGCCTTAAGATACAAGGCCCAAATAGAGTTATCATTACGAAAACAATACCAAAGCTTCATATAATTAATTTGAATAGAATCTGCAATACTTCTAAAACCAAGACCACCTTTATCTAAAGGTTTACAAAGCTTGTTCCAATTTTTCCAATGATAAGAAGACTTACTGTTACCTTCCCAAAGAAACTTGTTAAAAAGCTTCTCTAAAGAATTTATGAGATAAGAAGGCATGTTTATAACTTGGAGAGAATAAAGAGGCATAGAAGTAAGAATACTTTTAAGAAGAGTAATACGACCACCAAAAGAAAGAAAATTATTCTCCCAAGAGGAGATTTTTTTATGAATTTTATCAATAAGACTAGCACAATGAGCTTTTTTACTTTTCCCTTTATCAAGAGTAAAACCTAAATAAATCAAAGGTAAAGAAGCTCTATTACAACCAGTGTAATCAGAGATCCAATCCTTCTTAGCCACATTAATTCTTTTAGCACCGTAAAAGAAACATTTAGAAACATTAAAAGAGAGCCCAGAAAACTTTTGAAAAATAGAAAGATCATTCCACACTTTCTTAATGGAACGTTTATTAGTATTAGTGAAAATAATCAAATCATCAGCAAAACATAAATGAGAGATGCTCATGTTCCCTTTATTCTTATAATTAAGAGAAGGATATAAGTTATATAAATGATTCAGTCTTCTAGAAAGATAATAAAAAACCAGAATAAAAAGATAAGGGGAAAGAGGATCACCTTGTTTAATACCTTTATAAGCTTTGAAATAACCATAGCTATTGCCATTAATCAATAAGGAATAGTAATTATTATCAATGATTCTATAAATAAGAGAACAGAAAGAATTGTTAAAACCAATAGCTTTAAGAACATCGATAATAAAACCACTAATTAAGAGTGTCAAAAGCCTTTTTGATATCCATTTTAAATAGAATATTGCCATCTCTAGAACTAGCATCGATGTCCAACGAGTAATTCTTGGACAAGTAAAGCATGATCACAAATGTTCCTATTCTTTAAGAAAGCGGACTTGGTTAAGGCTAATAATGTTACTAAGCACGAGTTGAAGTCTCTTAACAATGATTTTAGAGATAATTTTAGTAATAACGAGTATTTAAGCTAATAGGTCTAAACTCATTCCAAGTAGAAGCCACTTTAGTTTTAGGAATTAAAGCAATATTAGAAGACTTGAAGTATCTAGGTAAATCAATACCATGAAAAAATTCTTGAATGGTAAGAATAACATCATTATGAATAATAGGCCAACCATTTTTATAAAATTCTAAGGAAAAACCATCAGGGCCAGCAGAACGCCCCACATCCATGCTATCAATGATAGACTTAATTTCCTCACCGAAAGGTATAGAAGTAAGTAAATCATTATTAAAAGGCTTGATATCATTATAAAGAAGCTTATCCACAACCCCAATATAGGGGTCAGTATGACTAAAAAGATTAGAAAAGTAATTAACAGCATCCTTAGCAATATCAATAGGATCAATAATCTTATCACCACACTCATTGAAAATAACATGAATAGAATTAAAATTCCTACGAGCTTTAATACAAGCCATAAAGAACTTAGAATTACGATCACCATCTAAATAATTTAATTTAGAGGCTTTTTGAGCATAGAATAATTCTTCTTTAGCAATAGCTTCATTAAGATTCTGATTTTCTTTAAAAAGATCATCCATAGCAATAAGATTATTAGCAAAATCTTTTTCAAGAAATTGAATCTTATTTTCAATAACCTCAATGTTTTTATGTAAATTACCAAAACAATCCCAGTTCCGACTTCTTAGTTTAATAGCCAAACTTTTTTGTAACTTCCATAAACGAAAGCCGACATTACCATTTGAAGAAATATTCCAATTATCATGTAAAAATTGAGTATACTTCTCATGTAAAGTCCACATAGAAAGAAATCTAAAATGATAATTATGAGTGGAAGAACTATTCATAATACTTAAAATAAGGAGCATGATCAGAAGCATTGATAGCCAGATGTTTAACTCTATACTGAGAAAATATATTAAACCAACAAGAATTACCAACAAAACGATCAAGGCGTTCGAAGGTATTCCTTCTATACCAAGTAAAAATATTACCTGTATAACCCAAATCATATAAACCTGCATTCAAGAGAGTCTCATTAAAATCATTAATAAGAGATAAGTTAGGAGGAATACCTCCTTGCTTCTCAGAGGGAGAAGAAATCATGTTAAAGTCCCCTCCCACCAACCAAGCTTCATTACTCGTGTTAATGCTTTGAAGCAGATTCCACAGTTCCAATCTATCCAGTTTAAAACAACTGGCATAGACTAAGGTAAACAGAAAAGTCACATTATCATAAGTTATTCTAATATGCAAGAATTGTTTGTGATTGATAAGAATATCAATAAGTAAATAATCCTTCCAAAAAAACCAAATTTTATTATTACAATTAACAAAAGATTTGTAAGCTCCAAATTTCTTCATATAAGTATCATTATTATCCATATGTACTAAAGGTTCCAAAATACCAAAAAAATAGAAATTAAAGGTACGAATCAGATGTTTCAATATGTTAGAAGCATTAGTTTTAGCAATGCCCCTAATGTTCCAAACCATAGAATTGAAATTCATTGATTAAAAACCTCTTTTAAGAGCTTTATCACTCGTTTGAGGAGTAGGAGCATCCTGATTTTTCATCTGAGATGGTAGAGAAACAGCATAAACAAAATCTGACTCACGAGTATTCTTTATTTTTCTTTTTCTAGAAGATCTTTGAACAATCCAGTCATCATTAACAGTGTCACTTTCCATTACCTGAGTGACAGTTTCGTTATTATGCCTGTTAACATCCGTAGCCACAGCATTAAAGGTGCTCTGTTCTAAAGAAGTATTAGAAACAAGTAGCAACTGTTTATCAGCATTAATATGGCTCTGTTCTAAAGAAGGATTAGATAAGAGAAGCAACTGTTTATCAGAAATAGAATCAGGACCTTCCAGCAACATATTATCATTCAAAGAAACAGGGTTCTGATTAATCGTCTTATCTGAAGGAATAATAACGAAACTAGGATTTTGAAGATCAATTATATCTTCATCCCTATGGGTAGAAATATGCACATCCGCTATATTATTTAGAGAAGGAGAATTAAGAGCAGATAGTTGAGGATCTTGGATATCCTTAACATGTAAAGAATCAGGATTCGTAATACAACCTTCAACAACCATATTAGGAATAGTATTAGCATTGCTATTAGAATTCCTAATAATCCCCATTTGATTTGGCACAATATTGGGTCTGTTCTTGCGCAGTTCAGGATGAGCCATAAAACAGTTTGAGAAAATGTGTCCAAAGATCTTACAGTGAGTACAATAATGTGGCACAAATTCAAGAACAACTTTTTGCCAATAACCATCATTGACATTTCCCAACCAAATAGAGTCCTGAAAAACCGCTGTAACATCCCGCTCAACTAAAACCCTCGCCAAAGAAGGTCTAGATAACGTATTAGTCGCAGAATCAAGTTTCAATGGCTTACCATAAACAGCACCCAATGAGTATAGAACCTTTTGATTATAATATTGTAATTTAAGACCCGGAAAGCGAATCCAAAC
Source organism: Papilionanthe hookeriana x Papilionanthe teres (assembly GCA_022702705.1). Taxonomy (NCBI): domain Eukaryota; kingdom Viridiplantae; phylum Streptophyta; class Magnoliopsida; order Asparagales; family Orchidaceae; genus Papilionanthe; species Papilionanthe hookeriana x Papilionanthe teres. Next base: position 46,188,812 of record CM040439.1, on the reverse strand, counting down.
CGGCACCACAGGTGGCTCTTCAGCAGGATTGAAATCCGGCGTCCCTTTGAGAATCTTGAGATAGCATTTCTCAATACTAAGAATTTTTTTAGAGAAAAGAATGGTGAAATCTTCTTCGAGTTGAAGTTTTATCATCAAATTACGAGGATCAATTAACCTAACTTCCAATCTCCCTTCGGATGAAGGTCCGAAAAAATTTTCTCATCGTTTCCATACTAGGGTGAGCGTAAGAAAATTTTCCAATGAGCGTATACCTAAGTGGTTCCAAAAGCGGCGAAGAATCATCCTCATCAAAAATGAAAGCGAGGTTTACCGTTCTTCCTTGAAGGTTTTTTGAGCAAAGTATCCGACCCTCCATCAGAAAGAAGATCGAAAAAATTCGAAGGGAACAGAACATCACCATCGAAAATCTTACCAGAAGCAACATCCCGATAAGAAGGAGCTACCACCATAGCGAGCAACTAAAGTGAGAGAACCATCCAAATTTATATTCCATTTATCTTGAATTAAACTTGATAATTCTAATATTCATATCAATTGAAATTAAATGTGCCGAGAATATTAAAGAGATAATTTTTATTTTATCAAAATAATCCACTAATTCTAATATTTAATTTAAACTGATAAATTTTTATTTTATCAAAATATTAAACAGATAAACTTTTGTTTTATCAAAATAATTCTAATATTTATATCAATTGAAATTAAACCTGTCGAGAATATTAAACAGATAAAATTTTATTTAATCAGAATTTATCTATTTAATTATGTGAGAAATTTAGTTATGATGATAATGTTAAAATGTCTTTTTTTCATTTATTTTTTTATTTTTTAATGCAGCTAAAAGCTAAGCAATTCGTGTTATTTTTAGAGGACTTGGCGTGGTCGTGCCCGGTTTAGGCAAAGTTAAGTCATGGGTAGGGTGTGGCCACCCCTGAATCTGGCGTAGTCACACCGGACCCCAGAAAACGCGGGCTTTTGGAAAAGAACTTCAAGGGGATTTTGGTCTTCGTGGGGCCTCCAAAAGTTTGAATATGAGCAATTATAATCTTTGGACCTCTATAAGGCTCGTGACGCGTCTCAAAAGAGCTTGAGAAGGTGAACCTTACATGCGTCGCTGAGTACGATGGTTCCAATCATAAAATTCATTTGTCCAGAGTGTATCATGAGGGTTCCAATCACGATGGCTCTCGTACCTGTCTGGACATAGCCCCTAGACCAGGTTATGTGCCGCTAGGAGGCACGAATACTCATCGCAAACATATGAGGGCATATGCTTGCAAATGCATTAAAGGTGCATAAGTGGAGGTGCTAATGCAGACAATGTGAAAAAAACATGTACAAATGCAGCTTAACAAATAGAAGTTATCAACCAATCGATTAGGTCCAGAATGTATTGTCTGGCTATGAAAGATCGAAGGTAATCGATAGGGCTGGCATGGGCAGCCAATCAACGAGGAATGGTCAATTGATACCATTGGGCTGGTGGCGGCCAATCGATTGAGTAGATCGAGGGTGATGGATAGAGCTGGAGTGAGCGGCTAATACGGAGGATTGTTGATTTATACAAACGAGCCTGTGGTACTGCTGATCACTTAAATTGACTAAAGGTGGTCTATCGTGCCGAAGTGTACGACTGATCGATGAAAAATGGTCATATGATATGATTAGACTGCCGGCTCTGATCGATCGAGTAGACTGACGATAGTCGATTGGGCCGGCGTGGGCGGTCGATCGATGAAGTATGCAAAAACAGATGATTTTTAATGCATATTTCATATTCATGTCACACACTCAATGAAAATGTATACACATGCAACATGAGACCCGATTAGCCCTGACAACAAATTGTGCTCATCCTAGCAAACTCACAGGAAACTTAGGAAAAAACGAGGAGAGATGCACCAATGCCATTTTGTGTGAGGCAACATGATGCCCGCCTCTATTTGCATGACCCTAGATGAGGAATCCCTCGCAGAGGGGATTCTCCATGACTGAAAAGACGACAAGTGAAGGAATGCCCACGTATTTTCGGTCGGTGGATTTCGAACGTCCATCTAGATTAAATTACGGAGGAAAATAACGGGATTAGTGAAACCCAGACTTTTGGATTTTGTCTAGAACAAAAAAGACAAGTTCTTCTCTTTGGATTCATGTGGGAGAACACCAATAACTTAATCCTATGGGGCTTCCTCTTGAAACACAAAAATCCTAACTAAAATCTTATAACACCCAGACCTAGAGGACTATATAAATGAAAAATTGTAAGAAATTGAGAAATTTCACCCACACCTGAGAGAATAACAAATTATCTCCCTCATAGGAAGAAGCTGTCCTCGATAGAGAGAGTGACGAGGCCATTGGATTTTGCCTTCTTCAATGTGATAAAGAAGCTATCCTCACTAAAGGGGATAACAAAGTGACCAGAGTTTGCCTTCCCCAAAGCAGTGAGGAAGCTTTCCTCATCGGCCTGCCAGAATGTCGCCAGAGAGGAGTAAGATGACAAGAAAAATGAAAGGAGAGTTGAAGAAAATGAAAAAGAATAGCTTGCCTTGACCTCCTTTTGAGTAAGAAGATAAAATCCTCCAAGAAATCTCCTTGAAAGCCCTTAGATCCCCCATGCTCCAAGGCTCCTCTTCTATACAAATGGCAGTAGATGCTTGCAAATGACCCCCCTTCCCCTGGTTAAACTTTCCCTAGGAAGAAGCCCAATGTCCCAAGCCATTTTCCCTATTTGTAGTTGACTAATAATGGGTCCCATGCCGGGGAATTTTGAATTAGAGTTTTCAGTCTTTAAACTTGGCGGCGGAAGAAAAGGGAGGTGCGATGGATTAGGGAGAGGAGGTTAAGCTTTTCCGCTCAAATGAATAAAGAAAATTCAGGGCGTGTTTGGAAGCCCAAATTCGCGGTGCGGCGCTTCCCCGCACCGCGAATTTGCGATAATTTTGGCGGAATCGCGGCGTTTCGCGACCCGGGGCCGCGAAGCGGTAATGAAAGCGGACCGCGGGTTATACCCCGCGGCTCCGAGCTCTCAACCGGCTTCGGCCGAAAAATCTCCTGCGTGCCCTCGCCCCGCTGCTCTCCCCGAACCCTTCTGCTGCCCCAGCCCTTCTCGCGACTCGGTCGCTCTTGCGGGAAGATTTCCTGGAAGAAAAACTTGTCCGTCCTAGCACTTCTTGCGACTCGACTTGCTCTTTCATCTTCCTCGACTATCTTCTTCCACGACTCATCTTTACCCCCGTGCCTTGGGTAAGTAGTGCTTGTATCTGCTTCCATTATTTGGGCTCGGTTTTGGTGTTTGTTTCATTCTATTGCTTTTCTTGGTGTGGCTTGGGTTTGCTCACTTTACCTGACCCTGTTTCTTCCTGCTGTTTGGCTATCAGGTCAGGCACTCATGTGCCGTGAGATGGATTATTTGCTTAAATTTACGGGTGTTTATTACTTAAGCATGTGAAAAATAGAGATGTTAGCATGTTCTAGTAGTTGGCTTGATCGATTGCTTAGAATGGTATGCTTATGGCTACCATTTGATTACTGCACTGCACTTGCACTACACTCTTGCTTTTATATGGCTATCATTTCGATTGGCATGGTTAATGATGATTATAGGCTTCTTTTGTTGTCATTCGGTTCAGCACTATCGCCCAAAACTTAACTTCGAATGTGTAGTTAAGTGCATTGTGTGTATATATATTGTGTGTGTATATATTGTGTGTGTATATATTGTGTGTGTTGAGTTGTGTGGTGCAGTGCATTGAAGTGTAGTTAAGTGCAGTGCATTGAAGTGTAGTGAAGTGCATTGTGTGGTCTTGTGTAGTTTGCAGTGTGTGTGATGTGTAGTGTAGTGCTTGTGTGTTTGTGTGGAAGTGCGGTTGTGTGTGTGTTTTTACGGTGCAATGTGTGTGATGTGCGGTCTTGTGTGAAGTGTAGTGCGGTGCGATGTGTTACGGGTGTAGTGCGGTGTATTGTGTAGTGAAGTGCGGTGCGGCTTGTGGTGCGGTGAGCGGAAGTGTAGTGAAGTGCGGTGCATTGAAGTGTAGTGAAGTGCATTGTGTGGTCTTGTGTAGTGTGCATTGTGTGTGATGTGTAGTGTAGTCTTGTGTGTTTACGTGGAAGTGCGGTGTGTGTGTGTTTTTGCGGTGCGATGTGTGTGATGTGCGATCTTGTGTGAAGTGTAGTGCGGTGCTGATGTGTGTGCAGTGCAGTGCAGTGTGAAGTGTAGTGCAGTGCTGTGTTGAGTTGTGTGGTGCTGTGAGTGCAGTTGTGCAGTTGTGCAATTGTGTAATGCAATGTGTAGTGTTGTGTGTGATTATTAATATGAACAATCTTTTTAAATTATAAAAATTTTAATATATATATATATATATAATTCATTAAAATTAAAAGATAACTAAATATTTTATTTTACAATTAAATTAAAATATAACGAAGCTCGTAAATATTTTGTTAATACACTTAAAGAATTTAACCTATATAGTGAATTATTGAATTGAATCGATAGTTCACTATATATATAGAAAATATATATTAAAGATATAAAAATAAAAAAATCTAATTTCAATTTATAAATTTGTATATTTAAATATAAAATTTTAAAAAAAATTTATTTCACTTTCAAATATTTCATCCTACATAAATATATCAAAATATTAAAACGAACTTCTAATAAACGAGGGCGATCCAGTCATTTTCTGCCTGCATGTTGTTTTCACGACTCACAACCAAACATACTGACAACTTTCTCGCATATGCTTCCCCGCAATGTTCTTACGAGCAACGTAGTATTCTGATAAGTGAGCAACACATGCTACTTCCAAACAGGCCCTCAATTCTTTGAAAGCTCCGCGTCCGCTATCTTCGCCAAAACCAAACTTTTCAGCCTATTCAACACATTCAGTTTAGCTATTCCTCCGACTTAAAATAATTAACTCAGAATTTTTAATGATAAATTGTATGATAATTTATTCTTCATAAATAAGACAATTTCTATTCCATAGAAGATTTTGAGAAAACAATTTGAATAGGATTATTGTTAAAGCATTAATTTATATTATTAGAATTATCATATTTAGTTTTTTCTCAAGACATCCGACATATAAAGATAAGAGATGAACAAAATAATCACATTAATTCAAGTAAAATATATTTTTTTGTTAAAGAAACTGGATATTTCGTATATATAATATCAAAATTTGATAAGCATAGATTTTAAAATTATAAATTTGCTTTAATCCAATTTTATGTTGCACTTATTTTGAACTAAAATTTATAATTCTAATATTTATATCAATTGAAATTAAATATGTCGAGAGTACTAAACAGACAAAATTTTATTTTATCAGAATTTATCTATTTAATTATGTGAGAAATTCATTGTTTGTTTGACTTGATTTAGTGCATATGTCATATCAAATTGCGTGAGAGTCAAGTACTGCAAAGAACTAATTAGCTTACGATCAAAAGATTAATCTTGAAAGGGACTTTGATCAGAGGGTTAAGAAAATTTTCTAGTATTATCAAGATTTTGAACACATGCTGAATTTGTCATACTAGAAGTATGAAAATTTTACTAAGAGTGTGGCTTGATTTATAAGATGTGACCCGCAAGAAGTGAAAGAAGCATGTATGCCATGAAACTTGAAAAAGGTTCCCAATGTCTTCATTTTGATTTTGTTGTGTAAGTTGCGAAGAGTAGTGTTAATGGTATGAGAGTCATTTCCAGTAGTTAAAATGTCATCCACTTAATTCAGAACACACACACACACACACACACACACACACATGTTGTTTGGGGAAGACTTGACAGAGCTAGAAGTAAGGTGAAGTTGCTAAATGTATGTAGTAAGGGTGTGATGTAATTGAAGAGGAGCTTGCTTTAGTTCTTAGATAGCCTTTTTGAGCTTACAAATGTAAGATTGCTGACGTTGATCGAGAAAGCATTGATATCGTTGCATATAAATTGTCTCATGTAGACTGCCATGAAGAAAAGCATTGGCTACAACCAATTGACGAATTTGCCAATTATAAGTGACTCTTATGGTAAGAAATAACCGAACCGTATATATTTTAGTGAGTTGGGCTTTGTCCCAAGCAACAGTACCATCAGGATTCAATTTAGTCTTGAATGTCCACCTACAAGCAAAAATATTATGCGAGGGTGTGGGAGGTACCGATTCTCATGTCTCTTGATCTTGTAAAGCTTGGAGTTCATATGATATTGTTTGTCTCCAGTGTTCATTTCTAACCGCCATAGAATAGGTAGTAGAATCAATAGTGATCTGATGATAAGGTTAAGAATTTTTTTAAAGTTTAAGGTTATCAGTTTTAGTCCGAGTAATCACGGGATGTGATGAGGAAGAGTGAAATGAGAGCAAAGTTGATCACTATTAGGAGATGAGCTTGGTTTGGTGAGAAAATGAGAAACTGGAATCAAAGGCGTGAGAGGTAGAGGATTGAGTTATATGAGGGGAGGTTTTGATATGAGGAAAAATGATAGATGTAACAAGGAGAAGTGGAGGCAGATGTGATGTGAAGTTAGTGTGTTGTTTCGAAGAATTTTTGTTCTTTTGATAGGGAAACATGGCTTCATTAAATATAACTTGTCGAGAGATGTAGATGTTGTTAGTGTGATTATCTAAATATTTATAGTCTTTTTGAAAGGGGGCAGAACCAAGAAGCACGCATTCTTTAGAAAGAGTTAGTAGTTTATGAAGTCTATTTAATATTCTCAACACATTTAATTTTAATTAAAAAAATATTAGAATTATCAAATTTAGTTCAAGATAAGTGTAACATAAATTTGAATTAAAGCAAATTTTATAATTTTAAAATCTACGCGTATCAAATTTTGATATTATATACACTTGATAACCAGTATTTTTATAAAAAAATTACATTTAATTTGAATTAATATGATTATTTTGTATAAAAATTTAATTATATATATATATATATATATATATATATATATATATATATATATATATATATATATATATAAAATTGTTCTTCTCTTATATTTATGTGTCGGATGTCTTACGGAAAAATTAAATTTGATAATTCTACCAATATAAATTAATACTTTAAAAATAATCCTATTGCAAAAGAAAATTTAATATAAAAAGAGAGACTAATATTAATTTAAATTAGTTTTATAATAATATGACAAATTTAATAATTAATTAAGAGATAAATAATAACAATTCAATTAATATATAATAGAAAATATATTTTTTAAACATTTTAATTACATCAAAAATAAACTCTTGAAACTTTATTATATTTTTAGTATATTTTATATTAATATTTTTTTAAAGGAGCAAGTCGAGTCAGGCCTAGCTTGAGCTTGGTTTTTTAGCCCCTCGAGCTCAGTTCACGAGCCACTAATCAAGCCTAGCTCGAGTCGTATTTGACCCACTTACACCCCTAGGTTATATTAATGAAATAACTTGTGTAGAAAAATATGAAATTATATATAGAGGCTGAGTCGGTTTGAGAAATTTCTGGATTTGGATGCAGGTTGTTTTGTGCAGGTCCTTAGAATTTATTTGCTTATCATTTTCAGGATTTTATTGCTTTATCTGTTTCCTATGTTCACTGTTCTTGCATGGTTTATACTCTTTTTGGTATTTCATTCACTGCATCTTTTTAGAGTTTTCTTGCGTGTGTTATACCGAGGGAGACTGAACCCCTAGAAGTGCGTGGAAATTATTTTTTTTTTGGGTTTTATTTGTTGGGCCTCCCCAACCCTTTTGTACTGATCTTTTTTATTTTAGCACGTAAGGAGTCACAAGTACTATTTCCCAATATATATATATATATATATATATATATATATATATATATCGGAGATAGAGGAACTGAATTTTCTTTATTAATTTTGGCTGAAAGAAATAACCTTCTTCCCTAATCCATGGCAGCTCCCTTTTCTCTCGCCCGGTTTAAAAACATTCCCCGTATTTATCTATAAATAAAGGCCTCCTAATCCTAAACCCTCATAGCTCACATCAGAAAAGAAGAAAAAAACTAGTTTTCAATCCCCATCCGATACTCTCCCCAATGGGCAAGAAGGATAAAATGGCCGCCAAGAAGAACTCAATCTCTGAAGCTTTGGGAAACTCAAGTAACAACCGTCTGATGCAGAATCTGAAAATTGTGAATGAGTTGGATGCAGAGACGCTCAATCTCTTTCCGACACTCTGCCGCCTCCTTCATGAGACATGCATTCACAATTTTAAGATTCTGCATCAGAGAGTTATTGCTTGAGTTTCCCGAAGCTTCAGAGATTGGGTTTTTCTTTGCAGTTATTTTATCCTTCTTGCCCATTAGGGAGAGTAGTGGGTGATCAGGTTCGCCGCTCGAGTTCGTGACTCCCTGTTGCTGTATACGGAGAGGAGAGGCCGATAACGGCAAGGAAGGAGATCAAGGATGTTTTTTCCTATTCTGGAGGCTCAAGTAAGGAAGGAGTTTGTTTCATATACATTTGATTTGTGTTATTCATGATTAATAATTATAATGTTTTTAATTTTTTTATCAATATAGAGAGTTTTCTTTTTTTTTTCTTTTCTTTTTAATCCGAGAAATTATATTAATTTAGATTTTTTTTAATATTTATATTTTAAAGTTATTGTCATTTTAATTTATTCTTGAGAAAAAAATAATTGAAGTACATTATTTCAAAACACAATCACTTGTGTGAATATAATTTATAAATTTAAATACTGAGGCAAAAAGAAAATATATATATATATATATACTACAAAGCATAAGAAATTAATCTTTAAATCTTTAATAAAACCGTAAATAACAAATACGATAAATCCACCGTACCCCTAACCCCTAGATTTGGTAAACCCGTATTAACATTTGACTGAATTTAATAAATCCAGTGATATATCATATTAAAAGCCGGTACCAAACACCACCTTAGTATTAATTGTTTATATTTAATTAAAAAACCAATAATCTATTTTGCCTTAATGAAAATTTATTTTTTAATGTGTATATTCTGATATCATTTATTTTAGCTGTGCTCCTTATTGATAGGGATGTAAATGAGCCGAACACGGGCGAGCACAAACTAAGTTCGTGTTTGGCTCGTTAAAAAATCTTATCATTCGTGATCGGCTCGTTTACTTAGCGAGCCGAAAAGGAGGTGTTTGCGAACAGAGTCGTTTTGACAACCCAATCACACAATCGTAGGATGTTCAGAGTTAGAGCAAGATTAAAAAAATAATAATTTATTCTCGAGAAATAAAGAACTGAATACTCGAATAACAACAACAACAACAAAGCCTTAATCCCACTAAGTGGGGTCGGCTACATGAATCCTTTTTCTCCATTGTGTCCGATTTAGTGTCAAATTTTCGTTCAATTCTAATAAATTAAGATCATTTTTTATGCAATAAGCCCAAGTTTTCCTAGGTCTGCCTCTGCCTTTCTTAACATAAGTTGTATTTAAAACATCTACTCTCCTAATCGGATCATCAGGTGGTCGACGTTTAATGTGACCAAACCATCTAAGGCGACTCTCTCTAATTTTATCCGTCACTGGTGCAACTCCAACCCTTTTACGGATATATTCATTTCGCATTTTGTCTCTAAGAGTAAAGCCACTCATCCACCTAATCATTCTCATCTCGGCAACACTTAACTTAACATTATGCTTCTCTTTTAAAGGCCAACATTCAGCACCATAGAGCATTGAAGGTCTCACCACCATCTTGTAAAATTTTCCTTTCAGTCTAAGTGGTACTTTCTTATCACACAATAGGCCAGACGCATTCCTCCACTTCAACCAACCAACCTGAATTCTACTATTCACATCCCCATCTATATCACCATCGCTTTGAACAATGGACCCAAGATATCTAAATCGTTCACACCTTTTAATAATTTGATCACCCAAAGTTACACTGCTGTCACTAGACCTACTATTACTAAAATTACATTCCATGTATTCAGTTTTAGTTCTACTCAAACGAAGACCTTTAGACTCCAATGTAGACCTCCATAATTCAAGTTTTTCCTGGACTTTTTCTCTTGTCTTATCCACAAGGAGGATATCATCAGCAAAAAGCATACACCAAGGTACATCCTCTTGTAAATGCCCAGTAAGACCATCCATAAATAAAGCAAAAAGATATGGGCTTAAAGCCGATCCTTGATGTAAACCAACAGAAATAGTAAAATACTTGGTCAATCCTCCTTCGGTTCGAACACATGTAACAGCTCTAGCATACATATCTTTAATGACTTGAATATAAGTTATATCAACACCTTTCTTCTCGAGGACTCTCCAAAGAACATCTCTAGGAACCTTATCGTAAGCTTTTTCTAAATCGATAAAAATCAAATGTAGATCCTCCTTATTATCTCTATACTTCTCCATCAAACCTCTCAATAAATGTATAGCTTCCATGGTAGACACTGCCGGCATAAATCCAAATTGATTATGAGAAATCTTCGTAATACGTCTTAACCTATGTTCAATTACCCTCTCCCATAATTTTAAAGTATGACACATCAATTTAATTCCTCTATAATTTGCACACTCTTGTGCATCTCCTTTATTCTTAAAAATGGGGACCAAAATGCTCTTTCTCCACTCCTCAGGCATCCTTTTAGTTTTTAAAATAATATTAAAAAGTTTAGTAAGCCAGGAAACCCTCAAATCACCTAAACATTTCCACACTTCGATTGGGATATCATCGAGTCTCTGCAGACTTGCTCCCTTAGTTTTCTTTAAAGCCTCATCAACTTCTTTTTCTTAATGCGACGGTAAGAATGAAAAGTTTTATTATTATTAACGATATTAAGATCACTGCCGTTGCCGGTCCCAAGCCCGGATGTGAAAAGTGGAGGGTTGCGTTAGGTAGTCGACAGCCAGCGTAAAACTTGTCGAAAAAAAATCATGACATGAATCCTTTTGATCATTGTGAATACTCGAATAAGGTTAGATTAATAAAAAATTAAAAAAAAAATTATCGGGACTTTGAAATTGATAAAAATCTAAATATTCTTTGCCTAATTTCTTTAGTTTAAATCAATATATATTTTTATTTTCATATGACCTATTTTTATACCTTATATACCGGAGAATTGAATATATAATAATAAATCTAACCCCTTCCAACTTTTTTTTTCAATCGAAATTTTTTACAGCTTTAAGGGATGTTAGTTTTTTACCAAAGATTAGAAGCGATTTTATAAATTAAATATTTATAGTAATTAAACATTACGTTTGATGTAATTAAACATTATTCCTCTCTTAAAATCATAGCAGCAAGTTGAATATAGTTACATTAATAAACAAAATTTATATATTTATAGAACTATCTTTCTCCAGCTTTCATTTATCAATTCTCATCCTAATATTTCAATAGAAAGTTCAATTTATATATTTTGTTTCATCGAATTCTCCATGGGACATACATTTAAATTTGTAAATATAGATTGTCTGATTTGAATGGTGGATCAGTTAACAATTTTTCTAATCAGTTTATACATATCATAGAATTCTTACGTATTTACATATTTAACAAGTAAGAGTGCTGTTTGAGGCAGTTACGAACTTATCAAGACTATTCAGGATAAGTAAGCTTATTACGATAAGTACATCGATATGCTACTTAATCCGGATAAGTTATTTGTCTGCATTTGGTTTGAGCGTTTGCGAAACAATGCTTATTTCTGATTGTTTGTGGATAAATGACCGTTACGCCCCTGAAAGGAATAAACTGTTAAGCTGTTTGGTTTCTGCGGTTTGAAAACAGTTTATATGCAGTTGATTGCAGAAAAAAATACAATTTTTGCTTCTCTTAATTAATAATATCTTATTAGCTATAAAATCTTATTTCAAATGTAAATAATAATATTTTAAAGTATAAAATTTCATTTCTTTATTTTCAAACATTTTATAAAGTTATTTATTTCATTTCTTTATGGTTGTATGTGCAAGCGAATATTTAAATAACCCACATTTCATAACGAAATAATTATTCAAAATGCCGATAATTGTGACAACGGATTGTTACTAGTAGTTTCCATCACAAAATAAATTATATTACCTAACAAATATAACAGTACATTTAAAATACAAGTACAATCTGAAACCAAAACAATGTCCTGAACTTGTGCTACAAGTACAAGTTTCATGAAACTGAAATACAAAAACCATACAGACTACACCTAATTGTGGGTTTCATGAAACCTAAATAAAGAGAAGAAATAACATGATAAAATTATAAGGAGACAAATGACAACATTCATTTTATAATGTAAGAGCACGTCACGACGATCGTGGTCCGGCTGTGGCACCACATAATTGTGAGCAAACTTGTCTGTATGGGAAGCAGTCGAACTAGAGCAATGTCCTGAACTTGTGATACCATGGATCACCGAGCAATGGTATTCGGCTGGAATAATGTAGCAGCAGACGTATTGTTAACCCACCTGAAGAACTTGCAGTCCTCTGATCCTTGTCCCCACCGAGGGCATCTTTAGAACTGCCGCCCGTAGCTATTTTCCTTACGTGATGTGAGTATTAAGGACGGCAATCCGCACCGGCATAGTACTTGCTCGGACTTCGCTGCAGACCTGTAGCTCATCTTTCTGCAAATATTTAATATATTTTACAATCATTTCAATAATATAATAAATGAAACTTTGCAGACAAGCAATAGAACTTCTATGTATGCAGGTACAAAAAGTAGCCATAGCATATCAACAGTATTACCCATATGGAAACTATCCCTTGATGTAAAAGCCCAATATGATGCGAGTAAGCTACATGCGTTTATTCGCTATTAGCATCGCCAGAGTAATCAATGCCAGCTTTTATTGAAATATTGTTTGATCGCTAAACCACTCGCTTCGACGCCATCGGATGAGAAAGTAGAAATATACAACATTACACCAACATATAAGTAAAACCAAATAATCAGAAAAGAGACACAACAAATTACGTGGTTCGGTCGAAGTGACCTACATCCACGGGGAAAGAGCATCAAAGTTTTTTATTACTTCAATACAAAATGATTTATAATTATTACATGAAGTTCTAACACCTTCCTGCTGCAATTCACAATGCTCAAACACCCTAAAGATACAATTATTACAAATTCCTTTTCTAGTAGAGTGAAAACTGCACAATTACAGTAATTGAAGACAAAGTACACTTTAAAACCATTTCCACCTTGCCAATAAATCCATTCCCAGCATACGATGAGCAGGCAGTAAAAACATTCCAGCAGGCAGTAAAACCATTCCAGCAGGCAGTAACCAATAAGTAAACATGTAGCAGTTATACTAGGCAATAAATATGTAGTAGCTGATATGTAGCAATAACAATATATATATAAGCATTGCATACCATTAAATATGTAGCAGTAAATATGAAGCACTTTTAAATCCAAATTATAAGTAGAAGAAAGCTAATTATAACCGTAGGGTATCAATGGAGAGAAATTAACTTCATGGAGTTAAATTCTGAACAGTGAAGGAAACGGTCCTCTTCATAACAGCGGTTGCCTTAGAAAACATAAGGCCATCCATGCTTCTTTAAAGACAGGAACAACTGATATTATCCAGCTTATCAATTTAAATTAACTTCAAGCAACTTGGGTGGATTATAAATTTGCTAGCAAAGATCAGAACATTTTCAGAATTGCCAGAGGTACCAATCAGCCAAAGGAACCAAATATTTGATTTCATGCTATAAAGTAACAGTAGAATAAGCTAGTTACTACAGGTACAAGAATGAATATTTCTATAAATCAGCATGTTCTATTATCATTAATTAGTTTGGCAATTTTGCTAATACCCCCCACTCAAAACTTGCTAGATAAGTTCCATTGCATCTAAGTTCAAAAAACTTGCTAGATACATTATGAAAACAATTGCAAATTACCTAGTATTAACCCTTCTGATAAGAATAGTCCAGTTTGATAGAGCTTTTGATACAATCAAATAAATTTCTGCCAGGGCATCATATTTCAGGAACTAACTACTTAAATTTGCATAGTGTACACCCAAATGGTTATGTAATTTCCACCACTAAAGAGTACATCTGCAATTCTCTATCATTATCCATACTCTCTTATCCAAGCCATTCAAACATTTGCATAATTATACCAATAAAAGCCCCAAGTAGCAAACTTTTATCTTAAAATTCTCAAATAGCTATAGAACATGTTAAATGGCCCATAAATAGATTTTACGAAAAGTAAACAATGGCTGTATGAAACCAAGCATGATCCCATACACAAGCTTCCACAGCATGTATAGCTGAATATCACATCCCAGACTCTACCAGGTGCATCAGGTAACAAATAAAAAAAATGATTCCTGTGTAAGCCAAACTCATAATTGAAGTGTGAGCCATTGAAGTGTAAGCCAAACTCAATTCTTCCTACATTGTAGTACAAAAATAATGCAAACTTCATTCATTATTTTTCTTCCCCAATAAGCACCATCCAACAAGTGAAGATGCTTCAAGTCTGTCTTTGAATGTCCATATGGAACCCCAAGAATTTCCCATAGGGTTGCAACTCATATATCACCCATAAAATTTACTATAGTTGAATATCACATCCCAGAAACTCAGAGATGCCATCAAATAATAAGATGGGGAGAAGCAATCCATCCAGAAACTCGTTCCATTACAGTAAAGCAAGTTTTGAGGATCAACAATAAGAAATAGAACAAATCAGCAATTATTTCCATAATTGCAGCAGTAATTGTGTCCATAATAGGATGGGGATATAGCATATGAATAGCCAGTATAATTTGATAAGAATATGATGAAAAGTAACATGCTGGACTGAAAAATCTCAAACAGTCGCAATGAGATAGCGGCAATGAAACTTCCATATTAAAAATAATAAACTCTTCCAAAAATAATAAGGTCATATAAATATAATAAGTGAGACAAATGAATGCAACAAATACCAATCCTTATAAAGAATTTGAAGTAATATTCTTCTCAAAATAATTGGAGTGATCATCTATCACAATGCAAAAAATATATGGAGAATTGGAATGATCATCTATCATAATCATTATTGTCCAGGCTAAAGAAGACAAAGAAGACACAGATGCAACAATTAACAAATCAATCTTTCTCAAATAGCAATTCACAAATAATCAAATAGCAATAGAGTTTTTTAATAATATAACACAAAAAAGAGAAAGATAATTGTGGCAAAAAGTATTAAGAGCTAAAATTCATAAATGTTAAATGGTAGGATTCATCAAGAACGACATATTGCATCTGTGATGCTTTCCCTCAAGGAAACCATTTCGGCCACTCCTAATCTGTCTTGACTTTCAAATTCGACATTTTCCTCCAAATTTTCAGCTTGTGTTGAATCAGAAGGATTTTCAGATGGATGATCTTCCTCCTCGTCAGCCATATTGAAATCCACATCTGAACAAGATGGATGCCTTCGGATAAAGTTGTGAAGTGTCATTGTGGCAATGACAATATGGGCTTGCTTGCGAAATGGATATGACGACATATCTCGAAGAATCATCCATTTCTTTTTCCAAACCCCGAAGGTTCTCTCTATAACACCGCGTAATGAAGAGTGACGTTTGTTGAACATCTCCTTCCTGCCACGTACAACACCACTTGCTCTTTCAAAATCCGGAATGTGATACCTAGTGTCTGGGAAGGGTTTTAGATATCCCCTCTGCATCGGATATCCGGCATCAACCAAATAATATTTTCCTGTTATGGCAGACAACTGCTATTACCAAAATTAAGATGTAAATCATACCTAAATAATCTTAGCCTAAATACCTGCAGGTGGATGAGGGAAGCATTGTGTGGTCTTCCTAGTTGCATAGGCAAATAAACGACTATCATGCGGAGTTCCCTCCAAGTCCGCCATGACAAACGTGAAACACATGTCGAAGTCACAAACTGCCATGACATTTTGCGTCGTTTGGCCACTCCTACCAATGAATGCGACCTTTTCTGGACCGGATATTCGTGCGTCAACGTGTGTACCGTCAATTTCCCCAATGCAATTCTGTATACGAACATTAGAAATTGTTTACATGTTTGGAACAGATATGATGTAATGATTTTGAATACCTTGAAATATGGCATGTAACGTGCATCCTGGGCAATTTTTGCTGGAGTTGTAGCAAAAAAAGGATCGTCTGGCTTAATATTTTCCGCCGTCAATTTAAGTAATGATTTTAGGCATATTGAGAAGTATCGACTGATGGTTTCTGAGGAATGCTGAAATCGTCCCATAGCTCCTCTAATTGACCCATTTTGAGAAAGAATAAATATCGTTATAGACAAGACCTCTCTAGTTGTTGTTCTTGATGAGCGCCGTAGTCCGTGGTTAACACATAACTTGTTTAGTAGATCTAAGAAAATTGGTTGAGTCATACGGAAAATGTTGCTGAACCTTATTGGATGTCCAGCAAGCATCTCTCCAACCCATTTATCCCCAATAAATGAGGACTTTATACACGGTATTCTACTACTTCTGGAGCTATTCCGCTCTAACAGCAATATAACAATAGTTGCAATAATAGTCATTCTTCTACGACGCTCTTGAAGGCAATCCATCCTAATAAAATTGTATTAGGTTACAATAATGAGAAATTGTTTAGCATAACACATGTCCCAAACGTTAATAAAAATTTAAAGGATTACAGTAACAGTCATGACAAAATAGTCTTAAAAAAAAAGATAATATTAACATTCATCTGTGAGAGCACGTAAATATCCAATGCGCCTATCTGGATGAAGCGCCATGAACATTTGTCTCCGTGTCTTCTCCTCCAGTTTTTTGACACATTTCCCATAAAATATAATGTCAGACATGGCTTCAGGAATTTCATCCAAAGCGGCAATACAATCTGTGATGGAGGTGTCATCTAGAGCAGCAGGTTGAGGGGCAACAAAGGCATCAATCAGTCTATCAATGGAGCTGTTAACCGCAGTATCATTATTTTTCTTTTTTCTAGCAACTCTGGGTCTTTTTGAGGAGCTTGAAGTCTCCCTGTAATTTTCGTTAATGCTACGCAAATCTTCTTCAGCCATTATTTGTTCAGAAGCTCGTGTTCGGCTCGTCAACTTAGCGAGCGTGTATTTTATATATTTGATAAAGATTTATTGTTTGTGTTCAACTCGTTTTAGCTTAAAATATTACTCACCAATTTTATATATATAGTATATATATATATATATATATATATATATATATATATATATATTTCTAAGTAATATTTTAAAAAAATTTAATTGACCACGAGGCTATAATGATTTATAATCAATTAATAGTATTAAGTAAGAAAATAAAATAAAATTATTAAATTAGATTCAAATAATGTTTTAATATAAATAATAATTTTTAAATCTTTCCCCAATCTTTAACATCTTATGGTACGTGATTAAGGTTGTCAAAACAATTCTTTGTTCGTGAACGGTTCGTGTTCAGCTCAATAAGCAAATGAGTAAAACATGAATACACTTTTTGAGGTCGAAATATAAACGAGCCCAACACGAGCTGAGCCTGGCTCGCCCGTGTTCGGCCTTTTACACCCCTACGGATGTCTAAGGAAAAATTAAATCTGATAATTCTAATAATATAAGTTAATCCTTTAACAATAATCCTATTCAAAAAGTTTTTCCCAAAATTTTCTATGGACTAAAAATTGTCTTAATTTTTAATGAAAATTTATGCATCTCACACCTAATTTATTATATTTACTTATATATATAACATTTTAGTGTTTTAAATTTTTACATGAAAATTTTAAAAAATATATAAAATGCTACTTTAATATCATATTAAACATTTGAATGCTATGTGTATATGAGTATGAATTTGAGCCGACTTACAAGCCGTCTTATTTAATATAAAAAGAGAAAATAATATTAATTTAAATTAGTGTTATAATATAATGACAAATAGAATGAATAATTAAGAGATGAATAATAACAATCCACTTAAGATATGATAAAAAATATATTTTGTTAACATTTCAATTACCTTAAAAACAAATTCTGCAAAATTTAGTATATTTTAGTATATATTATATTATTATTTTTTTTTAAAACGAGCCGGCTCACAAGCTAATGAGTCGAGTCGTGTCTGCCATGAGCTTGGTTTTTTAGCTCATCAAGCTCAGTTTACGAGCAACTAATCAAGCCGACTTTGAGCCGGCTCACGAGTAGGCTTAACTCACTTACACCTCTATCTTATATTAATCAAAGAATTTATGTATATATATATAACGGAAAGCCAGTTAACAGCGGCCGAAAAGGTTGGCAGTGGCGAAAATGGTGAAGGCGGAGTTTTCAAAGAATTGAATTTTCTCATCGAAAGAAGCTCAAACTCGCTCCCTAATCCATCACAACCTCCCTAAATACTGAAAACTCTAATTAAAATTTCCCTGCATCCATCTATAAATAAACGCCTCCTAATCCTATACCATCGCAGCTCACCTCAGAAAAGAAGAGAAAAAACTAGCTTTTCAGTCCCCATCCACTACTCTCCCCAATGGGCAAGAAGAATCAAAAGGCTGCCAGGAAGAACCCAATCTCTGAAGCTTCGGGAAACTCAAGCAATGGTCGTTTGATACAGAATCTGAAAACTGTGAATGCTTGTCTCGTGAAGGAGGTAGAGGAGTCCTGGAAAGAGATAGAGTGCCTCTGCATCCAACTCGTTCCGTTAGTTGCTGAAAAAGACATTTTTTACGGCATCCAACGCGATGCCTCTGCACTTGTCGTCTCCTCCAGCCTCCGTGAATCAGCCTCTCGCGCAACGGCGGGGATGATTGCAGTTTCAGACAGAGAGAAAATTCTGAGGAAGAAGATCAAGGCGGTTGCTAGGGAGGCCAATGCTAAGGAAATATATTCTTTGCTCTAGCTAAAGAAAAAGATGAGAATGAGAAGGAGTTGGCGGAGTTAAAAGAAAGAATAGGATCTATGGAGGAAGTACACGAGGGTGGAAGACGGAGAAGAAATTTGTTTTGCAATATTGCTGTTGCGGCGCCCTAGCGCCCTACATAGCTGCTGTTGGTGCGGCAACACTGGTGGTTTTTTGCATAGTTTTTAAGAATTAATTTTGACCCATAGTATGATATTTTGTTATTAATTATTAATTTTATTCTTTATTATTTTTTAGTATTCCTTTATTATCATTTATTAATGAGAAGAATTTTATTTCTTACGTGGGAAAGTGATTTATTTTTAAAGTTTCTTCTTATTTAAAAAAAAAAAAAAGAAATGTATGCATCTTCAGGTTATATTACATATATTTAGCAACTTCATCTTACTTCTAGCTCTGTCGAGCCTTCCCTAAACAACATATGTGTGTGAGTATATATATATATATATATATATATATATATATATATATATATATATATATATTCTGAATTAAGTGGATGACGTTTTAACTCATGGAAATGACTCTCATACCATTAACACTACTCGTCACAACTTACACAACAAAATCAAAATGAAGACATTGGGAACCCTTTTCAAGTTTCATAGCATATATGTTTCTTTCACTTCTTACGGTACACATCTTATAAATCAAGCCACACACTTTTTGAGAAAATGTTTGAAGTATATATATGGTGTTGCGGTTCTTTGTTTTGTTAAGTTATGATTCAAAATAATCTAATTTCTTCAACCTAAAAATTAGGTAAAGAGCAAAGCAATCCAAAAAGTTAATTACCTTAAATCTTAAAAAAAAAAAAAAACAATTTTCTTAAGTTACATGGTAAATGAACATATTATAAAGAATATTGGGTTTCAAAAAAATTTAAAATGAGAAGTAACAAAAATGAAAAGAAACAAGATAAGTAAGATTAATTTTGAATGCATTTTGTAAACATATAATGAAAGAAATTATAATTATTATTGTAATCATAACAGAAAAATTAAATGATTTAGAATAAGTTTTTGGCCAAAGTATTGGGATAAATTAATTTTTCTTTGAATGCTTAGTCAAAATTCTCAATCATTTTCAGCATCATCAAAGATTCAACGTCATGACACCCACGCGCATGCTTGATTTTCTACATTCTCAATACTATAACATACCAGACCTTTCATTTTTCTCCAAAGTTAAATTTAATCTATTATCGAGAATTTTAAAAATTTTCATTAATTCAATTTAATTTATTTTATATATAATAGATTGGTGAAAAAATAATTTTAGAAGTTTTCGTCAGTTCTATCTTAATCCAAGTTTGATAAAAATAAAGCTTGTGGTCTTTAATATAATTTTATTTAATTAATCACTAATTTTTTAAAGGGATTGTAACTTTTTTTCATGGTTCTTTGATTTTTTCTAAGACTAAAGATGACAGAACTTTCACATTAATGTTGTATTTATGGTTTAATCAATCCTAAACCTTAATTAAGTCTAACACATTACACTTAATTAAATGATTAAACCTTAACTAATTAAGTTTTAATCAATCTTAAACCTTAATTAAGTCTAACACATTAGACTTAATTAAATGATTAAATCTTAACTAACTATGGTTTAATCAAACTTAAACTTCAATTAAGTCTAACCCATTAGACCTAATTCAATTATTAAACCTTAATTAACTAAGGTTTAATCAAATTTATACTCTAATTAAGTCTAACTTATTAGACTTAATTACTCTAATTAAATCTAACTTATTAGACTTAATTAACATTTAAGCTTTACTTAAATTAGACTTAAATAACCTCAAATTCTGGTTAAGTCTAACTTTAACTAGACTTAGTTAAACCTTAAGCTTTACTTAAATAATATTTGAATGGTCTTTTAGTTCTAATTAAGTCTAATCTAATTAGACTTAATTAACCTTTGCTTATTACTTAAATAAGACTTAAACTTTAATTAAGTCTATTTTAACTAGACTTAATTCAGACCTTAGGTTCAACCCACATTGAACCTAACTCAACATATCTAACTTAAGTTCAATCTAAACTGAACCCAAGTTAACTTAGACCTTAGGTTCAATCCACATTGAAGTTAACTCAACACATCTAACTTAGGTTCAACCTAAACTGAACCCAAATTAACATAGACCTTAGGTTCAACCCACATTGAACCCAACTCAACATATCTAACTTAGGTTCAATCTAAACGATCCCAAGTTAACTTAGACCTTAGGTTCAATCCACATTGAACCTAACTCAATATATATAACTTAGGTTCAACCTAAACTGAACCCAAGCTAACTTAAACCTTAGGTTTAACCCACATTGAACCTAACTCAACATATCTAACGTAGGTTTAACCTAAACTGAACCCAAGTTAACTTAGACCTTTGGTTCAACCCACATTGAACCTAACTCAACATATCTAACTTAGGTTCAACCTAAATTGAACGCAAGTTAACTTAGACCTTAGGTTCAATCCACATTGAACCTAATTCAATATATCTAACTTAGATTCAACCTAATTTGAACCCAAGTTAACTTAGACCTTAGGTTCAATCCACATTGAACCTAACACAACATATTTAACTTAAGCACAATCTAAACTGAATTCAAGTTGACCTAAACTTTAGGTTCAATCCATATTGAACCTAAGACTTCTAACTTAAGTTCAAACATACATAAACTCAAGTTAACTCAACTTTAGATTCAATCTACATTGAATCTAACTCAACACTTCTAACTTAAGTTCAAACAGACATGAACTCAAGTTAACTCAACTTTAGATTCAATTTACATTGAATCTAACTCAACATTTCTCACTTAAGTTCAAACAGACATGAACTCAAGTTAACTCAACTTTAGATTCAATTTACATTGAATCTAAACTCAACACTTCTAACTTAAGTTCAAACAAACATGAACTCAAGTTAACTCAACTTTAGATTCAATTTACATTGAATCTAAACCCAACACTTCTAACTTAAGTTCAAACAGACATGAACTCAAGTTAACTCAATTTTAGATCAATCTACATTGAATCTAACTCAACACTTCTAACTTATGTTCAAACACACATGAACTCAAGTTAACTCAATTTTAGATTCAATTTACATTGAATCTAACTCTCTAACTTAAGTTCAAACAAATATGAACACAAGTTAACTCAACTTTAGATTCAAATTACATTAAAGCTAACTCAACATTTCTAACTTAAGTTTAAACAGCCATGAACTCAATATTAACATCATTTTTAACTTAGGTTGAACCTAAATTGAACCCAGGTTAAATTAAACAATAAATTCAACCCACATCGAACTGAAATCAAATTTTTGACTTAAAATCAATTTAAGTCAAAATTTCTTGATTAAAGTTTAAACTACTTTAAAGATCAAATCAAAGATATTAGATTCAAACGACATTGAATCTAATTATCAAAAGATTTTATGTAAGTCTAATCCACATTAGACTTAACACTTCTTCTAGATTCAAATGAGATTGGATCTATAAATTTAAAATCTAACTTATGTTAGATTTTATCTGAGTCTAACACAATTAGACTTAACATTTCTTTTAGATTCAAAAGATATTAAATTCTAAAGTCTAACTTATGTTAGATTCTATCTAATTCTAATTTGGACTTAATTAAAATTATTAGATTCAAATAACATTGAATCTAGTTTCCAAACATCCTAATGATATTAGATCTAAATCTTTAAATTCAAATAAAATTGAATCTAAATTTCTATATCTAATCAGATATTAAACATGATTTCTCAAATCTAATAGGATTTTTAGATTCAATCGATAATGAATCTAAATTCCTAAAAATCAAATGACATCAAATCTAAACTTTCAAAACTTGAATTAAAAATCTTTGGGTTCAAAAGACATCAAATCTAAGATTTTGACATGAAATGACATAAAAATCTAAAAAAAATAATTGTAAACAACCTAAAATTGGAAAAAGACATTAAAACTTAAATAAAACCCTAATGAACAAACATCACCAAATACAACTTGAACCCTAGTGTTCTTAGTCTACGAAGATTTCTCGGACGATGAAATCCTAGTTGCTGAGAGAAATCTTCCGGTCCTAATTTAAACACCTTTCGGAATAAGTAGATTAAGGCCCCTGATGACCATGGGACGACGGAGCCAGTGACATCTTGACCAGGTCATCCAAAAATGTAATCGAATAAAATAAAAAGATTTAAGAAGTAAAATTGAAATTATTTATTTTAAATCTGACATTGTTTTCGCTTTGCAGGATGAAAATTAATTTCATTTTATATTTTCTTTGCATGTTATAGGGTGTAATAACTCTGTTTTGCATGATGATTAAAACGAAACGACGACATTAATTTCGTTTTAGATTTTTTTTTGCATGTTATAGGGTGTACTAACTCTGTTTTGCATGACGACATTCCGAAGGCGGGACAAACGACACCGACAAAACAAAACAAAAAAAAAAACAACATTAAAATGACAAAACCAAGGCCAAATAAAACAAAAACTTTTAGGATAGTCACAAAACCTAAAACTTTTAAATTTCAACCCAAATTTAAAAGTTCTCGAGACAAATTTGGCACTTTTATAGGCTCTCTAAAACAACCTCATGTAAACAGTCAAGGGACTATTTTGGCACTTCACTCATTTATAATAATCCCCTGCAATACAATCCACTTAAAGAAATGCAATTAACAAAACATTAACAGCCACATAACATATCTGCAGGCCCTTAACTCTCATTAGTCTTAGCTAGGAGAGCCTCATTGAATAGGCCAATTGACCGTTACAATTTTTCAGACATGCATTTCAGGCGCCTATAAAACACCAGTGTGAAAAGGAGCAATTTCTTCCCTGCTCTAGCTATGAGGCTATCA
Source organism: Papilionanthe hookeriana x Papilionanthe teres (assembly GCA_022702705.1). NCBI lineage: Eukaryota > Viridiplantae > Streptophyta > Magnoliopsida > Asparagales > Orchidaceae > Papilionanthe > Papilionanthe hookeriana x Papilionanthe teres. Next base: position 46,165,010 of record CM040439.1, on the reverse strand, counting down.
TCTCTTATCTTCAACATGATGAAAAAATGCGGCAACTTGCATATTCTTTATGCTATTATGACATATACTTTACTTTGATGTCAGTTTTGGAATATACATGTTAGGATTTGTTGTGAATTTTGATATTTCAATGGAAATATAACAAATGTTGGTACAAGGAATATCAATTGTGTAGATGATTTTGTTATCACCTAACCATTCTTAGAGAAAATTGTGTAAGAATATTCTAATACAAATTTGATAGATGGCAAAAACGTTTGTTCAAAATAACACGACATGCGTAAGTTACAAGACCTTCTATATCAAGATGAATAAATAATCTCAGGCGCCGTCTTGTATATAATTCTTATCTATTTACCTACACACCACAGAATTGTCATGTATCTAAATATCTAACACCCCTCTAAATCACACCAAAAATATCACTAACACTAATTATCTAGTGTAGGAAGAAAAAAAACATGTAGATTGTGATGTAATTTAGACACTAAGAAGTTATATAAATAAATATAAAATTTTACGTGTTAAATGCATAAACACATGAAAATCGTTAACAGGGTGCTAGGAAACTCTCATGGGGTGTTGTCCATGCCTCAAATGCCTCATATAGAGCTGACAATTAACACCACTGTCTGACTGTCTGACTGTACATCACCGGGTCTTCCATGAAATTCCAGTTTGTAATAGTCCCCCGCAAAGTAAACTAATTTGACACTTTTATAGACTCTAGGACTAAAATGACATGTAAAATGGCAAATGACTATTTTGACACTTTTCTCAACTGTAATAACTGCCACAAACTACAATCCTCTTAATGAAATACGATTAACAAAATTTTAACAGCCATATATGTTATCAGCAGGCCCTTATCACCACCCATTAAGCTTAGCCAGGAAAGCCCTGTTCGAGTTAATCACATTCACAGAAGAAACACCAATGTGCCGCCGCTAGAAACACATCAATTGTCAAGAGATGTAAATCTTGTTAGTGTGAATGTCTAAATATTTATAGCCTTTTTGAAAGGGAACAGAACCAAGAGGCACACATTCTTTAGAAAGAGTTAGTAGTTTATGTAGTCTGTTTAATATTATCAACACATTTAATTTCAATTAATAAAACTATTAGAATTATCAAATTTAGTTCAAGATAAGTGTAACATAAATTTTGATTAAAGCCAATTTTATATATTTAAAATCTATGCTTATCAAATTTTGATATTATATATACTAGATATCCAGTATTTAAAAAAAAATACATTTTATTAGAATTAATATGATTATTTTGTATGTAAATTTAATATATATATATATATATAGAATTGTTCATCTCCTATATTTATTTATATAAGTTAAGGTTGCTGCACTAAACTGAATGCGGGGAGCAGAACCAAGAATACTCATAAAACGGAAGGCCGGGAGAATAGCTGATGATGTAACAGCGCTAAACTGAATTGAGTTGAGGCGGTGGCGAAGATAACGGAGGCCGTTTCGCCAGCGGGAACGGAGGCGGAGCATTGAGAACTGAATTTTCTTTAATTATTTCGCTGAAAGAAACTTATTGAGTTTAATTCCGCCCTAATCCCTTTTCTCCCGCCCAGTTTAATTCAAACTTCCCCACATTCATCTATAAATAAACGCCTCCTAATCCTAAACCCTCATTTCTCACATCCGAAGTTAAGAAAAAATAAACTAGCTTTTCAATCCCCGTCCACTACTCTCTCTCCAATGGGCAAGAAGGATAAAATGGCTGCCAAGAAGAACCAAATCTCTCAAGCTTCTTCGGGAAACACAGGTAATTGTCTTCTGATGCAGAATCTCAAAACTGTGAATGCTTGTCTCGTGAAGGAGGCAGCAGATTGTCGGAAAGAGATCGAGCGTCTCCGCATCCAGCTTACTTCACTGGTTTCCGAAGAAGACATTTTTCACAGCATCCAACGTGATGTCTTTGCGCTCGTCCTCCCCTCTAGTCTCCGCGAATCTGCCTCTCGCGCAACGATGGAGATGACTGCAGCTTCAGACAAAGAGAAAGATCTAAGGAAGAAGATCGAGTCGGTCGCTAAAGAAGTCAACGCTGAGGAAATAGAGATGCTTGCTCTAGCCAAAGAAAAAGATGAGAAGGAGAAAGAGTTGGCGGATTTAAAAGAAAGAATTAGATCTATAGAGCAAGCCAACGATCGTGGAAGGCGAAGAAGGAATTTGTTTTGTAATGTTGTTGTTGCAGCACCCTTCATAGCTGCTGCTGGGGTAGCAGTACTGGTGGCTTTTTGCATAGTTTTTAAGAAATAATTTACCCATTAGAGTGTGATGTTTTATCATTAATTACTAAATTTATTCTTTATTATAATTTGTTAGTATATCTTTATTATCATTTATCAATGGAAAGAATTTTATTTATTATGTGGGAAAGTGATTAGCAACTTTAAATATATATATATATATATATATTCTGCATGTATTTGGTATGCATGTGGTGTAATTAGTCATTGATTAGCAACTTTAATATAACAAGATTAGCTAATTAATTTTACAAACCAAACTGTCCTTTTAATTATGAAGCCAAGAACTCAAAAATAAGTTCAACATTTGTTTTTTTTTTAATTTTAGCAGATATTTCTCTCAAAATAAATGCTCATTAAAAATTCGTGTCAGAGTAAGTTTTAAATATATTAAATTTTTTAAAATAAATATTTTATGCAGAATAGTAAATAAATTTTTATTGATTTCATCTTAAAATAAATTCAGTAATTTAATTTGATAATATTAATTTGGACAACCTAATCCAATTCTTGACGTTTGAAATATTGAAATTTAATGCAAAATAGAAGATTATATTCCAATCATATTTTTATTTAGAATAAACATTAAATTTGATGAATTTATTTTGAAACTTTTATAATACATTTTTAAAATCACGGGTATGTATTATATAATCTCAAAATAAAATTAACAATTTTACAATATACAATTAAGGGTCGACTCAGACGATCTAAAAGAAAAAAAAAAAAAAAAAAAAGCTAAATTAACTCAGCCTAATTCATAGATGCTTACTTCTACTAATACTCTTTTGAAAATAGCTATATGAGTTCTCTCTAATATTTTTGATAAACTTTAATGAATACTAAATAACCGATAGTTGTGTAAATTTGGCATCAATTATATTAATAATTATAATTAAGTTTTTTTTCACTAACTATAATACTATAAATTACTAGAAATTTAAATTCTACCAACTTCTTACATTCAAACTTATAGACCGTTTGGAGCGGCGATTTTACTGCAGTGTGCTCTAGGACCAAAATTTGGACTGTTTGGATTCTGCGATCGCGGGGGTGTTTTGAAAAATCATATCGAAATGCAGGCTGCTGGTTCGACCCCACGGCCCGTGTTCCTTCAATTTTATTTTATGTTGCTACCTTTTTGTATTCCTTCCACGGTTTCTTCTTATTCCTCTGTGGCTTCCTCAATGCGATTATTGCTCTAATTTCTCTCTTTCGATTCCCTTGGATCCGCGGCTCGGTGGATAGGCTTTGTTTCTGGTTACCTCTTGTAAGTTGTCGGTAGTTATTTCGATGACCCTTACATGCTTCTCCCTCTCCTCTATTTTATATGCTTGATTTGGTGGTTCTGAGCACCATGTGCCCTGCGTGATGGTTCCCTTTCTTTGGTTTGCGGTTATTTCGGTAAGATTTCTATTCTCTCTTTTCCTATCCATTCTCTTCTTTGACTCGAATTGGTGGTTGTCCGCATTATGCGCTCTGTGAGGTAGTCCCTCTTCTATCTCTCCCCTCTATTCTGTAATTTTTGCCTTATCTATTAGGTGGCTTTATGATTCTGCAAATGCTAATGTGCAATGATTCTCAGTTTGGTTCTTATTTCCTTTTGCGGGATTTCTCTCTTTACTGGATTTGGTGGTTTTCGATTTTACATGCTCGGTTATTGATTTTGATGCTCATGTTGCAGTCATGATGGATATGGTTTATGTTTTTGATATGATCGGTTGTGATACATATCAAGCATGCATATCATGGATGATTTTGATTCTTTATGTTGCATACATAAAGCTCAATTGTGATATGCTTAGTTGATGATTTTGATGCTTTATGTTGCATCTATGATGCTCGGTTCATGCTTCATGTTGCATTCATGATGCTCGGTTGGATGCTTTATACTTTCTATTGCATCCTTGCTTAAGATTGCTTGGTTATGTGGTTTTATACATTATGATGCTCATTTTGCATCATATAAATGCTTCATACTTACTATTGCATACATGCTTAAGCTTGCTTGGTTATGTGGTTTTATAATTTATAATTCTCAGTTTGCATCATATAAATGCTTTATACTTCAATTGTGATATGCTCACTGGTGGCGGTGTTTGCATTTGAACATTAGAAACACATATTGTGGTGTGTTGATTGTGGATGTGCAGGCGCGTGCAGGTGCTTGCCTGAATTTTGGTCGAGGTGTTCAGTGTTGTTGGTGTGTGTGCGCGTGTTGGTGTGTGGGTGTGATGGTATGTGATATATGGATTATCTGATTTGAATGGTGGACATGTTAACAATTTTCCTAATCAGTTTATACATATTATAGAGTTCTTACATCTTTACATATTTAATAACGAATCTTTTAACTTACTCATATATAACATTTTAACTTTTCAACTCATTTAAAATAATATATATTCCAAGCTTTTAAGTATTGAACGTACTCCAAGGTTTTAGGTTGCTTAATGATAAGAATGATAGGCTCAAAAACAATGGTTATAACTCATTCTCTTCAAGTTTCTTAATGTAGTTCCGTTTGTTAGAGTGTTAAGCTCTGGATTTTATTTAACTTTTTATTTTTTTCTTTATTATCATTTATAATGTTGTGACTAACCATGAATCCTATTTTAATTTCAAATTAATTTACTTCTTTTATGCTCTTTATATATAAATGAGTAAGGTTTTTCAGTTGACAAATGATATTATTTTATTTAATTTTTTTGTCTCATTTTTGGTGGTTCAATGGAGATGGAATGCTTGAAGGACACGTGACATCTGTTTTTGAAACTTTGTCTTTTTAATATTTTCAATTTAAAGGTGAGAAGATTTGTAAGTTCTATGGGCATCAAAATTGTAGTTACTTAAGAATATGTTTAATGTCTGAGGTAAGAATTTCAGACATCCTTATGTGCACATTTTTAGTCGTGTACATTATTGATGGTGTTTTCTTTATGAGAAACAATACTATATGAAGAGAGAAGAATGCCTCAATATTTTTATCATCAAAAGCAAGGAAGACGTTGGGTGGTGTGTATGCGACTTCATAGTCGTAAAAACGTAAGAATTATGTAGTATACATTGGCAAATATTATTTATAAACTTTTAAATTTGAGGAATATACATACTCATCAGCCAATTCAAATGTATTTACATATGTATTTAATACAGTTTATTTTCCATCATTTATACTATTTAAATCTTTCATATCACATCAAGAGATGCCAACTAGTGCAGGTAAGAAATGATTATTATTTCAGTTATATTAACATTATACAATACTATATTGTTCACATTCATCTTTTAATTGCTTTGTTTTTTTACTATTAGCGTACACACACACACACACATTTTTATGGGGATGTTATGATTATAATTATAATAATAATAAACATTAATTGATTTTACTATAAAGATGAAGAGGTCCTTTAAGTTAATGAAGAACACTAATCTAATATGTTTGATTTTGAGAAATAGATGATTTAAATTACTTGGGCAACTACTATCATTGCAACAATGATGATTGCATTCTTGTACAGGCTTGGGATAGAAAGAAAAAATTACAATCTTTGAGTGGAATATACAACGTGAAACATATTTATTGATATTATACTATGTAAATGATTATGATGTGTTTCAAATGAGAAGAGCATCTCTCTTTAAATTATATGATCTAAAGTAAAAAAGAAGATTACTTTTGGACAAATTTAATGTAAGAATTGAGAAACAATTTGTTATATTACTGCATACATTAGGACACAGTGTTCGTAATCGAGTCATCAAATTCAATTTTTAATTTTATAGGGAAAGTGTTAGTAGGTACTTCAGCGCTACTTTACAAGCCATATGAGAACGTCATGAAATGCTGAAGTACCTAAGGAGCATGAAGTTGAATGTAGAGGTAGAAAATCACATCCAACCTAGTATTTTGTTAGCAACAATTGTTTTTTATTGAAGATTCACGTATTTTCTAGTTAGTTGTGAAGGTTCAACAAATTATGCAACAATACTAAGAAATGCATTAGAAAGGTTTGACGGCTTATGTATTTGAGAAGGTATGCAATCTAAAATTTTCACTATAAGTCTTATAATTACATGTAATATTTATTGTAAAAAATTATTTGTCAATATGTTAGGAAAATATTATTTAGTTGAAAGTGTAATTCCACTCAAAATGCTTTTATTTCGTCGGATCGTGCGACGAGATATCAGTTTAAAGAATTGAGTTACAGTCAACCTTTAAATTATAAGTACTTAATCTCTGACACTCATCATTGTGTACTACTGTGAAGAGTGCAACTGGTTTATTGAAAAATCACTTTACCGATTTGAAGTCGGAGTTTTATTTTTCATTATAGATTCAGATTGACATTGTGCTAATTTGTTATTTTCTATATAATTGGATAATTACAGAAGATTGTGATGAGTTTATTTTGTCTAAAAATGAGTGGGTAAAAGGAAGTCACCACAGAAGGAGAATTCTATCAATTTTAGATTACTCTCGGGATTAGTTGGACTAACAAAATCAAATTGCTAATCTCAAGTGGAATCACATGGTTAATGAACGGTGTTAACTATCTTTTTTTGGGTTAGACTTTCTATTTGTATTTTCATTAGAAAATGAAGCCTTTTTTGTAATGGTTGTTTATGAAAGAGCTTTCTATAATATTTGCAAACATATTTATTCTAGTTTGTCTTTTTAATTGATTAGTCTACTTATATGTTATGTATTTTATCTTTTGTTTTAGTTCTTAACTTACCTGTGTTAAGGAGATGAATTACATTTCTAACAATTAAAATTATCGTATTCATTTTTCTTTTTTATCTGAAATTATTATTGTCTTTCTTTCTCTTTTGCATGATATTGTGGAATGTCATTGATTTTTTTTTTTTTTTTAATATTTTTTTCACTCTGATATATACAACATATAAATGCTATAATTTTGTGTAGTTGTTTTCACATAGAGTGCCTACAACCAATTAGTGCTTCTTCTTTGAACATTAATAAGAAAATGAAACACATTTGTTGAAGATTAAAGTCAAAATAGACAGCAAATTTACTTCATATTTTTTCAGAATATACGGATGCTAATATGAGAAGTGCTCAATGTTTAAAAGATGTTATCAATCAAAGCGTTGCACGAAAATTAAAAGAATACTTTGGAATTGATGTAACAAATGAGTAGCGTAAAAGTAAACTTCAACATCATAGCAGTATATGAGGACATACTTAACGTTTTAGAAAATACTCGGGTATATCGTGGAATGAGGATAATTGATCCCAAAGATTAGTCATGACATAATAAAATTCTTGGATGCTCATGTTATTTTGTTGAAGAGTACGAATATCTATCTCTAATTGATATTATTTTGCAAAATTTGACTACACATATAATCTTTCCAAATGATTCAAAACTTCTCTAGTAGTTTCATATTTTGCTAATTGGACACTGATTAATTGTGAAACCTAGTTATTGATCCAAGTGATTATTTTTTAATTATTTGCTTCCCATACTTCCAATTTCTTCATATTTTTCATCTCTTTCATCTATGAGCTTAACAGATGTTCCAGAAACATAATCATACATTATTTTGCCTTAAAAAAAAATTTTTCAATACATAACTCTAATATGACTAATTTTATCCATTTAATTGCTCGCTAATGAACTGAAGAAAATTATTTGTTTCACCAATCATTGCTACTATTATCAATACAAAAACGAAAACAAAGAAAAGGAAGATCAAAATACCAATAAGAATAGATGACCAAAAATGCTGCAATTGTGTCTATTGCTGGAGATTGTAAATAACGCTAAAAACTGGATCTATCACTAAAGACTGCAAAATAACTCATAAATTACAAATAGATCCCGAAAAAGTTGGATCCGCGAAAACTATAAATAGATCAAAACTTGATCTGATACCATGTGAAGATTTGTCATTGAGATAGAGAAGGAGAAGGGAACAAGAATATAGATAAATATATATACAATAAGCAAGAAGACTAAACTACCCTTTAGTAGGGTAAAATAATAGAAATATTAAAAACTATAATATCTAACAATATATACTTTATTTTATTTGCAAATGAATTGTATATTTTTTTTCTTTTACTTGTTCTACAAATTAATATTGAATCATATAAAATTTAAAAAATAATAGTGGTGTAAAAATTAAATTAATTTTATTAGGTGCGTGCTAGTTTTATATTTAAAATTATAAATTGAAGAAATATTTTTTTTATTTCTTTCAAGAATTGTAAGCCTTGTGATCGTGATAATTAACCTTCAAACCCAATGAATCACATAAGAAAAATAGTCTCAATAAAAATAAATAAGAAAAATGTCAATTTTGTATAATTTTCATTCATGCGTGAAATATTTCCTAATTTATCTTTGAAAATTTTCGAAACAAATTTTATTGATCAAATTTAGATAAGAATTATTAGATTTTTAAATTATTGAATTTGCTAAATATATTGATTTATGTTATGCTGATCTCGAATTAAATATAATGTCTTACTAAAATTTTAGAGGCAGGTCCTATAGTCGTAACTTCAACGGCTTGGATAGCCCAAGCAGAAAAATGAAAAAAGCCCCCGTGCTTTCTTGAGATCAAATTACTTAAAAAAAAACCCAATTAATAGTCGGGTTTAACGACTCTTATATCAAATTTATTTTATTTAATAAATTCTTAAAATTTTTTATATATTCTTAATCTGATCACAATATTTAATTCACACTTTCACTTTTATTGCTAAAATAATTATAAATTGTGATTATAGATATTAATTGATCAACGCAATGCTTTTTATAAAATTGGACACTATTTTTAAGATAATATGAATAAGAATAATATTATATTCTGCCAGAGAATAAAAATAACTAATAACTTTAATGAAAATATTTTAAATGTGTCTATGAGTTTCCTGAATTTATAATACAACCTATACATCACTTGAATTCATAATAAAATCTATATATCACTTGAATTTATATAGTCAATTTTCCTCGAGTTTAAATTAATTAAAGTAAAAAAATATTTATTTTTTTTTTAAAAAAAATTTAAAAACAAATCGCTTTGCCACATAAGAAATAAAATTCTTCCTATTGATAAATGATAATAAAGAAATAGTAAAAAATAATAAAGAATAAAATTAATAATTAATGATAAAACATCACACTCTGATGGAACTATTTTTTAAAAACTAGGTAGAAAACCGTCAATGGTGCCTCACCAGCAGCAGCTATGAAGGGCGCGACAACAGCAACACTGTAAAATAAATTTCTTCTTCGCCTTTCATGCTCTTTTACTTCCTCCATAGATCTAATTCTTTCTTTTAACTTCGTCAAGTCTTTCTTCTGCTCTTTTTTTTCTTTGGCTAGAGCAAGCAGCTCTATTTTCTTAACATTGGCCTCCCTAGCGATCTCCTCGATCTTTGTTCTCAAAATGCAGCCATCTCTGTCGTTGCGTGAGAGTCAGATTCCTGAAGGCTAGAGGAGAAGACAAGCACAAAAACATCATGTTGGATGCCTTGAAAAATATCTTCTTCAGCAACCAGTGAAGTGAGTTGGATGCGGAGGCGCTCTCCTTCACTAGACATGCATTTACAATATTTTTCAGCCTAATCAACACATTCAGTTTATCTATTCCTCCGGCTTTCTGTTACAAAGAAGAAATATATTGGCATTTTACCCAGCAAAGATAATTAACTGAGAATTTTTAAATTGTATAATAATTTATTTTTCTTAAATAAGAGAATTTATATTCCATAGAAAATTTTGAGAAAAACCTTTTCAATAGGATTTAGTTAAAGCATTAATTTATATTATTAGAATTATCATATTTAGTTTTTCCTCAAAACATCCTACACATAAATATAAAAGATGAACAAAATAATCATATTAACCCAAATAAAATGTAAATTTATCTAAAAATACTGGATATTTCGCATATATAATATCAAAATTTGATAAGCATAGATTTTAAAATTATAAAATTTTCTTTAATCCAAATTTATGTTACACTTATCTTGAACTAAATTTTATAATTCTAATATTAATATCAATTGAAATTAAATGTATCGAGAATATTAAACAGATAAAATTTTATTTTATCTTGATTTATCCGTTTAATTACGTGTGAAGTTTATTTATGACGACAATTTAATCTGAAACATTGTAACTTTTTACTGAAGAATCACCGACAACAAGGAACCCTACCTGATGATCTCTGAGATTGTTAATTTGGTGCGAAGCAAAGAGACTGGAACCTAGAATTGGGAAGAGGTTTCGTAAAAAGATTTGCTAAATGATCGGTGTTGTTAACATGATGAACATAATGTATTTATATTTCATGTATTCTCTGAAGTAATGACAATCGATTTCTATATGCTAGATTTTAGCTTGGAAGATTAGATTTTGGCAAGAGCTATTTTAAAAGTACCGTCACAGTAGAAAGTGGTGGAAGTGGGAAAAGCAAATTGAGAATCTTGAAGTAAACATGCGAGCTAGACTATCTCCATCGCAATCATCGCTAACGCTCGATATCCAACTTCAGTGAAGGATCAAACAATGGTAACTGCTTTATAACTTACTATGTAATATGTTTAGATCTAAGAAATATAAGATAACCAGTTGTAGATTTCCGATCAATGGAATCATCCGCCCAATCTGCATTTGTAAATATCTTGAGTTCTAAAGTCCCTCGGATTATTGCAAGCCTAGATCAATGATGCCTTGTAGGTACCCAAAAATAAATTTTAATTGTTGAAAGTTGGACTGGCTTGATTGACTGCATATGTTATATCAAGTCGCATGAATGTCAAGTATTGCAATGAACCAATTAGTTTAGGATAAAGAACAAAAATTGAATTTGTCATACTAGAAGTATCAAAAGTTTACTAAGAGTTTGTGGATTGATTTATAAGATGTAAACCGCAAGAAGTAAAAGAAGCATGTATGTTATGAAGAATCAAAAGGGTTCCGATGTTTTTATTTTGGTTTTGTTATGTAACTTGGTGTCAATGGTATAGGAGTCATTTCCACTAATTGAAACGCCATCCACGTAATTCAGAATATATATATATTAATGTTGTTTTGACGATAGCAGTATAGGGAAGGCTCGACAGAGCTCAAAGTAAGGTGAAGTTGCTAAATATATATAGCAAGGGTGTGATGCAATTGGCGAGAAGGTTGCTTGAGTTCTTAAATAGCCTATTTAAGTTTACAAATAAAATATTGATGAACCTGATCGAGAAAGACTTGCGATCATTGCATATAGATTGTCTCATGTAGATTGCAATGAAGAAAAACATTAGCTACAACCAATTGAAGAATTTGCCAATTATAAGTGACTGTTATAGTGAGGAAGAACTGAACAGTATAAATTTTAGCTAGCCGGACTTTGAACCAAGCAACAGTACCCTCGAGATTCAATTTGGTCTTGAATGCCCACCTACAACCAAAGATATTATGCAAGGGTGTGGGAGGTACCGATTCTCATGTCCCTTGATCTTGTAAAACTTGAAATTCATATGGTATTGCTTGTCTCTGTGATCATTTTTAACTGCCATAGAATATGTAATATGATCAATAGTGATTTGATGGTAAGGTTAATAATTTTTTAAAGATTTAAGGTTATCAGTTTTAGTTCGAGTAATCATGGGATGTGATGGAGGAAGAGTGAAATGAGAGTGAAGTTGATCACTATAAGGAGAGGAACTTGGTTCGGTGAGAATATGAGAAACTGAGAGTGGCAGCTTGAGAGGCATAGGATCAAGTTCAAAACATTTATTAATATGAGGAGAGATTTTAATATGAGAAAAAAATGGTAGATGCACACATTCCTTATAAAAAGTTATTAGTTTATGTAGTTTGTTTAATATTCTCAACAGATTTAATTTCAATTAATAAAAATATTGGGATTATCAAAATTAGTTCAACAAGTGTAACAAAAGTTTGGATTAAAGCCAATTTTATATTTTTAAAATCAATACTTATCAAATTTTGATATTATGTATACTAGACATCCAGTAGTTCTAAAATAATTTTCATTTTATTCGAATTAATATGATTATTTTGTATGTAAATTTAATTATATATATAATTGTTCATCTCTTATATTTTGGTGTCGAATGTCTAAGGAAACACTAAATCTGATAATTCTAATAGTATAAGTTAATGCTTTAACAATAATCCTATTCAAAAGGTTTTTACCAAAATTTTCTATGGAATAAAAATCGCCTTAATTAAAAAAAAAAAATCTATACATCTCACACCTAAAATATTATATTTACTTATATATATAACATTTTAGTGTTTTAAATTTTTACATGAAAATTTAAAAAATATATAAAATGCTAGTTTAATATAATATTAAAGATTTGAATGCTATATATATAAATATGAGTATGAGTTTTAGCTTATTTAATATAAAATAGAGAGAACAATATTAATTTAAATTAGTTTTATAATAATATGACAAATAGAATAAAAAAATAAGAGATGAATAATAACAATTCACTTAATTTATGATAGAAAATATATTTTGTTAACATTTTAATTGCCTTAAAAACAAATTCTTCAAAATTTAGTATATTTTAGCATATATTATATTAATATTTTTTTAAACAGCCGGCTCACGAGCTAATGAGTCAAGTCGGGCCTGACATGAGCTTGTTTTTTTAGGTCATCGAGCTTAGTTCACGAGCAACTAATCAAGCCGCGTTCGAGCCAGCTCACGAGTCGGCTTGACTCACTTACACTCCTATGTTATATTAATCAAATTATTTGTATAGAAAAATATGATATATATATATATATATATATATATATAACGGAAAGCCAGCAGAATAGCTGATGTTAACAGCGGCTAAACTGAATGTATTGAGAAGGCCGAAAAGATTGGTAGTGGCGAAGATAAGGAGAGGCGGAGCTTTCAAAGAATTGAATTTTCTCACCGAAAGAAGCTTAACTTCCCTCCCTAATCCATCGCACTTCCCTTTTCTTCCGCCAAGTTTAAAGACTGAAAACTCTAGTTAAAAGTCTCCCCGCATTCATCTATAAATAATCGCCTCCTAATCCTAAACCATCGTAGCTCACTTCAGAAAAGAAGAGAAAGAACTAGCTTCTCAATCACCGTCCACGACTCTCCCCAATGGGCAAGAAGGATAAAAAGACTGCCAGGAAGAACCCAACTTCTGTAGCTTTGGGAAACTCAAGCAATAGTCGTCTGATGCAGAATCTCAAAATCATGAATGCTTGTCTCGTGAAGGAGGTAGAGGAGTCCCGGAAAGAGATAGAGCGTCTCCGCATCCAACTCGTTTCGCTGGTTGCCGAAAAAGACATTTTTTATGGCATCCAAAGTGATATCTCTACGCTTGTCGTCTCCTCTAGCCTCCATGAATCAGCCACTCGCGCAACGATGGAGATGACTGCAGCTTCAGAGAGAGAGAAAATTCTAAGGAAGAAGATCGAGACGGTCACTAGTAAGGCCAACGCTGAGGAAATAGAGCTGCTTGCTCTAACTAAAGAAAAAAATGAGAAGGAGAAAGAGTTGAGAGAGTTAAAAGAAACAATTGAATCTATGGAGGAAGAAAACAAGCGTGAAAGACGAAGAAGAAATTTGTATTGCAATGTTGCAGTTGCGGCGCCCTTCATAGCTGCTGCTGGTGCTGTCGCATTGGTGACTTTTTGGATAGTTTTTAAGAAATAATTTACTGCTATTTTGTTATTAATTACTAATTTTACTCTTTATGATTTTTTAGTATTTATTTATTATTATTTATCAATAGAAAGAATTTTATTTCTTACGTGAGAAAGTGATTTATTTTTAAAATTTCTTCTTCTTTAAAAAAAAATCAAATGTATTTTTTTTAAATTAATTTAAAATTGAACAAAATTATTTGATAATTATAATTAAGTTAGAAATAATATATAGAAGGAGTCTGAGGATGCTTATAATTTGAAAATTATATCTATTTTAAAATTTTAATAATATGTATGCATCTTCAAGGTTATATTTAATTATTTTGATCAATATGTCTATCACTTCTTAGATTTTTTTGAGTTACGTTGGTGGAGATATGTCATAACATATCTGACCAACTAATTTTGTTTGAGTTTGAATTTTTTAAAGTAATTTAAGATAGAACTATTTTTATTGTGACAAAATGCTATTTTATAAAATCAAATATTTTATTAATTTCAAGAATGGTAAAATAGTTATAAATAACTAAGTTGATTTTAAAAACAGTATTTTTAATGTAATTTTTGTCAGTTAAATATTTGGATAAAAGTTACTTCCGTGAAAATAAAGGTTAAATATGAAAATTTAGGTGTGAGATATGCAAATACATAAAAAATGCATTTAAAACCATTTATATAATGTGGAGATCCACAATATACTTATGCCTCTGATTTTCTCATTTTTCTTATTTCTTTTAGTTGTTAAAGTCAAATAAGACTATTAAATATCATCGTATACTTCTATGTATCAAGTTATAAGTATTTCAAATGATGTAAATATTTTATTATAAATTCAAGTGATAGTAGTTTCATGTAAATTTTAATTTGTTAATTCTATTTTCTAATAGAATATATTACTTTTCTTATTTATGGTATTTAAGGAAGTCCAATTTCATAAAACATTGTATTATCATAGTTCTTTTATGAATTTCATGTCAATAATTATATTCTATGATGGCGATGCATATGAAATAGTCATTTAAAAAAAATTTAAATGTTATCTTTATACAATATTGTTTGATGAATATCATTTTAGCTTACTATTGCTTATCAAAGCGATCAATATTAATTAATTATTGATAAGTTAATATCCATAATCACAATTTATAACTATTTTAAAGAATTAAAGTGAATGTGGGAGTTAAATATTGTGATCATATCAAGAATATTTCCAAAGGAAACCTATAATAAATAAAACAAGGAATTAATAATTAGCACATTTTATAAGAGCAACAAAATCACAATTTGCACGAAATGGTTAAAAAGATGCTTAAAAAATTATTAAATAAAAGTAATGTTAAACTTTGCTCCGCGTAATCATCAAGAAACATGGACTAATACTTAAGTGTCTATCCACAGCTGAGCTCAAGTGTATTTTTGGAGCTACATCACAAAGTTTGTTCAATGATCCTTCAATGTTGTTGTCGTGCAGAAAGAAGCAAACTCAGACTCATCACTATTCATGCTCATCTTTAAGCTGTCCTCTAATCAATGACAAACGGTCTATTCAACCAATTTCTTTAATATATCAAAAATAAAAATTTAGGAATAATGAAAAATTAAAATATTTTGCTTAAACCTTTTTTTGTAGTACTTGTTTATGTAATAGATTAATTTTATTGATCAATAAGCCAATTTTGAGAAAATGTTTGAAGTGTATGTATGGTGTGAGTGCTAAAGAGGACAGAACTGTCAGATTAGTGTTGTATTTATGGCTTTTATTGTAATTAGGTGTAATTTTATTTTTTAGCTTTATTTATTTGTATCCCCAAGTCATCCTCTGTAAAGTTACTTAAAGCTTATGAGAGTTATGATAAGAAGTGTTGAGTTTTAACTTGAGGTCGTCCTTTCTTTCTATTATCTGATGTTAGTGGAATCCCCCCCTCCTCGTCCATAGACGAAGATGAATCGATTTAATGTTGAATCATGTAAATTTTTTATGTTTGATTGTTGATGTGTGAATTTCTACACATCCGTGTTATTTTCACATGTCAATTTGTATCAGAGCTTCGGGTTCAAGAGTGAAGCATGATTTGACTTTGACGTCAATTAATCTGACATGCTTTACTAGCAGATTTGGAGGCCGACAACTTTAATGTAAGGATCGTGGCAACAGAGAGATTCCGGGAAGCAGCAGTGAAAGGTTGACTAGCAGAGTCAGAAAGATGGATGATTATGTTTCTCTTTTGTAATTTCATAGCATCGTCATTGCTCGCTATTATCATAGTAGTATTGTTGATTTGCCGCGAGGTATAGATACTCAAAGATAATATAACAATGTATCCGATCATAATTATACAAAATAGTCGATATTAAGGTTATACCGAAATTTGTTAGCTTTGTAATGATAATTTCGTCCAATTTAGATGAACAGTGATAGAGTTGCATGAGAAAAAATGCGGTGCGGTAGAATTTTCCGTAAAACAAATATTCTTTAGTTGAATTATAAATTTAATATTATATATGAAAAATATAACTATTAAGTCAAAATATAATTATTTTAAATAATTATTTTTAATTATGTTAATAACTAGTGAATTATTTACCAAACTAACTGATCATTAGAAAGATTGTATTAAACTAATTATTTATGTAATAATAGCTTTACTAATTAATTAATTATTCATAGCTTTTTATTAGATTAATTATTAATCAATTATAATTTTAAAAAGTTAATTAAATTTAATATGTAATTTAATTTTCATTACTTAATTATAAAATAGTTATATATAAATTTATATAATTATACTTAATTATATAACTGTTATTGATAATCAATTAATTAATTTAGTTAATAATTAACTTAAATAAAATTATATTAAATTCAGAAATCTACCTTCTCGCAAGCCTCGGCGGCCCCGCTTCCCGACTACGGGTTTGCTGGAAACCATCGCGTACCTTCCCCTTCCTCTGCCTGCTCGAAGGCCCGAAGCCCTCGCAGTACAGTCACGACTGCAGCTCTCTGGGAAGGTAATGACGGGATCATGGAGTACAAAGATCTCCGAAGCTATCGCATATCTCCCTTTCCATACCGCTTCTACCCGACTAACCCTGGTTTTTCTGCTCCTTAGTGCCATCCCCTTCGCGCGCATCGGTTTGTCTAAATCCTGTAAATCCATCTTCGAACAGGATTTCCTAATCCGGGATTTAAGGTAAAACGGAGGTGAAACGGGAGAAGTTCTCATTTTTGCTGTATGGCTGGATTTAGGTCAAATCCTGCTAACGAACAGAGTTGTGAGGTCGTTTTTATTTTTTCGCTGTTTGGAAATATTTACTTTAATTCATTGATAAATCCTGCTTAGATCTTGCTAACAAGCAGCCTTCGAGACATGAACTTTTCCTGTCCCCTCTGTGAGTTGTGCAAAGTGCTATGTGTGTAAATATGAAAGTTAAGGTGTGAGATATGTAAATGTATAAGAATTGTGTGCTTGGTGAGAGTTGAGATGCTCTTCTTTTACTGTTTTTTTTTTTTTTTCGAATCTCTGATTCCGTGATCCATTAAGAGGGAGGGAAAACTGACTTTATATGCTGCATAATGCACCTCACACTTTTTCTGAATGGCCAAGGCATCGAGGATGGCCTTGTGTGGGGCTTCGCAATTCCCAGGCAACCCGTGCAGCCATGTTATGATTCCGTTAAACAAGGTGAACCTTATGAAAGTTAAATGCATAAGAATTCAGCGGCATGTTTGTAAATCTTCCTTCATTTGTTTTTAGATTCCCGTTCTTGTTCTTCATTGAGGAAGTGATGCCGAATCATTGAATGACCTTGAGCTTAAGATGTAATTTTTCATTGTTGTCAAACGATTGAAGTTGTCACGGGGGCAAGCTTCTCAGGCAGCCTGTATAGAACTGCAAGGCTGCCATTAAATAAGGTGAATCGTGTAGAATTTAAATACATATGAATTCTGTGCTATGTAAATTTTCCATTTTTTTAACTTTATTTTAGGGCAATTACATACATAGCACCCGAAACATTGCTATTTACAAATCTAGCATTCTTACCAGACAGCCTTCTAGTGCATGATCTCGTCTAGTCCACTCTATGAGTTGGGAAAAAAAGTTTTTAAATCTCTGCAAGATGAGATGTTTTCATTCTTCCGTGTCTCTTGAAATTCATTTTTTTCCCTTTTCTTTCTTGCTTAGGCGAGAGACATAGCATGCTTCATGCTTGAAATGCCTCCTAATATTTTTGTATTTCTTTTCTTTTTGAATCTCCGATTCCATGATACTGCATAATGCACCTCGATTTATCTGGATAAAAGAGAAAAAAATACATAAGAATTGTGTGGTATGTATGTATAATTTCCATTTTTTATTTTTATTTTTGAATTCCGAGGATTTTTCTTTGTTGATAGAGACAAAGATGAATCATTGATTGACCTTGAATTGAGGATGGAATTTTCCCTTGCACTGAAACTATTGAGGATGGCCTGGGCAGAGACTTCTCAGGCAACCCATATAGAATTGCAAGGCTACCATTACAAAAAGTGAACAATGTTAAAGTTTAGGTGTTATTTATGTTATTATATAGGATCTGAGCTGTATGTGTGTAGATTCCATTTCTTTTTCTTCATTGAGGGAAGCAATGATGAATCATCGAATTATCCTGAAATAAAGAGGGAATTTTTCCTTGCACATGTTAAAGTTTAGGTGTTATATATACGCAAATACAAAGGAATTGGGTGATATGTTGAGAAAAGCGGCGGCAAATCCGTGATTGATCTTAAAATAAAAGATAAAATTTTTCTTTGTACTAAAACTATTGAGATGCCCTGGGCAGAGACTTCTCAGGCAACCCATATAGACATGTAAGGTTGCCATTTTATAAGGTGAACCATGTGGTCTTTAAATACATAAGAATTAAGTGCAATTTATGTAAATCTCACTTTTTTATTTTATTTTATTTTTTTATTCTTGTTCTTCATTGCCGGCGCCACTTAGTGGGATAAAAGTTTTGTTGTTGTTTTTGTTGTATTATCGTTCTTCATTGATGGAAGGGATGACGAATTATCTGTTGTTTGAATGGCTGATGAAAATTTCTTTGCATTAAAGTTATTGAGGATGTTGTGAGAGAGGTTTCTCTGGCAACTTGTATAGACATGCGAGGATGCTAACAAATAAGGTGAATCATGTAAAGTTCGATTACATATGAGTTGAATAGCAAGTGTTTAATTTTTTTTTTTTTTATTATTATTTTTTTATTTTAGATTTCATTTCTTGTTCTTCATTGAGCAAAGTGATGAAGAATCATCAATTGACCTTGAACTAAAGATAGATTTTATTTATTTATTTATTTTTATAATTATTTTTTTTGTATTGAAACTACTGCTGATGGTTACGGGGAGGCTTCTTGGGAAACCGGCCTAGACATTCAAGGTTGCTAAAAAGGTCTGTCATGTGAAGTTTAATTGTATAAGAATACAGTGGTATGTATGTAAATGCCCCAATTTTGTTTTCTTTAGATTTCATTTCTTGTTCTTTGAGTGAGGCAATGATGAATCATTGATTCAAATAAACTGAAGATTGGACTTTTCTATGGTGGTTGGCCTGTGAATATGCTTCTCTGGGAACCCGTATGGATATGTGGGGGGTTGAATGTTGGACTTAAGGTGCCACATTATTTCATCATTTTGGTGATGAGAGGCCATTGCTTCACAGCTCGAGTAGAGAAGAAATAGTTACCCTTCTATTGCTGTCACCTATTTAGGGCCACCATTTCTCATTTGTGCTGTGAATCCAGTTTGGGTTGACCTGCGTTACAACAAATTTTATTAGATGGCGGTGAGACCTGCAATGCTCTATGACGCAGAATGTTGGCCTTTAAAAAAGAAGCATAAAACAAAGTTGTGATGCTAAAAGATGAGAATGCTTAGGTGGATGAGTGGCTTGACACTTAGAGACAAAATATGAAACGAATATATCCGTGCTAGGGTTGGTGTAGTTCCAGTGGCAGACAAGATTAGGACAATCGTCTTAGATCGTTTGTTCACATTAAACGTCGACCATCTAATGATCCAGTTAAGAGAATAAATGTTTTAGATTCAACTTATGTTAAGAACGGTAGAGACAAACCTAAATAGATTTGGGCATATTGTATAAAAAATGATCTTGATTTGTTAGAATTAAATGAAAATATGACGCTCAATAGGACATGATGGAGAAGAAAGATTTATGTAGTCGACCGCACTTAGTGGGATAAATGTTTGTTGTTGTTGTTGGGGGTCTTCTCAGGCAACTCGCATAGACTTGCTCCGCTACCATTAAATAAAAAGAAACATGTGAAGTTTAAATACATAAGAACTCAATGCTATGTATATAACTTTCCCATTTTCATTTTATTTTAAATTCTATTTCTTTGGTTTTGTTGAGGGATGTAATGGAAAACCTTTGATTGATCTTGTTATTAGGATGGGTTTTCTTTTTGTAATGAAACTATCGAGGATGGCCTCTTGGACATGCAAGGTTGCTATTAAATTAGGCGAATCATGTGAAGGTTAAATATTTAAGAATTTAGTGGTATGTTAAATCCCTTATTATCATTTTTCCCTGTACCAAAGCTATTGCGGATGGAATTTTAAAGCACCAATGTACTATGTAGATAAATTTGAATGTTTAGATGTCAGATATCTAAATACATAAGAACTTTGTGCTATGCATGTAAATTTCTGTAATTTTTTTTAGATTTTATTGGTTCTTCATTGACGGAAGTAATGATGAACATCGATTGATCTTGAAATAAATATGAGTTTTTTGCTTGTACTAAAACTATTGAGGATGGCCTGTGCCGAGGCTTTTCAGGCAAACCCGCCTAAACAGGCAAGGTTGCCATCAAATAAGGTGAACTATGTTATGTTTTGATACATAAGAATTCAGTGGTATGTATGTACATATCCCTTTTAATTTTTATTTTTTAGATTTCATTTGTTATCTTCGATGAGAGATGCTACCTTATATATAAAAATTTTCCTGGTGTTGAAATTGTTGAGGTTGGCCTTAGGGGAGGCTTCTCAGGTAACCTATATTGACATGCATGGGTATGTATGTAAATCTTCTTTATTTTATTTTTAGATTTTCTTTCTTGCTTTTCATTGATGCAAGTGATGATGAATCGTCAATTGACTTTGAATTGTAGATAGAATTTTTTGTACTAAAATTTTTAAGGGTGGCCTGAGGGAGGCATCTCCGGCAGCCTGTATAGACATGTGAGGATGAGGATGCTAGTAATAAGGTAAAACATTTCAAGTACAAATACATATCAATTCAGTAGTCATATGAGTTTTATTTTTATTTTATTTTTTGCTTTCATTTCTCTTTCTTTATTGGTGGAAGCGATGACGACTCATCAATTGACCTTGAAATTAAGTTATTTTTTTATTGAAGCATTTTTTCTTTGTAAGGCCTTTCTTAGCTTTTTTTGAACAAAAAATCGCAATAAGGTTTACGCCGTATTCTCCCAAGGTGAGGTTATCCATATTTGTTTAACACAACTGAATGTAATTTCAATATAATTCGTCTATTAAAACATTGGCAAATTATTGATGGAACTTTAACTAAAGATGGAAATTTAAACTGTTTCCAAACTATCGGGGATGGCCTGGGGAAAGACTTTTCAGTCTACTTGTATAGACATGTGAAGGGGTGAAGTTTGGACTTAAAGATCACTATGGTTTCTCTTCTTTATGTGTGTCCGAGGATGGCCTGGGGGAAGGTTTCTTAGGCAAACAGTATATATACATATGAGGAGTTGAAGGGTGGATTTATAAATTCTTATGGTTTCTTTTCTCTTCGTGTATGCATGTGTGTCTTGTTCGCGCTTTATTATAAAGGCTTGATAAATGTGTTCGTTTGGCAATGCAACTACACTTGGTTTCCATTAAACAAGCTGAACCATATGGAAGTTAAATGCATTACAACTCAGTGTTATGGATGCAAATACTTGCTTTAATTTTTAGATTACTCTTCTTGTTCTTCGTTGAGGGAAGTGATGATGAGACCTTGAACTTAAGGTTGATTTTTTCTTTGGTGCCAAACAATCGAGGATGGCATGGCATGCTAGGAAGCTTCTCAGGCAGGCAACAGGGATGCGCAAAACTGCCATTAAATAAGGTGAACCATCTGAAGTTTAATTCATAAGAATTCTGCGGTTTGTATGTAAATTTTCTAATTTTTATTTTATTTTTAGATTCTGTTTCTTATTCTTTGTTAAGAGAAACAAAGATGAATCATTGTTTGAGCTTGAACTAAGGATGGAATTTTCCCTTGTACTCAAACTATCAATGATAGCCCTAGTGGTAGTCTTCTGAGGCAACTCATATATAAATGATTGATTTAAAATGAACCATGTCAAGTATAAATACATAAAAATTTAGTGGTGTGTATGTTTAGATTCTGTTTCTTATTCTTTGTTAAGAGAAACAAAGATGAATCATTGTTTGAGCTTGAACTAAGGATGGAATTTTCCCTTGTACTCAAACTATCAATTATAGCCCTAGTGGTAGTCTTCTGAGGCAACTCATATATAAATGATTGATTTAAAATGAACCATGTCAAGTATAAATACATAAAAATTTAGTGGTGTGTATGTAAATCCTCCATTTAGATTTCCTGCTCTTCGTTGAGGAAATTCATGACGAATCTTTGATTAATCTTGTACTTGAGGTGAAATTTTTTTTCTTGTAATGAAACTACCGACTATGGGTTTATGGGCATGCAAGGCTGCCATTAAATAAGGTGAAATATATATATATATATATATATATATATATATATATATATATATATATATATATATATGTATATATGAAATAAAAAGCCGGGAGAATAGCAGATGACGTAATAGTGCTAAACTGAATGTGTTTAGACGGTGGTGGAGATAGCGGAGGCCGTTTCCGCAGCGGAGGCGGAGCACTGAAAGAATGGAAATTTCTTTATTTATTTCGCTGAAAGAAACTTAGGCTTCGTTTGCCGCAGTTATTTTCCCGGGGCGCGGCCCCGGAGCGCGAGAAGTTGTTTGGCGCGCGACTTTGCGGCGGGAGGAAGGAGAAGTCGGCGAAAAGCGGACCGCGGGATAAACCCCGCGGCCTCAGCTTTCGCATCTAATATGCGCGAATTTGCCCATGGGGTAACGCGGTTCTTTTCTTCCAGCACCGTCTCGCTTTGCTCCTTCTTCTTCCCGCGCCGTCTCGCTTTGCTCCTTCTTCTACCCGCGCGACATTCCAGACTTCGCTGTTTCTTCTTCCCTGCGCGACGTCTAGCCCGCCCGACATCCAGGTTCTCCTCTACTTCCTGATGGATCTTTCTGAGCCCTTTTAGGAAACATTGCACTCGTCAAACTTCACTATCATTGTCTTTTGATTTCCATGGAGAAATCTTAACCAAGTTGAGTAGTTCAAAGTGCTTCCATGCTTCTTACTGTTCACTGTCTTGCAGCTTTCTTGATTGTGAAGGTATTTATTTTTATTTCTTTGCAAGTTTAACTCATTTTATTGAAACAATCAACAATGACGAAAAGTAATTAATTATATATTTCTTATTTCTATTATTTGTACAATTTAAATTGGGACATGAGAATGGAAAATTGATGCTGGGATTTGTGCACAAGACTTGCGTCTAGCTGCTAAAAGGGAATTGTTGAACTTGGGTTTTGGTTGGAAACTGCTTTCTGTTAGTGTTCCAGATGTATTGGTATTTAATTCCAGGGCAAATCAACAACTTAGAACTGTGAAGTGCACTTCATATTATTTGTTTAACTGTTTATATTATCTGGTTTAGTGTTTGTATAGGTTGTTTTGGATTCCTTTTGCTTTTCATTTTCTAATACTTGTGTGGTTGCTATAAGGATCTTCATGGTTGATTTTGATAATGTGCATTTTGTACCTGTTTTCAGTTTCATTTTTTCCCATCAACAGTTCCTTAAAATAAAAATTGTGTTACCTCTTGAGGACTGCTTGTTCAGTGGATGAATTAAATTAAGGTTTAATTGTATTGATGCGAAGATGCACAAGTTGCGCTTAAGATAACCAACATGTTCTTATTAATGGCTCTATTCTTGCCTTGGATGTCATACTCTAACTTATGATGCAAATTGAGATCACTGGTTATGAATGACACAAAAAGTGGTTACTAATTAGATAAATATCCTGTGGATATAATGCTAGGACAGAATAATATTGATTTGATTATTCGGTAAACTTCCATATAATGCTAGGATATAATGCTATCACTGGTTAAGGGGATGTGTAGAAAAATAGTGGAACAGGTGTAGTGATTGAAATCCAATGATGGATAAGAGAGTATGGATAACAATGGAGAATTGCAGGTTTTTGAATTTTGAGTTCTATAGAACATTTAGCCATGGTTTGTATGCTTCCAAATCTGCTTTTAATGTACTAGAGTTTTTAAGGCAAACCATAATTTAGCCATAGTTTGTAATTGTTTTCGTGGGTTTCTACTGTAGTATATAATTGAATTAAAATCAGTGGCAATTTTCTTTATATGAATTGAATTATAACCTATGTTCAAGCTAGCACCTGCTACTTAAAATCAGTGGTAATGTTTCCAGTTATGATTGAAATATAACACTTGGTAATGTTGCCAGTTATGATTGCAGTGCTCATATGATAAGATGATGAGTGGCCCACAGCATTCAAAGAAAGCTCAGTGCTGCTACTATTTTAAACTTAGATCAGCACAAGTTCACATTTGTTCTTGACTTAACAGGCAATAGTTTGATTAACATAGGCGGACTATTTAGCTGCTGTCACAAGACCCAAAATTTTCCACAAGAAAACAGCACCTAGTCCACAACTTATCTGATTCTCACGCAATACTCAGCTTTCAGCCATGCATCGCTTTTAGCTCTGCATTGATGGGAATTTTGCCTTTTTCCGGAGAAAATCACTATTTTTTATTGCTTTCATTAGTTTGGGCATATCTGGTTAATGCATGCAGTTATTCCTATAAAAAATTTTAGATTTGTAGATTTGTAAGAATTTCGTGCTATGTTAATTCAGCTTTTCATGGAATTTCAGTCTGAATTTTCTCATAGGGGTGGTGATGATGTTCATTGAAATATTTTTTTGAAGTATGTTTGCCTATCTTCACCCCCTCTTTGATATCTTCCTCGCAGCCCTTGCCTTTATTATTATGATATGTTGTGAATCTTGTATCTAATATGAAGAAAAACAGTTAGTGTTACTTGTTCTTGATATGAAGAAAAGCAGGCCTAAACAGTTATGGTATTTAATGAGCAGCAGTGGAATAAATGCTGATATGGTTTCAATGGTATTTAACTCAATTTTGATATGTTTTTTTTTTATGGGAATTTTTTTTAATAGGATCATTTTTATAAGGAAGGTCGAGTGTTCTGTTCTCTTCCATTGCCGGTAAGAACAGGGCTTAATGTTCACGTTAATGAATGCTTTGAAGTTTACTGTTAGAATATGTTGTTGCTCCAGCCTACTGTGAGTTGCTGGTTGGTTTAAGCGAGCTGTTGGGTCCCACCATGCAATACTATTCTGCTTGGCCAACTGGTTTATACGAGGAGCCATGGAGTATTTTAGTCGATAATATATACAGAGTTGCCTATTCAACTAAGGTCTTATATTCTAATTTTGCAGGTGGAAATTGGATATCGCCAGCTGAGGGCGTTCTTTCACTATTTGGATTTTAAACATACTGAAATACTAGGCGAGGCTCTAGTTTTATTAGGGATGCCCGTTGTTTGTCTACCTGGTTTCATTTTTGAGATAATGTATAAATTTTGGTCAAATTTTAATCTGCTTGGTTAGTCCTGTAATAGTACGAAGTTTCCTAGAGGAAAATTTGAAACTAAGCACAGTAAACAAATCATTCAAATTCGTTCTGTTAGTGTATTGTCTAACTGACCTGAGCAACGAGGATGTTGGTAAACATGTAGAGGGTCTTGCTTTGCTTCCTTTAGCAAATGATGAGTTTGGAACCTTTACCAATACCATGAAGGGACCACATTATTTTATTTGCAGCGAGCTTGAATACAGTGTCTTGGGATTGATTCCTGATATAATGATTGATCAAACCATTCCATCTGAGTTATTGAATAGCCTTTCTAATACATATCAGCGTTGAAAATTCCCAGGACAGGTAAGTCATCTTAAATATTATATAAATTTTCCTAAAAAATATAGTTTGGGTTAGAAATGTAAATACATAAGAATGTATTGCATATGCCCAATATTCTAAATAAAAAAATTTTAGCACGTTTTGTTCTGTTTAGAAATGAATTTTTGTTTCTAAAGTTATGAGAATGTGGCGTTTAAGGGCTTTTTTTAAACAGTTTTACTCAACAGGGGTAAATTGGTCATTTTCTTGAAAACAGCTGTCTCACAGCTGTTTTCACATAGCTGTACTCGAAACAGACGACTAACTTTCCACGACAGTTAGCTTCGCAGTGAACTTTTATGGGAGCGATGCGATTGCGAGTGCGCCAAACAGAGCATTAACCTTCCTCCCTAATCAATCACACCTCTCTTCCCTCACGCCCACTTTAAACACTGAAAACTCTAATTCAAAATTCCCCACATTCATCTATAAATAAACGCCTCCTAACCCTCGCAGGTCACTTCAGAAAAGAAGAAAAGAAACTAGCTTTTCAATCCCCATCCACTACTCTCCCCAATGGGCAAGAAGGATAAAATGGCTGCCAAGAAGAACCTGATCCCTGAAGCTGCACGAAACTCAACTAGTAGCCGTCTGATGCAGAATCTCAAAATTGTGAATGTTTGTCTCGTGAAAGAGGCAGCAGAGTGCCTGAAAGAGATAAAGCGCCTTCGCATCCAACTCGCGTCACTGGTGGCCGAATAAGACATTTTTTATGGCATCCAACGTGATGTATTTGCGCTTGTCATCTCCTCTAGCCTCCAAGAATTTGCCTCTCGCACAACGACGGAGATGGTTGCAGCTTCAGGCAGAGAGAAAGATCTAAGGGAGAATATCGAGGCAGTCTCCAGAGAGGTTAATGTTGAGGAAATAGAGCTGCTTGCTCTAGCCAAAGAAAAAAATGAGAAGGAGAAAGAGTTGGCGAAGTTAAAAGAAAGAATTGGATCTATGGAGGAAACGAGTGGGCGTGAAAGGGGGTGGTGGAGAAAGTGGTTTTGCACTGCTCTTGCGACCACTTTAATGGCTGCCGCTTATGCCATTTTAGTGAATTTTTTGCACAAATTTTAAGAAATAGTTTGTTTCATCTACATTTGGTTTGTGTTGGTTTGTGTTATTCATGATTAGTAATTGTAGTGTTTATAATTTTTTATTAATATAGTTTTTTTTTTAAATGGAGATATGATATTAATTTAGAATTTTTTTAATGTTTATATTTTAAAGTTGTCATTTTAATTTATTCTTGAGAAAAAAAAGTAATTGAATATTACAATTAGTTCAGATTAATATTACAAAACAAGGTAGTCTAAATTACATTATTTCAAAACAAATTTAAATATCGAGGCAAAAAGAAAATAAAAAAAAATATATATATACTTCCTACAAAGCATAAGAAATTAATCTTTAATCTTTAATAAAATCGGAAATAACAAATATGTTAAATCCATCATACCCCTAGGTTTGATAAATCCGTATAAACATTTGGCTGAATTTAATGAATCCAGTGATATATCATATTAAAAGCCCGTACCAAACACCTCCTTAGTATTAAATGTTTATATTTAATTACAAAACATGTTAATTTATTAGCAAAAAAATTTTACCAATAATCTATTTTGCCTTAATGTAAATGTATTTTTTAATGTGTATATTTTGATATCATTTATTTTGACCGTACTCCTTATCGATAGGGATGTAAATGAGCCCAACACGATCGAGCCCAAACTCTGTTTGACTCATTAAAAAATATTAATTTTCAGACTCTTAAGTTATGACAATTATTATAGGAGTTTTTTAAGATCTTAGGGTTGCTTAAAAAATATTTCTTTTGCAAAACTATTTCATACGATAGATCCCCACACATTTTTTATTTTACAAAAATAATTAAAATTAGGTTTGTAATATAATTTCTTAATAAATTATGAAATTAGTTAGGTAATAGTTTTAAATCGTGATTAATTATTATTCAGTTTAATTAATAATTAACTTAAATAAAATTATATTAAATTCGGAAATCTACCTTCTCGCAAAGCTCGGTTGCTCCGCTTCCCGAATCAGGGTTTCGCTGGAAACCATCGCCTCCCTTACCCCTTCCTCCTGCTCCAGTGACCGGTGGAAAGGGGGATGTGCGGGAGCTTCGGAGATTTTTGTACGCCATGATCCCGTCGTTACCTTTCCAGCTAGCTCCATTCGCAATTATACATGGCGGTATACTACTGGGAGTCCGCGCACGTACCGCTTCTACCCGACTGACCCTGGTATTTCTCTTCCTTACTGCCACCCCCTTACACGCGCATCAGCTTCTCTAAACCGCGTAAATCCATCTTCCAACTGGATTTCGTAATCCGGGATTTAAGGTAAAACGTGTGGTGAAATGGGATTTGAGGTCGTATAGGATTTGAAGTTGTCATTTTTGCTGTATGGCAGGATTTAGGTCAAATCCTGCTAATGAACAGCGTTGCGAAGTCGTCATTATTTTTTGATGTTCGGAAATATTTAGTTTTATTCTTTTATTAATCATGCTTAAATCTTGCTACCAAGCAGCCTTCGAGAGCATGAACTCTTCTGGTCCCCTCTGTGAGTTGTGCAAAGTGCTATGTGTGTAAATATGAAAGTTTAGGTGTGAGATATGTAAATGTATAAGAATTGTGTGCTTGGCGAGAGATGAGACACTCTTCTTTTACTATTTTTTTCCTTCCAAATCTCTGATTCCGTGATCCATTAGGAGGGAGGGAAAACTAACTTTATATGCTGCAAAACTCAGTTTATTTGGCGAGAAGAAAAAAAAAAAACAATGAAATTTTAGAATATCAAAAAATTCTGCATAGCACTTTTTCTGAATGGCCAATGCATCGAGGATGGCCTTGTGCGGGGCTTCGAAATTCCCAGGCAACCCGTGCAGCCATATTATGATTCCGTTAAACAAGGTGACCTTATGAAAGTTGAATGCATAAGCATTCAGCGTCATGTTTGTAAATCTTCCTTCATTTCTTCTTAGATTCCCGCTCTTGTTCTTCATTGAGGGAAGTGATGTCGAATCATTGAATGACCTTGAGCTTAAGTTGTAATTTTTATCTGTTGTCAAACGATTGAAGTTGGCATGGAGGGAAGCTTCTCTGGCAGCCTGTATAGAACTGCAAGGCTGCCATTAAATAAGGCGAATCATGTAGAATTTTAATACATAAGAATTCTGTGCTATGTATGTAAATTCTCCTTTTTCTATTTTTATTTTAGGGCAATTACATACATAGCACCCGAAACATTGCTATTTAAAAATCTAGCACTCTCACCAAACAACCTTCTAGTGCATGATCTCGTCTAGTCCAATCTTATGAGTTGGGGAAAAGGCTTTGAAATCTCTGAGAGATTAGATGTTCTTCATTCTTCCATTTCTCTTGAAATTCAAAATTTTTTCCCTTTTCTTTCTTGCTTGGTTGAGAGACATAGCATGTTTCACTCTTGAAATGCCTCCTAATATTTCTTTTTTTCTGTTTTTTCTTTTCAAATCTCCGATTCCACCCTCCTGCATAATGCACCTCGATTTTTCTGGATAAAAGAGAAAATATAAGAGAGATTTAAGAAGATCGAAATATTTTGGAGCGTGTAGCATAGCACTTATTCTGAATGGCCAAGCCATCAAGGATGACCTGGTGAGGGGCTTCGCACTTCTCAGGCAACCAGTGCGGCAATTTTAATAGTTTCCAGGTTTTAATCCTCTCGATATTTGCTAAATCTAGTTTCACAGGATTCACTAAACTCTACTTTGCTGGGCTGCCATTAAACAAGGCAAACCTTATGAAAGTTCAATATATAAGAATTCAGTGGTATGTATGTAAATTTTCTAATATTTTATTTTTAGATTCGCTTTCTTGGTCTTCATTGAGAGAAGTGATGACTAATAATTAATTGGCCTTGAACTTAATACGGAGTTTCTCTTTTCTCAAACTATTGATGATAGCATTGGCGAAGCTTCACAGGAAGCCTGTATAAAAATGTGAGGCTGCCTTTAAGTAACGGGATCCATGTGCAGGTTAAATACATAAGAATTGTTAGGTATATATGTAAACTTTCCTTTTTTTTTTTATTATTTTTGGATTCCGTTTCCTTTTCTTTGTTCAGGGAAACGAAGATGAATCATTGATTGACCTTGAACTAAGGTTGGAATTTTCCCATGCACTGAATCTATTGAGGATGGCCTGGGCGGAGGCTTCTCAGGCAACCCATATAGACTTGCAAGGCTACCATTAAAAAAATTGAACCATGTTAAAGTTTAGGTGTTATATATGTAAATATATTGGACTTGAGCTGTATCTATGTAAATGGCCCAAAATAAATACATTATAATTTAGTGGTATGCATGTTAAATCCCTATTTTATTAAATTTTTAAATTTCATTTTTTTGTGAAGTTTTAAATATTTAAGAATTCAGTGATACTTATGCAAGGCTGCCATTATTATTTTTTTAGATTTGATTTCTTGTTCTTCATTGAGAGAAGCAAGGATGAATCATCGAATTACCCTGAAATAAAGAGGGAAATTTTCCTTGCACTGAAACTAATGAGGATGGCTAGGGCGAAAAGCCTTTTGAGGCAACCCATATAGCCATTCAAGGCTGCCATTAAATAAAGCGAATGATGTTATAGTTTTGGTGTTATATATGCTAATACATAGGAATTGGGTGATATTTTGAGACAAGCGGCGATGAATCCGTGATTGATCTTGAATAAAATGAAAATTTTCTTTGTACTAAAACTATTGAGATGGCCTGGGCGGAGTCTTCTCAGGCAACCCGTATGAACATGGAAGGTTGTCATTATACAAGGTGCACCACGTGGTCTTTAAATACATAAGAATTAAGTGGTATGCATGTAAATCTTGCTTTTTTATTTTGTATTTAGATTCTCATTCTCCATTGAGTGAAGGGATGACGAATCATCGGTTGACTCTAAATGGCTGATGAAAATTTTCTTTGTACTAAAATTATTGAGGATGTTGTGAGGGAAGCTTTGCAGGCAACTTATATAGACATGCAAGGATGCCAACAAAGAAGGTGAATCATGTGAAGTTTGACTGCATATGTGTTCAATAGCAAATTTTTTTTTTTTAGATTTCATTTCTTGTCTTCATCGAGGAAAGTGATGTAGAATCATCAATTGACCTTGAACTAAAGATAGGTTTTATTTATTTATTTATTTTTATAATTATTTGTTTTTTGTATTGAAACTACTGCTGGTGGTTTGGGGGAGGTCGAGGAAACCGACCTATACATTCAAGGTTGCCATTAATGAAGGCCGCCCGTCATGTGAAGTTTAATTGTATAAGAGTACAGTGGTATACATGTAAAAGCCCCAATTTTGTTTTCTTTAGATTCCATTTTTTGTTCTTTGAGGGAGGCAATGATGAATCATTGATTCAACTTAAACTAAAGATGGGACTTTTCATTGTTTTCATACTATGGAGGATGACCTATGAAAGGGCTTCTCTGTGAATCGTATGGATATGCGGGGGGTTGAATCTTGGGACTTAAAGATTATTAGGTTTCTTCTCTCTTTCTTTCTGACCTCCATTTGTTAGATTCCCTTTGATATATCAAAATTCACAACCAACATTGGCTTTGAGGGAAATTATATTTCATATTAGCATGAAGAATAAGCTAAGGTGCCATATTATTTCATCATTTTGGTGATGAGAGGTCATTGCGCCACAGCTCGAGCTGAGAAGAAATAGCTACCTTTCAATTGCTGTCACCTATTAAGTGCCACCATTTCACATTTGTGTTGTGAACCCAGTTTGGGTTGATCTGCATTGCAGTGACGAAAACAACAACCAGCTTTTGTGACGAAAACAACAACCAGCTTTTATCACACTAAGTGGGGTCGGCTGCATGAATGCTTTTTGTCATGGTCTTATTGGATGCCATATTTTTATTTAATTCTAATAAATTAAAATCATTTTTTATATATGTACAACTCTTTCTAGGTCTACTTGTACCTTTTTTAAGATTAGTCAAATCTAAAACATCAATTCTTTTGAGTCATCAGATGGTCGTGATTTATTGTGACCAAACCATCTAAGGAGACTCTAATTTTGTCTTTCACAAGAGCTACTCCAGCCCTTTCACGAATATATTTGTTTCGTATTTTATCTCCAAGTGTAAAGCCACTCTTCCACCTATGCATTCTAATCCCAGCAACACTTAATCTTATGCTTCTCTTTTACAGGCTAACTGTGCCATAAAGCATCGCAGGTTTCACCACCATCTTATAAAATATTCCTTGAAGTCTAAGAAGCACTTCTGTATCACACAATAGGCCCGATATATTCCTCCACCTCAAACTAATAACATCCTCATCTATATGACCTTAATTGCATGTCTGAAAAATTATAATGAAAAATGTTAACCGGAAATTGTTGTTTTTCTAATGGAGGCACATTGATATTTCCAGTGTGCATGGAAGTTACTTGGACGAGGCTGTCCTAGCTATGATTAATGGGAGATACGGGCCTGCTTATATGATATATGGCTGTTAAAACTTTGTTAATTGCGTTTCATTAAGAGGATTGTATTTAAGGGAGTTATTACAAATGTGTAAAGCGCCAAAATAGTGAATTGACTGTGTGCATGGGCCGAGTTAATCTCATAGTCTATAAAAATGTCAAATAAGTTGACATAATTTTTAAATTGGGGCTTTCATGTTTGATCATATTTTTAAATTACATAAGAAAAAAAAAATATTCAATCTCATTTTATATATTTTTTTATAGGTATGGCTCATATACCGGGTGATACATTTCTCATAAGGGGCTGGATATTCGCCAAGGTGGAAATTTGTTAGGTATGACTCATATACCGGAAATTTGGAGTCTCTTGGAATAAAGAGGGTTGGGGGGAGCGAGGGCGTGTTAGTAATTTATCTGTGGGTTTTTTATATGTCTATATATATGTGTAATCTTATGGGTATGAAACTAAACCGAACTTTGTAACTCTTCTGAAATAGTGAATTCGCCACTCTGCTCTCGAGGATGTAGGCATCTTTGCCGAACCTCGTTAAATATTTGTGTCCTTCTTCTGGATTTGCATTTTGTTCGCCCTAAATTGCACAATAGGAAGTAATGAGGATCACCAATTGACCTTGAACTTAAGATGAAATTTTTTCTTTGTTCTCAAACTATCGAGGATGGCATTGGGGAAGCTTCTCAAGCACCCTGTATAGAATTGTGAGGCTGCCATTAAATAAGGCAAATCACGAAGTTTAACTAAATATGAATATTGTGGTATGTATTTAAATTTTTCATATTTTTGTTTTAATTTTTGTATTCTGTTTCTTCCTCTTTGTTGAGGAAACGATGATGAATCACTGATTGGCCTTGAATTAAGGATGAAATTTTTCCTTGCGCTGAAACTATTGAGGATGTCCTTGGGCAGAGGCTTCTTAGACAACCCATATAAACATGCCAGGCTGCCATTAAAAGAAGTGAACCACGTTGAAGCTTAGGTGTTATATATACATGTGAGTGCATGGTAGTTGGTTTGTAGGTACGTAAATGCCCCAAAATGGATACATAATAATGCAGTGGTATGTATGTTTAGTCACTATTTTTTTTTTTGATTTTTAGATTTCATTTCCTGAGTAGTTTAAATATTTAAGAATTCAGTGGTACGATTGTAAATCTCCCATTTTTTTTTCTTAGATTGCATTTCTTGTTCTTCATTGAGGGAAGCAATGATGAATCATTGATTGATCCTGAAATAAATATGGAAATTTTCCTTTCAGTGAAACTGTTGAGGATGGCCTTGGCGAAGGCTTTTCTGGCAACCCTTATAGCCTGACAAGGCCACCATCAAATAAAGTGATCTGTTTTAAAGTTAAGTTGTTATATATGTCAATACATAGGGTGGCATGGAAAGCGATGACGAATCAGTGATTGATCCTGAAATAAAGATGAATTTTTTTTTTTGTACTAAAACCATTGAGATGGCCTGGACGGAGGCTTCTCATGCAACCCTTGTTTAAGGTTATCATTAAATAAGGTGATCCATGTGATCTTTAATACATAATAATTCAGTCTTATGCATGTAAATCTCCCTTATTTTATTTAATTTTTAGATCTTGTTGCTTGTTCTCATTGAGGGAAGGGATGACGAATCATCTTTTGACTTTGAATAGCTGGTGAAAAGTTTCTTTGTACTAAAATTATTGAGAATGTTGGGAGGGAGGCTTCTCAGGCAACTTGTATAGACATGCAAGGATGCCAACAAAGAAGGTGAATCATGTGAAGTTTAAATACACGAGTTCAATGGCAAGTGCGTTCTATTTTTATTGTATTTTAGGTTTCATTTCTTGTTCTTTATTGAGGAAGGGACAAAGAATCGTCAATTGAGCTTGAATTAAAGATACATTTTATTTATTTATTATATATATATATATATATATATATATATATATATATATATATATTTGTATTGAAACTATCACTGATGGTGGAAACCGACTAGACATTCATGGTTGCCATTAAATAACGCGCTTCATGTGAAGTTTAATTGCATAAAAATATAGTGGTATATAAGTAAATGCCCCAATTCTATTTTCTTTTGATTCCATTTTTTGTTCTTTTAGGTAGGCAATAATGAATCTTTGATTCAACTTGAACTAAACATGGGACCTTTCATTGTTTTCAAACATCGAGGATGGCCTGGGAATGTGCTTCTCAGGCAACCCGTAGACATGTGGGGGGTTGAAGGTTCGATTTAAAGATTATTAATAAAT
The DNA here is from genome assembly GCA_022702705.1 of Papilionanthe hookeriana x Papilionanthe teres. Taxonomy (NCBI): domain Eukaryota; kingdom Viridiplantae; phylum Streptophyta; class Magnoliopsida; order Asparagales; family Orchidaceae; genus Papilionanthe; species Papilionanthe hookeriana x Papilionanthe teres. The sequence continues at coordinate 46,130,101 of CM040439.1, read as the reverse complement.
TTTTTGTTGAACAAATAAAATTGTTTGGAAACATTAATAAATGTGTTAGACACTATTTAAATTGAATTCATTTATCTTTTGAGCTTTAAAATATGTTCAAATTTTACTATTTACTATTTTGAATGAATATGATGTAATATTTATCTAGTCGATTTCATTTACAGCCCTACCAGCCTCGCCTCCCCTCCCGCCCACCTACTTGCTCCTTTCGTGCATAAAACCCTCGCGGTTGCTGGAACAATCATGACGGGAGCTACCTGAGAAGGTTAACTACAGGATGATAACATATACAAAGATCTCCAAACTCATGTATAGCTAACTGTCATATTTCTCCTTCTTCCTTCCACCCCTCTTCATGCGCTCCGGCTCCTCTAAATCTTGTAAATCCATCTTCCAACTGGTTTTCCTAGTCCAGGATTTAAGGCAAAATGGAGGTGAAATGGGATTTAGGTTTTGTTTGGGGCAGCTGTTGGTCCTCTGTTTATCCTGATAAGATGGCTGATTGATTGGTTTGTGCGTTTGGAAAACCGCTTATTTGCAGCTGATTGTGGATAAATGATCATTCTGCCTCTGTGCAGTAATGGTGTTTGCAACAGAATTGTGATAACAATATATTTAATACTTCAGAAGCAAAATTACTTCATTACAATAGAAAAAATAAGATATACACCTCATCAAACTGATTATCTAGTGGAAATATGCTACAAAATCTGAAACAATTTTGTAGAGATTTTGGGAGGAATGTAAAGCTTATTCTTAAGATTGACAAAATGTTATTGCAACCCAATAGTGGTTCTACGCTTCCAACATAACTATCAAACAAATTATGTGTGCTAATTGTTTATGCACGGCAAGGTTCTCTACACCAACAAATGCACGAGTGTTGAGTAGCTTCAAACACTGATTCTCCTCCAGGCCATTTAATATCAATATGTCTTTCTTATTTTCTCATCACATTTGCAATCATCGTTGCAACTGAATCCATTCAAGCAGTCAACAAAATTTTACTTCCCAAACTTCCATAAACTAAAGGGGAGATTACATTCTCCCAATTGCTCATATACTCCTCCCGAATGTCATCAAAAACAAGCAAGAATTTGTTGGACTGCACTGCAGATTTTAGACACCTTTGATAGGCTGCGAGTGACTTAAAATTAGGTAGCCTATCCTCCAATTTACAAGATGAAGGATAGTACTGACCTTAGCTGAAACTTTATCAGCACAACTGCCTCCAGTCTTTCCAAGTTGGGATTAATTTTGAAATCACGTTTGCCTGTCTTTGCAAAGTTTGCGAGCAATTTTAGAAAAAAAAAATACCAGGGATTGCAAAATGCTTCTTTGTTTTTTCCATGATTCGCCTGATCAGCTCCTGTTCTTCTCAAGCTCCATGTACCCAAAGTCATCGATCAGATCAATTTACCTCATCGATAGCTTCTCGTAGCTGCCAGGTCCAACTGTTGAGTATCTGGTTTCGATCTGTGATCTATTGTTTGGGGGTAAACTGAGGCGACATCTTGGATCTTGAGGTGATTCTCTCGCAGCCTCTCCAGCTCCTCCTTTGTGCGTGTCTGCCATCTGAATTGATCTTGCAGGTAATCAGAGCAATCGTGAATTAGCTTATATCCAAGACTGTACCTACAAACCAGTCTGCGATGGCACCGATCAAGGTTGGAGGAGGAGAGACCGTGGAAGAGAGGAAGAGAAGCCAGTCTAAGGGTAATTGCGTAACTGTCGAAGGTAAGAACGCGGTCCGCGTGTTCGAGCCGGCGGCTTCGTTTATTATAAAACAGTGTTTGCTTTTTTGGTCAAGCGGTGGAAATGCACTAAACAAACGACGAGCTCCGCATTTTCAAAACGCAAACGCACCATATAAGCCACCCCAAACGGGCCCTTAAACCTCCTGCAGGATTGAAAGTTGACATTTTTGCTGTTTGGCAGGATTTAGGTTGAATACTGCTACCAAAAAGGCCCCTTAGAATTATCTATTTTTTGTGCTGTTTGGCAGGATTTAGTTTAATTTTTTTATAAATCTTGCTCAATTCCTGCTACTGAATAGCCTTCAAGAGCACGATCTCGTTTGGTCCGTCCTGTGATTTGGGCAAAAAAGTTTATATGACCTTCATATATTTTCATCTTCCAAAAAATTTTAGCGCTCTGCTAGATGAGATGTTCTTCATCTCTTCTGTTTTTGCTGACCTTCATATATTTCCCCATTTCTATTCCGTCATTGTGGAGAGGTGTAGTTTCTGGTATTCTTGATATCCCTAATATTTTTGTCTTACTGTTTTTTTCTATTGAACTCTGATTCCGTAATCCATTAAGACAGGGAAATCTGACTTCATATTCTGCATAATGCACCTCTATTTATTCAGGGAAAAGAAAAAAACAAGAGAGGAGCTTTTAGAAGATCCAAAACTTTAGGAGTGCAGCATAATGCTTTTTTCCGAATGGCCAAGGCATTGAGGATGGTCTCGTGAGGGGCTTAACACTTCTCCGGCAACTCGTGCAGCCATGTTATGATTTGAAGGACGGATCAGAAGATGAAAAGGGTTGTTTGGTATCCTATTAAGCAGGAATTAGCTTCCATTCCAACAATTAGATATTTTGGATTTTAAATCTCAACCTTCCAAGGATTTTACAGTTTTCAGGTTTTAATCTTCTCAAAATTTACTAAATCTGGGTTCTCAGAATTAACTATCTTCTATTGTGCTGGGCTGCCATTTTACAAGTGAACCATATAAAATTTAAATGCATAAGAATTTAGTGTGGTTTGTATGCAAACCTTCCTTTATTTTAATTTTAGATTCCCGTTCTTCTTCTTACTGAGGAAGTGATGACTAATCTTTGATGGCATGTGGGGAAGCTTCTCAGACAGGCAAGGCTACCATTAAATAAGGTGAATCATGTGAAGTTTAAATACATAATAATTATGTGGTATGTATTTCAATTTTTCTTTTTTATATTTTATTTTTAAATTTTGTTTATTGTTCTTTGTTGAGGGAAACTGTGATGGATTATTGATTGACCTCTAACTAAAAAGATGCCTGGGAGTGGAAGAAGAGTATTTGGTTCCTCATTTTTAAGAATAAAGGGGATGCAAAAGAGTGAGCAAATTATAGAGGAATTAAGTTGAAGTGTCATAGTTTAAAATAATGGGAGAGGGTAATTGAACATATGCTACTACGTATTACAAAGATTTCTCTTAATCAGTTTAGATTTATGCCGAGTAGGACTAATATGGAAGCTGTACAATTATTGAGAGATTTGATGGAGACGTACAGAGAGAATAACGAGGATCTACGTATGATTTTTATTGATTTAGAAAAAAAATTACAATAAGTTTCCAAGAGAAGTTCTTTGGAGAGTTTTAGAGAAGACATGAGTCGATATGACTTATATTCAAGTCATTAAAGATATGTATACTGGAGCTATTGCTTGTGTTCGAATGGAAGGAGGATTGACCAAGTATTTTTCTATTTCAGTTGGATTACATTAGGGGTTGGCTTTAAGCCCATATTTTTCTGCTTTAGTTATAGATGCTCTTACTGGATATTTACAGAAGGATGTACCTTTGTTTATGTTTTTTTTCTGATGATATCCTACTTGTAGATAAAAATGAAGTGTGAGTTCAAGAAAAACTTGAATTATGGAGGCCTGCATTGGAGTCTAAAGGCCTTCATTTGAGTAGATCTAAAACTGAATACATGGAATGTAATTTTAATAGTAGTAGCTCTAATGGCAGAGTTGTAACTATGCGTGATCAAATCATTAAAAGGGGTGAGCGTTTTAGATATCTCAGGTCTATTGTTTAAAGTGATTGATATAGGTGGGGATGTTATTAGTAGAATTCAAGTTGGTTGGTTGAAGTGGAGGAATGCATCAAGCCTATTGTGAGATAGAAAAGTACCACTTATACTGAAAGGAAAATTTTATAAGATATCGGTGAGACCTGCAATGCTCTATGGTGCATAATGTTGGCCTTTAAAAGAGGCATGGAACAAAGTTATGTGTTGTTAAGATGAGAATTCTTAGGTGGATGAGTGGCTTGACACTTAGAGACAAAATACGAAATGAATATATTCGTGATAGGGTCGGTGTAGTTCCAGTGACAAACAATATTACAGCGAGTCGTCTTAGATGGTTTGTTCACATTAAACGTCGACCATCTAATGATCCAGTTAAGAGAGTAGATGTTTTAGAATCAATTTATGTTAAGAACAGTAAAGGCAAACCTAAAATGATTTGGGCATATTGTTTAAAAAATCATCTTAATTTATTAGAATTAAATGAAAATATGACGCTCAATAGGACGCGATGGAGAGAAGATTCATGTGGCCAGCTCCACTTAGTGGGATAAAGGTTTGTTGTTGTTGTTGTTGGGGGTCTTCTCAGGGAACTTGTATAGACCTGCTCTGTTGCCATTAAATAAAATGAGCCATGTAATGTTTAAATACATAAGAATTCAATGCTATGTATGTAACTTTCCCATTTTCATTTTATTTTTAAATTCTATTTCTTTGTCTTTGTTGAGGGAAGCAATGGAAAATCATTGATTGATCTTGTTATTAAGATGGAGTTTTTTTCTTGTAATGAAACTATCGAGGATGGCCTCTTGGACATGCAAGGCTGCTATTAAATAAGGTGAATCATGTGAAATTTAAATGTTTAAAGATTTAGTGCTATGGAAATTCCTCATTATTATTCTTCCTTACACTAAAACTATTGAGACTGGAATTTTAAAGTACCAAAGTACTTTGTAGGTAAATATGAAAGTTTAGATGTGAGATATGTAAATACATAAGAATTGTGTGTTATGTATGTAAATTTCCTTATTATTTTTTTTAGATATTGTTTCTTGGTTCTTCATTGAGGGAAGTCATGTTGAACATTGATTAATCTCGAAATAAAGATGAAATTTTTCCTTGTACTGAAACTATTGAGGATGGCCTGGGCGAAGGCTTCTCAGGCAACCCACATAGATATACAACGCTCCCATTGAATAAAGGGAATCATGTTATTCATAGGAATTGGGTGGTAGTTTGAGAAAAGCAACGATGAATCATTGATTGATCTTAAAATATAGAGGGAACTTTTTCTTATACTAAAACTATTGAGGATGGCCTTGTCGAGGCTTCTTGGACAACCCCCCTAAACATGCAAGGTTGCCATCAAATATGGTGAACTATGTGAAGTTTAGATACATAAGAATTCAAAGGTATGTATGTAAATATCCCTTTTAATTTTTATCTTTTTAGATTTCGTTTCTTTATCTTTGTTGAGAGATGCTACCTTAAACCAAAGATTAAAATTTTCATGGTGTTGAAAGTATTGAGGTTGGCCTGAGGGAGGCTTCTCAGGTAACCATTTGAAATATAAATACATAAAAATTTAGTGGTGTTTATGTAAATCCTCCATTAATTTTATTTTTAAATTCTATTTCTTGGTCTTCGATGAGGGAATTAATGATCAATCATTAATTGATCTTATACTTGTGATGAATTTTTTTTCTTGTAATGAAACTATCGAGGATGGATTTATGGGGATGCAAGGCTGCTATTAGATAGGGTGAATCATGTGAATTTCAAGAGTTTGTTTGGGATCAATTTGACTTTTTTTTTTTTTCAATTTTTCTTTTGTTTCTAAAAACATGTTTATTAAGTATGCTATAAAAACATGCTTATTATGTTTTTCTTATATATTTTTATTTTTGTTGCTTAAAATTTTATTTTTGTGATATTTATAATAGATTAGATACTAAAGAGAGTGAAAAATATATGTATAAACTTGCCAAACAAATAAATAAAAAAAACCAAGTTTGATAAAAATGAAATGGAATTTGATAAAAATGAAAATAAAATAAAAAACAGAGATTTACATACCGCGACCCAATTTATTTAGGTGTGCCTCTATCAAACTATTTGGAGTTTTGATAAAAATGAAATGGAATTTGAAAAAAATGAAAAATATGGGTTGGGTTTTTACCGTGATATTTGATATTTGATTGACAATTTGAAAAATGCAAGAAAGAGGGTGGTTGTTTCTTGTTCTTCATTGAGGGAAGTGATGGGATCGACTTTGAATTCAAGGCGGAATTTTTCTTTTTGCTAAATTAAGGGAAGTAATTCTCTCTTTTAACTTCTTTATCTCTCGGGCATTTGAGGCATTGAGAATAGCCCAAGAGAATTTCTTAGTGACCTGTTAACGATTATTAGGTTTTGAACATCTAAGGAGGTTCTAAGAAGGATGGAAGAGAGTTTCTTCATTCTTTCTCTCTTTGATAAGTATGAAAAACATTTCAGTATTCTCTTTCTCTATGAGAAGACTGTAGTTTCTGTGGATCGTTACATTGAGTGGAAAAACAATCCTATGAAAATAGGACACCCTGCATTTAAATTAAGGGAGGATTACATAATTCTCGCATGTTTATACATTTAACACTCTTAGTGTCTAAATTTCAGCAAAATGTACAAATGAAAGATGTTTTTTACGTTGGATAAATTAATGTTAAAGATGCTTTTGGTGTTAGTGCTTGGCTGTTTTAGATATTTATATACATAAGGATTTTGAGGCATGTATGCAAATATATAAGAATTATATACAATACAACTCTCAGATTATTATTCAACTTGAGATAGAATTTAAAGGATTTGTAAATTACACTGAATGCCTTGTTATTTTGAATAGATATGTTTGTCATCTAACAAATGTTCGATCAGAAGTAACAGCTGTGTTATACATATCTTTTGATAAATTGAATATAAACAGTATGAACAGCTTTTTATTTTTTTTCAAGAGCACTCTAAAAGTACCTATCTTAAAGCCTTATCATAAATTTTTGCTAGATCAACAAAAATCATATGTAGATCCTCTTTACTTTTTATATACTTCTCCATCAAACCTCTCAATAAATGTGTAGCTTCCATAGTAGACTTGCCCCACATGAGTCCAAACTGATAACGAGAAATATTTTTATCATGTCGAAACCTAATATTCAATTACTCTCTCATATAACTTTAATGTATTTCACATTAACTTTATTTCTCAATAATTTGCACACACTTATGCATCCCCTTTATTTTTAAAAATATGAACCAATGTACTCTTTCTTCACTCATCAGATTTTTTTTTTCAGTTTTTATAATATTATTAAATTGTTCAGTAAGACAGGTAATTATATTTTATATTAGCATGAAGAATAAGCTAAGCTACCACATTATTTTATTATTTTTTGTAAGATGTCTTTGCCTCAAAGCTCGATCAGAGGAGAAGTAGCTCCCGTTCTATTACTGCTACCTATTAAGTGCTGCAATTTCACATTTGTGGTGTGGCTCTGCAACGCATGTCTGAAAAACTTTAACGAATTGCTGCGTTTCTTGTGTGAATGAAATTAATTTGGACCAGGCTCTCCTACCTTAAGATTAATGGGACTTAAAGGGCCTGCTGATATGTTATGTGGCTGTTAAAATTTTGCTAATTGCATTTCATTAAGAGGATTGTATTGCAGGGACTTATTACAAACAAGTGCCAAAATAGTTCATTGAGTGTTTGTATCCGGGCATTTTAGTCCCAGAGTCTATAAAAGTGCAAAATTAATACCCAAACTTTTTGAATTGGGGCTGAAGTAGATCTCCGTGATTTGGTTGCTTTGCAGGGCTGCCATATAGACATACAAGGCTGCCATTAAATAAAGTGAACCATGTTAAAGTAGGTGATAAATATGTAAATACATAAGAATTATGTGGTATGTTGAGAAAAGTGATGATGAATCGGTTATTGATTTTGAAATAAAGATGGAATTTTTCCTCGTTGAAATTATTGGATGGCCAGGAGGCTTCTCAGGCGAACCTTATAGACATGCAGAGTTACCATCAAATAAAGGTGAACCATGTGATGTTCAAATATTTAAGAATTCAGTGGTATGTATGTAAATCTCTCTTGTTTTCGCTTTAGATTTTTTTTCTTCTTCATTGAAGGAAGGATGACGAATTAACGATTTACTGAATTGAAGATGGAAATTTTCTTTGCACTAAAATTATTTAGGATGGCATGAAGGATGTTTCTAAGGCAACCTGTCTGGACATTTCAGGATGCCAGTAAATAAGGCAAATCATGTGGAGCTTCAATGCAACTGTTTTCATTGGTACGTGTGCTTTATTTTAGATTTTATTTCTTGTTTTTATTGAGGGAAGCGAGGAAGAGTCATGAATTGATGTCGCACTAAAGATGGATTTTTTTTTTTTTTGGTATTGAAACTATCATAAGGTTGCCATTAAATAAGGTGAGCCATGTAAGTTTAATTACATAAGAATTCAGTGCTATGTATATAAACGTCTCCCTTTTTTGTTTAAGATTCCATTTCTTGTCTTGTGAGGGATGCAATTATGAATTATTGATTGAACTTAAGCTAAAGATGGAATTTTTTGTTATTTTAAAACTATTGAGGATGGAGTGGTTTTAGGCTTCTCTGGCAACATGTATAGACATGTGAAGCTCTCCTATAGCTAAGATTAATGGGAGATAAGCGCCTACTGGCATGTTGTTACTGTTAAAATTTTATTAATTGCATTTCATTATGAGGATTGTATTGCACCTTTTTACCGCCAGTTGACACCACAAAGTAGCGGTTACAATCAGAGTCCTCTGATCAGGTGGTTGTCGCAAAATGACATCATTATATTACGGTCACGGCCCGTAGCTGGTATGCTCCCCAACAACTTTTTAGCCTTTGAATTGTGAACCGTAGGGGTAGATATAAAGTTTTCTGTCAGTTAAGGTTGAATTAAATTCTAAGACAAACTTTTGCCCCATGTCTGTACGGGTCTCTTGGACAACGCAAATCGTGGTTGTTGACACGGATCTTTTAGTCAGGTTGGGATGAATCTCTCCTCTGACTAAATAGATTAGGGACCATAACAAACCGAAGTGACAGAATCATGGGTTCTTAATCAGGTTCGTCATCATTTCTCCTATCATCCGCCTTAAACTGAAGTACTTAAAATATATGCTTGCTGCTATTATATGTTGATTATTCAGTGTTAAATGACTAGCCTTAATAGAAAGTGTTCTCCTGTTATTGGGAGGGGTAATTGATCATAGGTGTTTGTGTTTATGGAAAACCTCAAACCCCATATCAAAAAGTCCTCGTAAAGTGAGGGTGAAATCTCTTGATAGTCTCTTATCTACTATTCCATCCGCCCTCTCAAAATTTGACCCTCAAAGCACTCTTAACACAAAAATAATAATGCAGAGTCCGAGGCAGTTGAAATTTTTGGAGCCCTTATAAATTTCCCTTTTTATTTCGATTTTAGATTTTATTTCTTGTTCTACTTCCAGGGAAGGGATAATGAATCATCGATTGACTTTTAATTGCGGTTGGAATTTTTCTTTGTATTAAAATTATTGAGGATAGCATGAGGGAGGCTTTTTAGGCAACTTGTATAGACATGCATGGATGCCAGTAAATAAGGTGAATTATATGGATTTTAAATATATATGAATTCAGTGGTATGTGTTTTATTTTTTTTTACCTTAGAATTAATTCTTTGTTCTTCATTGAAGGAAGTGATGAAGAATCATCAATTGATCTTGAACTAAAGATTGATTTTTTTTTATTTTTCATTTTTGTTTTGCATTGAAACTATAGCAAGGTTGCCATTTAATAGAGTGAGCCATTTGAGGTTTAAATACATAAGAATTAGGTGGTATGTATGTAAATGTCCCATTTTTATTTTCTTTAGATTCCATTTCTTATTATCGATGGAAGTAATTACAAAACATTGATTGAACTTAAACTAATGATGGGTTTTTCATTGTTTTCAAGCTATCGCGAATGGCCTGGGGAAATGCTTCTCAGGTTATAGAATTGTGAGGTTCTCCTAGCTCAGATAATGGGAGATAATGGCCTGCTGATATGATATGTGGCTGCTAAATCTTGTTCATCGCATTTCATTTAGAGGATTGTATTGCAGGGAGTTATCACAAGTGAGTGAAGTGCCAACATTATTCTTTATTTGCTTACATGAGGTCGTTTTAGTCCCAAGTCTATAAAAGCGTCAAATTCTTCCCTAGACTTTTTAAATTGGGGTTGACATATCCTTCTTGATTTTGTTTTTGTTGCAGTGAGCTATTACAAATTCTTTCAAAGGCCTATCTGGTTGCTTCTAAGCGGAAAACATACTTTTAAAACGGTAAATTTGCTTGATCTATTTGGTTGGATGTAAATTGAAGAGGCTGATGGTATGTCCTGAGGAATGTTTTTATTTTTTCATTGGCAATTTATAGGTCAATATGTATATGCTGATATTAGATTTATGCGACTGTTAATTATTTGTGAATTGCTTCATGAAGGGGACATATTATTCTGACATTTATTTGTTTATTCATGGCGGCCTTGGGCAGGGGCCATGCTAATCTTTTATGTATTTCGTTTGATAAAAAAAGGGTTGTGATTACATACATAGCATACAACAAACACCTAAGCTTTGATATTTACACACATAGCGCTCAAATATTTAATATCACATAAAAAAGAGTACTATTATAACTTCTTAAAAGTGGAATACATCTTTTTATGCATAGAGTTAAAGCACCAAAGTGTTATGTATGTAAATAGATTGATTTACTTTAAAGATGCTATGATGATATGCCGAGATGATTGTTCTTTCTTTCTTCAGTAAGATTGATTTTAACGGCCACACAAATTTTTGCAAGGGTTCTCAATGGAATGTCATGCAAGATTGGGTGAAGCACGCCTAGCCTGTGTCAGTTTTCTTTTTCTTTTTCGTATTTCCCATGCTGGAGCAATGCTATTTTCCTAAACATAATAATTAGTCTTTTTTTAGTTTCTAAAATATTCAGTTTCTTCTCGGTTTCTGCATATTTTGTTTTGTTGATTGTTTATTGTTCAACAAATGAATTATTTCATCATAAGGTTAGTGTTTTGTGATCTTACTACCCGTGCAAGGATTTGTGGGCGGTCTTTTGTTTTGGAGGCTTCCCACTGTTGCCACACTTTTGAAGAAGCACATTTTTCTGCTGGAGTGCAATTTGTTTATATACTTCCTACTCTTCCACTGTCATTTAAAGCTAAATTTTTTACAAGTTCAGTGCCTTGTTTTGTACTTCGAAAGGTAAATGTTGATAAATTTCTTGTGTTAGGAACAATTTTGTGAATTTCTCAGGGTATTTCCTAATGTTAGAAGATTTTATGGCTGTGTACTTTGTTATTATTATTCTTACCTGCTTTGTCCATGTTCTGGTTTCCGATGCTCTGGGATTAACAGTGAAAAAAACTCGTTGTTCGCGAACAGCTCGTATTTGGTTCGTCAAATAGTCCGTGTTCGATTCGTTCGATAAGTAAACGAGACAAACACGAATAATTTTTTTTTTCGTTCGGGTTGGTTAAACGAACCAAACACGAACAGTGATGTGTTCATTCTTGTTTGAATTGTTATTGTTTGAAATATAAAATATTTTTAAATAATTATATATATATATTTATATATATTAATATTAGGGCTATCAAACTGGCTCTTCGTTCGTGTTTAGCTCGTGTTCGACTTGTTCGTTAAGAAACGAACACGAATAGCGACTTCACAAACAATTTCGAACAAGAGTTTATTTCAAACAAACTAAATTTCAAACGAATCAAACACGAACACAAGTTTTGTTCGTTCGTGTTCAGTTCGTTTACACCCCTATGTGTAACACTTATATAACAGTTCATGTTCGGTTCATTAAATAGCTTGTGTTTAATTCATTCGCTAAGCAAATAAGTTGACAATTCTTTTACGCTTGATATATAAAAGAGCCAAACAAGAATAAAATATTGTCGTTCATGTTGGATTTGTTTTGATATATATATTTATCTATCTATTTTAAGAATATTATTTTAAATAATTTAATTGACTACAACGCTATAAAAGCTCTATAATCAATTAAAATTACTAATTAAAAATAAAATAAAAATATATTAAATTCTATTTAACGAATCTTTTAATATAAATAACGAGATCCTTAACATTTTAGGGTTGTGTGATTAGGATTGTCAAAATAGTTCGTTTTTCATGAATAACTCCTGTTCGACTTGATGAGCAAGCGAGCAAAAAACAAGCAAATTATTTTAGCTCGATATATAGACGAGCTAAACACGAACAATTTTTTTAACCGATTATGGACTTCCTCAAACTCGATTTATTTACACCAGTAATGACTGCATGCATAATTAAGATTGTCAAAACAGTTTTTTGTTTGCGAACAGTTCGTGTTCTGCTTGTTCAATATTTGGCTCTCTAAGCCGAACACAAATAAATTTTTGAGTTAGAAATATAAATGAGCTAAGCACGGACAATAATATTTTTTAACAATCTGTTAACAATCTGTTAACAATCTGAAGATGAGTTGAGCTCAGACTCAACATAGAATGGCATGCTTACACCCTAATATATTGCCTTTCTTCTGAAAGGCTGTAGGGTTAATTACATAAAAATTGAGCGGTATCAATGCAAATCTTCCAAATAAAATTACATTACCCGACGCTTCTATCAGCAAAGCTCGCCCGCCTCGCTTCACCCAAAACCATCGCCTGCATACCCTTTTTTCTCTTACTGTCCCCGAAACCCTAGGCAGTACAGTGGCGTCTGCAGCTTGCTGGGAAGGAAGATGAAGACGGGATCGCGGCGTACAAAGATCTCCGGAACTCCCTTGTCTCCCCTTTCCACTCTGATCCTATCCGACTAACCCTCGTATTTCTTGTCCTTCCTGCCAAGCCGCTTCGCCCTCTTCAGCTCCTCTAAATCCCGTAAATCCATCTTCGTGACGGATTTAAGGGGGAGTCTGGCTGCAAGTAGTATTTAGTAAACCTGAAAATCGTAAGTCCGTTAACCCTACTCCTGGATTTAGCGTTAGTAGGATTTGGGTAAAATTTTTTGGGGCGATTACATACAGGGCACCCAAAACTTTGCTATTTACAAATCAAGCACTCTCTTTCATCCATTGCTCAAATTATCACTCAAATATCAAAGGTCGTGATAAAACCACAACTCATATTTTTCATTTTGATCAAATCACAAAGGTTTGATCGTGAAACGCTTAAATAGACCGATTTCATAGTTCAAAAAATCACCTAGGTGCTTGACTTGTAAATTGCAACGTTTCTTGTTCTCTGCATGTAATTATCTGGTATGTATGTAAATCTTCCTAATATTTTTAGAGCTCAGCAAGATGAAAATAATGAGATGTTCTTTATTCTCTTCTCTGACTCTCGACTTCATATTTTTCACTTTTGTTTCCTGACATGGCCGGGAAATGTAATTTCTGTATGCTTGAAATTCCATCAAGAGAGGGAAATTTTGGTTGTTCGATTTGTAAATAGCTAGTTTCGGATGGTGTGTGAGGAACATTTTGGATGATCAAAAAATTTTGGGGACTGTAGAATTCCTAGGAAGTATGTTGATTCAATGAAAATGAAAATTCATAATGGCAGCCATCCATTTCATTCTTAGGAAGTGGTGACGATCGAATTCTTATCTTGAAAATTTTCATTTAATTGATAAATTCTATTTCTTGGTCTTTGTTGAGGGATGCAATGACGAATTATTGATTGATCTCAAGAAGGAATTTTTTATCGTAATGAAGCTATCGAGGATAGACTTATGAGCATGCAAGGCTGCTATTAAGCAGATCGCGTGAAGTTTAAATATTTAAGAATTCAGTGGTATGTATGTCAATAACCCTTTTTCTCGTTTTCCTTGCACTGGAGCTATTGAGGATGGGATGTTAAAGCGCCAAATTGCTATTTAGGTAAATATGAAAGTTTGGATGCGAGATATTTATATACATAAGAACTGTGCTACGTACTTAAATTTCCCTGTTATTTTGTTTAGTTTTTTATTCTTGTTCTATATTGGAAAAAAAATTTGCGATCGCAAAGCGTACGTAGCGCTGTGTACGTCATCCAATAGGATGTTGCCACATACGTATAACCTTCATGTAACCTACCTGTAACCTGCAAAAATAAGGAGGTTACAGAGAGATACAGGGAGGTTATAAGGGATAAAACACGGAAATACCCCTCATGTAACCTCCATGTAATCTGCTGGATTTACGTAGCACTGCGTACGCTTTACGTACGCAAATTTTTTTCTCTACATCAAGGGAATCGACGATGAAGCATCGATTGACTTTGAAATAAAGTTGGAATTTTTCCTTGTGCTGAAACTATTCAGGAGGGCTTGGGGTGAGGCTTTTCAGGCAACGCGTATAGACATGCAAGGTTGCCATTCAAAAGGGCGAACCAGGTTAAAGTTTAGGTGTTTTATATGTAAATACACAACAATTGGGTGATATGTATGTACAACAATTAAACAAACAACAACAAGCCTATATGAATCTTATTTCTCCATTGTGTTCTATTGAGTTTCATACTTTCATGTATTTCTAATAAATTAAAATCAATTTTTATACAAAATGCCTTGGTCTTTTTAAGTCTGCCTCTAACTTTCTTAACATAAGTTAAATTTAAAATATTTTTTAACCCAACTTGGTCATTAGATGGTCAACGTTTAATGTACCAAAGCATCTAAGGTGGCTCTCTCTAATCTTGTTTGCCACTGGAGCTACTCTCACCTTTCATGGATATATTCATTTCACATTTTGTCTCTAAGTGTAAAGCCACTCATTAGCCAAAGAGTTCTCGAGCATTTTGCTTCATAAAGCATTGCAAGTCTCACCGCCATCCTATTAAATTTTCTTCTAAGTCTAAGCAATACTGTTCTATCACACAATAGGCCTGATGCATTCCCCCACTTTATTAAATTTTTAGATTTCATTTCTTGTGAAGTGCAAGTATTTTTATGAATTTGGTGGTATGTTTGTGAATCCGTCACTTCTATTTTTTTAAGATTTTGTTTATTGTTCTTCATCGAGGGAAGTGATGATGAATCATTGATTGATCTTGAAATAAAGATGGAATTTTTCTTGCACTGAAATTCGTGATGATGGGCTGGGCGGAGGCTTCTCAGTCAACCCATATAGATATGAAGGTTGCCTTAAAAGAAAATGAACCATTTTAAAGTTTAGGTGTTTTGTAAATAAATACATAGGAATTGGGTGTTATGTATGTAAATACCCCAAAATAGATGCATAATAATTCAGTCTTATGTATTTATTGCCCCTATTTTATTTATTTTTTAGATTTTATTTATCGTGAAATTTAAATATTTAAGAATTCAGTTGTTTGTATATATATCCAGCATTATTGTTATTTTCTGATTTTGTTGCTTGTTCTTCATGGAGGGAAGTGATGATGAATCATCTATTGATCTTGAAATAAAGATAGAAATTTTTCGTTTCACTGAAACTATTGAGGATGGCCTGGGCGAAGACTTCTTAGGCAACCCATATAGGCATGGATGGCTGCCATTAAAAAAAGTGAACCATCTTAAAGTTTATGTGTTATGCAAATACAAAGGAATTGGGTGCTATGTATGTAAAAGTCCAAATTAGATACATGATAATTCAGTGGAATGTATGTTAGTCTCGATTTTATTTAATTTTTAGAAAGCATTAATGTTTAGTAATTCAATGCTATGTATGTAAATGCCCCATTATTATTTGATTAGATTTCGTTTCTCTTTCTCTTTATTGTGGGAAGCGATGATGAATCAACCATAAATCTTGAAATAAAGATGAAATTTTTCTTTGCATTGAAACTAATGAGGATGGCCTGAGTGGAGGCTTCTCAGGCAACCCATTAAGGCCTGCATGGCTACCATTTTGTAAAGTTGAGATTTTATATTTGTAAATACACAGGAATTGGGTGGTATGTATGTAAATGCCCGAAAATATATAATAATTCAGTGGTTGTGTGTGTATAGTCCCGATTTAATTTAATTTTTAGATTTAATTTTTTGTCCTTCATTTGGAGAAGCGATGGATTTTTTTTCTTGTACTTAAACTATGGAGGATGGCCTTGGCGGAGGAATTTTGAAGCAACCCATATAGACGTGCAAGGTTGCCATCAAATAAGGTGAACCACGTGAAATTTAGATACATCAGAATTCGGTGGTATGTATGCAAATCTCCTTTTTTATTATTTTATTTTTAGATTTCATTTTCTTTCCTTCGTTGAGAGTAGCGATGATGAGTCAGTGATTGACCTTGAATTGAAGATGAAAATATTCTTTGTGTTGAAATTATTGATGAAGGCATGGGAGAGGCTGTTCTAGCAATCCGTATTGACATGGAAGGTTGCTATTTAATATGTTGAACCATTTGATGTTTAACTTTGCACCCCTCAATTTATGACTATCTACAAAATTAATATTTCTTGTACATCCATTTGTTAGATTCCCATTCAAATATCAAAATTAACAACAAATCCTAACACTTACTTTCCAACACTGCATTCAAGGGAATATATATGTTACAGTGGTGTCTAGCCTAAGGTTAAATTTATCTTTTATTAGCCCAAGGGAAATTTAGTCTTTTATTATTTATTATTATTTGTTTTGGGCTTTTTAGTTTAGGGTTAGGGTTATGCATAAGATTATTATTGTGAATCTTAGCTTTAGGGTTTGGGAGAGAATTCTTTTCTCTCGAATTTTAGGAGTTGAGAGAGATCTAATTTTTATGTACTTGGATTGTGTTGTTTGTTGATCGTGTAATAAAATATATGGTGCCCTAATTTTTATGGAACTTCTGTGTGTTATGAAAAATTCAGGGCGAACAAAACGCAAATCCAGAAGAACAACACAGAGATTTAGGGTCCGTTTGGGGCAGCTTACTTGATGTGGTGGCGTTTTGAAAACGCACCTAGCCTGTTTGGGTAAACTGCGTTTTGACAGCTTATGCGTTTTTAAAACGCAGAAAACAACTTTTTCACAACGCACATATCTAGGTGCGGTGACAGCTTTCTGGCTACGGTCTTTTCCAAAAAAATAAAATTTTATAATAGCCACCGCACCTAGCTTATCAGCAGATTATTTTTAATCAGCTTATCAACAAATTATTCGATAAGCTACCGCTGCCCCAAACAGACCCTTAACGATGTTCGACAAATACATGCCTACGTCCTCGAGAGCAGAGCGGCGCATTTCACTATTTTAGAGGAGTTGCAAATTCGGTTCAAACATACCCATAAGATTTCACATCTATTTATAGATAAAACTCATGGATAAATTACTAACTCTCCCTCGCTCCCCCCAACCCACTAAATATGAAGAGACACACCTCTTCGACAAGAAAACTCCAACTACCGTTATATGAGCCACATACCTAACATTGTGCCGGCTCATATCAGTATATTTCGTATTAACATGAAGAATAAGTTTAGCTGCCACATTATTTCATCATTTTGATGACAAGGGATCATCGTCTTACAACTCGAGCAGAGATGAAATAGCTCCCTTTATGTTACTGCCACCTATTTAGTGCTGCCATTTTACGTTTGTGTTGTGAGCTCGGTTTCAGTTGGCCTGCAAAGCATGTCTGAAAAATTTTAACTAGCAATTGGTGTGTTTCTAGCAACACCACATTAATATTTCTTGTGTGAATATGACTAACTCGGACGAGGCTCTCTTAGCTAAGACTAATGGGAGATAATGGTCTGCTGATATGATATATAGCTGGTATAGTTTTGTTAATTGCATTTCATTAAAAAGATTGTATTTGGTGGAAGTTATTGCAAATGAGAAAAATGCCAAAATAGTCCCTTGACATTTTACATGATATCATTTTAATCATGGAGTCTATAAAATTGTCAAATTTGTTTGTTTTGCAGAGGACTGTTTCAAATTCCAAGCCCTATTTGATTGCTTCTAAACAGAAAACATAATTTTAAAAATGGTAAAATTGCTTGATTTCAGTATTTGGTTGGATGTAAATGAAGAAGCTAATGATATGTCCAGAGAAATGTTTGATCTTTTTTCCTGGCAAAGTCTAGTTTAATATTGGCCTGCTGATAATAGATATACCAATGCATTATTTATGTAAATATGAAAGTTTAGGTGTGATAAGGGTGTAAACGAGCCGAGCTTGCGAGCTTAGGCACGACTCATTTTAAGCTTCACAAAGTCTAGTTTAATATTTAGCGTTTTTGTGGGAATATTTGGATTTGGTTTTCTTTGGTTTATTACCCACCTTGTTGTTTTTATGAGAATTTATTTTCGATCAATTTGAGTTTCCCATACTCTCTCTCTCTCTCTAGCCGCCTTTGCTAAGCTTCACAATCTACTTGATGCTCTACCCCATTTACCAAGTTATTGTTCTTTAGAAACCAACCGGACTGGCTGTTTTGACAGATTCAAAATATAGAACAATAGCAATTTATTGTGGTGACTTGTCCTGGAACATCACTTTCCTATTTGTCAGATCTAAAAACTGTTTTTTTTTAAATTAGCTTTACTTCATATTTTCAACTCAACTAAATTATTTTTTGTGAACGGTTTAATTAAAATTACAAAACCATTTTATTATTTCTAAGTAGTTAATGAATTCTCGAATTGATTTTTGATAACACGTGAACCATATGTGTGGCCTCGGACTTGCTGAAAATGGACTTGTCATGTTGACGTATTAAATTTTGAAACCGATTTAACTTAAATAGCCTTTTATTAATACGAATTTATGTAATCCAGATGCTATTAAGTCCAGAATAGTGTTTGCTTCAGTTCAGGTTCAATCAAATTAAATTCATTTGATATATTTGCAATGCTATTTCAAGATTTAACTGCAATTGGTTTTCAAAGAATTTAAATATGAAAAACAAGGCTCGTACCACAATAAATTTTGAAAAATCTATAATGATTAAAAATTAAATATTGCAAGAACATAAAATCTACTGCAACTCGCATCCCTTTCTTGGACCTCAACAATCTTATAACTTAGTTTCTCAAGGCGCCTATTAGCTCCCACCTGCATTCTGGTACGATATCCCATGATATGGTTGGCTGCTTTTCTTAGCAACCCTAATCCAACACCATATAATCATCTTCTTCTTCAGATTCAGCAGAACCAGAACAATCTGTTTTAGTCGACGACGGACAGTGAGGTGATCACGTCAAATTTCTCCCTTTGGGATAGTGTGATGAGGGAAGCAGCAACGAGTGCCACACAGGTATGTTTTTCTTCCTAAGCTAAATCTGTTAAAACCACCTAAAAATCATACTGGATTTTTGTCAAAACGGAGAAAAAATTGGATTTATCGAAGCACTAGATTTAGCTTATCATTTTTTTTACTGGGTTTATGTTAAATCTAGCCAAAGTCTTATTAAAATTATGCTACTAAACACTACATTCGAGGGCATGATTTCGAATGGCTCACTCTGTTAGTTGTGCAAAAAGAAAAAGTTAGATTTGTGAGATGAGATATTCTTCACATCTTGCTGATATTTTTTCCCCTTTTTTACTCGCCATGGCCGGGAGACATAATTTCTGGTATTTGAAATTTCTAATATTTTTGTTTTACTGTTTTTTCTTTTCCAATATTCGATTCCGTAATCCTTTAAGTGACTTTATATAAGTGTGGGAATGGTGACTTTTTATTCTGCATAATGCATCTCGATTTATTTGGGGAAAGTAAAAGAAATTTGAAAGTGTTGGTATGCATGTAAACGTGCACCACATGGGCTTGCCCATGGTTTAGGAAAGGTATGCTGCCACAATTCACAGGGAGAAATTATTCTCCCCTAATTATCCAATATTGCATTTTTATTTCATTCCTTCTTATGATGAGGATTTGAATTTCCTTCCAATTGTATGAGGGTTAGACTAAGCTGCATACATTTGTTTTTTGTTTGTATTAGTTTAATGAGAAAATTAGAGTTTTTCCTCTAAGAAAGCTCCTCCTAAATTTCACAGAAAGTTTAGGTGTAAGATTCACATAAATTAGAATTGTGAGGTATTTAAATGCACCCAAAAAAAAAAACAGAGGTTTTAGAATTTCCAAAAAATTTTAGGATTATAGCGGGTTGTTTTCTGGAATGGCCAAGGCATCGAGGATGGCCTGGTGAGGGGGCTTTGCACTTCTCAGGCAACCCGTGCAGCCATATTATGATTTCAAGGATGTATTGGAAAATAATATATAGGGCTGTTTGGGATACTATTAAGCAGGAATTAGCTTCTGTTCCAGCAAATACATAGTTGGGATTTCAAGTCCCATCATTCATAGGATTTAACACTTTTTAGGTTTTGATCATCTCGAAATTTATTAAATCTGGGCTCTCGGGATTCACTTAATTCTACTTGGGTTTACTCTCTCTCTCTCTCTCTCTCTCTCTCTCTCTCTCTCTCTCTCTCTCTCTCTGTCTCTTGTGTATTTGTGTAGCGCTTTTCTTTGTTTGGCATGCTACTATTTTGGGTTGCCATTAAACAAGGTGAGCCATATGAAGGGTAAATGCATGATAATTCAATGGGTATGTATGTAAATCTTCTTTTATTTTATTTTTAGAATCCCATTCTTATTCTTCATTGCGGGAAATGATGATGAATCTTCGATTGACCTTGAACTTAATATGTAATTTTACTTTGAAGGGTAAATGCATACTAATTCAATGGGTATGTATGTAACTCTTCTTTTATTTTATTTTTAGAATCCCATTCTTGTTCTTTATTGCGGGCTGTGATGATGAATCATCGGTTGACCTTGAACTTAATATGTAATTTTACTTTGCTCTCAAACTATCGAAGATGGCAATGTGGGGGAGCTTTTAGGCAGCCTGTATAGACATGGAAGGCTGCCATTAAATAAGGTGAACTATGTGAAGTGTAAATACATAAAAATTATGTGGTATATATGTAAATTCTTCATTTTTTTTATTTTTATTTTTGGATTTTGTTTCTTGTTCTTATTGAGAGAGATGATGATAAATTATTTGATTGACATTGAACCAAGGATGGGGAATTTTTCATTTTACTCAGACTATCGAGGATATTCTGGTGGGAATTTCTCAGGCAACTCTTATAGACATTGTAGGTTGCCATTAAATAAAATAAACCATGTGAAGTTTAAATGCATAAGAATTCGGTGGTATGTAAGTAAATCTCCCTTTTTCATTTTATTTTTAATTTCTATTTCTTGGTCTTCGTTGAGGGAAGCAATGACGAATCATTGAATGACTGTACCTTAGATGGATAGATGGATTTTTTTCTTGTAATGAAACTATAGAGATGGCCTTATGGACATGCAAGGCCACTACTAATTAAAGCGAATTAGGTGAAGTTTAAATGTAATAATTTAGTGGTATGTATGCAAATGTCTCATTTTTTGTTCTTCACTGAGGCCAAGTGTTGATTAATCATTTATTGATTGATTTTGAAATAAAGATGAAATTTTTTCTTGTACGATCTATTAAGGATAGTCGAGATGGGAATGATTAGGTGGATGAGTGGCATCACACATAGAGACAAAATGCAAAATGAATATATCCGTGATAAGGTTGATGCAGCTCCACTGACGAATAAAATTAGAGAGAGTTGCCTTAGATGGTTTGGTCGCATTGAACGTCGACCATCTAAAGATCTGATTAGGAGAGTAGATGTTTTAGATTCAACTTATGTTAAGAAAGGCAGAGGTAGACATAGGAAGACTTGGGCTTATTGTATAAAAAATGATCTTAATTTATTAGAATTAAATGAAAATATGACACTAACTAGGACACAATGGAGAAAAAGGATTCATGTAGCCAAACCCATTTAGTGGGATTAAGGCTTTGTTGTTGTTGTATGGTCTATCGAGGATGGCGTGGGCGGAGGCTTCTCAGGCAACCTATATAGGCTTGCAGGGTTGCCATTAAATAAGGAGAACCTTGTTATATGCATAAGAATTCAATGTTATGCAGTTAAATCTCCCTTTTTATTTTACTTTTCTTCTTATTTCTTGTTCTTTGTTGAGAGAAGCGACGAATCAATGATTGACCTTGAACTAAAGATGAAACTTTCCTTGTTGAAATTATTGAGTATGGCATGTGATATGCTTCTGCCGACAACCCGGTGCAATATGATAGAACTAAACATGTGGAGATTGATAGATTCTTTATCAAGGAAAAGCTGAATAACGGGCTACCGGAGCTAAGTCGTGTAGCCATTGGAGAGCAAGTGGCTGATTGCATCACTAAAGGCCTTAGTTCATTAGATTTTTTTAGGTTATGTGACAAGATGGGCTTAGTGGATATCTTGTGTCCATCTTGAGGTGGAGTGTTGAGAATTGGATTTTATTTAGGTCCTATTGGTAAAAAGGAAATATTTAAGGAATCTAGGGGTTTATTTGTAAAACTTTGTAATACCCTATTTATGCCCATGTTATGAATGAAAAGATCAGGTTTTGAACAATTCTTTTTTTTTAATTGATCTTCACCTTGTTAAATAAATATCTATTTATAGAGTTGGATTTTTGTTCTCAAAAAGGAATGAAAGAGATCGGATCCCCCTCGAATGCGGGAGGTTATCTCTATTTATAATGCTTGATATGGCTTCTCCTCACCCCATTGGGTTACAAAACAATAATATTAAATGATTTTAGTATAGTACGTGATCAATCAATGAAAGGTTACAGTGATTTGGTTTTCATTTTTTTTTTTAAAGTCAATTGCTTGGTCTGCATTGAGGGAAGTAATGAAGAGTCATTGATTGATCTTGTACGTAATATCAAATTTTTTCTTGTAATGAAACTATCAAGGACGTCCTTATGGACATCAAACCTGCTAATTAAATAAAGGTAATCATGTGAAGTTTGAGTATTTAAGAATTCAGTGGTATGTATAAACCTTCCCTTATTATTATTTTTAGATTTCATTTCTTCTTCAATGAGTGAGGCGATGATGAAGCGTCGATTGGTCTTGAAATAAAAATGGAATTTTTCCTTGCACTGAAACTATTGAAGATGGCTTGGAGGAGGGCTTGCCAGGCAGCCCATATAGAAATGCAAGGATGCTGTTGAATAAAGTGAACCATGTTAAATTTTAGGTGTTATATGTGTGTGTGTGTGTTTTCCAAGATTTCATTTCTTTTCCTTTTGTGAGAGAAGCGATGACAAATCAATAATTGAAGAGCTAAAAAAGTTGAAATTCTTTTTTGTGTTGATAATAAGGATGGCCTGGGGGAGGCTTCTCTGGGAACCGTATAGACATGCAAGGTTGCCATTAAATATGGTGAACTATATGATGTTTAAATACATAATAATTGCCATTAAATATTGTGAACCATGTGATGTTTAAATACATAATAATTCATTGGTATGCATCTAAATCTTTTTTTTTTAAATTTTATTTTGGGTTCTATTTTTGGATTTTATTTCTTGTTTTTCATTGAGGGAAGTGATCACGAAGCATCCTTTGAATTTAAATTGAAGAAGGAATTTTTCTTTGTATGGAACTTGCTGAGGATGGCTTGAGGGAGGCTTTGAAGGTACCTTATGTAGACATCCATAGATGCTGGTAAATAAGGTGAACCATGGTAGACTTGCTCAACATAAATCCAATTTGATTATCGGAAGTCTTGGTATCACTTCTTAAACTATGCAATTACCTTCTCTCATAATTTTAATGTATGAGACATTAATTTAATTCCTCTTATAATTTGCACACTCCCTTTTAGTCTTAAAAATGAGGACCAAAATACTCTTCATTCACTCCTTAGACATATTTTTAGTTTTTAAAATAATATTAAAGAGTTTAGTAAGCCAACATTCTCCCAGTTCTCTTTAATATATTTAAAATTTAATTGGCATATAATCAGTTCCTATTGATTTTTCACTCTTAATTTTCTTTAAAGCGTCCTCAACTCCTTTGTTACTAATGCGATGATAAAAATAAAGAGTTTATCAAAATATCTCACCCTTCTACGTTGAATACCTTCTTCTAACAAAAATATTTTTTGATTTCATCTTTAATACACTTAAATTTTTATTTCTCTTTTCTCTTTTTTTGATCAAGTTTATACATATATTTTTAATCTCTTAATTATCTAATATATAATAAAGATCACTAAAAGTAAAATTCTCAGCGACACAAATTGTTCTCTTAGACTCCCTACGGGTCACTTTATATTTTCCCAGTTTTATAAGCTTTTACATTTAAACTAATTTTTATAAAAAAATTTCTTGTATTTTGTATTTTTTTTTCACATTATTATTCCACCACAAAGTATTTTTATTTAGAAAAATTTTTCTTTTGATTCTCCAATTATATCTTTTTTAACTTGTTTAATAGTGATTGTTACTTTATCCTACCTAGAATATCTGAAAACTTAAGATGGATTTTTTTCTTGTAATAAAACTATCGACATGGCCTTATGGTCATGCAAGGCTTCTACTAAATAAAATGAGCGTGAAGTTTAAATAAAAGAATTCAATGATATGTATGTAAATGCCACATTATTATTTTTGTAGATTTCGTTTTTTTTTTCTTCATTGATGGAATCGCTGATGAATCATTGATTGATTTTGAAATAAAGATCAATTTTTTCCTTGCGCTGAAACTTTTGAGGATGGCCTGGGTGGAGGCTTCTCAGGCAACCCTCAAGGTTGTCAGTAAATAATGTGAACCATGTGATGTTTAAATATATATGAAATAAGTGATTCTTCCTTTCATTTTTTTTTTAGATTTTTTTTCTTTATCATTAAGGGAAGCAATGACGAATCATCGATTTACTGTGAATTGAAGATGGAAATTTTCTTGTACTAAAATTATTGGGATGGCTTGAAGGATGCTTCTCAGACAAACATGTATGGGGACATTCTAGGATGCCAGTAAATAAGGTGAATCGTGTGGAGTTTCAATACATATGAATTCAATGGTACGTCTGCATTATTTTTTATTTTATTTTTGAATTTTATTTCTTGTTCTTCATTGAGGGAAGAATGAAGAATCATGAATTGACGTTGAACTAAAGATGGACCTTTTTTTTTTTTTTGGTATTGTAACTATCATAAGGTTGCCATTAAATAAGGTGAGCAATGTGAAGTTTTTATTACATAAGAATCAAGTGCTATGTTTGTAAATGTCCCGTTTTTTGTAGATTCCATTTCATTTTTTTTTGAGGGAAGCATTTAGGAATCATTGATTGAACTTAAGCTAAAGGGATTTTCCGCTGTTTTAAAACTATCGAGGGTTGGTGGACTGGGGGAATGCTTTTCCGGCAACCTGTATGAAGATGTGAGGCTCTCCTAGCTAAAGATTAATGGGAGACCAGAGCCTGCTGATATGCTATGTGGCTGTTAAAATTTTGTTAATTGCATTTCATTAAGAGTATTGTATTGCAGGGTGTTGTCACAAATGAGTACAACAACAACAACAACAACAACAAAGCCTTAATCCCACTAAGTAGGGTCGGCTACATGAATCCTTTTTCTCCATTGCGTCCTATTTAGTGTCAAATTTTCGTTTAATTCTAATAATAAGATCATTTTTTATGCAATAAGCCCAAGTTTTACTGCGTCTACCTCTGTCTTCTTAACATAAGTTGTATTTAAAACATCTACTCTCCTAATCGGATCATCAGGTGATCGACGTTTAATGTGACCAAACCACCTAAGGCAACTCTCTCTTATTTTATCCGTCACTGGTGCAACACCAACCCTATTACGGATATATTCGTTACGCATTTTGTCTCTAAGTGTAAAGCCACTCATCCACCTAATCATTCTCATCTCGGCAACACTTAATATTATGCTTCCTTTTAAAGGCCAACATTCAACACCATAGAGCATTGAAGGTCTCACCACCACCTTATAAAATTTTCCTTTCAGTCTAAGCGGTACTTTTCTATCACACAATAGGCCGGACGCATTCCTCCACTTCAACCAACCAACATGAATTCTACTATTAACATCCCCATCTATATCACCATCGCTTTGAACAATGGACCCGAGGTATCTAAATCGTTCACACCTTTTAATAATTTGATCACCCAAAGTTACACTTCTGTCACTAGACCTACTATTACTAAAATTACAATCCATGTATTTAGTTTTAGTTCTACTCAAACGAAGTCCTTTAAACTCCAATGTAGACCTCCATAATCCAAGTTTTTCCTTGACTTTTTCTCGTCTTATCCACAAGGAGGATATCATCAGCAAAAAACATACACCAAGGTACATCCTCTTGTAAATGCCTAGTAAGACCATCCATAAATAAAGCAAAAAGATATGGGCTGAAAGCCGATCCTTGATGTAAACCAACAGAAACAGTAAAATATTTGGTCAATCCTCCTTCAGTTCGAACACATGTTATCACAAATTAGTAAGGTGCCAAAATAGTCCCATGACTTTTTATATAAGGTCCTTAGTCCGAGAGTATAAATGTTCTTAATTAGTTCTCAGACTTTTTAATTTGGGGTTGAAATAGTCCTCAGTGATCTGATTACTTTGCAGGGAGCTATTACAAATCCATGAAGAGGCCTATAACTTGCTTGATTTTAGTATTATGTTTGGATGTAAATTGAAGAGGCTGGTAGTATGACCAGATGAATGTTTAATTTTTTATTTCTTGGCACGTTCAATATGGGCCTACTGATAAGAGAGGTATGTGACTATCAATTTTTTGTGAATTGCTTCATTAAGGGGACTTATTGCACTGACATTTATCTATTTATCCTGAGAACTGTCGAACTTTTGTGAATTGCTTGACCATTTACATGAGGTCATTAAACTTGTTCTAAACTGCATAAAATGTTGGCTGCTCTTTGCAGGGAGTTACAGAAACCTTCGAGGGCCTCATTTGTGTGCTTGTAAACAGAATACACGTTCGATTATACAAAAAGTGCTTGTTTTCACTATTTGGTTGGATGTAAATTCAAGAGGCTATGATGATAATGTAAAAGGATTGTTCTTTCACTTTTCGGCAATAGTGGTTTTAATGGCCACACAAATTTTTGCAAGGGCTTGAAATGGAATGACATGGAAGATTGGCAGAAGCCACGCTCAGCCTGTGGTGTTAATTATCAGTTGTCTCTTTCATTTTCATGTTTCCAAGGTTCTTTGGAACACGATAATTTTAGGGGCTGTCTGGTAAAGGATTTAGCGCAGGATTTAATCTATGTTCTGCTCGACGGCTATTTGGGACTATTGAAATCATCGGATCTACTAAATCAATATTTTGCCCATATTTCGGCATAAATCCTGGATTTAGTAAAATCTACTATTCCGCAGATTTAGTAAATCTGGGAGACGCCCAAAGAGAAAGAATGAATGATGCGAACAAGCTTACCTTCCTCAATTGATTCAGGAATCGGCAGAAAGATGGCAATTTTTGTGGTCTCTATATGCCGCGATTCCTTTGTTGCCTTCCCTACTAGCTTTAAATGAGACTGTATTGTGAGGTTTCAGTCACGAAGGCAATGTTCTTTGAGCAAAATCTGGACAGGGGAAGTGATGTTGGCGTGGGTTATGAGCAAAGAAGGGAAAAGTAGGGCTTTCAATTTGGCTCGTTGTTCGCGAACAGCTCGTGTTCGGCTCTTTAAGCAGCTCATGTTAAGCTCGTTCGTTAGCGGAACACGAACTAATTTTTAAGCTCGAAATGTAAATGAGTCGAACACGAACAACAGTTTGTTTGCTCGTGTTTGGCTTAAATTGGCTCGAAATAAATAAATAAATAAATACATAATAAATATTCATAAAATTTAATATTATAAATTATAATTAATTAATATTTTAAAAAAATAAATTAGCATATTTTATAAAATTAAATGCTATTATAATATATAATAAATTAATAATAATAATATATCAATATTACTTATTAAATATTATATATTTATTTAATAATATAATATTATTTATATAATTATAATATATCTAATAATCAGAAAAACTATAATCGGCCTCTCGAATCCCCATTCTCCTCTCTAAATTTCTCGGGTTCGGCTGCATGTCCCGTTTCCTCTTCTACTTTCCACCGTCTTCTCTGATCTCTCAAAGCCCTTTCGGTCACGACGGGGTAGGGTTTGTTTTCCGCGTTCTTTTGCTAATATCTACTTCTATTCTCCTCGGATAGTCAGTGTTGGCTCGATTGCTCGGTATTCTTGCTTGGTTACTCGATATTCTTGCTTGGTTGCTTGTTTGGCTACCCGGGTGTTACCTCTGAGTATATTTTCTCTAATATTTCATATTTATCTTTGGCTTCGCCTCTTATCTTAAATTTCTTGTAGATTTATCAAAATTTTTTGAATGAAACCTAGTTTTGTAGGGTTTTGGTAGTGAAATCTCGCATATTGCATCTATACCTGTATTTTTTATGGATGAGATCTGATATATCAGTTTTGTTATGAATTTGTGCGGTGATTCATACAGGTTTAAGCGTATGTGTTGTAGTTCGGCTATTGCCTTTTGATCATAATTTTTTCTTTTTTTATGGATAACTTTGTGAAAAACTGAAGAATACAATGCTTCTTTCCTTTAGTTTTTCAAAACAATAACATCTATTTTCTATAGTTTTTTTGAACTTTATCAACTTCACTTTGGTAGTTTAGGGCATGCATCTTTTTGTAGTGCATGTACATGGATGTATTATTCTCATTCCTCCAAAGCATAATGCTTGAGTTTATGCATGCTAAAAAAATAACTTGATGCTCATAGGGCTCCACTTAAAGCTTTAACTTGGCTTAACTTGTTTATGAACAAAAGTGTGCAAGCACATCAAGCTGTGTCTAAGAAGTGAGAATGAGTCATCAACTTATCTCTTCTTTACTTTCTCCTACTGTGATGTAGTTCTCAAAGGATGGGTTACCTTGGACATCTCTCTATTTCTATGCTAGATATGATTCATATCTATATTAAAATGACATGTACATGACTTATGAGAGCCTCAAATGCTATGAGAAGATGTTTTTCTTATCTAAAATGTTTTATAAGACTCTGTCATCAACTATATTTCTCCCTCCCTCCCTCCCTCTCTCCCTTTATCTAAAATGCTATACAAGAAGTACTGAATAGTTTCTTTATTGTAGTATAATAATATGATGCAAAGACTGATAACTGCGAAGACTGATAAGAAGTTTTGAATAGTTTCTTTATTGTAGACTAATAGTATGCCGCAATGACTGATAGCCAAGTATTGAATAGTTTATTTATTGGCACTTAATTTTAGGAAGGTTAGTCATGTGCATCTGCAATAGCACATGTCCATTGTTGTTAGATATTCATGTGTAAATACAAGGTTTTTTGCAACTTGATAGACAACCCCTTTAATGCAAGGGCTAGTAGCTACTGTTTTCTATTAGATTCTTCTTTTTTCCATTTTAAAGAGTAAAAACAGAGCTGGATTCAATAAAATTCAGTTATAATGGTCATGTTATTATGCATCTTTTGTTGTACCCTGCACTATTTTACATCGAATCAGATTTGAATGCTATGTTGTTACACCTCTTACGATATTAGTTTGACGGCATCCTATAAATAGAGAGTTTAGAGTAGACGCTTCATTGTTAATATCTCTTGAAAGGGTATATATTTATGATTGGTTCAAATGACAATAAGACATCTGATAGGCGAACTTGCTTTTATCTTTTGCACTTTCCTGGTAGATGTCAATATTGAGAGTTAATGAGCGGTGATCATCGATGGCCATGTTACACATCGGTAGTCTGTACGAGTTAGTGTCTCCTAAAAGCTATTTGTGCTAGAGTTGCACAAGATGTATGTTTCTCTATGTGAGTAGAATGAAAAATGTGGTATTCTCTTTTATTTGGTTATGTGCTTTTTAGAGTTTTGCCATGTAAAGTAAAGCCTAATTTTAGTTCTAGTGAGGTTATTTCCATTTACCTTTGCTTTTTGCCTTTTATTTGATGCATTCATAGTTCGTGACTTACTATGTACAACCCGATAATCAAGCTTGTGCAAGGTTTTGTGGTGTGTTGATGTTTCCCAACATGGGCAAGGCTGTTGATGCAACTGTTTTAAGATGGTAAATATAAAAAGTTGCCTAAGATGATTATTCTTACTCTTAATTTTGGAAGGCAACACAAGTTTGCAACCATTTTAAGATTGTAATATAAAAAGTTGCCTAAGATGATTATTCTTACTCTTAATTTTGGAAGGCAACACAAGTTTGCAACCATTTTAAGATGAGAATATAAAAGTTGCCTAAGATGATCATCGTTACTCTTAATTTTGGAAGGCAACACCTGTTTGCAACCATTTTAGGAGAATTAGGTGGTATGCATGTAAATACCTCTTTTTTCTTTATAAGTTTTTTTGAACTTTATCAGATTCATTTTGATGGTTATGTTAGCCAACTAGATTGGCATGCTGCTGAAACGACAGTCAGAGAAACGTTAGAATTTTCAGGTCGATGTCAAGGAGTGCGAATAAAATATGGTAAAATTTATAATATCGAAAATTGAGTTGTTTTTCTGTAAATGTGTTGTTGAACATGATCTTTGCACTAGATATGCTCACGAAGCTTTCCAGAAGGGAGAAGAATGCTGGGATTAAGCCTGCTGAGGCTCTTTATATATTTATGAAGGTATGTGGCTGCAGATGAAAACTTTTCATTTATTATTAGATTTTTTGGCTAATTTAGAATAGTTTTTTTTTTTTTCCTAGGTTAAGCATTAGCTTTGGAGGGAAGCAGACCAACCTCGTAGTAGAATATATAATTAAGGTAAGAAAGTTCTTTAATCATATGCTTTTTATATTTTACTAAAAATGTTTGATCGGCGTAAATCCAATTGATTAAAAGCTCACTTATTTGGTTGTCAGTTTCTTAATTTTGTAGTCTATTGGGGTAATATCATTTATATTTGAAACCGATATCAGGAACCGGATATTCGAACTAATTAGAATTTATCCAAGGGAATCAACTATACTTATAAACTGTAACTTCAATTCAGTGGGAGCGCAGGGAATATTTAATCTCTGCTAATGTGAAGCACAATTCTATGGCTTCATTCTTTGAACTGCCGTAATTATCCCAATTTTTGTATGGAAGAATGTAAAATTGAACTTGTCGTTGAACAAACTGTAGTTGTTGCTTAAATAGCTTGAATGATTTCGAGAATGATTATAATTTGTATCCAATTTCAGTATTCTGCTGTTACATTTCTTACAACTCATTTTTCTGTATTTTCTTGGGTCCAAACTGCTGTTCGCGAATCGTATATATATATATATATTGTATGGTCAAAATTTGTATGGTCAAAATATAGCAGCTTTCTTTGATGGGAAATTTACACACATACCACATTTGTTTTAACACCTACAATTTGTTATTTATGCTTATTACACCATGGTTTTAAAAAACTTTGAATTAATTCTTGGGTCCAATTTCAGTATTCTGCTTTTACATTGTTTTATGTATTTCATTCTCTAATGGTAATTTTGCTCTATTTCAGGTCACCGGAATTCTCTGCGGCGGTTCCTCCGTTTCCAAATCTCTCCAATTATCATTGCATCGTCAATCATAAATAGCGAAGAATTAATTCAAAGTCGTCGTTTAAATTTCATGTATTTTTTATTTTTTTTAGGTTTATATCAAATATTAAATGTAAATTTTATTAAAATATTCAATATAATTATTTTTTAGATTTTAATTTTTATTTGAGATTTTATTTATATTTTTTTACAAATTAAACTTCTTATTTTGTAAATTTTATTTTTAAAATAATATTAATATTTTTATTGCGTAAAATTTTCTATTCAATTTTAGTTCATAAATTTTTTTTAGTTAATAAAAAGTTTGCTCTTAAAAAATTTGTATATAAAATTATTAATTAAGTTTATAAAATAATAACTTTTTATATTAATTTTATATAACGAGCTAATTTGTAGTTGAACACGAGCAAAATACGAACAAATTTTTTTTTTAAGTTGAACACGAACATTATTCACAAGCTATTTCGGATACAAGTTAATTTCGAACGAGTCAAGTATGAGCCATGCTTCACTTACATCCCTAGGGAAGAGGTTGATAGGTTGGTGGTTTGAATTTAGTTTTTTTTTATGATTTTTCAATAATTTAATTACTTATTAAAATTCGTACATTATCAAATTAATGGTTTTTCAATAATTTAATTACTTATTAAAATTCATATATTATCAAATTAATTATAATCAGATAATTTATATGTAATTATTTGATATTAATAAAATTTAATTGATTCAATAAATTTTCAAGTAATTTTTAATTATTATAATAAATAGTTAATTAATTATTATAATAAATAGTTAATTAATTATTAATTGATAATTGTTAAATTATAACTTAATAAATAAATAGTTTAATAAATTTTTCATTAATAATTAGTTCAGTGAATAATCTATTATTAATTAGCTTAAATAGGAATAAAATTTAAATTGAATTCAATTAAATTAATATTTAATTTTTATTGTTGTAATAAAATAATCAAACATTAATTATGCTTTTGTATTCTAACAAGCGTAACAGATTTTTAAATCCTGGCAGAAGTTATTAAACAGTTTTAGAGGATATAACTAAATTTATTAATTACATTGCCAAATAGATTGATTCACTAAATTCAGATTTACATTATTTAGAAAATCCTAATAACTTTTATCTCAAAACATACCCTTAGTCAAATTTTAGTTTTTGAAATATTCAGTTTATTCTTACTTCCATCATATTTTGTTTTGTTGACTTCTTTTTTGTTCAACAAGTAAATTGTTTCATCATAAAGTTAGTGTTTCATGATCTTACACTTTCAAGACTGCCTTTTGTTGTTTAGGCTTCTTATTATTGCCATCTCCCCAAGAAACCACATGGAAAACTACTCTCTTAACATTGGCATAACTTTGCCTCATATCTAATGGAGTTCAATTTTGCATGATTGTATTTAGTGCTATTTATATAAAAATAATCTTAATTTATTAGAATTAAATGAAAATAAGATACTCAATAGGACGCAATGGAAAAAAAAAATGTTTCATGTAGCTGACCCCACTTAGTGGAAAAAAATTGCGTACATAAAGCGTATGAGCGCTGCGTACCTCCAACATGTTACATGGAGGTTACATGAGGGGTATTTTCGTGTTTTATCCCTTGTAACCTCCTTATTTCTGCAGATTACAAGTAAGTCACATGAAATTTATAGGTACGTGACAACCTCCTATTAGATGACGTACGCTACGCTGCGTACGTTTTACGTACGCAAATTTTTTTTCCACTAAGTGGGTTAAAGGCTTGTTTGTTGTTGTTGGTGTATTTAGTGCTATTTGAATCCTTCCAACTCTTCCACACCATCATGTTGAATGTATAATTTAAATTACTTTTCCTTTTTTTTATTTGGTATGCCTAGCTTGGTAGAACGATCCAATATGCAGGTGTTGGCAGAAGTATAATTAGTAGAACAATCCATTTAGTGCATCAGCTCCTCTAATATTACTAGATTTAGATGATTAATGACAACTATACTTTTCATTGAAGCCTTCTTTACATTTTATCACTTGCATTTTTCCTCTTTTTCTTGCTTCTAAAAGAGAAACCCCGTTCTTCCTTCTCATGACATAGTTGCTTGTTTTATTTATTTTTAGTAGTATCGTCTCTAAGCTGGTGTTGACTTGTCAATGATTGCACTACTTAAAATTATTGTTAATTTGGTTTGGCTTACTTAAAGTCCGTTTGGGGTAGCTAAAACTTATTGGAATAATCACTGTTCAGCTGATTAAAAATAATATGATGATAAGCTTGGTGCGGTGGCTATTATATATTTTTATTTTTTTAGAAAAGTTAGACCGTAACCAGAAAGCTGTCACCACACTTAGATAGATGTTGTGTGAAAATGTTTTTTCAACTTTTAGAAAATGCATAAATTGCCAAAACATAGTTTAACCAAACGAGTTCAAATCCGTTTTAAAATCTACTGCATGTTAAATAAGTTCGCCCAAATGGTCATTAATCTCAAATCAATTCATTTTAGTGGTGTCTTGGAACATCACTCTCCTATTTGTCATATCTAAAAACTATCTTTTGGTAACTAGATTTTATTATTCATGATTTCCATCTCAACAAAATTATTTTAAGTGAACGTTTTAGTTGAAATTACTAAACCATTTTATAAATTTTGGGACTTAAAATTGCCTGTGACATATGATTACTAATTATGATTATTGCTGCTATTGTATGAGACATAGCACCTGTAAGAAGTATGAACTGAGACAAGTAGCAGGCATAGGTTTATATAATTCTCTCTATACAAAATAATAATATAAAGTAATAACAGAACAATGAATCCAATTGCTCTTCCTAGCTGGCACCTATTTATGAAATCCTTAAGATAAATGATTGCTATTTTGTATTTAATATATCAGCAGAGCACTCAGTATGTTGATACTTATATTTTCAGCAATTTAAGCACAAATTAAATTAAGTTACGTTAACCCTGGCTATACAGTTTCTGTTAGCAAATTGGTTATCCATCAGCTTATTTTGATAAGTTATTTGTTTTGTTGCGTACTTCCAAGGCATAATTTTGATCATCTTCTTGTTTGGGATTAAGTTGCCAGTACAGATCACGAGTATGTTGTTCCTATTGTATTTTATGATATAATTTTAATTAGGAGTAATTTGGACTTTTGGTTTTATTTACTTGTATGTCTTAGCTCTCCATCAGACAAACTTAAGGGCTTATGAGGATTGAATGGTGAGAAGTATTGAGTTGTAACCCCAAGTTGTTTTTCTCTATCCCATCTGGTGTCGGTGAAAGCTTTCTCTCTGTGGAATAAGCGAATCGACTTAACGCCGAACCATATAAATCTTTTGAGTTTGATTGTTATTATGTGAATTTGTATTCTTTCGTATGTTTTTCTCATAAAAATTAGTATTAGTTAGAGAGGAGAAAAGAATGCGATCTTCATTGGCTCCACATTGAACAAATGGAGTTGCATCATACATCTTGGGAAGGAAAGGAAGGCAATTCGTGAATAGTAAAATTTCAAATGGAAAGTTTTTTAAAACCAGAAAGAAATTTCCTTTCGGAAAGAGGAATAAAAAAAAAAGAATTTTCTTTTAAAGAAATTTAAGAAAAAAAAGGATTTCAGAGATGAAAGGGATTTTTTTTCTTCATTTGATTTTTTTTTTCTCTTCCTAGGTATTCTGCTAAAGAAATTTGTTTAGGAAAAAATTCCAATAGTGAGTGATAAATAATTACACGATGTCAGCTCCTTCAACGTCCATTATGACAGTGGAAAAGTCGATTTATCATGCGTTTACGCATCTCGTCAAAATCGATATGACGACATTTAACGACAAATGAAACTTTAGAATGTGGTCATGTAGGTGATGGATACCTATGTTTTCTGAATTTGAAGAAAGTCCTGGATAGTGAGGAATGTCCTGAAGACATGTCAGAGAGAGATTAGTTGTAGTTAAACCAGAGTGCTTGTGGCTTGATTCGAAATTTCTTAACATAGAAGATAAATTTAGGGTCATGATTGAGACTTCTACAGAAAAATTATGGAGAATGCTGGAGAATACATATCTAATGAAGAGCATGGAGAACCTTCTCTACATAAAATGTCGACTCTACAGATTTCAGATGACATGGGAGGTTATTATTGATGAGCACTTGAATGACTTCACAAAACTATTAGTATTAAATTTGGATGTGAAAGTTGGAGTTGAAAACAAGATGTTTCTTCTGTTGAATTCGCTCCCATATGAGTACAAAACCTTCACAATGACACTCATGTGAAGGTGGTCTTCAATTATGATGAAATGACTACAACGCTGTTGAATCATCAGTTTTGTCAAAGGGACAAGGAGTCCGCAAAAATAAAATCAGTTGAAACACTTACAGTTAAGCGTGACAGATCTGAGAAGAAGAAGAATTCGACAAAGAAAACTGGCAATCACGACATTTCTAAAAAGTGAGGCAAGTCTCATGGGAGCAGTCTTCCGAAAAATCAGTGTACTTTCTATTTAGAGACTTATCATTGAAGGAAAATTTGTCTGAAACTAAAGAAGAATGGACATGAAGTAGCATCTGGGGCTAAGCCAATATCAGTGTAGAAAGATGTGAAGAGGTGGATTCAGATGTATCGTTATCTACGGTTGTCGATCGTTTTAAAGTGAATGTTTGATTTAAATTTAAAGTATATATATATATATATATATATATATATATATATATATAATTTCAAAAATATTATTTTAATTTGAAAATATGAAATCAAACTGATCTCATGCAGTAGTTTAGATAAACGAGCACGCTATTACAAGCAATGCATCTATCCCGATGAATAGACACACTACTTGATGATATGACTTAATTAAATAAAATATAGAATTTATGACATTCATTTGGTCTGTGAACCATATATATTGGCCAATAAGTTCCTCTATTTAATACAAAAGATTAAATAGAGTTTATATTACCTGAGTTCTAAAGTTCCATATAGAGGCAAGCCCCTATAGTTAATTACATTCTAATTGACAGAAGTCACTTAAGAAAACTATAGATAAAGATCAATGGTTTTGCTCTCAAGAATTTTAAAGTTCAAGATTTTCAAGGATGGACCTGGAAATATCAAATGAGATAGGATCAAATTGGAACAGTCTTTTTGGAATCCAAGGGAGTGAAAGGTATGGGATTTCACAAACCCGAGAGAGAACCTCTGGTGACTTCCCAGACTATCCTATTGTTTGGCTTTGATTTTAGAAATTATTCATTCTTTCAATCCTACCAATTTTATTTGTTTATGACTTATGTTCGCATAATATTGTTTATGCAATTAGTTTGGAAGATAGGAGAACTTATGTCATATCGAACAAATTCAATAAATTCAACTGAATGAATTCAATACTTTCATTTAGACCGTGAGAAAATCTCGTTAGCAGCCATATGCTGCCTCATCCGAGGGATTCCCGATCATCCAAATACACATTTTAATTTAGTTCAATTCGTGTTTTTTTGTTTTTTTTGTGACTAAATTTTGAGTTGTCTTATATTTTGATTGTTGTGAATTGATTTTTATCATGCAAGTTGAAGTAGAGTAGTGTAAATTGCAATAAAGATAAATATGTACCTGGCAGTCTTCGAGTGCATCTGCTGAGAGTTTAGCATTCCAAGCAGTTATAGCAGAAAATAAAGCTCAATGATTTAAATTCAGTGATGGAACCTACTTCATAACTTGGTGGGTCCCTAAAGTGTGTTAAGGATGATTTTCTTGAACAACGAACAATGAAATCCAATTGTCCTTCTAAATATCCCATTAGGCTGAGAAAGTGCTTGGGGCATGACCCTGAACATCTTTTCAAAACTTTTGGGACCGTTTAGAGTTCATTTGGTTTCATTATTAAGTTCAATTAGCGACTCATATTCAATTAGGGTTTATTAATAGTATTTTAATCCTTGCTCAGTGAACTTAGATGTTTTGTTATCACGTGAGTGGGGTAACATTCATTTGATATTTCATTTATGAGTTATGTGACTGAAAGCCTCTAAGGGTAAATTGAGTTATTAGGGGACATATCCAATTTGATTGAGGTTGGGCCAGTAGTGTTTTCAAAATGTTCGTAAATGATTTAGTTTTTCTTTTCTAATCCTCAATAATTGAAATTCTTGATTAAGTCTAGCTCACTATTAAGCCCTTAGGACTTAATGGGTAGATTTGTAATTTTTAGGAATGTTAGTTTAAGATGTTATTTGATCTTTATCAAAGATTGAATCATCATCCAAATACCAATTAAGGGTATTAGATTAGTGAGTTATTAACTTCCAAAGTCAAGCCCCTAATTGTAGGATCATCTAATTTGATAAACTTCCCAATTATAATAATATAAGAAATTATAACTTTATCTTTAATGTGGAAAAGAGGTAATTTGGTTTCTACCTCCCAGTCCCTATGTTTCAATCATATAAGAAGTTTAATTAAGATTGTTCATTGTCCATTTATCCTTTGATTAGGCCTAAACATTAATTAGGGCTTAGATTCAATAATTATCATTTTGCTCTTTTAGGCTTATTCCCTCATGCCTTTTTTAAATTTAACTCAAATAACTTTTAAAATTTTACGTTACCCCACTCATGGTTCAATTAAAATATTGGAGGAGAAAATGTAATTTTCAGATTTTTATTTTATTTTTTATACTTATTTTAATTCAAAATGAGGCATTTTCAAAGTTAATTCATTTAATGAACCAAAACAAATTATCTGTTCAAAAGAAAATTTTTGGAGGTTCACCTAAGTTAGATGATCACTTAAGCCAATTTTATTTTAATTATTAAAATGTTTTCTTGGTTTTGAGTATTAATTAAATATAAAACATTATTTAAATTTAAAATTAATTTTTATACATTTCTTAAATCTCTCTAAAGTCGGGAAAATCAAAGAAATAAATTTCATATTTCAGTAATTTTTCTTTGATTTATTGAAATTATTTTAATGCAAAATTAAGGAAATTTCATTTTTAGTCTTTAAAAAATATTTTAAGTCTTTAAAAATTAATATTTTGACTTATAAAATTAGGAAAATTATTTTAATTACTCCTAAGTGATTAAAAGAACAAATATGACATTTTGATGAATTTTTATATTTTAGTGATTTTTATGATTTTTAATTAATTTTAAATTATTTAAATATTAGAATATAGCTTAAAAATGAAATATTTATTGTAATTCCAGTTTTATTTTTTTTTAATTTTGTTGTTCATAAGGAACTCCCAAAACCATTTTTGTTATTTTTTTTACTTATATT
Source organism: Papilionanthe hookeriana x Papilionanthe teres (assembly GCA_022702705.1). Lineage (NCBI taxonomy): Eukaryota > Viridiplantae > Streptophyta > Magnoliopsida > Asparagales > Orchidaceae > Papilionanthe > Papilionanthe hookeriana x Papilionanthe teres. The sequence continues at coordinate 46,091,460 of CM040439.1, read as the reverse complement.
TTAATTATTATAATTCTTTTAATATTAAAAATGTCATTTTACTTGAAAATTTAATTTTAGTAATTAAATTAAATCCAATTAATTTTAAATTTTTATGGGGAGTTCCCTGACCATTTACTTTTGTGTGGGTTAATTTTGTGATTTTTTTATTATATTTAAATTATTTGATTCTTCTTAAACTTTAATGAGTTAATTACATAAAGTGTCATTTTAATTACTAAAATTTATTTTATATTTTTCCTAAAATCCTCTCACCATATTGAACCTACCAAACTTATTCTTATAATTTTTTATTTATCTTTCAATTATTATGAATTTTTTAGTTAAACAAAGGTGGTTTACTTTGAAAATTAGAGATTTCATACTTAGAGGTGTTCTCTAGTTTTGAAAAAATTAGACAACACACCTAAGTATGAGAGGCTTAAACCCTCTTAAATTTCAAATTTTTATGATTGATATTTAATTATTTATAATTTAAACAAGTTATGGAGTTTCTAATTATTTTAAAAAGAAATATAGATATAATATTTTTAATTTTTAGTCCACATTATTCTCCACTATTCACTGAGCAGCTGAGTATTTTTATTTTATTTTTTAAGATTTTTCTACACCAAGTTATGCATTTTTAAAATTTATGTATTTATTAGAACTAAAATTACCCTATTGGTATACTTATCCACTTGACACCCATTTAAAATTTAAATTTTAATATCACATGCTTTAAGCATTTCTTTGTGAAGATGCACCTATGTTTGAGGTGACTTATTGTATAAAACTATGTGACATTTATTTAGATACCATGTTTAAGTGGCTAACATGAAGATATATAAGATTTGCAAGGATATAAACTTGCGTGCACAATAATTAAAAACATGAGCATATAAACAAGAAGTCCAACCGGTAATCATATGTAAATATATAGGAACAAGGTAGCATGCATGTAAACGTAGAAGTTATGTGATGAGCATAAAAAATATTTAAGCTTTAAATAACACACATATAAACATATAATATTCAAGCGATGTGCGTACAAGATATTCAAGTTTGGATGTCAACATGTAAATATACAAGTCTTTAAGCGAAGTGCATGTAAATTTTTAAAGTTTAGATATCGAACATATAAAAACACAAGATTTGAGTGGATCAAACATAAAATATTAAAATTTAGACGTCGAATGTGTAAATACAAAAAATTAGAGTGGTGTGAACGTAAATATATAATATTTGAGTGTTATCTATGGATATACATAAATTTTGTGAGATGTGCATGTGCAATATAAAAAATTAGACATAAAAAAATATGGAGAGATGCATGTAAATTCTCTCAGTTTTTTTTTTTTTTTTTACTTAGACATGAAAATACTAAAGAATTGAGTGGTATGCATGTAAAATTTAAAAAGAGAGAGGGAGAAGAGAGAAACTACCTTAAAGAGCAAATTTGAGAGTGGAACCACGACTTAGGTGCTTGAAGAAGATGTGTGGTGCTCACACGTCGTAATGACGTTCTTGCTTTTCGACGGTCGGATCTCCGACGAGGGGAGCTTGGAGCAAAATGTTTTTGATGAAGGTTGAGTGAAAGAGAAGAGAATGAAAGTTATGGAGAAAATGGAAGTGAGGTTGTTCTTATAAGGGGATGGAGAAGGAGAGTGAAGTGGAGGGAGGTGTTTGTAAAATAGTAGTGTTGACTAGTGAAGAATGAGATTGAAGAGAAAATAAAAATCAAGAAGCCACCTCCTCCTTCTTACCAAACCTTGAGCTTAAATAGAATATTATCTTATTTTATTTAAAAATATATTTCTTTTCTTTTATTCTTTAATATTGTATATATTTATTATTATTATTATTATTATTATTATTATTTTGTCCTTTCATGTCACGAGAAATTTGATTTTGTTTGGGAAGAATGTATTTGAATTACTTTTTGTGTACTTTTGGTCCATCTCATGGAAATGAGTTGTACCCACTTGTCATGAAAATTGGGCTTCATGGGGCTTGGGTGGACAAGTCTCAATCATAGGGATTTAGGTTAAACAAAAGTTTGGATGAAACATGAGAAATGTTAAGTGTTTTAAGTGAAATCATTAAAGAGGATCCTACCTTTGCCACTTAAGGAGTGATAACATGGAAAAACTCTCATGGCTTGCATGTGGCTTAGAGGTGGCTTCATGGCTTGCATGTGGCTTGGCCAAGTTGCCTGAAAATAGATTTTATAAAATTTTGGTAATTTTGAGAGGGTTTGTCATGAGGCTTGTTTTGGGAATAAATTGATCATGGATGACGTGGCATAAAGTTAAATTTGATTAAATGGATGATGAAGAAAAAACTTGTTATGTGGGCTTTAGAATTAAAAGGAGAGATGGGCTTGGATCATGGGCTTCTGAAATTATTCATGAAGGGCTTGGATCATGGGCTTCTGAAAATTATTAATGAAGGGCTTGAATTTGGGCTTTTGAAAATTCATCATGAGTATTTGAAATTGGGCTTGTGGTTATGTCATGATAAATTTCATAAATGGAGATAAAGAATTTGGATAATTTGGAGATTATGATGGAATGGGGGCAATTTGAAAATTTTGATGGAATTTGGACATTTAAGGGCAATTTTGGAATTTTCAGAGATTTTGGTATTTTTGGGAAATTTTGATAGTTTTAGGGCAAATAGGTAAATTGGGAAAGTTTAAAATGATTTTTGGTAAAGAATTGGGTATTTGCATTATTTTGGAGAAATTTGAGAATTTGTGGGTATTTTGGTAATTTAATATGTTCGATTACCTGCAATTGCTATGAAAGATAATTGTGGTATGTGTTAACTGTTAGGGTCCATCATGTGACTCATAATGGACAACTTCTACTGATGGAGATCTGAATTTAAATATTCAGAGCATGTTCATATATGTGCCTATATCTGATATATGATTAAATTTTGGTGCATCTAAATTCTACCCCATTAATTCCTACAAATGAATAAATTTATCGGATGTCACAACAAGCTACAAATGATGCAACTGAGGATGAGAATGTTGAAATAGAACTTTAAAAATATTAGTTGCTATAATGACCAATGTGACCGTCATTTCATTATACACCAGGCTTATGCGTTATTCCACCTTCAGAGAAGACGATATTATTTTGTAAACATGATATTATGAGCTTATTTTAATGTGAAAAAAATATTATGAAACTGGTTTATCGTCACTTTATTCCTTTTTTTCATATATATTTTTTTGGTTAATTTAATATTATTTAAATGTAAACTAATTTAATATAAGTTTATAATTTATTTGATAATAATATGTAATATATATTAATATTTAAATTAATTAGATTAATGTATAATATATATTAATAATTTATTTTTTTAAATATTTTAATAATAATCTCCCCAATAGGGGTGTTTTTGCTCCTTCCCATATTTTTTTTTCGCGCTTCTTCTCTAAAATGAAATAATATAGGTGCTCCTTCCTATAATTCGGCCTATGATATATGATGTATCCTAAATAGATATTTTATAATAAGAAATGTAATGAAACTACCAAAAAGATTCATTATTGCTTAAAAGGAAGAAAATGTAGTATAAATAATAAAATTAAATTCAAAATAATTGTATAAAGTCCCCAATGCACCCCCTCCCCACTTCCCCGCAATATCTGTGTGTGTGTGTGTGTGTGATGGAAAAATCTATATTGAGCTTGCCCAAATCTTACCCCCGAACCTCATCTAACTTGTCAGCCTATCTTCCCCTTCCTCCTTTTTGGGAAAAAATTGATTTTTTCTCATTTTGGGCGACTCTTTCTCTTACTTTCGCGCTTGGAACGGTTACGCTACTCTCGTGACTGTTGCCAGGAAGGTAACATGAAGATCGCAGCGTACAAAGATCTCTGAAATATTTGTGTATCTTTCATTTCCACTTTATAACAACTCAAATAACACTCATATTTATTTTGTTTCCTACCACCCCTTCCTGCGAATCAACTTCTCTAAATCTCATAAAACAATCTTTTGATGGAATTTACAAATCTTGGATTTAGGACAAATGGGAGGTGAAACGAAATTTAAGATCCCGTAGGATTTGAAGTTTTCGTTTGTCATTTGACAAGATTTAGGGGTTGTTTGGTTGCAGGTAGCGTTGTCAATAAACCAATGCACTTGATGAATAACTCAAATTCAACTCAATTAAGACTCAATCACGTTCGTTCAATTTATTAAACAAATAGGCTTGAACAATTTTTAAAAACATGGAGCTTAAATGAACTAAATATGAACATAGTCGAATTTGTTCATTTTTGTTTATGTACAACATTTTTTGTTGTTCAATGAGTAACTTGTTAAATACTTGATATTACGCTTAATAATAACTCATATCATATATAATATATTATTTAAAAAAATGTAAGTAACAAAAAATTATTTAATTATAGATTTAATAGTAATATGTTATTATATCAATAAAATTTTTAATTAATTTATTAATTATATTAAATATATTTATTTTATTGAAGTTTATTTGTTAGATGTGAAAGTACATAAGACTTTTATGGTATGTATGAAATGCTTCTTAAAATTAACTTTAAACTCTTGTAAACATCACTTTTCCTCTTGCCTTCCACAGTTTTGCATCTCCCAATTTTGCTCGAAACATAAGAAACTTTGAGTTGTTAGGGTGTTCAAGCATCGAAGCCAACGACAAGATTGTGATGTGCAAAGATTTCTGAAACTTGAGTCTCTTGTTTATCTCTTATTTTCACTCTGCTCATAAGTTCATCCCAATTAAAATGTGGAGTTTAGAAAGTAAAGTGCAATCATTGTAAGCTATGTATGATTAAAAAAAGTATAACGCAACAACTCAATATAAAATACAACTATAAAATTGTCCAAAAAAATTACAAAAGGGCAAGTGTATATCACAGAGTGAAAACAACACCTACATCTTAATATGAGAGTTTAGTGAAAACTAGGAAGTATGATCATTCTAAAATACAAGAGATAACATCCTGTATGATCATGATTCATGAGTTACTTTTCATTTTTTACTGAATTTATAATCGAAAAATTAGTATGTGTGATATGATTCGTAAAATTGTTTATTAAATTTTTAATATAAAAATTTAGAAATTTGTTTGAATTTTTAGCTCGTTTATTAGCTTGTTTAAACAATTGTTTAATTGTCATAACCAAATCAAGTTTAAACATAGAAAATTTTAAACAAGTCAAAATTAAACAATATATGAAAGCTAGACATAAGCTCAACCAAACTTGAACAACTTATAACTGTACCAGTCTTGTCCGAACTATGATGTACTCGACTCGATTACAATCTTAGTTACAAGTATGATTTAGTCTAAATAGAATTTATTAAGTACTATAAATCTGGGTTTATCAAATCCCGAGGTGGTTAAATTCTGAAAAACTGTTTGGTATGTTAGTAAGTAAATTCTGATAAATCCAGAAAAACAATTTGACAGCTTTAAAGGACTCAGTCGCATTAATTAAGATTTATTGAAGATCTAAAAATAAATATTAAATGAGAAAAATATAAATGAGAATCCAATACCTCAAAATTTATAAAAATGAACCATTCATATTAACTAATAATTAGTTATGTAAATTAATAGTCATTTTTTAAACTAATTATTTATTAGTCAATAATTTAACATTAATCCATTATTAATCATATAAATTAAAAATTATTTAGAATTTTATTAAATAATTTAAATTTTAAGATAGATTTTTGTTTATTAATTAATTGTTAAATATTATATATAAATTTAGATAATTATAATTAATTTGATAATATACAAATTACTTATTAATTATTCATTAATTAAAATAATAAAATTAAGTTAAATAAAAATAAATTAAAACCACAAACCTCTCCTTTTATCTATTCATCTCTCTGCCCGAACACTGACATCCTCCCCTTCTCAAGTTTTATTTATTTTTTTATTATTATTTTTTTTACAGGTGAGTGGAAAATAGAAAGTCTAGCCGAATTTTATTAAAATAAAACTACAATAAATGACAAACACAAACAATAATAATAAAAAAGAGTCAAATCCAACTTCAACAACACAATAACTAAAAAAAAAAGAAAAAAATAATCAATTCCAATATATACAAGAAACAAGTTCCAAAAGCAATTCCAAACAATAACATCCCAATTGGTGAGCAATGAAAGCATCATAATGAACCACAATAAGCATCATGAGAAAACCTCAACAATAGTACAACATTTAATCATAGTCATAATATCAGACAACCATCAGCAGCACAAAAGCCATAAGAATCAGTAATCGTCATAATTAACAATATTAACCATGAAAGTTAAAAGAGTAATAACAAGAGTAGGTAGAGCTAGGGGTGTAAAAGAGCCGAACATGAGGGAACCTAGGTGAGCCGAACATAAATAATGATATTTTTAAACGAGTCAAACACAAGTTATTCAAGAATAAATGACTGTTTTAACAATCATAATTACACAGCCGTTAGATGATAAAGACGGAAGCGAGATTTATCTTTTTATATATACTAAAATATTATATGTTTATTCTATTTTTTTAATTATTATTTTTATAGATAATTAAATTATTTAAAAATAATACTCATCAATTATATATATATATACATCTAAAGATTTTACTCCGGTTCCGCTCGTTTGCGCCTTTGACAACCCTCGAAACAATAAACCCTCGGTCCCCTTGGTGAGCGAACCCTAGCGACCCCGTCGCCATCAGAACTGGGCAGAGCTAATGGGGAAGGAAACGAGACCCCAAACTCCCATCTTTCTCATACTTCGTCTACCCCCCTACCAGAAACGATTGAGGAAGGTTAGCCTGTTCGCGGCATTCTTTCTCTTTGGTCGTCCCGGATTTACTAAACCTGACGATTCACAGGATTTAGCAAATCCTGGATATATCGCGAATCGACTTCATTTACGGGAGCGGAGAGAATTTGCGGAGGCATTATTAGGCATTTGGCAGGATTTAGCATAAATCCTGCTTAAAACCGGCTACCACTTTAAAAATCTCGGGAAATTTACATGCAGCTTTATTCTGCATCATTCTTGCTACCAAACAGCCTTTGAGAGCATGATCTCTTCTGGTCCACTCTGTGAGTTGTGCGAAGTGCTGTGTATGGTATTTGATATGCACAAAAAAAAAGAAAAAGAAAAAGAAAAAAAAAAAAAAAAGTAAGAAATGCGTGCTAGGTATGTAAATTTCCCAAAATTTTTTACATCTCTGAGTGATCTTCTTTCTAGTCTGTATCTCTTGACCTTCATATTTTTTTTCTCTTTTCCTCTCTGCAACCGCTGAGAGACCTAATTTTATGAACCTTTGATATGTTTAATAATTTTTTTGTACTGTTTTTCTTTTCCGAATCTCCGATCCCGTGATCCATTAAGAAGAGGGAAAACCTCTTATAACCCCTACGGTTGACGGACGCAAATTTTTTCCATTAAGAGGAGGGAAAATTGACTTTTTATCGTTTATAATGCACCTCGATATTTTTGTAAATATCAATGTTTCGGGTGATCTATATGTAATTATCCCAATAAAAAAAAAAAAACAGGATATTTTAGTAGATCCAAGAGTTTTGGGGAGTGTAGCATAACACTTTCTTTTAATGGCCAAGGCATGGAGGATGGCCTTGTGAGGGGCTTCGTGAGGGGCTTCACACTTCACAGGCAACCCGTTGCTGCCATGTTATGATTTGAAGGGTGGATTGGAAGATAATAAAGCGTTGTTTGGTATATTTGGGATTTTAAGTCCCATCGTCCTAAGGATTTAACAATTTTCAGCTTTTAATCCTGTCAAAATTTAGTAAACCTGAGTTCTCAGGATTTACTATATTCTACTATGCTTGGCTCTCATTAAACAAGGTCAACCACTAGAAAGTTAAATGCATAAGAACTCAATGGTATGTATGTAAATCTTTATTTTGTTTTTAGATTCTCGTTCTTGTTCTTCATCGAGGGAAGTGATGACGAACCTTAAATTGACTTGAGCTTAAGATGGAATTTTTCTTTATTTTCAAACTATCTTCCAAAAGCATACATGTGTCGAAGTGCTATTGTTGTCCAGAGTTATGTCTAGACTTGGGATGTAATATTTTCTCCCTATATTGACATGCAAGACTTCCATTAAATATGGTGAATCATGTGCAGTTTAAATGCATTTGAATTCTATGGTGTCTATGTGCCGAATCCTTTTAGGATGTTGACTCCCACATGATTTGCGTTCTCATATAATTTAGGAAAGACCTTTAAAGGAAGTGTTGGAGGAGGATGAAATGGAAGGAATATATTTGTTTTTAGAGAGTTGGAGCTCCTGTTCTCTGTAAAGAGAGATCGGATCCCCCTCCACGGCGGGAGGTCATCTCTATTTATAAGGCTTGAGATGGCTTTTGGCCACCCCGTTGGGTTACAAAATAAGAATATTAAATGATTTTAGTGCAATATGAGATCTGTTGATGAAAGATTGCAATGATGTGGGTGTTAGAAGACTAATAAATAGACATGGATGTACTTCCTTTACTTCATGGTAGTTAATACCAGACATTTAGGGGCCTAGTGTTGTCAAATTGGCTCTTCGTTTACGAACAGCTTGTGTTCGGCTCGTTAAGCAGCCCATGTTCGGTTCGTTCGTTAAGCCTAACGAGCCTAACACAAACAAATTTTTAAGCTCAAAATCTAAACTAACTGATCACGAACAAAAATTTGTTCGCTTGTGTTCGGCTCAATTTGGCTCGAAAACAAAAAAAAAAAAATATATATATATATATATTCAGGTTCGCCTCTAAGCTTAAACTTTCTTAAATTTTTTTTAGATTTATTTAGATTTTTTTGAGTGAAACCTACTTTTCTTAACTGCTATTCAGAAAAGTGGGCTTTTTAGGCCCATATGGCTTGTGCATATCTGCTCCGACTCATGACTGCCATTTATGAGATTATATTATGCAAATTTTTTTATTTTAATTTTTAGATTTAGTTGCTTGTTTTTTTGCTGTGGGAAATGATGATGAATCATTGATTGACCTTAAACTGAGGATGAAATTTTTCATTGTACTCAAACTATCAAGGATAGTCTGGTGGGACACTCTTTCAGGGCTGCCATTAATTAAAATGAATCTTTTGAAGTTTATATACAGAAGAATTCGGTGTTATGTATGCAAAAGCCCCATTTTTATTTTATTTTTAAATTCAATTGCATGGTCTTCGTTGAGGGAATGAATGAAGAGTCATTGATTGACCTTGAACTTGAGATGGAATTTTTTCTTGTAATGTAACCATCAGGGGTGGTCTTATGGACTTGAATGCTTGCTATTAAGTATAGGTTGAATCATGTGAAGTTTAAATATTTAAGAATTCAGTGGTATGCATGTAAACCTCCCATTGTTATTTTATTTATTTTAGATTTCGTTTCTGGTTCTTCAATGATTGAAGCGATGATGAATCATCGATTGATTTTGAAATAAAAATGGAATATTTCCATGCACTGAAATTATTGAGGATGGATGGGGCGGAGTCTTTCCCATGCAAGCTGTATAGAATACAAGGATGTTGTTAAATAATGTGAACCATGCTAAAGTTTTGGTCTAGTATACAACACCAAAACTTTAGCATGGTTCACTTTATTTAACAAAATATATATAGATACGCATACATACATACGTGCATACATACATGCATACATGCATACATACATAGGAATTGGGTGGTATGTTGACAAAAACAATGACGACGAATTAGTGAATGATCTTGAAATAAAGATATAATTTTTCTTTGTACTATAACTATTGTGGATGGCCTGGCCGAAGGAGGGTTCTCTGGCAACCTGTATAGAAATGCATTGTTCTTATCAATTAAAGTGAACCATGCGAAGTATAAATACATAATTCAGTGGTGTGTATGTAAATTTCCCATTTTTTTCTTTTTAGATTTCATTTCTTTTTCTTTATTGAGAGATGAGATGACGAATCAATAATTGACCTTGAGCAAAAAAAGTTGAAAATTTTTCTTGTGCTGAAATTATCTTGGATGGTCTTGGGGAGGTTTCTCAGGCTAGATTGCCGTTAAATATGGTGAACTATTTGATGCTTAAATACATAAGAATTCATTGTTATGTATGTACATCTCCCCTTTTTATTTTAGTTTTAGATTTTATTTCTTGTTTTTCATTGAGGGAACTGATGACGAAGCATCTATTGACTTTGAATTGAAGAAGGAATTTTTTTTTTACGAAACTTCTTTAGGATGGCCCGAGGGAGGCTTCACAGGCACCTTATGTAGACATGCATTGATGACAGCAAATAAGGTGAATCATGTGAAGTTTAAATTCACATGAATTCAATGATACATGTGTTTTATCTTTATTTTAATTTAGATTTAATTTCTTGTTCTTCATTGAAGCAAGCGATGAAAAAGCCTCAATTGTCCTTGAACTAAATATAGATTTATTATTATTATTATTATTTTTTAATTTGTATTAAAACTTTTGCTCTAGTGACATAAGTAAACTTTTGTATTGAAATAAATATGTAATTTTAGTAATAGTAGCTCTAGTGACAGAAGTGTAATTTTGGGTGATCAAATTATTAAAAGGTGTGAACGATTTAGATATCTCGGGTCCATTGTTCAAAGCGATGGTGCTATAGATGGGGATGTTAATAGTAGAATTCAGGTTGGTTGGTTGAAGTGGAGGAATGCGTTCGGCCTATTGTGTGATAGAAAAGTACCGCTTAGATTGAATGGAAAATTTTATAAGATGGTGGCGAGACCTGCAATGCTCTATGGTGCTGAATGTTGGCCTTTAAAAGAGAAGCATAATGCTAAGTTAAGTGTTGCCGAGATGAGAATGATTAGGTGGATGAGTGGCTTTACACTTAGAGATAAAATGCGAAATGAATATATCCGTAATAGGGTTGGTGTTGCACCAGTGACAGATAAAATTAGAGAGAGTCGCCTTAGATGGTTTGGTCACATTAAACGTCGATCACCTGATGATCCAATTAGGAGAGTAGATGTTTAGATACAACTTATGTTAAGAAAGATAGAGGTAGACCTATGAAAATTTGGGCTTATTGCATAAAATATGATCTTAATTTATTAGAATTAAACGAAAATTTAACACTAAATAGGACGCAATGGAGAAAAAGGATTCATCTAGCCGACCCTACTTAGTGGGATTAAGGCTTTGTTGTTGTTGTTGTTGTTATTGAAACTTTTGCATGGTTGCCATTTAATGGAGTGAGCCATGTGAAGTTTAATTACACAAGATTTCGGTGGTATGTATGTAAATGTCCCATTTTAATTTCTTTTGATTCCATTTCTTGTTCTTTGAGGGTAGCTATGATGAATCATTGATTGAAGTTAGCTAAAGATGGGATTTTTTTGTTGGTTTTTTAATCGTCGAGGATGTCCTGGGGAGTGCTTCTCAGGTAACCTGTATAGGCTTGTGAGGTTTTGAAGGTTGGAGTTAAAGATTATTACGGTTTCTCCTCTTCTCTCTCTCTCTCTCTCTCTCTCTCTCTCTCTCTCTCTCTCTCATCTACTCTTTCTCTAAGGCATTTGAGGCACTGAGAGTAGCCTAGGAGAGTTGCTTAGGGAACTTGTCAATGAATAATAGCTTTGGAACATCTAAGGTGGGAAGGGAGTTTCTTCTCATTTTCTCTCTTTGGTAAGTATCAAAACCATTTTAGTATCCTCCTCTTTCCCTGCGAGAAGACTGGCCTTATATGGGTTGTTTGGTAATGTGGCATGAGATTTACTCTGTATGTTTGTAGTTTCTTTGATTCTTTACATTGAGTGGGAAAACAATCTTAAGAAAATAGTACACCCTTTGATCAAAATCATATTTAAATGAAAGGTGGATTACATAATTCTCATGTTTTTATATGTAACACCTAAAATTTTATATCTTTTTTTTACGACATCTTAGCTTCTAAATTACATAAAAATCTACATGCGGTTCACCTAGCTAAGATTGATGGGAGATAATGAGGGCCTAATTATTTGATATGTGGCTGTTAAAATTTGTCAATTGCATTTAATTAAAAGGCTTGTATTGTAGAAAGTTATTAATGAGTAAAGTGCCAAAATAATGCATTTTTGTCCCTGAGTTTATAAAAGTGCAAAATTAATCATCATCGGATTTTTTAATTACGGTTGAAATAATCATTTGTGATTTTGTTGCTTTGCAGGGATCTATTAAAAATTAATCCAAAGGCCTATTTGGTTGGTTCAAATCAACTATAATAGCAACAACAAGAAGCCTTCATCCCATTAATCCTTTTTAACCATTTTGTCATATTGATGTCATATTTTCATTTAATTCTAATAATTAGGATCATTTTTTCTCAGGTCTTTTTAGGTCTACTCATTGGGGGGTGTAGCTCTTTAAGGCATCAAGGATGGCTTGGTGAGGGGCTTCGCACTTCTCAGGCAACCCGTACCATGTTATGTTTTGAAGGATGGATCGGATAATAACAAGGGAGTTTTTAGTATATTTTAGATTTTAAATGACATCATTCCTAGGATTTAATGATTTTCTGGTTTTGATCTTCTCGAAGTTACTAAATTCTATTATACTGACCTGCCATTAAACAAGGCCAAACATATGAAAGTTAAATGCATAATAATATGTATGTAAAATCGTTTTTATAAAAGTTTCTTTATAAAATGATGCATTTAGGCCTGTCACTCCCAGACTTTAGGCATATGTGGTTGTCTTATTGGTCATATCCCCACTAAAGCTGTGGTCTTTCGTACTCAGCAATTCATACTCGACCATTTGTACTCGGCCCGTGGGTAGTCGTCTGATTTCTGCTCGATTGTTTGATGTTCCGAGTTGCCCTGTCTTTGCCTATCCGATTGGCTTGTACTGGAAGGCGGGCTGAGGGTCATTTGGTCTTTCGCCGGTTTGAGTAGCCACTTTTGGTTTTACAGATGGCATGGGGGGAAGCTTCTCAGGAAGCTGTATGAACATGCAAGGCTGCTATGAAATAAGGTCAACCATGTGAAACTTTGAACACAAAAGGACTTTGTGGTATGTATGTAAATTTTCATTTCCTATTCTTAATTTTAGATTATGTTTTATGTTCTTTGGTGGGGAAACACTGATGAATCATTGGTTGACCTTGAACCGAAGATGCAATATTTCCTTGGACTCAAACTACCGAGGATAGCCTTGTGGGAGTCTTTTCAGGCAAGTCAGATTATACATGCTAAGCTGACATCAAGTAAAGCGAACTATTTGAAGTTTATATAGATAAGAATTCAGTGCTGTGTAAAGCCCCCTTTTTCATTTTATTTTTAAAATTTATTTCTTGGTCTTACGGAATTTTTTCTTGTAATGAAACTATCGAGGATGGCCTTGTGGACATGCGAGGCTGCTATTAAATATGGCGAATCATGTGAAGTTTTTATTTGAGAATTCAGTTTTTTGTATGTAAATACCGATTTTGTTTTTTGTTGCACTGTAACTATTGAGTATGGAATTTTAAGGACCAATGTGTTGTGTAGGTAAATATGGAAGTTTAGATGTGAGATATGTAAAGACATAAGAATTGTGTGCTAGGTATGTCAACTTCCCTATTTTTTAAAAAAATTTCATTTCTGGTTCTTCATTATGGGAAGCAATGATCAATCATTGATTAATCTTAACATAAAGTTGGAGTTTTTCTTTGAACTGAAAACAATTGAGGATGGCTTGGGAAGAAACTTCTCAAGCAACCCATATAGACTGGCAGGGCTGCCTTTAAATGAAGTGAACCATGTTAAAGTAGGTGATATATATGTAAATACATAAGAATTGGGTGGAATGTTGAGAATAAGCTATATGACTAATCAGTTATTGATTTTGAAATAAATATGAAATTTTTCTCGTTGCCGGTCCCAAGCCCGGATGTGAAAAGTGGAGGGTTGCGTTAGGTAGTCGACAGCCAGCGTAAAACTTGTCGAAAAAAAATCATGACATGAATCCTTTTGATCATTGTGTAAGTGCTAGGGCGTCCCGCAGAGCGACGCGTCGTATGGCATCGAATACGAGTGGAAAGTGTGCGAGGGTCGCTACACCGGCGCCTGGGTGTAGTGTCGAAGCGAGCGAGCGGTTCCCACATTACGGACGGATGCGGGTAAAGAAGTTAGTCCACGATACTTAGTATTAGGATAGGATCCGGAATATAGGTATTCTCAACTAGTAAACTAATGGAATTGGTTGATATTATGATCCATAGAAAGATAAATATCCTATGTATTCAAGAAACTAAATGGGTTGGAGAAAAAGCTAAGGAGATTGATAACTTGGGTTTTAAACTATGATGATTCCAGTAAGAGTACATACTTAGAAATGGTGTAGGTGTAATTATAGATAAGAGTTTGAAAGATAATGTTGTCAAAATTAATAGAGTTGGAGATAGAATTATAACGACTTAAGATTATTATCGATACTTAAGATTTTTAATATTATAAGTCTTTATGCTTCCTCAAGTTGGTTTAGATATAAGCTCTAAAGATAAATCTTGAATGATTTAGAAGACTTAATACACTCGATATCCTCGAAGAAAAAATTTTTATTGGAGGAGATTTAAATGGACATGCTCGGTAGAGTGGTAGAAGATTTCGTAAATATTCATAAGTAGTTACTGATTATGGAGCGATTAATGAAGAAGGTAGAACCATTTTAGATTTTCTTTAGCAGTATGATTTGATTATTACTAATACTTTTATTCAAGAAAGAGATGAACATCTTATTACTTATAAGAATGGATCTAATAAAACACAAATCGATTATTTTCTATGAGAAGAAGAGATCGTCGAGATTGTAAGGATTGTAAGCGTTATTCCAGTGAAGAATTAAGATCCAACATCGATTATTGAGCTTCAGATTTTAAGATGAAGAGTTGTAAAATAAAGAATACTAGGAATCAACATCGTAGAATAAGATGGAGCACCTAAAAGACAAATAAAATTATTTTTATGAGTAAAATTCAAGATTTAAATATTTGGGATGTTCATGAAGACGTGAATGTTATGTGGGAAAAATTAACTAATACTTATTAAACAAGTAATTTAAAGATGTACTTTGAGAATCAAAAGAAAAAGTTTCTATAAATAAAAATAGTTGGTGGTGGAATAATAATGTGCAAGAAAAGATAAAATATAAGAAGTTATGTTATAAAGATTGGTTTAAATGTAAGCGTAGAGAACGTGAAAAATATAAAATGACCGCAGGAAGTGTAAAAGAATAATCGATGACGCTAAAAATTCGCTTTTAGTGATCTTTATAACATATTAGATACTTAGGAAGGTGAAAAAATATATGTATAAACTAGATAAACAAAGAGAAAGAAAAGTAAAGATTTAACTCAAGTAAAGTGTATTAAAGCATTTAAAATCGAAAAGTCTTTTCTTGAAGAAGATATTCAACATAGAGTGGGTGAGTTATTTTGATAAACTTTTAATGATGATGCTGAAAGTACGATTGACCTTAGTGATCTTAATATCGTTAATAATAATAAAACTTTTCATTTTTACCGTCGCATTAAGTAAAAAGAAGTTGATGAGGCTTTAAAGAAAACTAAAGGGCAAGTACATGAGGACTGATGATATCCTAATTGAAGTGTGGAAATGTTTAGGTGATTTGGGGGTTTCTGCTTACTAAACTTTTTAATATTATTTTAAAAACTAAAAGGATGCCCGAGGAGTGGAGAAAGAGCATTTTGGTCCCCATTTTTAAGAATAAAGAAGATGCACAAGAGTGTGCAAATTATAGTAGGAATTAAATTGATGTGTCATACTTTAAAATTATGGGAGAGGGTAATCGAACATAGGTTAAGACGTATTACGACGATTTCTCATAATCAATTTGGATTTATGCCGAGCGAGTCTACCATGGAAGCTATACATTTATTGAGAGGTTTGATGGAGAAGTATAGAGATAATAAGGAGGATCTACATTTGATTTTTATTGATTTAGAAAAGCTTACGATAAGGTTCCTAGAGATGTTCTTTGGAGAGTCCTCGAGAAGAAAGGTGTTGATATAACTTATATTCAAGTCATTAAAGATATGTATGCTAGAGATCGTTACATGTGTTCGAATCGAAGGAGGATTGACCAAGTATTTTACTATTTCGTTGGTTTACATCAAGGATCGGCTTTAAGCCCATATCTTTTTGCTTTATTTATGGATGGTCTTCATCGGGCATTTACAAGAGGATGTACCTCGGTGTATGCTTTTTGCTGATGATATCCTCCTTGTGGATAAGACAAGAGAAAAAGTCCAGGAAAAACTTGAATTATGGAGGTCTACATTGGAGTCTAAAGGTCTTCGTTTGAGTAGAACTAAAACCGAATACATGGAATGTAATTTTAGTAATAGTAGGTCTAGTGACAACAGTAGTAACTTTGGGTGATCAAATTATTAAAAGGTGTGAACGATTTAGATATCTCGGGTCCATTGTTCAAAGCGATGGTGATATAGATGGGGATGTGAATAGTAGAATTCAGGTTGGTTGGTTGAAGTGGAGGAATGCGTCTGGCCTATTGTGTGATAGAAAAGTACCGCTTAGGATCGAAAGGAAAATTTTACAAGATGGTGGTGAGACCTTCAATGCTCTATGGTGCTGAATGTTGGCCTTTGAAAGAGAAGCATAATGTTAAGTTAAGTGTTGCCGAGATGAGAATGCTTAGGTGGATGAGTGGCTTTACTCTTAGAGACAAAATGCGAAATGAATATATCCGTAAAAGGGTTGGAGTTGCACCAGTGACGGATAAAATTAGAGAGAGTCGCCTTAGATGGTTTGGTCACATTAAACGTCGACCACCTGATGATCCGATTAGGAGAGTAGATGTTTTAAATACAACTTATGTTAAGAAAGGCAGAGGCAGACCTAGGAAAACTTGGGCTTATTGCATAAAAAATGATCTTAATTTATTTGAATTGAACGAAAATTTGACACTAAATCGGACACAATGGAGAAAAAGGATTCATGTAGCCGACCCCACTTAGTGGGATTAAGGCTTTGTTGTTGTTGTTGTTGTTGTTGTTGAAATTATCAAGGATGGCCTGCGGGAGGTTTCTCAGGCAACTCTTATAGACATAATAAGGTGAACCATGTTATGTTTAAAAATATAAGAATTAAGTGGTTTGTATGTAAATCTCCGTTTCTTATTTTATTTTTAGATTTTGTTTCTTGCTCTTAATTGAGGGAAGTGATGGTGAATCATCGATTGATTTTGAATTGAAGATGAAAATTTTCTTTGTACTAAAATTATTGAGGATGGCTTGAAGGATGCTGCTGAGGCAACCTGTATGGACATTCAAGGATGCCAGTAAATAAGGTGACTCCTGAAGTTTCAATACATATGAATTCAATGGTACGTATGCTTTATTTTATTTTATTTAAGATTTTATTTCTTGGTCTTCATTGAGGGAAGCAATGAAGAATCATGAATTGACGTTGATCCAATGATGGTTTTTTATTCTTTTTTTGTTGCTTTGAGAACTATCATAACTTTGCCACTAAACTAAAGCTGAATCATGTGAAGTTTAAGAAATTATGTAAATCCGGACTTTGTAAATGCTGAAAGGGTTCAATCTTCTTGGCGGCGATTTTTTCTTCTTGCCCATTGGGGAGAGTAGGGGAGAGTAGTGGATGGGGATTGAAAAGCTAGTTTTTTTTTCTTCTTTTCTGAAGTGATCTAAGAGGGTGTAGGATTAGGAGGCGTTTGTTTATAGATGAATGTGGGGAAAAGGGAGGTGCGATGGATTAGGGAGAGAGAGGTTAAGCTTCTTTCGGCGAAATAAATAAAGAAAATTCAATTCTTTCAAAGCTCTGCCTCTGCTATCTCCGCCACTGCCAATCTTTTCGGCCTCCTCAACACATTCAGTTTAGCCAGTGTTACTTCATCAGCTATTCCCCCGGCTTTCCGTTATAAAGAAGAAATACTTTTACATTTTCCCCAAGAAAGAAAATTAACCGAGTATTTTCAATGATAAATTGTATAATAATTTGTTTTTCTTAAATAAGACAAATTCTATTCCATAGAAAATTTTGAGAAAAACCTTTTGAATAGGATTATTGTTACAGCATTAATTTATATTGTTAGAATTATCACATTTAGTTTTTCCTTAGACATCCGACAAATAAATATAAGAAATGAACAATTCTATATATATATATATATAATTAACTCTACATACAAAAATAATCATATTGATTCAAATAAAATGTAAAGCTTTTTCAAAAATACTGGATATCTAGTATATATAATATCAAAATTTGATAAGCATAAATTTTAAAAATTATAAAATTTGCTTTAATCCAAATTTATGTTACACTTATCTGGAACTAAACTTGATAATTCTAATATTTATATCAATTGAAATTAAATGTGTCCAGAATATTAAACAGGCAAAGTTTTGCTTTTATCAGGATTTGTCTATTTAATCTTTTTTCCTTGGAAAATTTTAGTTCATGATGGGCTTGCTTATAAGATATGTATGTAAACTTTGGCGGATTGCTTCATTAAGAGGACATATTACTGTGACATTTATCTATTTATGCATGTCAGCCATGTGGTGGGGCCATGCTAATCTTTTCTGTATTGTTTCAATTTTATTGGATGCTCTGAACAAACTAGAGTTTGTTTATTATGGATAATTACATGTGTTACAAACCACATAAAATGTCGGCCACTCATTTGGGGGACTTAGCATAGAATCCTTTGAGGGCCACATTTGAAAAAAAAACTGCTTGTTTTCATTATTTAGTTGGATGTAATTAGGTGGATTGTTTTTTCTTTTTTCGGCAATATCGACTTTAACAGCGACACAGTTTAGCAAGAGCTTGAAATGGAATGTCATGGAAGATAAGCTGAAGTAGGGGTGTAAATGAGCTGAACACGAGCGAGCCCATGCTTAGCTCGTGTTCGGCTCGTTTATATTTCGAGCCCATAAAGTGTGTTCGTGTTCTACTTTTGCTTAGCAAGCCGACCACGAGCTGTTCACGAACAAAGAGTTGTTTTGACAACCCTAATCATGTAACCATAAGATGTTAAGGGTTGGGGCAAGATTTAAGAATTATTGTTTACATTACAACATCATTTAAATCTAATTTAATAATTTTTATTCTATTTACTTAATTGATAATTTTAATTGATTATAAATTTTTTAAGTTTTTTTAAAATACTGCTTCGTGTTCGGTTCGTTAAGGCTTGTTAACTTAGCGAACGAGCCGAACACGAGCTATTCGCGAACAATGAGCCATTTTGACAGCCCTAGCGGAAGCATGCATTGCCATTGGTGTTGATTGTGGGTATTCTTTTTCATTTTCATATTTTCCATGTTTATTTCATTGTTATTTGAAATGTTAAGAGCAGGGCAAATTTCTCAAACATAATAATTAGTCAATTTCTTAGTTCATGAAATATTATGTCTATTCTCTGTTCGGGCCTATTTTGTTTTGTTGAGTTCTATATTGTTCAACAAATGAATTTTTCATTATAAATTTAGTGTTTTGTGATCTTACTGTTGCAAGAAGTTGGCTTTTTGTGTAGAGGCATCCTACTGTGCGATTCCTGTTAAGAGATTATATATGTATGTATATGTATATTTATGTGTTGAATCTTTTTAGGATGTAGGATCCATTATCTTTCATGAGTTTATACAACTTGATAAAGATCCTGTTTTGTAGAGGAAAGGTAGGAGAGAGAGATGGGTGTAAGCTGCAATAGAGTTCTTAGAGATTATCTATTGAACTCAAGCCTCTAGATACGTTTTATGTTCTTTGTTGAGGGAAACAATGATGAATCATTGCTTGACCTTGAACCAAAGATGCAATTTCTCCTTGGACTCAAACTATCGAGGATAGCCTTGTGGGAGTCTTTTCAGGCAAGTCGGATTAGACATGCTAGGCTGCCATCAAGTAACGCCAACCATGTGAAGTTTACATACATAAGAATTCAGTGATGTGTGTAAAGCCCCCTTTTTCATTTTTTTTTTAAATTCCTTCCTTGGTCTTATGGAATTTTTGCTTGCAATGAAACTATCGAGGATGGCCTTGTGGACATGCGAGGCTGCTATTAATAAGGCAAATCATGTGAAGTTTAAATATACGAGAATTCAATGGTTTGTATGTAAATACCGTCATTATTTTTTCTTGCACTGAAACTATTTGAGTATGAAATTTTAAGGACCAATGTGTTTTGTAGGTAAATATGAAAGTTTAGATGTGAGATATGTAAATAAATAAGAATTGTGAGCTAGGCAGGTTAATTTCCCTATTTTTCTTAGATTTCATTTCTTGTTCTTCATTAAGGAGAAGCAATGATAAATCATTGATTGATCTAACATAAAATTGGATTTTTTTTTTGCACTGAAAACATTTGAGGGTGGCCTGGGAAGAAACTTCTCAAGCAACCCATATAGACATGCAGGGCTACCATTAAATAAAGTGAACCATGTTAAAGTAGGTGATATATATGTAAATACATAAGAATTGGGTGGAAAGTTGAGAATAAGCTATGACTTCACATAAATTTTTTTTTCAAGCGAAGCCTCTGTCCCAGATTTACTAAATCCACCAATTCACGGGATTTATTAAATATGGGATTTATGGCCGAAATTTGTGAATTCCGGATTTATGAAATCAAAGGCTTCATTTTGTCCAAAATGATCGTCTGGCATGAGTTGGGTTAAATTCAGCTTAATTCTGTTCTAAATCTGTTACAAGAGAGGCCCTAAATGTCCCTTTTTATTTTCGTAGATTACATTTCTTGTTCTTTGAGGGATGCAATTACAGATCACTGATTGAACTTAAGCCTAAGATGGATATTTTTGTTGTTTTTAAATTATCGAGGATGGCTTGGTGGAAGGCTTCTCCGGAAACCTTTATAAATCCTAGGAGATGTATGTGCTCGCTAAGCTTTATAAATCCCGTAAATACATCTTCCAACGGGATTTCCTAATGGGGGATTTAAGACGAAAATGGAAGTAAAACGGGGTTTAATATCCTGCAGGTTTCGAAGTTTTCATTTTTGCTGTTTGGCGGCATTTTGTTCAAATCTTTTATAAATCCTGCTTAATTCTTGGTACCAAACAGCCCTCAAGAGCATGATCTCTTCTGGTCCGCTCTATGAGTTGTGCAGAGTGCTTTGTATGTAAATATGAAAGTTTGGGTGTTAGATATGTAAATACATAATGAATTGTGTGCCGAAAGACCTAACTTCTGGTATGTTTGAAATGGCAATTTTTTTTTTGGGTACTGTTTTGTCTTTTCGAATCTCCGATTCCGTGATCCATTAAGAGAGTGGGAAAATTAGTTTTTTATCCTGCAGAATGGAACTTGATTTATTTGGAGAAGATAAAAAAAAGGATATTTAAGAAGATTTAAAAATATTGGGCTGTATATCAAATGGGCAATGCATCGAGGATGGCCTGATGAGGGGCTTCACACTTCACTGGCGAGCCATGGCAGCCATGTTATGACTTGAAGGGTGGATTGGAATATAATTAAGCCTTCTTTGGTATGTTTTGGAATTTTAAATCACATATTTCCTAGGATTTAACCATTTTCAGCTCTTAATCCCCTCAAAATTTAGTAAATCTGGGCTCATTGGATTTACAAATTCTACTATGCTGGGATGCTACTAAACAAGGCGAACCATATGAAAGTTAAATCCATAAGTATAGTTTTATTTGGTTTTTGATGTGAACCATGTGAAGTTTAAATGCATGTGAATTATGTGGTATGTATTTGCCGAATTGTTTTAGGATGTTGAATCCCATATTGCTTGCGGGCTCGTACAATTTATGAGAAATCTGTAAAGTGATAGAAGGGGTGAAAGGGAAGCAATAAATATGTATTTAGAGAGTCGGATCTTTTGTTCTCAGAAAAGAATGGGAGGCGGGAGGTCATCTCTATTAAGGCTTGACATGGCTTCTCCCCACCCCATTGGGTTACAAAACAAGTATATTAAATGAAAAGTTGGCTTTTTAGGCCCATATGGTCTGTCCATATCTCCCCGGTCCATTGACTGTCATTTATGAGAATATAGTATGTAAATTTCATTTTTAATTTTTAATTTTTTATATTTTGTTTCCTTTTCTTTTGTTGAGGTAAATGATGATAAATCATTGAAATAAAAAATTAAAAAAAAATGATGATGCATCATTGATTGACCTTTAACTAAGGATGGAATTTTTTCTTGTACTCAAACTATCAAGGATAGCTTGGTGGGAGTCTTCTCAGGGCTGCCATTAAATCATATGAATCATGTGAAGTTTATAGAATTCAGTGCTATGAAAGTAAATCCCCCATGATAATTTTTTTAAAAAAATTTTGTTGCTTGGTCTTCGTTGAGGGAAGCAATGAAGTGTAATTGATTGATCTTGTGCTTAAGGTGGAATTTTTTCTTGTAATGAAGCTATCAAGGATGGTCATATGGACATGAATGCTTGCTATTAAGTAAAGGCGAATCATGTGAAGTTTATTTATTTAAGAATTCAGCGGTATGTATGTAAACCATTCCTTATTATTGTTTTTAGATTTCTTTTCTTGTTCTTTAAAGAGTGAAACAATGAGGAATCATCGATTGATTTTGAAGTAACGATGGAATTTTCCCTTGCATGGAAACTATTAAGGATGGCTTGGACGGAGGCTTTCTAGGCAACCCATATAGAAATGCAAAAATGCTAGGATGCTGTTAAATAATGTGAACCATGTAGTTCACTGTTATATATATAAATACATGTAAATTGAGTGGTATGTTGACAAAGATGATGACGAATCAGTGATTGATCTTGAAATACAGATATAATTTTTCCTTGTACTATAACTATTGAGAATGGCTTGGCCGGAGGGTTCTCAGGCAGCATGTATAGAAATGCAAGGTTGTTATCAAATAAAGTGAACCATGCGAGGTTTAAATACATTTGATTTTAGTGGTATGTATGTAAATATACTTTTTTTTTTTTTTTAGATTCCATTTCCTGTTCTTTGAGGGAAGCAATTACGAATCATTGATTGGTGGGTCGTCTGATATATCTATGTCACACCCGACTTGACAGCTCTTTTGCAGTGAGCATGGTGAGCTACTACATGCATGATCCAAGGAGGGGTCATATGGACGCAGTGTTTCAGATTCTAAGGTACTGGAAGAGTGCACCGAGAAGGGGTTTACCTTCAAGAAGAATGTGCATGTAGATATTGAGGTCTTTTGTGATGTTGACAGACGGGTTTTGCAGATGACAAAAGATCCACCTCAGGATACTGCATGTTCTTTGGGGGCAACTTGATCTCTTAGAAGAGCAATAAATAGTCTGTAGTAGCGAGGTCAATAATAGAGGCAGAGTACAAGGCCATGGCTTAGGAGTTGGGACAATGATGTGGCTGTGAGCCTTGTTGATCAAGCTCAAGGTGGAACTAGTAACTCAAATGAAATAGTGGTGCGATAACTAGTGAGCAATCAACATTGCCAACAACCCAGTGCAACATGATAGAACCAAACATGTGGAGATTGATAGACTCTTTATTAAGGAAAAGCTAAATAACGGGCTACTGGAGCTTAAATCATGTAGCCACTGAAGAGCAAGTGGCTGACTACCTCACTAAAGGACTTAGTTCATTAGATTTGTTTAGGTTATGTGACAAGATGGGCTTAGCAGATATCTTTTGTCCATCTTGTGGGAGAGCGTTGAGAATTGGACCTTATTTATAGTCCTACTGGTAAAAAGGGATCATTTAAGAAGTCTAGGGGTTTATCTGTAAAACATTGCAATACCTGATTTAAGTCCCTTTTAGGGATGAAAAGATTAGGTTTTGAACAATCCTTTCTTTTGATTCATCTTGAAATGTTGAAATTTTTCTTTCCACTGAAACTATCAGGATAGCCAGAGAAGAAGCTTCTTGAGCAAACCATATAGACATGTAAGGCTGCCTTTAAATAAGGGGAACTATGTTAAAGTAGGTTATATATATGTAAATACATAAGAATTGGGTGGAATTTTGAGAAAAGCGACAAAATCAGTTATTGATTGTGAAATGAAGGTGGAATTACTCATTGAATTGACGATGGCCTATGGGAGGCTTCTCAGGCAACCCTTATAGGCATGCAAGGTTTTCATTAAATAAGGTGAACCGTGTTTTGTATAAATATATAAGAATTTAGAGGTATGTATGTAAATCTCCCTTGTCTTTTTTTAGATTCTCTTCCCTGTTGTTCATTGAGGGAAGCGAATGATGAATCTTCTATTGAATTGAAGATGGAATTTTTCTTTGTACTAAAATTATTGAGGATGGCTGGCCTGAAGGATGCTGCTCAGGCAACCTGTATGACAAGAGATATGTTTAATATTTTTTTACCTGGCAAAGTCTAGTTCAATATGGGCCTACTGATAAGAGATGTATGTGGGCCTGTGGCAGTAAACTTTTGTGAATTGCTTCAGGAAGAGGACATATTGCACTGACATTTATCTATTTATCCAGAGGACTGTTCAACTTTTGTGAATTGCTTGACCGTTTGCATGAGGTCATTACACTTATTCTAAATTACATATATATTGGCCGCTCATTGCAGGGATTTATTACAGAATTCTGTCAAGGCCTCATGTGTTTGCTTGTAAATAGAATACACGTTCTTAAAAAAATTCTTGTTTTCACTATTTGGTTGGATGTACTTTAGATGGATTTAAATTCAAGAGGCTATGGTGATAGTGGAAGAGGATGTTTTTTCTTTATCCGGCAAAACGGGCTTTAATGGCCAAAATTTTTTTTGCTAGGGAATGGAATAAAGTGGAAGATTGGCTGAATTTATGCTTAGCCTGTGGTGTTAATTGTCAGTTCTCTTTCATTTCATACTACCAAGGTAAATTCATTGTAAATTGAAATGTTACGGCTATTTTCTCAAACCTAATAATTTTAGGGGCTGCCTGGTAAAGGATTTAGGCTAATATACTCTACTAGACGGCTATTTCGGTGTTAATCCTAAACCCTTTAGTAAATTTGACTATTCTGCAGATTTATTAATCTGGGAACTTGTGAAGAGAAGGAATGATGCGAAGAAGCTTACCTTCCTCAATGCTTTCTGGAAGGAGGTGAACAATGGGAATTTTGGTCGTCTTTGTACGCCGCAATACCGTCATTGCCTTCTCAGCACTACAAGTATTTATCTTATTTCTGACGGTAAGAGGCCGTTGATAATTATTAGAAAATCACCGGTTAAGAAAAATCCATTGGTTTTTCTTGAAAGTAATATCCAGTGGTTTTTTTATGTTTTATAGGGCGAAGCTAATTCGTTTGTTGATAATCACTGCAGAAATTCATAAAATACAACTACTTAAAAATATTATAATTATTCCATAATAAATCAAATAGCTAAATATTAACATATTAGGTACATAACACTTATATCACATCAAAATATCACTTTTAAGACTTTTTTGAAGTGAAATATACATTTTCATGCATAGATTTAAAGAAACGAATTTCAAAAATGTTTGAAGAGAATTTACATTTAGCAAATGAAAATTGGATTTCCCATTGAAAAAAAGAATGAACTGTCTTATGAAATATTTCTTTCTCGAAATTTTTATAGAGGTATGCAAGTAATCTAGTTAGTAAAATTTGTGTTAATGATGCATTCATCATTCAAAATTTTAATTTTGACTGCATCTATTATTTTTCTTCTTTATAATGACATAAATGATATTCTATTTGATGGAGCAATATTTGAATTTTAGGCGACCTAGGTGAACAAGGGAGTATTGTTAGCTAAAGAGCACAATACAGAAGAAAAAAATATTGATGATGAGATTAGAAGGATAAAAAAAGGAAGATATTATAGTTGATGATGTGGCTAAGCTTTTTCAAATGTCGATTAACAAGGTGGCAAAATAATTAAATGTTGGTGTCACACTCCTAGATAAATAATGTCGAGGGCTAAGCATGCATCGTTTGCCTTATAGAAAATATAAATAGCGTGAAAAATCTAATACAAAACATCAATGTTCTCTCATTTCACTCTCTTCATTAATACTCTAAATAATATTTTCATAATTTGAAGTCAAATTAATTTAATCACAACAGTAGCAATATCACTATTATCAGTTTGTAAAAGTGGAATATACATTTTCATGTATCGATTTAAAGCACCGGAATGTCATGTATATAAATACCAAAGCTATGAAGGAGGTGCATAAATACGAAAGAGTTGTGTGCTAGGAATTTGAATTTGCCTTTAAAAATGGGAATTTACATGCATAACACACAATTCTTATGTAGTTACATATCCCAAACCTAAAATTTCATGCATGCACACATGAATTCTTTTTTTGCTAAATGGTTTTTAGGATTTAATCATTTTATGATTTACTAAATGAGAATTTACATGATTTAGTAAATACTAATAACTTGTATCCCAGAAGTTGACAAGCAACTCCGTATTCATTTTTTGAGTTTTTGAAATATTTGGTTTAGTCTCAATTGCAGCATATTTTGTTTTGTTGACTTCTTTATTGTTCAACATATAAATTTTTTTATGATAAAGTTGGTGTTTCATGATCTTACTCTTGAAAGAATTTCTAGCCCGCCTTTAGTTGTGTCGGCTTCTTAACTATTGCCATTCTTCTGAAGAAACCACATGGAAAACTACTCACTTAACATTGGCATAACTTTGCCTTATATATCTGATGTAGTTCAATTTTGCATGATTGTATTTAGTGCTACTTAATTACCTCCAACTCTTTCACGCTGTCTTGTTGAATGTATAATTTAAATTACTTCTCCTAATTTTGTTTGTATGCATATCTTGGCTGACTGCCTTATTGTTCAACATATAAATTCTTTTATCATAAAGTTAGTGTTTCATGATCTTACTCTTGAAAGAATTTCTAGGAGGCCTTTAGTAGCGTAGGCTTCTTACTATTTCCATTCTTCTGAAGAGACCACATGGAAAACTTCTCTTTTAACACTGGCATAACTTTGCCTTATATATCTGATGGAGTTCAATTTTGCAAGGTTGTATTTAGTCCTACTTGAATACCTCTAACTCTTTCACGCTGTCATGTTGGATATAATTTAAATTACTTTTCCTAATTTTGTTTGTATGCGTATCTTGGTTGACTGCTTTATTGTTCAACATATAAATTCTTTTATCATAAAGTTAGTGTTTCATGATCTTACTCTTGAAAGAATTTCTAGGCGGCTTAGTTGTGCAGGCTTCTAACTATTGCCATTTTTCTGAAGAGACCACATGGAAAACTACTCTCTTATCACCGGCATAACTTTGCCTTATATATCTGATGGAGTTCAATTTTGCATGATTGTATTTACTACTACTTGAATACCTCCAACTCTTTCACGCTGTCATGTTCAATATATAATTTAAATTACTTTTCCTAATTTTGTTTGTATGCGTATCTTGGCAGAACACTCCAACATGCAGGTGTTGGCAGAAGTATTATTACTTTAACTAGAGAGCCTATTTCTTGGGGCCATTCTGCATCATAAAGAAATAAAGCTTTGCACTTCACAAAAAAGGTGTTATTTTTATGTTTTCCTTTTACTGCTTCTCCTCCTCTAATATTGCTAGATTTAGATAATTAATGACAACTTTTTTTCTCATTGAAGCCTTTTTTTCAATTTTATCACTTGCATTTTCCCTCTTTTTTTTTACTTCAAAAGGCAGAAACCATTCTTCCTCTTCATGATATCGCTGTTTGTTTTATTTTTTTTAGCAGTATCATCTCTAAGCTGGTATTGACCTCTCAATGGTTGCAGGATTTGTATCAACATTATTGTTAATTTGATTTATCTTACTTTATCTTCAAAATCAATTCATTTTAGTGACTTGTCTTGGAACATCACTCTCCTTTTTGTCAAATCTAAAAACTATCGCAACTAAATTTATTTTTTCATAATTTCTAACTCAACTAAATTATTTTTAATCGAACGTTTTAATTGCAATTACAAAACCATTTTATAAATTTTGAGACTTACAGATTGTCTGTGACATATAGTGCTGTCAAAATGGTTCGTTTTTCGTGAACAGTTCGTGTTTGACTCATTAAGAAGCCCGTGTTTGATTCGAATGCCAAGTTAACGAGCCATATAAATGAGCCGAACACAAACAAAGATTTATTCGTCCGTGTTTGACTAGTTTTCCTCGAAATAATACTCATCAATTATATATATATATATATGTATATATATATGTATATATATATATGTATATATATATATGTATATATATATGGCTGTGAAAAAAGCTCGTTGTTTGCGAACAGTTCGAGTTCGGTTCGTTAGAGAGTTTGTGTTCGATTGGTTCGAAAAGCAAACAAATCGAACAAGAACAATTTTTTTCGTTCGGTTTGTTAAACGAACCAAACAGGAACAATGATGTATTCGTTCGTGTTCGATTTGTTATTGTTCGAAATATAAAATAATTTAAAATAGTTATGTATAAAAATTATGATATTTTAAAATTAATTATATATTTTAAAAATTTATCATATTTTTAAAAATTAAATACTATAAATTAAATATATAATAAAAATTAATAATATATTACTATTGATTTTATTAATATAAATATTATAATATTATAATTATATATTAAAAAAAAACTCTAAAGTCCTAATTCTAAACAGCACCCCTTCGACCTTCCCCTCTCGAACTTCGGCTGCGCCTCTCTCGTTCGAGCCTTCTTGATCTTCTCACGAAACCATTTTACCCCCACTGCGAGAGTTTCGGGTTTGTCTTTTATGTTCGTTCTCTAATGTCTACTATTTTTATTAGAGCCGACGTTGGTTTTCCTGCTCAGTATTATTGTCCATTTGCTTGGTTACTTGATATTCTTGTTTGGTTGGTTGTAAGACTACTGAGATGTCATATTGGAGTACATTTTCTTTAATATTTCTTATTTATCTTCATGTTAGCCTCTCACCTCAAAATTTCATAAATTTCTTTTAGTTTTTGTTTACTAAAATCTAGTTTTTGAAGCTTTGGGGAGTGAGAATGTGTGATCTCTCATATTGCTTCTAGATTTGAATTTTTTATGGTGTCATCTTTAATATTATGATTTAGTAAAAAATGACCTTTTTTTGAACTTAATTATAATTCAAATGGCAATGGTTTGCACATTTTTGCTCTTTTGCACCTTTTGGCTTTATGGGCTTTGCGGGAGGAGATGGTATGGGATTAGTGCAATGATAGAACTATCATTGATGAATTGGTTGTTGCACAGAGTAACCTTAATTCGCTCTTAAGAGAGGAGGTTTGAAAATAAATTTAATGGGAATGACAAGGGTTTATTTCTGGTGAATTTGAGGGCTTCTGTGTCAACAGTTTTATAATAACAACATACAAGTAGAGAGAATAGTCGTAACTCATGACATTGTAAGGTATATTGAGTTTTTGGTTTAGGGACAATTGAAATTTGCAGGCTAGAATGCTTTGAAACATATATTTGATCTAAGAGCTTTTTGTAGCTAAACGTAGGGGTGTAAATGAGCCGAACACGAGCGAGCCCAGGCTCAGCTCGTATTCTGCTCGTTTATATTTCGAGCTAAAAATTTGTGTTTGTGTTCGGCTCGTTTGCTTAGCAAGCCGAACGCGAGCTGTTCACGAACAAAGAGTCGTTTTGACAACCCTATCATGTAACCATAAGATGTTAAGGGTTGGGACAAGATTTAAAAATTATTGTTTAAAACATTATTTGAATCTTATTTAATTATTTTTATTTCATTTTCTTAATAATTTTAACTGATTATAAATCATTTTAACATTGCAGTCAATTAAATTTTTTAAAAGTACTACTCATTAATATATATATGGCGGCGAGCTCTGTTAGGGTTTCGTTTGATGGCGAAACCCAGTGTTAAACCTCTGGCTTCACTCCATCGTCCCCGTAGCGTTTTTGTTTCGTCTGCTTCGTCGCTGCTTGCCCTATTCGCAAGCTGCTTAGTCGTCTAAGTCGGTGCGTTGTGCCGAGCCTTCGTCCTCGATCGTCCAGTGTGTCTTCGTCGCAGACTACGGCTGGCTTCGTCATCGTCTGCTTCAGCGCGTAGCCGACCTCAGTCGCAGATTGCGCCTGCTACGACATCGTCTGTGCGTGAGTCGTTCGCTGCTGCGACATTGTCTGCACGTGAGTCGTTCGCAGAGAGTGTTCTGCTTCGCTCCTTGTACGCAGAGCTCTCAAGTCCTACTCGCCGACCCGACTCTCCTCTTTTTCTTTGAGTCGTAGTTTCCTACTGCAGTTCCTTCAGTGGGTTTTGCGCAGCCCCAAGAATGGCCTCGGGTCGTTCTTAAACCGCCGCCCTTGCCGGCGATAACCTCGCCCACGCCCTTTCACTTTCGAATATATTCTCGCAGAGATACCACGATGGATTCGCGCATGGCGTTGAAATCGCGTTTCTCAAAAAAGCATCCCACCCTAGCTGCACCCTACCAACTGTTTATGGTAGGTAAGTTCCTTTACGGTAACCCTAAACTTGAACTGATTAGGAATTTGAGAAAATGAAAATTGGAATATTGGTAAATTGGATGTCAGCATATTCTCATCTAATTATCTGATGATGAAAACTACACCCAAGTGTTTGCTAGAAGAATCCTTCAAATAGACAATCAGGTGTTGAAGGTTTTAAAATGGACGGTGGATTTAGACCATTGTACTGAACCTCCCATCTGTCTTGTTTGGCTGCGCTTCCCAGATTTGCAGGTCCACCTTTACAATCAAGAGCTCTCATTTACTTTCGCGAAGGTATATTACACCACTCAAAACTGATAAGCCTACAGTGAATCTGACTCGGCCTTCTGAGACTAAAATATTGATAGAACGAGATATTACATTATATTTTCCGATAGAGATATGGATTGTCACACAGCATAAGGGATTTTGGCAACCAACCAAACTCGAACAGATACCTCTTTACTGAACCCACCACCGTATGTTTGGACACTCTCCTTCTCAATGTTACCATTTTCATTCGAATCTAAAACCTCTTAGTATAAATGCTACTGGGTCTGCCCCACTTCACACCTGTCCCTCTTCCTCTCCAGAACACTCTCCTCAGACTATTGAAACATTGGCTGCCACGATGCCACCTCTCAGTCCCACTACCAGAGACAATTCTGTTATTGTTCTTCCAGCTGATGTTTTGATGATAGTTCAGTTGGGCCTCCTACAACTTCTATCACTGTTGAAAACAATACTACAAGATCATTTTCTCCAAAGGATATTCTTCGGTCCGATAATTAAGAAACTATCGCAGCTTCACATCCTCAGGAAGCGTCAGTTGGAGAGGAGACATGCTTTACACCTCTTCAGAATGAGAATGTTGTTACTGTCTGCCAGGAGCATGGGGCTCTTCCTCTACTACATGCCCGACAATTTGTTGACCGCACTGATCAGATGAGTCAGTTTTCGAAGGAGGAATGACAAGTTTATACATCTAGGAGGAGGAAGAAGAATGGAGGCACACCCCCGCTTGAGATCTTAATGGATGATACTTTAGTTACTTGTAACGCAACGACAATCAAGCAATTTGTTACTCGGCTCGTTACTAGAATCAAAGGTAGAGTCAGGACCAAGCTGGCCCGCCCCTAGCAACTTGTTTTCTGCGTGTTTTTTAACTTTTAGAGTCTTATCTGTGTTCTATCTTTCTTAGAATGTTTAGGGTGTGTGGGTAGGGCACCTTTTTTAGGTCATCTCATACACTTTTATGTACCTCTTTCAATTTTAATAAAATTGGCCCTTTAACTTTTCATATATATATGTTTTGATGATTAATATTTCGAGCTAAAACGAGTCGAACACGAACGAACGAATCTTTGTTTGTGTTCCGCTCATTAACTTAGTGAACGAGCCGAACACGAGCTTTTAACGAGCCGAACACAAGTTGTTCGCGAATGAGCCATTTTGACAACCCTATCTATACGTATCTTAGAGTTTTTGGCTCTTTTTGGCTCTTTTAAGTTACATATATTAGATCTGTATGTATGCAAATAAACATACCATTCTTCCTTTTTATTTACATAGAAATTGCATTATATACGTTACTTTGATGGAAGGGAGAAGAACTATAGCTGCCTGTTTTTAATATGTAAGAATATTAGCTATGCTCTTTCTTTAAAACAACATAGCAATGTTTTTTTATTTGGTATTCTGAAATGCACAAGTATTAGTTTCACTTATGTTTTGAAACATGATAATATTGGCTTATTTCTGATATGCAGCAAGTGTAAGTATTTGTTTTGTGCCATCAAATGTTAAATGCTTAGTCTCTTTTAACAACTATAAATTACACTCTCTTAAAACTAACACGAAGGCATTATGAATTAGGAATATGTTCGATCAATTGAGATTTATTTGTATTGACTTCTTGCAGACTAATAAATTATGATATATGGACATATATATTCAAATGTATTTGTTGAAAGGGGGTTTTTATGTTGAAGTTAACACTTTAATGACTATTTGTGAGCTATGTGATATTTTGAATAATTTTATAAACCTCATTTAGCCTCTCTTGGACCATTATATTGACGATATGTGTGCAGCATCTCACATGAAAAAAGAGTCCACGAAAGTGAAACTTTCTTCGTGATTGAAGTCACATTATCATTACTTGCATTATCTATAGTAATTGTGAAACTTTATCCTGAAGCATCCACTCCAACAAAAACTCACAAATAGCATCACATATGTAAGTTCCCGTATGTGCAGACTCTAACTCAATAAAATTGATAATCAACTTCTTTAACTTTCATTTTTCATCGATATAGTGTGCAATTAAACACATATATCCTATAGTCTGATTAGAGGTTAAACAATCTGTAGTTTATGACACCATATGAATATCTGTACGACAAGATTTTAGTTTTTCTTTCTCACACTCATAAACTTTCATACAATCTTTTTTTTATGGTGTTCCTTGAAACATTTTGAAAGTTAGAATTTAGCATTTTCAACAAAATATTGAACCAAGAATGTTCAACAATCATGAATGAATACTCCTCTACGATTATCATCTTTGCTATCACCTTTTATGAGTTGTTAATTATAATTTTTAAGATCATAGAAATTAGAAATTTCTGATTCACTCTGAATTTCTAAAGGTAAGTTTATCGTCTTTTTTTTCTTGTCTGATAAGTCAACTTATTATTGACTCTTTGTTTCATCTTAGCACATTTCTTAACATGCTTAAGAAGCTGTGAAGTTGTACCTGACTTTGGTTTGAGGATTTTCATATCATGACAAATGTATTGAAAAAATGATACTTCAACCCCCTTAGAATTTGATTTAATATTTACAAAATATTTCAAAACAGATGATTTTCTCTTCCTGTCTTTCTTACCTCGCATTTCAGTATTTACGCTTCCAACAGCGAATTCAATATGTTGAGGTATATTGTGAGAACTACCAATTCATTCTTGTATTGTAACTGACAACTGTTTGCTACTTGATGCAGATTGACAATATTTAATATTTGACATTGTAAACAGCTACACACAAAAATATAATATCACATGAGAGTTTACGTACGGATGTGTAAACAACAATAAATAAACTTATGTAAATGATAGTTACATTAAAACGAATAAATGAGTGGTCAAGTTCCACAATTTCTTTCAAATATTTTCGTTTCATTTCAGTTCATATGTATATTAATCCAATAATTTGTCTCTACTTTCCATGTTACTACAACTCAAAGATTTTTCTTAATTGTTTCTCTTAAATGTGCCATCAAAATATCACCCATAAGGCTATACTTGCATGAATGTGGTTTTGAATATAAAAAGAAAATAAAATTTGCTTCTTTGATATGCAAATATATAAGGCATCATATGGTATACCTTTAGACTTCTAAATGTCAGGCTAATAATAGCACAAAATAATAATATATTCTGCAAGCTCATTTGTAAAGAAAAATTATTCAGGTAATGATTGCAACAACACTTTAATAAAGTTTAGGAGAAAATGAAGTCAACTGAATTTTAAATAAATCTTGCAAACTTAATGCTGATATAATGTTGTTTTAACTAAACATACATCGCAAACAGCCAAAAAGACTGATTATATTCATCTTCTCAAATCAGATTTCTATATCTTATATGATCATATAGCTCAGAAATAGCCATTAAAGTGTCATGTTCAACATAAATATCACTTTTAACAAATTCATTTGAACATATATAATGCAATTTCTATTTAAATAAAAATGAAGAATGATATGTTTATTTGCATATATACAGATATAACATCTGTAACTTAAAAGAGCCAAAAACTCTTAGATAAGTATAGATACAAAAAACTCTTAGATCTATTTTATGTATCAGAGCATTCAAGCCTGCAAATTTCAACTGCCCCTTGACGAATCAAAAAACTCTTTCATTTGTTTTCTTTCTTGAGAGAAGCAGTGACGAATCAATAACTGAGCTTGACCTAAAAATATTCAAAATTTTGCTTTTGTTAAAAATATCGAGGATGACCTGGGGGAGGCTTCTCAGGCAACCCATATAGACATGCAAGGTTGCCATTTAATATAATGACCTACGTGATGTTTAAATATATAAGAATTCATTGGTATTTATGTAAAACCTTCCCTTTTTTCTTTTATTTTTAGATTTTATTTCTCGTTTTCATCCAGGGAAGTGACGATGAAGGGAGGCTTTCAAGTTCCTTTTGCAGACATGAATGAATGTCGGTGAACAAGGTGAACCATAGTAGACTTCCCCAACATAAATCCAAACTGATTATGAGAAATTTTTGTATCAGGTCCTAACCTATATTCAATTACTCTTTATCATAATTTTAATGTATGACACATGAAAGTTTAATGCATAATAATATAGTGGTATGCATGTAAATCTTTTTTTATAAGAGTTGGTCTTTATAAAATGGAGCATTTAGGCCTATGTCATCCCAGACTTTTAGGCATATGTGGTTGTCTTATTGGTCATATCTCCACCAAAGCTTGAAGGAGTCTTCTTCTAGCTGAATACTTTAGTGAATAGGGGGAGGTTTTCTTCCTTTGTTGATTCTCATACTCATCCCTCCTTACTCAACCTTTCGTACTCAGCATTTCCTACTCGGAACGTTCGTACTCGGCCCGTGAGTACACGTCTGATTTCTGCTCGATCGTCTGATGCTCCGAGTTGCCCCATCTTTGCCTATCCGATTGGCTTCTACTGGAAGGCGGGCTGAGGGTCATTTGGTCTTCGCCAGTCTGTGAAGCCACTTTTTGTTTGTATATATGTAAATTTTCATTTCCTATTCTTAATTTTAGATTATGTTTTATGTTCATTGTTGAGGGAAACAGTGATGAATCATCGGTTGAACTTGAACCAAAGATGCAATTTTTCCTTGGACTCAAACTATCGAGGATAGCCTTGTGGGAGTCTTTTCAGGCAAAACGAATTAGGCATGCTAGGCTGCCATCAAGTAAAGCAAACCATGTGAAGTTTACATGCATAAGAATTCGATCCTATGTGTGTAAAGCCACCATTTTCATTTTATTTTTAAAATTTATTTCTTGATCTTATTGAATTTATTCTTGTAATGGAGATATCAGGGATGCCCTTGTGGACATGCGAGGCTGCTATTAAATAAGGCAAATGATGTGAAGTTTAAATATTTGATAATTCAGTCGATTTTATGTAAATACCGTCCTTATTTTTTATTGCACTGAAACTATTGAGTATGTAGTTTTAAGGACCAATGTGTTGTTGTAGTAAATATGGAAGTTTAGATGTGAGATATGTAAATACATAAAAATTTTGTGCTAGGTATGTCAATTTCCCTATTTTTTAAAAAATTTCTTTCTTGTTCTTCATTTAGGGAAGCAATGATAAATCGTTGATTGATCTTAACATAAAGTTGGAATTTTTCTTTGCACTGAAAACATTTGATGATGGCATTGGAAGAAACTTCTCAAGCAACCCATATAGACATGCAGTGCTGCCATTAAACGAACCATGTTAAAGTAGGTGATCTATTTGTAAATACATAAGAAGCGGGTGTTATGTTGAGAATAATCTAGGACTAATCAGTTATTGACTTTGAAATAAAGGTGGAATTTGTCCTCATGTTGAAATTATCAAGGATGGCCTGGGGGAGGTTTCTCAGGCAACTCTTACATGTTATGTTTAAAAATATAAGAATTAAGTGGTCTGTATGTAAATCTCCTTTTCTTATTTTATTTTTAGATTTTGTTTCTTGCTCTTAATTGAGGGAAGTGATGGTGAATCATCGATTGATTTTGAATTGAAGATGAAATTTTCTTTGTACTAAAATTATTGAGGATCGCTTGAAGGATGCTGCTGAGGCAACCTGTATGGGCATTCAAGGATGCCAGTAAATAAGGTGACTCCTGAAGTTTCAATACATATGACTTCAATGGTACGTGTGCTTTATTTTATTTTTTTAAGATTTTATTTCTTGGTCTTCATTGAGGGAAGGAATGAAAAATCATGAATTGACGTTGATCCTAAGATGGTTTTTTTCTTTTTTTTGTTGCATTGAGAACTATCACAACGTTGCCACTAAACTAAATGCGAATCATGTAAAGTTTAATAAATTATGTAACTCCGGACTTTGTAAATGCTGAAAGGGTTAAATCTTCTTGGTGGCGATTTTATCCTTTTTGCTCCTTGGGGAGAGTAGTGGATGGGGATTGAAAAGCTAGTTTTTTTCTTCTTTTCTTCTTTTCTGAAGGGAAGGAGGTTAAGCTTCTTTCGGCGAAATAAATAAAGAGAATTCAATTCTTTCAAAGCTCCACCTTCGCTATCTTTGCCACTGCCAACCTTTTCAGCCTCCTCAACACATTCAGTTTAGCCGGTGTTACTTCATCAGCTATTCCCTCAGCTTTCCGTTATAAAGAAGAAATTCTTTTACATTTTCCCCAAAAAAGAAAATTAACTGAGTATTTTGAATGATAAATTGTATAGTAATTTATTTTTCTTAAAGAAGACGAATTCTATTCCATAGAAAATTTTGAGAAAAACCTTTTGAATAGGATTATTGTTACAACATTAATTTATCTTGTTAGAATTATCAGATTTAGTTTTTTCTTGGACATCCGACACAAAAATATAAGAGATGAAAAACTCTCTCTCTCTCTCTCTATATATATATATATATATATATATAATTAACTTTACATACAAAAAAAATTATATTGATTCAAATAAAATGTAAAGTTTTTTTAAAAATACTGGATATCTAGTGTATATAATATCAAAATTTGATAAGCATAGATTTTAAAATTATAAAATTTGCTTTATTCCAAATTTAAGCTACACTTATCTGGAACTAAACTTGATAATTCTAATATTTATATCAATTGAAATTAAATGTGTCGAGAATTATCAGGATTTGTCTATTTAATCTATTTTCCTTGGAAAATTTTAGTTCATGATGGGCATGCTTATAAGATACGTATGTAAACTTTGGCGGATTGCTTCATTAAGAGGACATATTACTGTGACATTTATCTATTTATGCATGTCAGCCATGTGGAGGGGCCACGCTAATCTTTTCT
This sequence comes from Papilionanthe hookeriana x Papilionanthe teres, assembly GCA_022702705.1. Classification (NCBI taxonomy): domain Eukaryota; kingdom Viridiplantae; phylum Streptophyta; class Magnoliopsida; order Asparagales; family Orchidaceae; genus Papilionanthe; species Papilionanthe hookeriana x Papilionanthe teres. The sequence continues at coordinate 46,053,928 of CM040439.1, read as the reverse complement.
GTATTGTTTCAATTTTATTGAATGCTCTGAAGAAACTAGAGCCTGTTTATTATGGATCATTACACGTGTTCCAAACTACATAAAATGTCGGCCACTCATTGGGGAAGTTATCATAGAATCCTTTTGAGGGCCACATTTGAAAAAAAAACTGCTTGTTTTCATTATTTAGTTGGATGTAATTAGGTGGATTGTTTTTTCTTTTTTCGGCAATATCGATTTTAACAGCGACACAAAGTTTTGCAAGAGCTTGAAATGGAATGTCATGGAAGATAAGCGGAAGCATGCATAGCCATTGGTGTTGATTATCGATTTTCTATTTCATTTTCATATTTTCCATGTTTATTTCATTGTAATTTGAAATGTTAAGAGCAAGGAAATTTTCTCAAACATAATAATTAGTCATTTCTTAGTTCATGAAATATTCTTTCTATTCTCTGTTCGAGCTTATTTTGTTTTGTTGACTTCTCTATTGTTCAACAAATGAATTTTTCATTATAAATTTAGTTTTTTGTGATCTTACTGTTGCAAGAAGGCGGTTTTTTGTGTAGAGGCATCCTACTGTAGCGATTTCTGTTAAGAGATTATATATGTATATATGTATATGTGTATATATATTTATGTGTTGAATCTTTTCAGGATGTAGGATCCCACATCTTTCATGAGTATATACAAGTTGATAAAGATCCTGTTTTGTAGAGGAAAGGTAGGAGAGAGAGATGAGTGTAAGCTGCAAGAGAGGTCTTAGAGATTATCTATTGAACTCGAGCCTTTAGTTATGTTTTATGTATTTTGCTGAGGGAAACAGTGATGAATCATTGGTTGACCTGGAACCAAAGATGCAATTTTTCTTTGGACTCAAACTTAAAGTCTCCTTTTTCATTTTCTTAAAGAAAATTCATTTCTTGGTCTTATAGAATTTTTTCTTGTAATGAAACTATCGAGGATAGCCTCGTGGACATGCGAGGCTGCTATTAAATAATGTGAATCATGTGAATTTTAGATATTTGAGAATTCAGTCGTTTGTATCTAAATACCGTCATTATTTTTTCTTGCACTGAAACTATTTGAGTATGTAATTTTAAGGACCAATGTGCTGTGTTGGTAAATATGAAAGTTTAGATGTGAGATATGTATGTACATAAGAATTGTGTGCTAGGTATGTTAATTTCCCTGTTCTTCTTATATTTCATTTCTCGTTCTTCATTAAGGGAAGCAATGATGAATCATTGATTGATCTTAATATAAAATTGGAATTTTTCTTTGCTCTGAAAACATTTGAGGATGTTCTGGGAAGAAACTTCTCAAGCAACCCATATAGATATGCAGGGCTGCCATTAAATAAAGTGAACCATGTTAAAATAGGTGATATATATGTAATAGATAATAATTTGGTGGCTTGCTGAGAATAAGCTATGACTAAACAGTTATTGATTTTGAAATAAAGATGGAATTTTTCCTCGTGTTGAAATTATCAAAGGATGGCCTGTGGGAGGTTTCTCGCAACTCTTATAGACATGCAAGGTTGCCATCAAATAAGGTGAACCATGTTATGTTTAAAAATATAAGAATTAAGTGGTTTGTATGTAAATCTCCCTTTCTTATTTTATTTGAATTAGATTTTTACTTTTATTTTCTCTTTGTTTGCTTGTTTATACATATATTTTTCACCCTCTCTAGTATCTGATCTATCATACAAATCATTTAAAGTAGAATTCTTAGCGTCACAAATTGTTCTCTTAAAATTCGTACGAGGCACCTTCTATTTTTTCCAGTTCTCTAAGCTTTTACATTAAACCAATTGTTATAACAAAAATTCTTAGATTTTAAGCATAATTATTCCACCGCCAGTTGTTTTTATTATAAAAACTTTTTCTTTTGATTATCTATGTATATATTTTGTTACTTCTTTAATAGTGTTTGTTATGTTATCCCACATAGAATATCTATGTATTTAAGATGATTTTTTTCCTTGTAACAAAACTATCGAGATGGCCCTATGGACATGCAAGGCTGCTGCAAAATAAAATGAATCCCATGAAGTTTACATATAAGAATTCACTATTGTGTATGTAAATGCCCCATTATTATTTTTTTAGATTTCATTTTTTATTCTTCATTGAGATAAGCGCTGATGAATCATTGACTGATTTTAAAATAAAGATGTAATTCTTTTTTGCTTTGAAACTATTGAGGATGGCCTCGGTGGAGGCTTCTGAGGCAACCCATATAGGCTTGCAAGGTTGTCCTTAAATAAGAACCATGTGATGTTTAAATGCTGAAGCATTCAATGGTATCTATGTAAATGCCCCTTTTTATTTACTTCTAGATATTGTTTCTTGTTCCTCGGCTAGAGAAGTGATATCGAATCAATGATTGACCTTCAACTAAAGATGAAAATTTTTCTTGTGTTAAAGTTATCTAGTGTGCCTTGTAGTAAATCTGAGAATAGTAAATCCATTAAATTGACCCTACTCCTGGATTTAGTGTTGGAAGGATTTGGGCAGAAAATCTTATATGGCATGTATGTAAATATTCCAAAATTTATTAGAGCTCAGCGAGATGAGATTAATGAGATGTATTTTATTCTCTTCTCTGACTCCTGAACTTCAAATTTTTTTCCCTTTTCTGACATGGTCGAAATTTCTAGTGCACTTAAATTTGTAATAGTTTTGTTTTTTTTTTTTTTTCAAATCTCCGATTGTAGGGTGATTTTAGAAGATCCAAAACTTTGGGGATTGTAGCATAGCAGTCATTCCGAAAATGGTCAAGGCATCGAGGATGGCATCGTGAGGGGCTTCACACTTTTCAGGTAACCCTTGTAGCCATGTTATGACTCGAAGGGTGGATCAGAAGATCATAAAGGGTTATTTGGTATCCTATTAAGCAAGGATTAGCTTCTGTTCCAAGAAAACAGATGTTTGGGATTTTAAATTCAATATTTCCTAGGATTTAACAGGTTTTAGATTGTAACCCTGTTGAAATTTACTATATCCGGGTTCACAGGATTTTCTAGATCCTACTGTACGGGACTGCTATTAAAAAGGTGAGCCATAAGAAAGTTAAATGCATAACAGTTCAGTGGTATGTATATAAATCTTTCTTTATTTTATTTTGAGATTTCTGTTCTTGTTCTACATTGAGGAAGTGATGACAAAAGATCATTTTACTTTAAGCTTAAGCTGGAATTTTTCCTTATTCTCGAACTATTGAGGATGGCATCCTGGGAAGCTTCTCTGGTTGCCTGTATCGACATGCTACGGTGCCATTCAATCAGGTGAACCATGTGAAGTTTAAATACATTAGATTCTGTGGTTTGTATGTAAATTTTCCATATTTAATTTTTATTTTTAGATTGTGTTTCTTGTTTTTTGTTGAGGGAAATGATGATGAATCATTGATTGATCTTGAACTAAGGATGGAATTTTTCCTAGTGGGACTCTTCTCAGCCAACTTCTATAGACTTGTGATACGTTCCAGAATCAAAATCAAAATCGAAATCGAAATAAGTAGGCGAAGAAAACTCAAACGAGGGCTGCCCTTATGAAAATCGAAAGAAAACAAAGATACAGGATAATGTACTGTTGAGAGGTAAATTGTTTCTCGCACAGCCCCAGATGTCTCCGGGAACACCACACGAAAAGAAGAAAACTGCATCCAACATAAAACAACACATAAGAACAATCCCTAGCCAACTTTTCCCCCCAAATATTCCCTAGATCCTTTCCAAACTTCTTCACCCCAAATCCCCCTTAATTCCTTTCCTTCTATAGGTGAGCAGTGGCCTCAGGACTTCTGCCTTGGTGCTGGAATCACGGCCCGTCTCGTGTGATAATCGCGTTCCGCATAAACCGGCCATCTCGTGCGATAATATGTCCAGACCGGTCTTTCCTGGATCTGTTCAGTTGGTCTGGGAAGAAGCGGCTCCATATCAACTTGCTTATGCTGCCATCAGATAGCATGAACCATGTGAAGCTTCAATACATAAGAATTTGTTGTTATGTATGTAAATCCTTTATTTTAATTTTATTTTTAATTTCCTTTTCTTGGTCTTGGTTGAGGGAGGCAATGCCGAATCATTGATTGATCTTGTACTCAAGATGGAATTTTTTCTTGCAATGAAACTATAGAGGATGGACTCATGGGCATGTAAGGCTGCTATTAAATAAGGCAAGCCATTAGAGGTTTAAATATTTAAGAATTTATTGGTATGTATGTAAATCCCCCATTGTTATTTTTTCTTGCACTGAAAGGATGGAATTTTAAAGCACCAAAGTGCTATGTAGCTAAATGTGAAAGTTTAAATGTGAGATATGTAAATGCATAAGAATTGTGTGTGTTAGTAAATTCCCCTATTATTTTTTCTAGATCTTGTTTCTTGTTCTTCATTTAAGGAAGTGGTGAAGAATGATCGATTGGCTTTGGAATAAAGATGGAGCTTTTTCCTTCCGTTGAAACTGTCTATTGAGGATGGGCTGGGGGAAGCCTTCTTAGTCAACCCATATAGACATGCTAGAGGGTTCTTAGCCAGCCCATAGAGACATGCAAGGTTCCCATTAAAAAAGTGAACCATGTTAAAGTTTGGGCGTTATACATGCAAATACATAACAATAGGGTGATGTGTATGTACAACAACAAGTCTACATGAATCTTATTTCTCCATTGTGTCCTATTGGATGTCATATTTTCATGTAGTTCTAATAAGTTGAGATCATTTTTTATACAAATGTCCATGTATTTTTAGGTTGCCTCTACCTTTCTTAACATAAGTTATATCTAAAACATCTTCTCTCCTAATTGCGTCATTGGTTGGCTGATGTTGAATATGGCTAAACCATCTAAGGAGATTATGTCAATCCTTGTTTGCCTAGAGCTACTCCAAACTTCCTCGAATATATTCGTTTCACATTTTGTCTCTAATTGTAATGACACTTATCCATCTGAGCATTCTCATCTCAATAACACTTACAAAATTTTATGATTCTCTTTTACAGGCAAACATTTTTCACCATAAAGCATTGCAGGTCTCATCACCATCTTATCACACAATAGTCACACAATAGGCTCGATGCATTTCCTTACTTCAACCATCCAACTCGAATTCTGCTAGAAACATCCCCATTCATGTCTCCATTACTTTGAACAATAGATCCTGAGATATCTAAAGCGCTCACTCCTTTTAATGATTTGATCACCCATTGTTACAACCCTGCAACTATATCTACTATTAAAATTACATTCAATGTATTCAGTTTTAGATCTACTCAAATGAAAGCCTTTAGACTCTAAATTTGACCTCATGATAACTTTTTCTTGAACTCTCTCTCATCTTATCCACAAGAAGAATATAATTAATGAAAAATATACACTAGGGTACATCCTCATGTACTCGTCCAGTAAGAACATAGTGTCTTTGTGGTATGTTATAGTCCGGATTTTATTCGAATTTTAGATTTCATTTCTTGTGAAGTTTTAAGTATTTATGAATTCGGTGGTATGTATGTAAATCTCTGACTTTTATTTTTTCTAAGATTTTGCTTATTGCTCTTCATTGATGGAAGTGATGATGAATCATTGATTGATCTTGCAATAAAGATGGAATTTTTCCTTGCACCGAAACTATTGAGGATGGCCTGGGCGGAGGTTTCTCTGTCAAAACATATAGACATGCAAGGCTACATTTAAAAGAAAGATGAGCCATGTTAAAGTTTAGGTGTTATGTAAATAAATACATAGAAATTGGGCGGTATGTATGTAAATGCCCCAAAAATAGATGCATAATAATTCAGTCATATGTATGCATCGTCCCTATTTTATTTTTTTTTTAGATTTCATTTCCTATGGACTTTAAATGTTTAAGAATTCAGTGGTATGTATACAAATTTGCCATTTTTGCTATTTTTCAGTTTTTGTTGCTTGTTCTTCATTGAGATAAGTGATGATGAATCATCTATTGATCTTGAAATAAGATTGAATTTTTCCTTCACTGGATGGCCTGGGTGAAAGCTTCCTAAACAACCCATATAAACATGCATGGCTGCCATTAAAAAAAGGTGAACCGTGTTAATGTTTAAATGTTATGCTATGCAAATATATAGGAATTGGGTGCTATGTATGTAAAGGTCTAAAATAGATGCATAATAAGTTAGTGGTATGTATGTATACTCCCTATTTTATTTAATTTTTAGATTTCATTTCTTGTGAAATTTAAATATTTAAGAATTCAGTGCTATGTATATAAATACCTCATTATTATTATTATTATTTTTTTAGATTTCATTTCTTTTTCTTTATTGGGGGAAGCAGCGATGAAGCATCAATTGATCTTGAAATAAAGATGAAATTTTTCTTTGCACAAACTTTTGAGGATGGCCTGAGGGGAAGCTTCTCAGGCAACCCATTAAGGCCTGCAAAATCATGCTAAAGTCTTGGTGTTATATTTGCAAATACACAGGAATTGGGTGGTATGTATGTAAATGCCCCAAAATTTACAATAATTCAGCGGTATGTGTCTATTGTCTCTATTTTATTTAATCTTTAGATTTTTTTTTCTTCATTTGGAGAAGCCATGGAATATTTCCTTCTGCTGAAACTATTGAGGATGGCCTTGGCGGAGACTTTTTAAGCAACCCATATAGACGTGCAAGGTTGCCATCAAATAAGGTGAACCATTTGAAGTTTAATCTCATAATAATTCGGTGGTATGAATCTCTGTTTTTATTATTTTATTTTTAGATTTGGTTTCTTTTTCTTCGTTGAGAGATTCAATGATAAATCAATGATTGATCTTGAATTGAAGATGAAATTTGCCGTGTGTTGAAATTAGTGAAGAAGGCCTGTGGGATGCTTCTCTAGCAATCCGTATGGACATATGCATGGTTGCATTTAATATGGTGAACCATTTGATGTTTAAATATGCACCCTTCAAATTATGCCATTTCCTGTAACTTCGTTTCTTAAATTCCCATTTAAATATCAAAATTAACAACAAATCCTAACACATATATTCCTGCATTGACGTATATGTTACACCGGTGCAAATTTGTCTTTCTTTAGGTCAAGGGCGATTTAGTCTTTTATTATTTATTATTATCTCGTTTAAATTGGGCTTATTAGTTTAGCTTTAGGGTTATGCATAAGATTATTATTGTGAGTTTTTGGTATAGGGTTTGGCAGAGACTTCTTATATCCCGTAGGAATTGGGAGAGATTGCCTACCTCTTGATTCATAGGTGTTTATTTTTATGTATTTGCATTGTTTTGTTTGGTATTCGTGAAATAAAATTTGTTGCCCTAATTTTTATGTGAAAATCTGTGTCGGTCCTATCATTGTATTTCATATTAGCATGAAGAATAGGTTCAGCTGCCACATTATTTCGTCATTTTGATGAGAAGGGATCGTCTCACAACTCGAGCACAGCGGAACTGTTACGGCCGCCTATTTAGTGCTGACATTTTACATTTGTGTTGTGAGCTCGATTTCAGTTGGCCTGCAAATGCATGTCTGAGAAAATTTAACTAGCAATTGGTGTTTCTAGCAGGGGTACATTGATATTTCTTGTGTGGACGTGATTTAACTCGGATGGGGCTCTCTTAGCTTAAGCTTAATGGGTGGTAAGGGCCTTCTGATATGATATTTGGCTGTTAAAATTTTGTTAATTGCATTTCATTAAGAGGATTATATTTGGTGGCCGTTGTTATAAATGAGAAAAGTGTCAAAATAGTCTTTGACATTTTACATGTCATTTTAGTACTAGAGTCTACAAAAGTTTAAAATTAGTTTACTTTGCAAGAGACCATTACAAATTCTTCTGCAAGGCCTATTTGATTGCTTCTAAACAGAAAGCATAATTTTTAAAATGCTAAATTTGCTTGATTTCAGGTTGGATGTGAATGAAGAGGCTGATGGTATGTCCAGAGAAATGTTTGATCTCTTTTTTCTTTGGCAAAGTCTAGTTGATAAGAGATGTGCCTAGTGTTTATGTAAATATGAAAGTTTAGCTATGAGTAGGGGTATAAACGAGCTGAGCTTGAGCGTGCCCAACCTCTGCTCGTGTTCAACTTTTTTAAAAAATACTGTTGTTCGTATTTTGATTGTTCATAAATTAAACGCAAAAAAATTATTCGTAGTATGCTCATTTGCTTAGCAATATGTATTGAGCTCAAAAAAATTATGTGTTCGGTTCGTTTGCTTAGTGAACGAATTGAAGACAAGCTAATTAATGAGCTGATCATGAGCTGTTTGTGAATAATGAGTTGTTTTAACAGCCCTAGATGTGCAATATCTAAATACATAAGATTTGTGTGCTATGCATGCAAGTTTCCTTAAAAAATAAAAAAAAAAGAAAAGGCTTGTTTCACTATTTGATTGGATGTGTTTAGTTGGAACTAAATTGAAGAGGCTAGGATGATATGCCAAGAGGATTTTTCTATGTTTCTTTGGCAATAATGACCTTAATGACCACACAAATTGTTGCCTGGGATCAAACTGGAATTTCATGGAAGATTGGCTGAAGTACTCTCAGCCAGTGGTGTTAATTGTCAGCTCTGTTTTATTTTCATATTTCCCATATTAATTTCATTGTAATTCAATTTGTTAGAGCAAAGGCTATCAAACAAAATAATTTTAGCCATTTGTTGGTCTTTGAAACATTTCGTTTACTCTCAGTTTCTGCATATGTTGTTTTGTCGACTTGTTTATTGTTTAACAAATGAATTTCTTCATCATAATAGTGTCGTGCGACCTTACTCGTGCAAGAATTTGTAGGCAGCCTTTTGCTATATAGGCATCCTATTTTTGTCATTATTATGAAGAAATTTTGTGTATATCCATGTTTGTATATGTATATGTATATTTATATTTATATATACATTTGTAGTAAATATGAAAGTTTAGGTTTGAGATACGTAAATAAGTAATAATTCTGTTTTGTGTATGTAAATGCCATCACATTTTATTATAACACTTTGATATAAAAAATTAATACTTCAAAAAATATAGGGCCCGTTTGGGGTAGCTTATTTGGTGTGGTTTTGTTTTGAAAATGCAGTAGGCCTTTTCGAGTAATCTGCATTTTGGCAGCCTATACATTTTTGATAACTTTCTAGCTGTTGTTTAGCTTTTTTCAAAAAAAAAAAAAAAAAAACATAAAAATTTGTAATGGCCACAACATCTAATTTATTAACATATTATTTTTAATCAACTACAGATTATTCAATAAATTGAAGCTGCCCAAACAACCCATAATTTACTTATAAAACTTTAATAATAGTGGCATTTTAAACATGATTTATAAAGTTTTAAGTTGCTTGTATGTATATATAAAAGTCTATTCCTTAGATATCTTTACATATTTAGTAAGAATTGTGTGGCTTATTGGTAAATGCCCCAATCAAAAAACAAAAAACACAATCAACAATATTAATTAATGCAAGAATTAATGAAAAAATAGATGAAATCAATGCTAGAAGATGACAATCTACAACCCAAAAAGGCTAAATAACCGCAGCAACCAATTAGAATTAATCTCCTCCATCCTTAAATTCCTCCTCCATAGTATCACTCATCCCACTACCCCTTGTCTCCGCAAATATCCCACAGCATCCAATCGCCAAACCAAACACTACAAAGGACATCACCCTCCTTCTCCTCCCTTCCACCAACACCACCGACGCAACCACCCCTCCCAACACCAACGCCCGCCTCTCCAACGCTATTGCCGAATTCGTTATGCACGTTGGAAAGAGCTCGATGCTGCTTATCAATACGAAGCTGAGCGCCGTGCACGCCTAAAAGAAAGCCGCGAGCTTCGTCGCCATTTCAGCCCACCCACCTTTGTCGCCGATCGTAGCGCAAGCGATGCTGAATAATCCGATGGCCGCGGTGAAAGCGAGGGTGGAGCTACGGCGGTTCATGTGGCTTATGAGGCAGAAGACGAAGACAGAGGAAGGGAGCTCGGTGAGGGCGTTGAGAGCGATGCTGAGGTAGAGATTGGAGCTGAGGTTGCCGAGGTTAAGAGGCATGCAGTAGTAGACCACGCCGACCCTGAAGCTGACGGTCATTAGAGCGGTTAGTCGCCGAAATGCCTAGCAGTTCTGCGAGAAGATGTTGTTGGAGGACTCGCCGGCTATCACAAAAAAAATTTATACATAAAATTACTTCATGAGTCCATGAGTGCAGTGAAAACTTATCATGTGGTAAGTGGGCGCACTATAAGGTATTAAAGTGAGGTGGGGCGCACACCCACTAAATTCCGGACGTAAATTTTGCTTCTTTTGTCTTGTGATAGAATAATTTTTACTGCTCTAACTTATGCATTTAAGCGTAAAAGATATTTTAGAAGGTAAAATTGATATTTAGGAAATAAAACTTGAACTTTCGAGATCAACTGAGTCCACCCTTAATTGTATATTGTAAAATTATTAATTTTATTTTGAGATTATATAATACATACCCGTGATTTTAAAAATATATTATAAAAGTTTCAAAATAAATTCATCAAATTTAATGTTTATTCTAAATAAAAATATGATCGGAATATAATCTTCTATTTTGCATTAAATTTCAATATTTCAAACGTCAAGATTTGTACTAGGTTGTCCAAATTAATATTATCAAATTAAATTACTGAATTTATTTTAATATGAAATCAATATAAATTTTTTTACTTTTCTGCATAAAATATTTATTTTAAAAAATTTAATATATTTAAAACTTACTTGTGTCATGTTGAACTTATTTTAGAGTTCTTGGCTTCATAATTAAAAGGACAGATTGATTTGTAAAATTAATTAGCTAATCTTATTATATTAAAGTTGCTAATCAATGACTAATTACACCAGATGCATACCGCATAATAAATAAAATTCTTTCCATTCATAAATGATAATAAAAAAAATACTAACAAATTATAATAAAAAAATAAAATTAGTAATTAATGACTAAATATCACACTCTAATGGGTAAATTATTTCTTAAAAATTATGCAAAAACCCATCAGTACTGTCACCCCAACAGCAGCTATGAAGGGTGCCGCAACAGCTAGATTGCAAAAGAAATTCCTTTTTCGCTTTCCATGCACGTTGGCTTGCTCCATAGATCCAATTATTTCTTTTAATTCCACCAACTCTTTCTCCTTCTCATCTTTTTCTTTGGCTAGAGCAAGTAGCTCTATTTCCTCACCGTTGACATCCTTAGCGATCGACTCGATCTTCTTTCTAAGATCTTTCTCTCTGTCTGAAGCTGCGGCCATCTCCGCCGTTGCACTAGAGGCAGATTCGCGGAGACTAGAGGAGACGACAAGCGCAAAGACATCACGTTGGATGCCATGAAAAATGTCTTCTTCGGCAACTAATGAAGTAAGCTGGATGCGGAGACGCTCGATCTCTTTCCGACAATTTGCTGCCTCCTTCACGAGACAAGTATTCACAGTTTTAAGATTCTGCATCAAACGACAATTACCTGTGTTTCCCGAAGAAGCTTCAGGGATTGCGTTCTTCTTGGGAGCCATCTTATCCTTCTTGCCCATTGGAGAGAGTAGTGGACGGGGATTGAAAAGCTAGTTAATTTTTCTTCTTTTCGGATGTGAGATATGAGGGTTTAGGATTGGGAGGCGTCTATTTATAGATGAATGTGGGGAAGTTTGAAGTTTGAATTAAAGTGGGCGGGAGAAAAGGGATTAGGGAGGAAGTTCAAGTTTCTTTCAGCGAAAGAATTAAAGAGAACTCAGTTCTTTCAATGCTCCGCCTCCGCCTCCGCCTCCGCCTCCGCTGGCGAAACGGCCTCAATTCTTTCAGTTTAGCGCTGCTACGTCATCAGCTATTCTCCCGGCTTTCCGTTTCATATATATTCTTGGTTCTGCTCCCCGCATTCAGTTTAGAGCAGCAACCTTAACATATATAAATATATATAAGACAAGAACAATTCTATATATATATATATATATATATATATATATATATATATATATATAATTAAATTTTCATACAAAATAATCATATTAATTCTAATAAAATATATATTTTTTAATACTGGATATCTAATATAAATAATATCAAATTTTGATAAGCATATATTTTAAAAATATAAAATTGTCTTTAATCCAAATTTATGTTACACTTATCTTGAACTAAATTTGATAATTTTAATGTTTTTATTAATTAAAATTAAATGTGTTGAGAACATTAAACAGACTATATTTTGAGGATTGTATTTGTTGCAGTTATTACAATTGAGAAAAGTGTCAAAATAATCCTTTGACGTTTACATGTTATTTTAGTCCTAGAGTATATATGGACTGTTACAAATTCTTCTGCAAGCCCTATTTGATTGCTTCTAAACAGAAAACATAATTTTTAAAATGCTAAATTTGCATGATTTCAGCAATTAGGTGGATGTGAATGAAGAGTCTAAATATGAAAGTGTAGGTGTGAGTAGGGGTACAAACGAGCTGAGCTTGAGCGAGCTCAGGCTCATCTCGTGTTCAGTTTATTATAAAATATCATTGTTCGTATTTTGCTCGTTCATATATCGAACGCAAAAAATTAGTTCGTGTTCTGTTCATTTGCTCAGCGAACCAAACACGAGTTGTTCGTGAAAAATGAGCCCTTTTGGCAACTCTAATGACGTAGCCATAGGAAGTTAAAGGCAGGGGCAAGATTTAAATCCTATTATTTATATTAAAATATTCATTTAAATAGAATCTAATATATTTTTATTCTATTTTTTAATTTATAAATAAATCTTTGTAGCCTTGCAGTCAATTATATTATTTAAAAATATTACTCAACAACTATCTATATTTATATATACATAATGTACATACGATTGTACCTTTTTGTCTGGCAAATTTCAGAAACATTTTAGTTTGAACAGTTTAGCTTGCCTGTCTTCAGCTTCCATTTCATCCATAAGTGAAATAATTGTTCAAATTTTTATATGCATAAAATGATTATTAAAAACTTGATGGGCATGTTGGTCACCTATCATGCCATCTTTTCTTTCTTTTGATAACATATGAACCAAATGTACAGCCTCGGACGTGAAAACGGAGAGAAAATTGGATTTATCGCAGTGCTTGATTTAAATTAAATCTAGCCGTAAATCCTAATAAAATTATGCTGCCAAAGACTCTCTTCAAGAGCATGATCTTGTCCGGTTCACTCTCCTACTCTGAGTTGTGCAAAAAAAATTTAGATCTCTGCGAGATGAGATGGGTTCCAGATGAATCAAATAATTATTTTGGCTAGATTCGGGTTAAAAAAACTAACCCATCTAGCTTTATGAGTTGGGTTCGGGTTGACCCAATAACCCAAAATTAACTCGAACGCGACCCGCCAACTCGAGATCTACTCGAAATCTACTTAAATTTGCTCTGAATTTGACCCACATAGTTGTTCTGCCTCATGTTAAACAAGTTAAATGGATTGGCTTCAAGTGAGGTTGGTCGGGTTTGAGTTGGACTTTCTAATCTGTTTAATATTTGGGTTGAGTTTGAGTCATGTAGTTTCGGGCCTATTTGCTTACTTCGAAAGAAAATTGTAATTTTTTAGAATGGTAAATCTGCTAATTTTAGTATTTGGTTGGATGTAAATTCTGTCAAGTATAATGTGTAATCTTTTTTCCTTGGCAAAGTCTAGTTCAACATGGACCTGCTGAGAAGAGATGTATGTGACTGTTAAACTTCTATGAATTGCTTCATTAAGTGAACATATTGCAGTGACATTTATCTATTTATGCATCCCAGAGTCTATAAAAATGCTTGTTTTCTCTATTTGGATGGATGTATTTAGATGGATCTAAATAGAAAAGGCTATGATGATATGTCAAGTGGTTTTTTCTTTATTTCTTCTGCAGGATTGATTTTAATGGCCACACAAATCTTTTAAAGTGCTTAAAATGGAATTTCATGGAAGATTAGTTGAAGCACGCTATAAGGCTGTCATGTTAACGAAAAGTTATTGTGTACGGACACCACACGTACGTAAATTTTGCGTGCGGTGTCCGATCAAGACCGTGAAAAAATTATGATTTTTTATGCGTATTTATTTTCTATCAAGTCTAAACACAGATTATGATGGCCGGTTTGACCGATTCAAATAGAAAAATAGCATGCATCGTGACAATTTATTGTAACGACTTGTCTTGAACATCACTCTCCTATTTATCATATCTAAAATTATATTTTGCATTTATTTTTTTCATAATTTCCAACTCAACTAAATTATTTTAAGTGATGAGTTTAATTGAAATAACAAACTATCTTACTATATTTCAGTAATTAATTGATTCTTCAATTGACTTTTAATAACATTTAAACCATATGTGCAGCTATGAACACGAGATATTGACATGACATATATAGAAATTCGACATATATGAAAAAAAAAAGTATGACACAGCTCATCATGGATACATTTTATATTTAGTTAATTATTACTATGAAATATATATTTTTCATTATTTTTTATAAAAAATATCACAACACAAATATTGCAAGAATAAAATTTAACTACATAATTTAATATATATTATAAAATCTCATATTTATAAAAATTATTTTTAAAATTAGATATAATATGTTTCAAAAGAATTTATCCAATTTAAAATTTAAATTATCTACAAAAACTAAAAAAAAACTTATGATTACAAAGGGGGAAATATTAATGATGGGCTTCGATGAAAATTAGATGCACTTTTGATGCTCAATTTTGATGAATATTATAGGGAGCTTAAACATAAAGAGAGATAGGGTGCTCTCGATTCTCATGTCCAATTTTCTCGAAATCGTTTTAAGCACACGTTCGATACAGTTTAGAGGTGTGTCTCGAATGTGTTCATGCCTGCAAAAAAAATCAGACATATATTTTGTAGTGTTGGAGAATGGTCGGAGCATTTTGAGGCTTGCCGGAGAAGTGTCAATGTTCAATATATGTTTAATACGGTTGCGTCACATTTTTAGTAGTGTCGGTGCTACATAGATGTGCAGTATCAGGCCCGCTGACAATGGACTTGTGATGATAGCATAATAAATTTTGAAACTTTTAGATTGCCTATGACATAATTATGGTACACTACCCATGAATGAATTGAGACAATTAACGTGCATTTGTTTATATAACTATCTTTATATAAAATGATAATATAAAGCAACAAAAGAAGAAGGAATACAAGTGCTCCTTTCTATATGGCAGCTATCTATGAAATCCTTCAGATAAATGATTGTTCTTATATATTTAGTTTTCTATTTAATATATCAGCGGTTTAAACACTATTATATAGTTTCTATTAGTAAATTGGTTATCCATCAGATTGTTCTGAACTTTTAAAAATTAAAATTTTATAGTTTTCTAGTCTTGTTTTGTACTTCCAAAATTAAATATAGAAAATGCATGATATTTATATACTTGTGAATGCAGCAACTTGTGCAGTTTTTATATTGGTTATGAGATTCATTTTGTTTTGAAAGATTAAGTGACTTGTTTATTTTATTTAGGTAAAAAATTTTAATCCTTAGATGAGCCTATCAACAATTCAGATAAAAAATGCACAAATATAAACATTGCACTATAATGTAGACAGACCTATCGATATAAACATATTGAGACTGATAATGTAAGTACCAAGCCTAAACATACGTCAGACTCATCAATCAACATTACACGAAGTATAATTGATAGTTTAGTTGAGGTTCATCATTCGCTTCATGTTTCATATTCGTTTGGTTAATTCAGATATTAATATTTGATCAATCAATGACCTAATTTTGCATTAGTGATTAGTATGCACAATTTATATATTATTGAATTTAGAACTTGATAAATAAATTGCACGCAAGTGCTTGTATCATTTCAAGTAATATGCAGTTTTTTTTAAAAATCACAGTATCAATCTCACAAGGAAGATGAAAAACTTTTTATGGACTTAGAAAACTCAACTTAAATTGTAAACAATTATTTTGGAAGTATTGCAGGAAGATATAAGTTCAAAAGAAAAAATTAATTTATATCAATTCAATTTTCAAATGTAAGAAGATGTAAAGATTCTAAACTTGTTATATGAAAAAAAATTCAAATCATGTGAAAGTTCTTTCCTCTTGCAATGAGAACATAATTAATGTATGAATCAAATAATTAAAGGTTTAAATGTAGATTTGTGACAAATAAGAGCATACTTATTTCTTACCCTCTTCTGAGAGCATAAAGAACATTGACTAATTTAGAGTTAAGTTCCAAAATCTCAGGTTATGTTGGGTAGGTTCTAGCCTCTCACTTTCAGATTACTCATTTTGCCATCTATATAATTAATCAGTCCTAAGTTTCTAAACTCTAGATCAAATTGGTAAGGATCTAGTCTGTCACCCCAGAAACACTAATTTACGCCTATCAAACGTTATCTCTCTATTTATTTTCACTAATCAATGGGCTACCCTCTCACCCACCAGATAAATGTGATTCTTACTAGTTGAGGAACTTATAGCCCGTTCGGATCATTATGGATTCACAACAAGTTCTAACATAGCAATTGACCAAATCGAATATGTAAATGAAGTACGAAGTAATGAATCATCACAAGTATGAAATAAGAGAAATCTTAAACAATTATAATCCTACACATGATTACCTCTTATTATAAGGAAAATGATAAAGAAAACTACTCAGACTTCATGGAGATAACACAACAAAACATGATTTATATGAAAAGTAAAGTTTACACAGTAACAAAAAACTCAAACAAAAATGCAAAGTACAAAATCTTTTTTGGTGCCTACACGGAGCCTCGGTGCCAGTTTAATTTTTCTTGCTCCTTGCTCTATTTGACTCCATTTTGCTCCATTTTTTGCTTCTTTTGCTCTTAAACTCCATTTCTTCTATCTATAATAAAAAGAATGCACAAAATACTTTCTATTAAAGCGTAATATCCTTAAAAATGAGTATAAAATGTATATATAAAAATAGAACTTTTTAAGGCATTTCAATCATAGCACTATCTAACTCTACAAATGAAATGACTCGAAAGGTAGATCCTAGGTTACTACAATAGCTTATTATAGCAACCTTGCAAGGGAGGATAATAACATTCTAAAAACATGTGAAATAAATCTAACGTAATTTATGCATGGGAAGTAGCGTGTTTGTCGGGTAATTAATTATTTAATGAGTTAATTTTATATTATTTTATTAAAATAACCTATTCAAGATGCTTTATTGATTTCATTTGTCACATTTATTTTGGTTAATTCGTATTTTTTGTGATTGAAGTCATGTAATTGTGAGTGCTTTATTGATTGAATGTGGGTAGCATCTAGTACCTATCCCTCTCTTAAGTAATTGGTCTGCACGAGAGGAGTTGACGTGAAAAAAATGTTTCGTGTCATACCTTAGGTCGGCATGACCACGTCAAACAGCAACAAGCCCACGCTCAATTCGAGCGTGACCATGCAGCACCTAGTCTATTTCTGGCACGTCACGTGTTTGGGCGGCTTGACCAGCCCGCAGCTTGGCGTGACCATGCTGCCAAGCTTTTAAGTTCATGAACCACATTTCTTAAGAAATTCCCCCTTGTTTTCCACCGAGCACCTCCTCCTCTCCTCCCTAAGCTCTAAATCATTAGGAAACAGAAACATTTTGCCGACACCCATTGAGTAGATCGAGGTAGAAGTTAGAGGTTGTGGCAAGTATCATGCATTTTCTCCATTTTTTCTTGATTTTCTCCGTTGTTAATCTCGATTCACATTTTCAAATCACTACAAACATTGTCGACACATAGTGTACATGGTAAGATTGTGATTTCTATACTTGATCTCTTATTTTGAACCCAAAAATTTCATTTTTCTTGAGCTACCCTCACCTATTCAACATTTTGTTATTTTTACATTTAATGGCTCCCAAACAAAAGGGAAAGGGGGATCGAGCTACGAACGTGCGACATTGGTGAGTAGCGCAGCTCTGCAATGTTATGAAAACATTCTCGTCAGGAAGAAGCAGATATTAGATCGAGTATTTCAATTCCAAGAAGATAGGATTATTGTAGAAATTAATCAGTGGGGGTGGATGAGTTTAAGCTATGCAGATGGCCTCACTGTTGTCCGACTCTTCCATAAACTCTATGCGAATGCGAATGAATCTGTGGACAGGCGAGCCTACGTGCGAGGAAAATAGATTCCTTTTGATCCTAGCACCATAAATGATCTTTTTGGCCTCCCTGACATTCTTAAGTGTGATTATGAGCAATTCCTTTCTCCTAACTATGAGAAGATCACTTCCGTCCTTACTGACGACACCGGTCAGTGGATGTTTTGTTTTAGAGACTAGAGAGAGACACTTGTGAATTTCCTGTTGACCTATCTAAACCTATCTCCGGATCCTGACATTACTTTATTGTCCTCGTCTTCTCCTACCACTAGTCTCACTAATGTGACTAGGAATAGGGTCGTTCTAAACTTCTGCATTCAGATATTTTGACCATATATATAGAGATCATCCTCCATTAGTCCATCATGCACATTACTAGTGATCAAACCACTGTAGGTCTAGGACACCCTTGCATTTTTTCTGCTCTTTGTCAAAGAGAGGGGGTAACTGGAGGGTGTGGAGATGAGATGTTAGCGCCGCAGAAGCCGATCATTAGGACCACTTTTTCTTCTAATGTCTCTGTGCGGGTTTCATCCCAGGAGAGAGGAGAGAGGAGAGAGTTCCTCGTGGCGTCACGAGCCTCGAGTGTCGAGGTATTAAGGCGCTTGACAGTTATGTTGGAATGTGTTGACGTAAATTCAATTTAAATTATATTATTGACCTCTATTTTACCTGTGAAAAAAATAAAAGCAAAATGGACTTAAATAAAACAAAATTCCCATATTATCGTCAAATTTGCTATTGTTTTACATCCGATATGGCCGACACAAATGTACATAATTTCTCTAGTGGTGTGTTGGTTTTTCATCAAATATTAAGACGATAACATATCATTACTTTGCCGTCGTGACCCTTCTAGCACGCATCTGGGGCGTACAAGCTTTTAAATGCAGAGTGTGGCAAATAATATAAGAAGTAATGCTTAGGTGTTAGAAATGTAAATAAGTAAGAATTAGGTGGTATGTATTGAGATGTCCCTTACTTTTTAAACCCTCAAATCTTTCATACCACATAAAAAAAAATTACTATCACTACATTGAAAAGTGAGGTGCAACTTTTCATCCATATATAGTGGCATGAATATAAACATCAAAATGTAGGTATTGGACACGTAAATACATATGAATTGTGTGGCATGTCATATGTAAATCTTTCTTGTTAAATATGTGCAGCTATAAGGAATTTTTAGTTAATTTTTTATCATTTAGAACTTATAATGACCTTACCGTTATTAACACCTTTAAAAAATGTATTCTTAATCTTTTCAAGTAATGTGATTGAAACTCATATTCGGACAGCACTAATATTACTCATTATGAAAGTAATGTTAAGAAAATAAATATGTGTATTACAGCCCCCTTTGTTTTTATAAGGAAAGCACAGTAAAAAAATAGTAATTTAAGGCTCCATTCGGGGCAGCTTATCCCCAATAGCGGTATTTTAAAAACCCCGCTGTTTGGAAACTGCGTTTGAGCCGTTTATTAAAAAATGCAGTTAGTTTTTAACACTAAACACATAACTCGGGTCGAACCCCGCGGTTTGCATTTTTAGATAAACAGCTTATCTGGATAAAGACAAGCTACCCCAAACGCACCCTAAGTCACATTATTATTTTAGTAGGATGATTATATATAATTAATTCCAATTTGTAATAGTCCTTCTACAAATAATCTCAACTTATTTTTAAAGTAGGGTTTAAAAAAATGCTTCTAATTTTTTTTTGGATATTTTATTGGAGTTATTAATCATTATTTTCTTCAAAGAAACCTCATTGCCCACGAATAAATATGATGCGAAAAAGATAATAAGAACATTTTATATTGGATATAGAAAAATAGGTGTTTATTTAAAGGTTATATGTTATTTTAAAGATATCGGTTCAATTATGTAGCACTTATTACATCAAGACACCAGACGTAAATTTGTGTCCGGTATCCAATTAAAGTTGGCCATGTGGAAATGTGAACCCTACTGAAATACATTGATTGTTTATTTTTTAAAAGAATAGGACTGATCCTAACATGTGGCTAATTTTAATTGGACACCCTGATGCAGTAATTTTTCACAATTAAGAGGCATCCCATGTTTGTGGTTCATCAAGATGAGCTATTAATCAAAAGAATAAAGTTGAAGGAGAAAAATGACTCATGAAAAGTTAGTTAGCATTATTTTTGTTATTTTTCATTAATGAGTAAAATGCCAAAATAGTCTCCTTATATTTACATGTGAGCATTTCAATCTCAGAATTTATAGATGTGTCAAAGTAGTATCTGAGTTTTTAAATTTATACTGAAATAATCCCTATAAAGAATTATTAGAGCTCATTTTTAAAAGAACCAGACATTATTCTTACACTTTTATAAATCAAGAAGCATAACATCATTAGATTAAAATATTATTTTAAGAAGGAGATTTGATTTGCACCTTAAGAGGATTGGTGGAAGTTAATTATTGTTATAAATATATGATTTTTTATTAAAATTAGTGAAAAAGAGTAAAACTACTGAAAAAAAAGACATTGGCTTAATGATTTAACAATCGAGTAATTAGAAGAAATATAAAAATGATCTTTGACCATCATTATTAAGATTATAATATATTGCCTCATAATTTGGATATTATGAATCTAGAAAAGAATACCATTAGTAATTTTGTCAGTACTAAATTAGAACTTGATAATTATTATAAAGATAGCTTACACAATAAAATTTAATTAAATTGGAAAGAAGAGCAAACTATATCATCATATACTATAGTATCTCTACTCCTCGAGAGCAATGACGCTTTGGCTCTGTTTGAGGCAGCTTATCTGCTGTGGCGACGTTTTGAAAACGCTGCTTAACTGTTTAGAAATTATGTTTGAGCAACTTATTTAAAAACGTTGTTGGTTTTTTACAGTAAACGCGAAATACGAGTCGAACCCCCCGGTCTGCGTTTTCTGATAAGCGACTTATCTGGATAAACACAAACTGTCCCAAACACACCCTTAATCTTCAGTGTTGTAGCGCCAAAAGTATTATGGTAGCAAGTTCTCGTGCTACTGTTCATCTTTATTTTGGTGCAATGGTACTACAATGTCAAAACAGTGTCGTAGCACTATGCTCCCTGGCTTCTTGCTCAAATTGGCACCATCAGGCATTGTGATGCAAGGTAATTTAACATTGTAGCTAGTGTTAAACTTCAAAATTTATTTTTTGTTATTTGAATTTTCTTCTTGTGGCATGTCCTCTAAAAAATGATAATTAGTATAATGAATTTGAAATTAACTTATTTTAAATACATTTTAACAATGAATTTTGTTAACTCATTTCACTCAATAAATTCCTTAAAAGTAACTGTTTTTTGTCCATAGGTATTCACATATATATCAAAATGTACTTGATTATTTGTTCAAATTTATCTTAAATATTGAATATTATCAATAGTATATTTAGATAACTTAAGTCAAATATACTTTTCCCCTTTTTTTTTACACAAAAAAAAAAAAAAAAAAAAAGGACTGGGGCGTGAGGTCCCCAACCCACCCTATTGGCTTAACCCCCGCTAAACCTGGGGGCTACATGTGCAAATAATTCGAATACCACTAGGCTTAAGGCGACACACTCCACTGGGGGTTTCGAACTCATGACCTGGGGGATTTACGACCTTCAAAGAGGTTGATCTACCAAAATACCATGGAACACGCACTAATTCATATGTATATATACACACACACAAATAGATCTATATATATATATATATATATATATATATATATATATATATATATATATATAATCATGAATAATAGTTAACTAATAATATCATAAATTCTTACTTCTACTAATACTCTTATCAAAATAACTGTATGAGTGCTTTCTAATGTTTTTTATAAACTTTAACAAATACTAAATAAAAATGGTTGTAAAATTTTGGCATTAATTATATTAAATAATTTTAATTAAGGTTTTGTCTACTAAATATAATATTATAAATTAATAGAAGTGTAAATTCTACCAACTTCTTACATTCACACTTACTGGCCGTTTTAAGCTACGGTTTTACTGCGGTGTGCTCTGGGATTGCGATTTAGAGTGTTTGGATTCTGCGGTTGTGGGGGTGTTTTGCTAAATCCAATTGAAATGTGAGCCGCGGGTTTGACATTGCAGCCCGCTTTCCTTCGATTTTATTTTACGCTGCTGCTCTTTTGTGTTTCTTCCATGGTTTCGCTCTTAATTCTCTTTGGTTCCCTCGAGGTGGCTATTGCCCTAATTTCTCTTCTCTTGATTCTTTTGGATCCGTAGCTCCGATGGCTAGGCGTTATTTCTAGGTGCCTTTTGTTGGATGCGGGTGGTTGTTCTGGGGGCTCTTACATGTTTCTCCCTCTCCTCTTTTTCTTCCACTTTATTTGGTGGTTTTGTGTACTTTGTGCTCTGTGTTGTGCTTCCTTTTTTTGGTTGGTGGTTATTGCAGTAAGGTTTTTATTTTCTTTTTCCCTATTCCTTTTCTTCAACGACTCTGTTTAGTGGTTGTGCACATTATACACTATGTGAGAAAGTTACTTTTCTACCTCTCCCCTCTGTTCTGGTAATATTTGCCTTATCTATTAGGTAGCTTTATGATTTTGCAAATGCTAATGTGCAATGGTTCTCGATTTGTTTGTTGGTTTTCTCTCCCTTGATTTCTCTCTTTACTCGGTTTGGTGGTTTTCGATTTGATATGTTCGATTGATGATTTTAATGCTTCATGTTGCAATCATGATGGATTTAGTTTATGATTTTGATATGCTCGGTTGTGATAAATATCAACCGAGTATATCATGGATGATTTTGGTTCTTTATTTGCATATATAATGCTCAATCGTGATATCCTCGGTAATGATATGCTTGGATGATAGTTTTGATGTTTTATGTTGCATCCATGATGCTCGGTTTGATGCTTCATGTTGCATCCATGTTTAAGCTTGCTTTGTTATGTGGCTCTATTCTTTATAATGATGCTCGTTTTGCATCATACAAATGCTTTATACTTCGGTTGTGATATACTCCTTGTTGGTAGTGTTTGGATTTGAACATTAAAAACACGTAAGGTAGCGTGATGGTTGTGGATGTGTAGGTGCTTGCCCAAATGTTGGTGGAGGAGTTCAATATTGTTGGTGTGTGTGTGTGTGTGTGTTGGTGTGTGTGTGTGTGATAGTGCGTGTGTGTGATGGTGTGTGATGTGTGCAATTGTGTGGTTTGTGGAGGTGGTGGTGGTGTGATGTCTGGATGTGTAGTGTGTATTACATGTTGGCTCTTAAAGTTTTTAATGACATGGGCAGGTGTGTGGTAAATTGTGTGTGGATGTGTGATGTGTGATAATGTGGTGTGTGAATGTGTGGTGTGTGGATGTGGATTTGTTGGTGGATGTGTTTGTTTGTGGGTGATGTGGTGTTGGAAGGTGTATGATTGTTAGTGATAGTGGATGTTATTGTGTGTGGTGTGTTGGTGATGGTAGATGTATTTGTGTGTGGAGAGATATTGCTGATGATTTGTGAGATTCTTTTTTTGTAACTCTCAGAGTTTATGCTAATTAATTTTTTTTATTCTAGTATCACTAGTGAAAACCAAATAGGATATTTCATTTGTAATGTGGGATAATGATACAAAGATAATATTTTGCGGCCTTTCCCTTAAGAAGGTCTAATCGGGAAATAGACCGACAACCTTTTCAACAGGAAGACTGATAAAATATTATTATAAAATTCAAAGAAAGTATAGACAAAGAGTATAATAGGAAAAATTATAAAACAACTGTGATGAGCTAAAGAAGGATTGAAAATTCTGGAAGGAATTGAAGCAAGGATCAACGGGCTTGACGTGGGATCCGGTAAAGCGAATGAATGATGCTTCCGAGGAGTCGCGGGGATAGAGACTAATGGTGAGACTTTTTTAAAATATCTCATATTTTGGTTAATTTTTAATTTTTTTCCAAATCCAACAACATCTTATATGAATTTGTAGGTGGTTCCTATTGCGAAAAAATTTAAATATAGTTGAATCGATCCTAAGCTATACGAGAAGTTGGATCATATGTTTGGAGGTGTCGTGTCAACGGGTAACAATGCATGCGCCCCCAGTGAGGCGGGGTTTGGTGGCATCCCCAACATTTTTTAGAGCTAATCAGACAAGTGATTCCAATGAATGCCCCAACTCAAACCTCCATGAAGTTGAGTCTACGAGTCGGTCAAAGCATCCCCGGATTGGAAAAAAAAGGAGCTGCTTAGTATAGAAGCCAGATCTCACAGTAATTGGTTTCATGCACCAATGACTTCCACCATAACCCATAATAAGCAACTTCGGTCCAGCAGGTTATGCAAATTTGGAGGCAGCTCGAGAAATTTAAAACATGTCATTATATTTGTTCTCTATGAAGATGCTTCAAAAATCGACCCGGAGAGAGTTTTTCATGACGATTATTGTTGACCGTTGGGTAGGTTACCTGCGTTATTTTCAAGAGCGCAGTCACATTTGAGAGATAATTTTTTTAATGAGATTTATGTGGGATTTCATATTTTTTATTTGTTTATTTACTTTGGAAAATTTTATTTGCTTATGGTTTTTCACGCCGCTTTGGATATTTATACTACTTTGAACTTGGCACTTTACTTGAGAGTTTTTTATTCCTCGTTATATTTTCTATTTACTTCTTGATGTTTTTTACTTATGTTGATTTTGTTTATAACCTTATATGATTGTAGCTAATTCATTGATACTTATGTGTTAGCCACTTCGATACTGAAATACATGGATGTAACTAAGGAAAGATGCAGAAGAAGAGTTGCTGCTGTAATATGTTTGATGTACAATTATTATAAATTGTACATAGAGTGCTCCCCTTGCATGAAATCCTCATATGTTGGCAACAAATGGGTTGGGGAGTTGCCCGCAGGCCACCCAACGAGATTTAACAATATGTTCCACATGATACAGGAGGTATTCACCGATTTGTTGGAGGAACTACACAAAAATCATGGACTTCACGGCTCATCTAGAATGAATTTATGAGAGGTGTTGGCAATAATCCTCTACATAAATGAATTAATGTGAGGAGTTATGCATAAATTTCAGCACTCTTCTGACACGATTTGTAGATATTTCTAAGTAGTGTTGCGTGCCCTTGTCAACTTTTATTCACAAGTCATAAAGCCAACAGATCCAATATTCGAACGGACCCTCACGAAGATTTCGCACAATGTGCGGTATATATCATACTTTAAGGTATTTCTCCTATTTATTATACTCAATTTTCATATAAATATTATAATTATATAACCTTTTGTTATATTTCTAGAATTATATTGGAGCAATCGATGAAACTCACGTTGATGCACATGTTCTAAATAATGAGAAAATCATATTCATCGACCGTTGCATGTTCCCGATGCAGAATTCATCGAACGTTGCAGTTTTCCAATGCAGAATTTCATGGGGACATGCGACTTCAACATGCGTTTCACTTTTATCATTACAGGTTGGGAGGGTGGTGTCCAATCGAATTTTCAAATCAACAACACGGAATAACAAATACAACCTCCCACATCTACCTGCAGGTTCGCTTGAGACTGAGCTAAGCTCCTAATTCTTTTTTCTATTAACATTAATCATTCAATTCACATTAGGTAAGTATTATTTGGTTGATGATCGGTATCCATTGCAGTGAGGGAATCTCAAGATTTATCCTGATATGAGATACAACATATCCAATTTTTAGCGAGCTAGTAATGTAACACGGGGCAGGAAAGAAATGCTCACGCGACATTGAAGAGGAATTTGGGTGTTTTGAAGAGGAAATGAGTTATACTTCGCGATATGTCATCTTACACATTTCCTAAACTAGTGCAGATTGTGATTGACATGATGACTCTTCATAATTATATTTGGAGGCATCCTTCTTGTAACGACATCGACTTCCGTAGGGCAGGCGAGGATCGTGCACATGTCATAGCCAATACCTATGAGTACCTTTATGGACAGTCTTTGTCACAGACCAAATATGATGTTCTCGAGACCAGCACTCAAGATGGTAGAGTTGAGGGAACAAATTACAGATGCGATAGTTGGAGAGTGATTGAAGGGAATGTTAATTTTTATTTATGTTAATTATAATGGTTGTTGAAGATATTCACTATTTATTTTATTAGTATTTATACAGTTCATGTTTATTTATGTTTCTTATGCATTTGATATTTAATGTTTTGGTTTTTTACGCAAGTTGAATGTGTTTTTTTTTCCTTCTGTTTCTCTTTTTTTTTCTTTTGGAGAATTTTGAAGGTCTATGATGAGACGTTTTACCTTATGGGTTCTTCTGAATGATCTGTATGTCGTTTTTTGAGGTTCTTTTGGATGGTCTTTTTTTGGTGATATGTATGTGTGACACACACACGAGCTTGTTCCTAATGCATGCAACCAAATTCCTCTCATTTCTCAGATCTAAACCAATGCTTTGATACCAGTTGTTGTGGGATAAATAGAACGATCGACTATGAAGTGAAAAATAAAACAAGAAAAATTCACAGAATCATAGAGAAACACATATTTATCTGGTTTGGTAATTTTGCCTACGTCCACAGAGTTGCAAAAGATTTTATTACTTTAAAAATTACATTCCTATATCGCCTCGACGATTACTAAAAAATACTTTTTCTCTCTCCCGCTTCACATTTTCTCTCTCTATCTATCTACCCGTACGCCACTTCACAGAAAGATGAAACAAAAGAAAAATCACCTTTTAATCCGTAAGCCAAAATTTGTGAACAGAAATACATGAAGAAGCTTTTTGGAGAACGGCTGCCTTTCAAAACCGAAATCCAGTTTTTTCTGCACCCTTCTTAATGGTGGCCGGGCCCAAGCGGGATCATATATTTTCAAACTCGCGAAATTAAAGAGCGAGAGGTGGGAGAGGAGTTTCGTGAAATGCGAAAGAGGTTAAGTTAAGAAATAATTAATTTGCTGCCTTAATCAAAGGGCTCCACCAATCTCAAACACTAAAAGCTCGACACATGTTTTCCATTTTTATTTGTGGCATGTGTAAAATACATCACGGCAATTATAAAAGCTATATATATATATTTTTATAAATATAATATTTGAGATGATTTGAATATAATTAATTTTATTTTATTATTATTTTTTTTTATGAAAGTAGAATCATCACATGCCTTAGTTTGAAGAGTTCACATCCACCTAATTAAGCAGAGGAAAAAGTTGGGCCAAAATTAAGTCAATCAAATGGATCTCATTCATGTGGAAAATGAGGACACATAGAAGAAACAAAAATTAAAGCGTGCTGAAGTGTCCACGTTTATACTTTCCAATTTTTAGTTTATATTTAAAGATTGCTGCCATGGATTATTAATTATGCATTAATTTTTAGATCTGGTAGCTAATCCCACTTCTATAAATTCAAATCAAAAAGAGACTTTTTCAAAGCTTTTCTCCCACTCAAAATAGCACATGCATTACTCGTCAATGCGAAAAAAAATATTACATTCAGACTCCGGATGCAGCCGAAGGGTGTCACGTGTCAAGTGGGCTCTACTTATTTTTAATACTGATTACTATATTATGATAGGACCCACTTGACACATGACGCGACACAAATTACATTCAAAATATGGATGTAATTTTTTCCGTGTGTGAGATGGAATTTTTAAAAACTGAATAATTAAAATTATTAAAAAAAAGGGAATTTTAAAAAAAAAAATTTAAAAACGGTGGATCAATTTTGACCAGTCAAAAAAGTCAAAAATCAATATATAAATACCCGTTTTATTTTTATTTGTTTTTTAAGAATTTCATAGGCTTAATGTAAAATATTTTTGTAAATTAAAAATGACTATTATTTTAATTTATGATTATTGGTTTAATTATTTTTTATATTTAATTTTTTTATATGATTGCATGTCAATAAACAGGAAGAAATAATGGATGAGAAAGTTCCAGCAGTGAAGTTTGATATCTTTTCTAAATTTAAATATGTAATTTGACTCTCTTTTTTATTTTAAAGATGTTATATTTTTATACTGATTATTATTTTAGTTTTAAATAGTATTATATCCTATGGTAGCGTGTTTTTATCTTTTGATTTCGTTGGCCTTCTCTGTTCGGTAAACTAGATCGTCAGCTTCATATCGATCGATAGCTCTTTGTGTTCGTCAAGATTGATTCTTAGACACATGTCCTGTTAGAATCGCTTGATTCTATTCAATGTACATCAATCACATATAAAAAAAAATTTAAAAGCATAATAATTAAATATATTTAATAAGAAAATAACTTCTAAAAAATAAAATTTCAAAAACGGTGAAATCTGTATTTATACAAATATCAATTTTGTCCAATTTTTTTTAATTTCAAAGATTTCAATTTAAAACATTTCTATAAATTTAATTTGATTATTATGTTAATATATGATTTTTATTTTATTTATTTTTTTATATATTATTGCATGTCTAATGGTGAGGAAGAAACAGATTGGCCAAAAATGACCATAGCAAAACTTTCGTTGCAAGTGTTTGAAGAAATGGACCGCACATAAGATTTCGTTTCTAACTATGGTTAAGTAATTCAACTCTCTTATTTTTTTTAAAAAAAAAGATGTTATATTTTGATATTGATTATTATTTTAATTTTAAATGGTATTATATATAATGCAGTATTTCTTAAATAGGAAATATTTACATTTTTATACAAAAAATTACGGTAGCCTCGTAATAAAGTTAATTTTTACATTAAAATTATTGTGGTAGTCAACTTACTAAATTAAATTTATTATCATAACATAAATTTTTTATATCAAATGCGGGATTTATTAAAATGAGGGGAGGGAGGTGTGAATGAGGACGCAAGGGGAAATATTTACGGATGAAGTATGCACGTAATTATGCGTGCATACTCCCCAGAATAACCTCCCAATAACCTATTAATAACTTACGCGGTTCTGCTTTCATATTTTTTGGTATTATTCAGTGGTTTTATGAGGTTATTGGGAGTATTAACATCAATAACACCGATATTGCCCCCCAATACCCTCTTAATAATCTTCATACACATGCAGAACTACGTGCGTACTCCATACATCAATAAACGTCTTAAATATTTATGGATGAAATAAAGTTTTTTTGGCATTGGCATACATGCGTATTAAATCTTATGTATTTACATGCCTCATCAAATTTTCTATAGTGGTCCAAGTGGGATCACGGGTTGGGGTGCGGAAAGCAGTCAGAGCCCTTCATGGCGTTTATAAACATGCCACGTAATTATTATTTAATTGCATATTTAAAAGAAAATTTATTTTTCATTGACAATCTTAACTAAAACTATTTTAAAAAAGTAATAAAAATTAATTTTTTAAAATTTAATATGAAAATTATATATAAATATTATATAAATAATATTTATTTATTATTTAAATAATTCGAGCTACATCAAGTCGTACACAAATGAACAAATATTTATTCATGTATATAAATCGAGATTATCAAAAAGTTTGTTAGAGTTTGGCTCGTTTGCTTAATGAGCAAATCAAACACGAGCAACCTAGGAAGCAGAGCATGTGTTTTCGTAAATAACAAGCTTTTTTGACAGGCCTAACATAAGATTTATCATGTAAATAAGAGAGAAACAGTGTGTGTGTGTGAGAGAGAAGATACTTAAGAGCCGTCAGAATATAATATTAGTAATATGTCTTCGTGTTTCTGCTTATTTTACATGTTACCCTTTCAATGCTTCTAATAGGAAAAAAATTATATTGTGAAATATCGATAATTTATTTTACATATTATTGCTCTCTATTGTCAGTTCGCCACCATAACTTTGAGAAATATTTACATATGGAGTACGCACGCAGTTCTGTATACGTACGAATGCTATTTAGAGGGTATTATAGGATTATGTCGATGTTATTGGGGTTAATTCCTAAATAACCTCACAAAACCCCCGAATAACACAAAAAAATATGAAAGCAGAACCGCGGAAGTTATTGGTAGATTATTGGGAGGTTATTGGAGTTAGTAGCCTAATATCCTCTGAATAACCGTGAAAAAATGAGTTATTGAAAGGTTACTTCGAGGAGTACGCACGTATAATCGTACCTAAATATTTCTGTATAACTTTTAAGATAATTGAATTCTTCCGACACCTTCGTTTCACTTTATGTTTTATAAATTATGCATTGACAGCTTTGACAGAAACTGCTTTACTCCTGAGTTTAACAATGCAACTGTGGAGGTATTTTAAGATTTTAAAAAATTGTCAATTAGTAATATTATTTAACAAACTAAGTTTCAATAAATTATAATTAATATTAAGTTTTAAATTAATTAATAAATTGTAATTAATTTTTAATTAAATAAAAAATAAACTTTAAATACCTAAATTAACTAAGAAAATTTAAATTTGTAAACTTTTTTTTGAAATTGAAATATTTACAAAATTAAACAAATTAAACAAATATTTTAAAAAATACCATCATGTTCTATGCAGGGGAGGAATGGCGCCTGGGTCAGATGTGTATCGAGACGATGGTTGCAATGGGTGATGACACAACTGATGTTCTTGAAGTTCTTCTTCAACATTACAACTCTCAGTTGTGTCATTTGTAGCTTCTTGTGGTATCTAGTAAATTTGTTTATTGGGATTTGTTGGAGAATATATTTGCGGTATACTGAAATCATGTTTACATAAAAAATATGCACAAACATGAGAACATTTTGAAAATTTAAATCGAACTTCCACTTATTCATCTCACTTTTTTTGATGATCCCCTCACTCACCTGCACATAACCCCATAACAGGGTTGTGCTTTTTTTTTTTTGGTCCTCATCAGGAAAAGCCCAAACATTCAACTCTTGCTTGAGTTGGTTTAGGGTTTTGGCTTGATGATAGGCCCAAGAACCTCCCCTCATGGGTAAGACATGCCCAGCGTCCCAAAACCCTAGAAACCTCCCTATGAACCTTGGGGACCACCTTCACCCCTAAATTCACAATGGGAAGGGGATCAACCCAAATTGATCCCTAGCCTCATCTAAGGCCTCCCCAAACCCTAAAAACCCTAAAAAATCAACCTAACCCTAAAATACAGTTTGGGCCACAAGATTTAATGGCATAATGAGTGGTCAAATCTAATTGGGCCCATCCCATATTTGGTCAATTTTTGATCAATTTGCCACATTGCCATACAATTGGACCCCACCTGAAAATGGTCGAGACATCACACCATGTGGGGAACCAAATTGAAACCATGGGGCCAATCTTCATAGCTCACCTAATTATTTAATTGGGTGGATTATGAAATTACTTTAAGGCCTAAAACTTGGGTTAAGCCCAAACCAATTAGGTTGGCCCAAAACCCTAAAAATCCAAACCCAAACCCATGGCCCGATTTCATTTACTCATTACACATGGGCTAACCATGACTCACCGACCCACCACAATCCATTATGACCCATCATGAAATTTCTAGTTAAATTACGAGTACTTAAAATAAAATTGAGCATGGGACAACTACTAGATGAAAAATCTAGCACCACTCGCCATAGGGGATGTTACTTGGCACCTTGATCTTGACCCCTTTGACAAGCTTTTCGTGACCTAAAACCAAACCAAATCTGGTCATAGCCACCCACCAAAAGGTCTCCCAATCACCTTAAGCACCCTCCTAGGCCTCCCTCTTCACCATTGGCACCATCATGATAAAGAAATGGAGAAATGAGAATGTTCTTCCTCACTGCCAAAAGCTCCTAATATTCCTCTTGAAATTCTTTGAGGAGCCGCCTAAGCTTTCCCAAGCCCGGACAAGCTCCACCCCAAGCTCCCATGGCTATAAATAGGCCATACCTGAAAGCCTTCACACATAGCCAAATTCCTCATAGAGCCACCTGACCCCTTTTCTCTCAACAACAAAAGTGCTTCCCTTGACCTAGGCCATTGATCCCCATCGTCTCCAAGCCTTCCGCTCCATTAAGAAACCCTAATTTCAACACC
Source organism: Papilionanthe hookeriana x Papilionanthe teres (assembly GCA_022702705.1). Classification (NCBI taxonomy): domain Eukaryota; kingdom Viridiplantae; phylum Streptophyta; class Magnoliopsida; order Asparagales; family Orchidaceae; genus Papilionanthe; species Papilionanthe hookeriana x Papilionanthe teres. Next base: position 46,021,794 of record CM040439.1, on the reverse strand, counting down.
CAAATCCAAAGCAATTTTCGGCCTCGACATCAACTTGTTCAAAACTCAAATCAAACCCTCCCCTATTTTGAGCTTCTTTATTAACTTGCAAAATAATAATAGTAATTATAAACTTTGAATACTATAGAAACTTGAATCACTAATTTAATAAAAAAAATAAAATCCTCTTATGAGGTCATATATTCTAAAATGTAATCAATTATAGTGTTTAATTTTATAGAAAATATGTCTCCCAAAATAAAATAAATCATATCTTATCTAAAATAGATAGAGAAAAATCTCTTGTAACATATACAAAAAGCTTTGAAAATTTTAATTTTTCAATTGAATTGATTGTAGCATAGTATTTTCAAACGTCAAAATAGAATATTATTATTTTGCAATAGTTTATAGGATCATATAAATAACAATTTTAAAAATTAATGTAATTTAACTGTTCACCAACCACTTATGCAACTCTCCACATCAACTAGTTATCATGCCTATTTTATCAATCATATATATATATATATATATATATATATATATATATATATATATATATATATATATATATATATATATATATATATATATATATATATAGGGGTGTAAACAAACCGAACACGAACGGAGAGAGCTAGTGTTCGTGTTCGAAATGTTCGAACACATCACTGTTCGTGTTTGGTTCGTTCGCTTATCGAAAGAACACGAACTTCCTGGCGAACCGAACACGAACTGTTTGCGAACAACAAGCTTTTTTGACAGCCCTAGCTTTGATATGATACTTCTTCAAAATGAAGCAAATTGATGAGGTATTCCGTACACATCAGGTAACCCATACTTCCTCAAAATGAAGCAAATCGAATAAGGCGTTTAGGATTTTGATTAGGATTTTATTTTAATATATAGTATAGTATATTAATTATTATATTATAATATTTATATTAATATAATTAATACTATAATATTATTATTGTTATTAATAATTTATCATATATTTTAATTTATAGAAGTTTAATTATTTAAAATATGATAAATTTTTATAATATATAATTATTTTTAAAATATCATAAATTATATATAGATAATTATTTTAAATTATTTTATATTTCGAACAATAACGAATTGAACACGAACGAACACATCATCTGTTCGTGTTTCGGCTCGTTTAACAAACCGAACGAAAAAATTGTTCGCGTTCGTCTCGTTTCGCTATAGTAACGAATCGAACACGAACTTTTTAGCGAACCGAACACGAACTGTTCGTGAACAACGAGCTTTTTTGACAGCACTATATATATATATATATATATATATATATATATATATATAAAACTTGTTTTGCGTGCTTTGCTATCTGGGCCAATCAAGTACGGGGACCACATCAACATACTGATGGGCCTACATTCCCCTGGTCCCCATTATTGATGTTGTACGATGTGCTCGGGTTATACTTTCTCCAAGTTGTTACGTATGAATGCTCCCAAACACCGAGTTTACCAATGTAGTTATTTGGTATTATCCGACTAATCAATGCATGTTATCATTTGTTTGGTTATTTTGAATGAGATGATACAGATGACCGCGGGTTTTAAAGTCCCACCACACAATGGCCGAGAAATTTAAATTATCCCTAAATAATATGAGAATTTACATGCATACCATTATAATTCTAATGTATTTACATACCACAAATATAAGTAATATGTATTATTTATATGACTCGGCAAAAATGAGAATAATAAAAGTATTTTCGTGAGAGCTCTCACTGTGTACTGTGTGTGTGTGTGTGAGGGATCCATGGCCTATCGGCAGAGCAGCCACTATGATGGCCATAAGTTTCTTATATTTCGGGTTCAAATTCCCAATCAAAGTAATGTCACCTGAAGGAAGGTTGTACTCAAATATTTAGCAAACCGCATCCGCTCCCACACCTGATGGGAGTTAGTGCAAAAGAAGTTGATTGGAGGTTCCGCCCGCGATCAATCTTGTTGAGATTTAGAATAATGCGGAATACTTGATTGTTTCATTAATATGAACGGGGGTATAAATAACCCTTACAAGAATCCTATAATAGGAAAAATAATAAAAGGAAATGATATGAATAGAAAAATATCTCTCTCAATATCTCCAATAATCAATTAATTTTAATTATTAAGAGATATTGAAGATAAAACAAAACGGAAAAATAAGTAATTCCTAATCTAAAGAATTAAATATAAAATATCTTCTTGATATGAGGAAATAATTTATTGCAGGAATAAATTATTTCCTATTTCCCAACACTCCCCATCAAGTTTGGGATGTATGTTAATAATTCCTAACATGCTGAGTAGTATCGAGAATTGAAAAGAGTTTAGATAAATTCAAGCTTGACTGAATTTTGAGTTTTTTCTGCCATGTGTTTTGGCATAGAGAGAAAGTAGATTCAGACTTGGCAAAATCTTGAGTTTTGTTAGATTCAGACTTGGCTAAATCTTGAGCTAAATTCAGGCTTGGCTGAATTTTGAGTTTTGTCTGACATGTGTTTTGACATAGAGAGAAAATAGATTCAGGCGTGGTTGAATCTTGAGTTTTGTTAGGTTCAGGCTTTGCTGAATCTTGAGTTTTGCTAAATTCAGGTTTAGCTGAATTTTGAGTTTTGTCTGCCATGTGTTTTGGCATAGAGAGGAAGTAGATTCAGACTTCATCTGAATCTTGAAGTTTGTTAGATTCGAGCTTGATCGAATCTTAGTTTTGCTAAATTCGAGCATGGCTGAATTTTGAGTTTGTCTGCCATATGTTTTGGCATAGAGAAAAAGTAGATTCAGGCTTGGCTAAATCTTGAGTTTTGTTAGATTCATGCTTGGTTGAATCTTGAGTATTGCTAAATTCAGACTTGGCGAGGACCAAATGACCGGCGAGGACAGAAAGGCCGGCGAGACGATGATCGAAGGGCCGGGGAGGATCGAATTGCTGGCGAGGACTGAAGGGCCGGCGAGGCCCGAAGGGCCCTCGAGGATCGAAGGGTCGGCGAGGCGATGATCGAAGGGCTGGCGAGGATCGATGGGCCGACGAGGACCGAAGGGCCGGCGAGGATCGAAGGGCCAGCGAGGATTGAATGGTCGAAGAGGATTGAATTGCCGGCGAGGACTGAAGGGTCGGTGAGTACCGAAGGGCCGGCGAGGACTGAAGGGCCGGTAGGGATCGAAGGGCCGGTGAGCTTCGTGCCCGAAGAAGGGATACCCGATGAAGTGATCTAAAGGCGTCGGAGCCGAAAATGTCGCTTATGAAGAAAACGAAGGCGGGCGAAGATCCCACATAACTCAAATAAGAGGACAAAGTAAAGCTCACGATGAGCAAACGAAGATGAAGGTGCGATTCCTCCCTTCCCGCAAGAAGGCCGACGGGAAGGGAGTATTGAGGTCCTCTCCAAAGATTATCTGTCGTTAGGGCAAAAAATTTTGCTCTGATACCATGTTGAAATTTAGAATAATGCGGAATACTTGATTGTTTCATTAATATGAACGGGGGTATAAATAACCCTTACAAGAATCCTATAATAGGAAAATAATAAAAGGAAATGATATGAAAAGAAAAATATATCTCTTAATATCTCCAATGATCAATTAATTTTAATTATTAGGAGATATAGGAGATAATACAAAACGGGAAAATAAGTAATTCCTAATCTAAAGAATTAAATATAAAATATCTTTTTGATATGAGGAAATAATTTATTGCAGGAATAAATTATTTTCTATTATAATTCCTAACAAATCTTTTTAATATATATATTTGTGTGCGTGTGTGCGCGCACGTGCATGCCGCCAGCCATGACCTGTTTGGTAGAGCAACCTCTTTGAAAGTCATAAGTCCTCTCATGTCATCAGTTGGAATCCCCCTTTGACTAGTTTGTATGTAGTGAAGGCGGATCTCGAATAGTAAGACACGTGAGGGTAACTGGGGGCTCATATAATATCCTCCGACCATTCTTTAATATATAATCGTGGCCGGTTGGATGACAGCCTTCGAGTATGTCTCCTCCGTCCCGAGTTCAAATCCCAATTAGGTCGAATTAGCATATATGGGGAACGATATTTAGGGATAGAATAGTCCATCCTAAATATTGATTCCTTCTACGAAAAAAGAAATGGATATATATATATATATATATATATATATATATATATATATTGTATATCAAATGTTTTTTTTATTATGATATTTGAAAATACATCAAAATTTGTTTTGCATGCTTATTTTATTCACGTAATGCCAATCCATGACTAGATCATGTTAATCGTCTACATGGATAGAACATTTCTTAGCACTCTGAATGTTCCCAACCTTCTTAGCACTATGAATGTTCCCAACCATCAGAGTTTAGCTATTTAGTTATTTATTAATATACATCCGACCAATTGCACGTTAGCTTTTGTCTGCTTATTGGCTGAAGAGCAACATTCTGAAATTCTTTAATTTATATATAGCCTGAGAATCATATCGACTTCTCTTTAAGGCTTAAAACCTAAGGAAATGATAACATATTGATACAGATCAGGTGAGACCATGCATGTGCTAAGAATGTATTAAAGTTTAGCTGCAATTGATAGTATTGGGGAAAAGTTTCCATATCAATGACTTATATTTATGTCAAAAGTGGAATATTTGCATGCCTATAATAACATCAATACCATTGTAAGAGTATGCAAAATCACTATAAGTACATTTAAATATCTTGAGAAACTAGGTCTAAGCTAAGTTGACCCATTTCATTAGGGACTATTATGAAGCCGTCAGAGCTACCATGAACTCATCAAAATACTTTCAAACTCACAAGATCATAGTGAGTTCATCATAACATAACACAAGTCAAGACAAATTTAATTAATGTATATTCAATTAAACTTAGAAGTTGGTCATTAGCTTTCATTCATGATAGATGACTTCGTTCCATCAAGTCGTTGAGATTGTGACGGCCAATTTAATGACTTCATTCAATGGACTGGAGACTTCAATCAACAAAAAAATATTACATGCGAACTCTTCATGCATGCGGAGACCAGTGGCGGGAGCGTCACATGGCAAATGGGCCCACCACCATTAACACTGGCCAATGCTATTGTATGGTGGTAGAGACCACTTGTCACATGGCGCCCCGCTATTGACTTCAACACCTACGAAGTCCGGATGTAATATTTATTCTCAACCAATATATGATCTTTTTTACTAATCACTGTAATGTAACTAAAGTATAAATCTCAAAATATACCCATTTCTATAATGCTAATGCTCCATTGAACGAAACAAATAAATAAGGGTTCAAGGATATAAAATAATAAATAAATAAATAAATCATTATGATTATTAAGCTTTCAGAGCTTCTCACCCTAAATTCTCTTTCTCTTTCTACTTTTTGTTTTCTTTCTCATTGGGTGGGTTAGTAAGGAGAAATATTTATTTACAGAGTACACATACAATTCTATGAGTGTATTCTCTGGAATAATATCCCAATAACACTTTTTTGGGGGGTTATTAAGAGATTATTAAGATATTAACTTCAATAACCTCCCAATAATCCCCCGATAACCTACCAATAACTTTATTGGTTCTGCTTTCTTTTTTTTTTGTGTTATTCAAGGTAGGGGTGTAAACGAACCGAAAATGAACGAACGGAGCTTGTGTTTGTGTTCGGTTCGTTTGAAATTTAGTTTGTTTGAAGTAAGCTCGTGTTTGAAATTATTCGTGAAGTCAATGTTCATATTCGTTTCTGAACGAACTAGTTGAACACGAGCTATTCGGAAACGACGATCCAGCTTGACAGCCCTAATATATATATATAATATTATATTAATTATATAACTTATATTATATAAATATATAATATCTATATTAGTATATTACAAATATAGTATACTAATAAATTATTATTATTAATTGATTATATTTTATAATTTATTAAATTTAATTTTTTAAAATATCATAAATTTTTTATATATAATTATTTTAAATTATTTTATATTTCAAACAATAACAATTCAAACACGAACGAAAGCATCACTGTTCGTGTTTGGTTCGTTTAACTAACCGAACGAAAAAAAAAAAAATGTTCGTGTTCGTCTCATTTATTTATCAAATAAATGGAACACAAATTTCTTGACGAACCTAACACGAATAGTTCGTGAACAACGAGCTTTTTTGACAGCCATAATTCGGGGGTTTTGTGAGGTTATTGGGGGTATTAACCCCAATAACACTGACATAACCCCTCAATACCCTCTCAAATCTTTGAACGCCCGAAAAATTGTGTGTGTAATTCGAATGTAAATATTTCTCATTAGTATGGCTCTGATCTTACGTGGATAGTTTTAATTCTAACACAGCTCTACACAACAATTATAATAGTTTTGTAATAATTTTAGCCTTTTAGAGGAATTTACATACATACCAACCAAGTCCAAGATATTTACATATGGGACATCTACAATTTGTTTTTCTTACATTAATGCTGTCAATCAACATGAAATACACATTTTTATGCATAGGTAAGATGGCCTGTATTTTTATACATACATACATACATACATACATTCATATAGGGCTGTAAACGAGCCGAGCTTGAGCGAGCTCAGGCTCGGCTCGTGTTCGGCTCGTTCGAAATCGGCTCGGCTCGAATCCGGCTCGTGTTCGAAATAACTCGTGAACAGTGTTGTTCGTGTTCGGCTCGAAAAATTACTCGTGTTCGTGTTCGGCTCGTGTTCGGCTCGAAATCGCTCGTTAGAATATTATATTATTTTAATAAATATTATTTTTTTTAAAAAAATAGTAATTTTGTCTAAAATTTTTTTAAGAGCAAATTTCATAAAAAAATTTAGAGATAAAATAACTAAAAAAATGAACTCAAAAAACTTTACAAAATTTATTACAAAATTTTATACAAGAATATTAATATTATTTGACAAAAATTTATTAAATAAGAATCAATTTATTATAAATTTTAAAATATACAAACTAAACAATGGTACAAATAATACAAAAAAAAATCTCAAAATAAAAAAAAAATTGTATTGAACATTTAATAATTCTTCTTATATTTTACATACAACTCATACAAAGGAATTAGAAGCTTATAATAATCCACTATCCAAATTCCAAACACCAACAACTATAATTACAAGCAACACAATCTTCGTAGGGATCCCGAACTCCGGATTGTATTTCATGTCCGACAAGAAAAAAGAAATCGTCCGTTAATTTATGATATAAGCATCAATGTGACGCATTAAACTTGACGATAATGAATAATTCTAATATAGAAAAATTTTAATGTTTTCTTATACATGATTCAAAATACACAAAAAAATAAATTTTTCATCTTCAGTGCATTGTCCAGCACTAATTAAAAATATTCCTAAAGGTCAAATCAAAGTGAGAAGGATGAATTACCAGTATTGGCACCAAAACAAGAGCTAAACATCGATCCTGCTCTTCTCCATAAGCTTGAAGCATTCAAATCCAGGGTATGCATATCCAGGTACCAATCTGCAAGAACATAATCCAAATGTTTTTCAATCAGCAATCACTCATCTCAATCCGATTTCGCAGAATTAGATAAAATAAACCATTGTTTTCTCAAATAACTAGATCTAAAAGATCGAAGAGCTTACACTAGAACTCTGGTTACAAACTCGCCTAACATCGTCGATCAAATATCACCAATCCTCAAATTTGCCGGCAAAGGGAAAACAACATTAAACTCAATTATATCGAATAATAAATACGAAGCTCGATAAATAATATATACTCCCTACAAAATAAACCACTCAATTACCCAAGCAGGAAAGCTTACTGCCACAACACTGCCATCCGTTACAAAAACAAATTGAAGCATGTAGACTAGGGTTGTCAAAATTTAACAAGATTTGCCAACCACCATTGGTCACAAATTTGAATCATTAAATTGAGACTAATATATGTGTTTACATATCTAACACCTAAATTTTAATTTTTTAACCAAGATATACGTATATGCCAGTCAATTCCTTAGTATTTTTTACCAATATGCTTAACATTTTTCACATTCTAAAGATTAAGATAGAAATGCTAAAAAAGTGTTATATATGCAAATACACAGGAATCCCTTAATATTTAGCAAGAAAAGAAACAGTCCTATGGTGTTGCACCTGCTCCATCAAACCAATCCTCCAATACCTGTAATCCCTTAATATTTAGCACCCGCAACGATGGAAACACATATAAACAAACTCTTTAGATTTCTGTATGGTTTAAGATTTACAAGCTTCCAACCCACCTGCATCATGCATACAAGAGCCAAAACAACAATGTTTAGATATGAAGGATTACCTACGGGTGTAATCACCTGTTTCATGTTCTTCAATATGAAACGAGCTGCATGGTTTAAAACGGTATGCATGGAAACACATATCGAAACACATATTGAAACACATATTGATCGTTTCATGTTCTTCAATATGAAACAGAAGTCGCATGGTTTTCATTCATTAACAATTTGCCCCCAATTCAAGAATAAATCTGCATACAAGTTGGACCAATTTAAGGAATATCTCGCATGCATACCACTCAATTCACTCTATAGATTTCTTGAAATCCTTGAGACAAAAGCAATCCTTTCCTGAACTCAAAAAAAATAAAGAGCCAAAACAACAAATCTTAAACACCTAAACTTTACTTCTTACACTTATACCACCCAAATCTTGCATGGATCATTCAAAAAATGCAAATACTTTGAGCCAAAACAGCAAAAATAAAGAGCCAAAACAACTCTTAGCCTCTTAAAACAGCTCTTCCCTTCCTGAACTCAGCAAAAATAAAGAGCCAAAACAGCTCTTAGCCAACCCTGCAGAAAGAACCAGAAATCCCAAAATATACCTTCCATGATAGACAATGATTTTGTTATCTCAAAATGGTTGCAAACAGATGTTGCCTTCCAATATTAAGATTAACAATGATCACTTAGACAATGGATACGATACGAACATAATAATAATCTAGTAACATGAATTATCAAGGTAATCCGAGCACCTTCCCTTCTCAAATTCAAGAGCCAAAACAAGTAAAATAAATAGCCAAAACAGTTCTTATATTAACAATAATCACTTAGATAACTTTACATACTCTTATCTTAAAATGGTTGCAAACTTATGTTGCCTTCCAAAATTAAGATTAAGAATAATCATCCAAGACAACTTTAAATATCATTAAATATAACCATATGAAGCAGTAACATAGAGCTTAGCTTTCCAAAGCTCGAATACATTCCAAGATAACATTCGACAAGCTGAAGGCATTAGAGTAAAATAGAGCTCAGTTGAAAACCAATAGCCATTACCACTAGAGTACAAGGTACGCACTCAGAGTAAAATAGAGTACAAGGTCAACCACTAGAGTAGAAGCAGACTTTCCAAAATAAGTACGGAAAAAATGAGAAAAGAAAAAAACATTACCAACCAAGCACTGTTGCACCATTGAGAGAAAACAGCCTCATTATCCCGTTGTGATCATAAATAGTGATTAAGCCCTTATTAGTAAATATAAGAAAAATTTACATACATACCAAGTATACCACTCAATTTTCGGGTATTGAAAAATGCTCAATATGAGCTTCAGGATTCACTAACTTTTAAGCCAACTAATCAATTTCCATCTTTCAACTTAATTCACATATTCTCATAAAAGTTATTTGTGCTTCAACACAAAAGATGAAGCAATAACTAACTAATCAACTGGGGAAGTAAAAATATAATCAGGATTGGAACCACCCATAAATCCAATTTGCTTTTAGCTATGCCATACAAGACATACCACCTGCACTATGGAAGTAAACAAATTTATGCATATAGTCTCCCGATTTGTTGTAAAACCGTTGTCATTAAACACCAAATATCAAAGGAAAACTAAGTTCGAGCAATAATACAATAATTAAGTTCAACGAACAAATAATAATATAGTCTCCCTAATAAAACATCTCCAAAGTTCAATTAGAAGAAGTGCCAACATTTAGTGGTCGAATCAACATGTTTGAACCTTCTATCAATTTAATTTGGTAAAGCCACCTAAAGTTGTTCTTCCTCCATTAACTCTTGTCGACACAAAAGATAATTTAAAGTTCAACGAATAAGAATATAACATGTAAGGTACACACACACTAAAACCAATTATTCATAGAAATTACCAAAGGAGTTTTAAAACCACTCGTGGAAGATCTAATCCAACTGGAAGAGCATATTAATGCATTCACCGTATTGGTCGAGAGTGAACTTCTAAAATCGTTTAGTACTCTTCCACCGGTACTAAATGCTGATTCTGAAGCAACTGTTGTTATTGGAATTGATAATATATCTCTAGCCATTTTGGACAAACATGGATATTTGAGAGTGTTCAACTTCCACCACTCAAGAATATCAAAATTTCCATCATTTGCCAAATAAAGTCCCTCCTCGAGATACACTTGAAGATCGGATTTCGATGGTTGAATAGAACCAGTTGCAACAACAAAATCAGTAAATGCAAGCATGCAATTAAAACGTCCATAATTAATAGAATCACTAGACAACTTTGAAACATTGTCATTCGTAGAGCTGGAACTAGCAACATTGCTTGTATAAGAATTGTAAATATCCAACAAAACATTTTCAATTTGTTGGATTTTAGAGTCTGACTCAGTCGATGTGTACAAACTGACAAAACTAAATTGGATGAACTTCATTTTCAATCGCGGGTCTAAAACAGCTGCTACAGACATTAAGAGATCACACTCACCCCAATATTTATCAAATTTTCCTCGCATTGCAAAAGCCATGTTTCTTTTAAACTCATCAGAGGATGTTGACTCATCAAGCAACAATTTCTTTATATGCATAATGGCGGGTAAAAAAATATTTGAAGTGGGGTAGGAACTACCAGAAATCATGTTCGTCACATCATTAAAAACAACAAGAAATTGTCTGATTCTTTCATATTTATCCCACTCTATCTCTGAAGGCAACCAACTAAAGCTATTATCTCGATCTGCAAAGTGAGTGAACACGTTACGAAAAATAATAGCAGATTCAAGCATTAAGAATGTTGAGTTCCATCTTGTTGGAACATCAATGCACAAACCCTTTGTTGTTGATATCCCTAATTGTCTGGCTATATCAACAAACTTATGTAACCTTGCCGGTGACTTCTTGATATACTTGATAGCCTCTCTAACGTTATAAATGATATCTTGAATCTCTTTCAAGCCAACTTGCACCATAAGATTTAAAATATGCGCACAACAACGAACATGAAAGAAATGCCCCTTAAAATGCAGTTTTCCTCTTGCCATAAAATTAGAATAAAGCAAGCTAGCCGCAACATCATTATTACTAGCATTGTCTAAAGTGATAGTAGATACTTTATCTTGTATCTTCCAATCTAACAAGCAATGAGAAATCACATCACAAATAAAAGTACCGGTATGTGGTGGATCCAATTCAACGAAATTAATGATTCGTTTATGCATCTTCCAAGAATGATCAATGTAGTGAGCTGTTAGACACATATATCCAATAGTTTGATTGGAAGTCCAACAATCAGATGTCAAAGAAAATCTGTGAATATCCAGAAATTGTTTTTTCAGTTTGTCTTTCTCAATGTCATAAATCTTCATACAATCAGTTTTGATTGTATTCCTTGAAACTTTCACATAATTTGGATTCAATGATTTCAAAAGAAAGTTAAACCAGGTATGTTCAACAATATTAAATGGATACTCATGCACGATAATCATTTTAGCTATTATCTCTCTCACTTTATATTGATCGTAGCTTTTTGGATCATGAAATATGGGGATATCAACATCTACATCAACATCAAGTGGCATAAAATTTAACAATTTTTGCCTTTTTTCAAGAATATCACTGGTTTCCTTGTTTTTTGCTTTTATTTGTCCACACTCCCTAACATGACGTAGAAGTTGAGAAGTAGTTCCTGTTTTAGATTTTTGAAATTTAGATCGACAACATATGCATTGCAATAAAGAAGTTGGGACCCCTTAATCGGTAATGTTGTCTCTATAAAATAATCCCACACTCTGTTGACTTCCTCTTCCTACCCTTTTTCATATCAACATCTTCACTTTTATTATCGAGGACAGCATCAACATGCACTATTTCACGGCCACTGCTTTCTAAAGTAAGAATGACATTTTCGTTGCTATTATGAGCTTCAGGAACGTCTAGCAACTTATTGCTGGATGATTGAGATTGTGGAGGATTTAATTCAGACATAATATGTACGCTACATGAAATCAAAAACACATATTCAGTATCACTTTAAACAATCAGCTGAAAGGAAACTTAAGATATGAAGAGGACTCTTGTATGAACCGCAACACATACTGTATGAATCCCTTTATTAAAAATAAATAGATATTAAAAGATATTATACAGAATGCTTATAAGATAATAAATATGCCCTTTCATAAAGAAACTTGGATGTGTGAGATTTGATCGAAAGGAAACCATGATAATAAATAAAGAGGCTTCATAATGAAAGTGCATACTCTCTTTATGAGATAAGATAATAAATCTGCCCTTTCATTAACAGTTTTGCCCCAATCCTATTTCAAAAATCTCATATGCCCTTTCATATCCGAATTGTTGGACAAAGCATTTTAGGCAAGAAAAACTCTTTAGGGAGTGAGAGAGGGAGAGAAATATAGTTGATGAAACAATCTAACAAAGCATTTTAGGCAAGGAAAACTTCTTATCATTGCACCATGTTATTTGTGTGCATTGACTTCAACGTCAACTACCATAATTGCAATACTCATGAATGGATCAATCCTACTTCCATAAACTAAAGGAATAATATGAAAATCATACACAACCTTGATGCTATACTACAAGGTCATCATTAAATTCAACCTTGATGTTATACTACATTAACACATATAGCATCCTTTTCTCTTCACCAAAACACATATAGTAGATTCTAAAATTAAAGAAATAGATCCTAAAATTCTTTATTATGAATCAAATCTAGCATGCCCTTTACAGGAAGTAGTCATGCAAGTTGCAAACCATTGTATGTAAATCTTCTAAGAAAAGAGAATTTACATACATACAACCCAATTCCCATCTCACAGCTTTTACTTTTCTTATATGCAAATATAGTAAATATTAAGAAATATAATATCCACATGGCTGGCTATTCACATTTGATAAGGCTATCATTACGCACCTCATGAGATTTATACAGAATTAAACAAGAAAGAAGATAAAGGCTCCCATTTAGTTTCAGTTAGACTACTTGTATATGATATGATAGTCATGCCATGCTTTTGCAATGATGATGCTTCAAATCAGCCTCTTTGGCCAAAACTTGTACCCTTTTGTTCTGAAACAGGTTAAGCCAACTTAAAGCCAAAAAAATTATGACCTCATTCAGGAAAAACACATGGTATTCTTCACAGAACCATCCATAAAAAATGAAAAACCACATTGTATTATTAAGTTTTCACAAAGTCGTCCATAAAAAAAGAAAAATTATGATCTAAAAGTCTGAGACGTAAACACAGCACATACGACTAAACCTGTATGAATCGTCGCACAAATGCACAATAGCCGAAATAAATTTCATAACACTGTCTTATAACAGATCTCATAACTCATTCATAAAAAAATACATATATAAAAGCAATATGTGAGATCTCACTGCTAAAACCCTACAAAGCTAGGTTTCATTCAGAAAACCCAAATAAATCTAAAACAAATTTAAGAAAATTTAAGATAAGAGGCGAACCTGAGGATAGATAAGAAATATTAAAGAAAATATACTCAGAGAGGAGTCCTATGTAGCCAAACAAGCAACCGATGAGCCAAGCAAGAATATCGAGCAACCAAGCGGTCCAGCCAAGAATACCGAGGAGAATAGAAGTAGATATTAGCACAAGAACACGGACGACAAACCCTAAGCCGTTGCAACCAAGAATAGTAGAAGACGAAGAGGAAGAGGAAAGGGAAAGACGGCCGAAACCGAAACCGAGGGCGAGAAGCTTCGAGACTCGAGAGGCGGCCGAATGGGTATTGGGTTGGGGAGGCGGCCGAATAGATATATTAGGGTTTAATATTAGATATATTATATTATATAAGTTATATTATATTATCATTTAGGAATATATAATATTTAATAAGTAATATTAATATATTTTTAGAACTTATGTAATATTAATAAGTAATATTTAATAAGTAATATTAATATATTAAAGAAAATCTGTAAATTAATTAATTATAACTTATAATATTTAATTTTATGAATATTTATTATTTATTAATTTATTTATTTATTATTTTCGAGCCAATTCGAGCCGAACACGAGCGAACAAACAGTTGTTCGTGTTCGGCTCGTTTACATTTCGAGCTTAAAAATTTGTTCGTGTTCGGCTCGTTAGGCTTAACGAACGAGCCGAACACGAGCTGCTTAACGAGCCGAACACGAGCTGCTCGCGAACAACGAGCCAAATTGACAGCCCTACATTCATACAATATAAAAAACATACGTGCATTTCTTAAAATCATTATTATGATAAAATAATTAACTCTTTTTCCATATCCAATAATATCATTAAAGATTAATCCAATATTAGACTTATACAGTTAACTTCCAAAACAACAAATTAGAAAGGAAAATTGACAATACATAGCACACAATCCCATTCTATTTACATTTCTAATACTCAACGTTTAATATTCACATTTAGCAAAATTTTGATAAAGCAAATAATTTTTACATGTTTACATATCTCTCACCTAAACTTTCATATTTACATTGTTGGCACTTTCGTTCATTAAGACTATAAATGAAAATTGCCTATTTCAGATCGATAAAGTAATAGTAGTTTGATATTTTATATGATATAACATATTTGAGTGTTATGTGTGTAAATATGAAAGTTTAGGTGTGAGATATATAAATAAGAAATAATTACGTGTTGTGTATGTAAATGCCATAAAATTTCATTATAACACTTTGATATAAAAATTCTATGTTTCAAATGATATAGGGTCGGTTTGGGGCAGCTTATTTGGTGAGGTGCCGTTTTGAGAATGCACCAGGCTTGCTTGGGTATTCTGCATTTGGCAGTTTGTGCGTTTTCAAAATGCAGAAAACAACAATTTCACACCGCACCTATCTAGGTAGTAGGTGCGGTGGCAGCTTTCTAGTTGTGGTCTTACTTTTCCAAAAAAAATAAAAAATAAAAATTTGTAATAATCACGTTATCTAATTTATCAGCAAATTATTTTTAATTAACTTATCAATAGATTATCCAACAAGCTGCAGCTGCGTCTACACAGTCCCATAATTTACTTATAAAACTTTAATAAAGTTTTAAGTCTCATGTATGTAAATATAAAAGTCTATTCCTTAAATAACCATACATAATTAGTAAGAATATTGTGCTCTATTTGTAAATGCCCCAATCAAAAAACAAAAAACACAACCGGACAACATTAATTAGTCTCGAAAATGACAGTTTAGAAAATGATAGTCTACAATCCAAATACTAATTAAAAAAAAAAAAAACTGAATAACCGGAGTAACTAATTATAATTAATCTCCTCCATCCATAAACTCCTCCTCCTCCATAGTATCACTCATTCTTCACCCCCTCGTCACCGGCTAACACGCCGCAAACATCCCACAACATCTAATCGCCAAACCAAACGCCCCAAAAGACTTCACCTTCCTCCTCCCCTCCACCACCACCACCACCACCGGCGCAACCACCCCTCCAACCACTAACGCCTGCCTCACCATCGCTATCCCTGAATTCCTCACTCAAGTCAGAAAGAGCTCGATGATGCTTATCAACACGGAGCTGAACGTCGTGCACGCTGAAAAGAAAGCCGCTAGCTCCGTCGCCATTTCAGCCCACCCACCTTCGCCGCCCATCACCGCGCAAGCAATGCTGAATAATTTGCTGGTCGCGGTGAAAGCGAGGGTGGAGCTGCGGCGGTTCATGTGGGTTATGAGGCAAAAGACGAAGACAGAGGAAGGGAGCTCGGTGAGGGCGTTGAGAGCGACACTGAGGTAGAGATTGGAGCTGAGGTTGCCGAGGTTTAGAGGCATGTCGAGTAGACCATGCCGACCCCGAAGCTGATGGTCATCAGAGCGGTTAGTTGCCGAAATGCCCAGCGGTTCTATCATAGCTTTTTGGCGGCCGAGAAAATGTTGTCGGAGGTCTCGTTGGTTGCTACAAAAATAAATTTTATACATAAATTTACGTCATGAGTCCAGTGATAACTTATCATGTGATAAGTGGGCGCACTACAAGATATTAAAGTGGGGTAGGGCCCACTTGTCAAGTGGCACACGTCCACTAAATTCCAGACGTAAATTTTACATCTTCTGTTTTGGGATAAATAAATTTTACAGCTCAACTTACACATTTAAGAGTAGAAGATATTTTGGGAGCTAAGATCAAATTTGTCTTTAAAAAAACACTCTGAATTTTCATGGTCGTCTGAAGATATATTGTAAAATTGTTAATTTTATTTTGAGATTATATAATAAATAACCGTGATTTTAGAAATATATTAAAAAAGTTTCAAAGTAAATTCATCAAATTTAATGTTTATTCTAAATAAAAATATGATCGGAATATACTCTTCTATTTTGCATTAAATTTTAATATTTCAATCTTCTAGAATTGGATTAGGTTGTCCAAATTAATATTATCAAATTAAATTACTGAATTTATTTTAATATGAAATCAATAAAAAATTATTTACATTTCTGCATAAAATGTTTATTTTAACAAATTTAATATATTTCAAACTTAATCTGACACGAATTTTTAATGAGCACTTATTTTGATAGAAATATCTACTAAAATGTTTAAAAAACAAATGTTGAACTTATTTTTTAGTTCTTGGCTTCGTAATTAAAAGGAAAGTTTGATTTGTAAAACTAATTAGCTAATCTTGTTATATTAACTTGCTAATCAATGACTAATTACACCACAAGTATACCGAATATATATATATATATATATATATATATATATATATATATATATATATATATATATATATATATAGATATAGATATAGATTTGTTCATCTCTCATATTTAGATATATAGATATATAGATAGATTTATGTGTCGGATGCCACCTAAAATACTTTATTTACTTATATAGCATTTTATTGTTTTAAATTTTCACATGAAAATAAAAATAAATAAATAAATAAAACATTGCTTATGTATAAATATAAGTATCACTTTGAGCTGACTTATAAGCAGTCTTATTTTATATAAAAAAAGATAGAATAAATTTAATTTAAATTAGTTTTATAATAATATGCAAAAATAGAATGAAAAATTAAGAGATGAATAATAACAGTTTACTTAATAAATAATTTACTTAATATTTTGTTAACATTTTAATTACCTAAAAAAGATTCTTCAAAATTTAATATATTTTTAGTACATTTTATATTAATATTTTTTTAAACGAGCCGGCTCATGAGTCAGTTTGACTCACTTACGCTCCTATGTTATATTAATCAAATAGTTTGTGTACAAAAATATGAAATATATATATATATATATATAACGAAAAGTTGGAGGAATAGCTGATGAAGTAACTACGGCTAAACTTAATTTGTTGAGAAGTCAAAAAAGGATATTTTTTTTTTTTTTGGAAAAGAGCTCTCGTGGCTCCTTACGCGTTAATATAAAAAGGTTAAGTACAATATGGGGTGGGGAGGCCGATCCCCGACTAATAAAACCCAAAAAAATACAATATCCACGCACCCCTAGGGGTTCAGCCTCCCACGTTACAACTCACACAAAATAAGCACTAAAGAGCATAAAACAGTGAGGGTGTAACCAAAATAGGGATCAAAACAGAAGGCAGTGGCATGATAAAGGGAAAAAATAAGGCAGTGACATGATAAAGGGAAAAAAAAAATAGAAGCAGGACACTGTAAAAGCTATAGAAGTAAACCAGAAGCTCAAGAAAGGAGCTTGTAAAAAGCAGAAACCCGAAATCTGAGACAAGTGGCAAGGAGTCAATTCCCATCAGCAATGAGCAATGATCCAGAATGGTAGCAAAACAGTGTAGTGGTGGAAGCTGGTAGATGTGTCTTCAGGTGCAGTCCTCAGCCATGATCCAGATAGGTATCAAGCATTGTGCAGTGCAGGTATATGTGTGCTCAGCTCCG
Source organism: Papilionanthe hookeriana x Papilionanthe teres (assembly GCA_022702705.1). Taxonomy (NCBI): domain Eukaryota; kingdom Viridiplantae; phylum Streptophyta; class Magnoliopsida; order Asparagales; family Orchidaceae; genus Papilionanthe; species Papilionanthe hookeriana x Papilionanthe teres. Next base: position 46,003,591 of record CM040439.1, on the reverse strand, counting down.
GTAAAAATTTGTGCGGGAGACGAAATAGGCTAATAAATGGTTAGTTTCAAAGCCAACAGATGAACCTGCACACAGGCATAGGGAAAATGCAATTCCACAGTCGAGGATCTTGAAGAATAAAGAAACAAGCAAAGTGAGCAGTAAAATATTAATCAGTATCTAATATAAGGTAAGCTTAAAAGGTCACTGTGAACCAATCTTGCAAGCTGCCTGGAGGGGTTGGTGCCCACAGTGGGTGCATCAAAAGCTTGTTTAGTAAGCCAATCAGCAGGGGAGTTGCCTTCCCTGTAGATAAAAGATAGTTTGACCTGCATAGAAGAGGTGGTAATAACATTCCAGATACGCCTAAACAGGTAAATGAGTGACCAGGGGAGGGGGTATTCTTGTGAAATAGTTTTAAAAGCATCTCAGAGTCAGTTTCAACATGCAGATGTGTAAATTTAAAGCATACAACAATTTTGAGAGCAAGAAGTAGTGCCCAGCCTTCAGCACACAATGGTGTATCAGCTTCAACAGGAGAAGAAAATAGGATATTAACTTACCAAAATGATCCCTAAACAAACCACCAGCACCGGAGCAAGTGGGGGTCCAACATCAATCAATATTGGCTTTGACCCAACCAGGTATAGGGGGGAGCCATCTAACCAGAACAGGCACACGCGTGCTAGGAAAATCAGAGTTAAGAGGGCATAATTTTATGACTCTTTGATAGTATGCCCAAATGTTAGAGAAAGTAACAGTAGGTGTTGGAAATTGAGAGGAGTGCTTAAAAGCATTCCTTGCCATCCACACAAACCACAGAACCACCAGAGAAAAGTGAGTTAAGGATTTAATAGCATTGTGGCATTCCTCCAGACCTTCAAGATAATGCTAATAGAAGAGCAATTAGGCCAGTTCACATTAAGAGCAGTGGCAAGCATGCTCCAAATAGCCTTAGTGTAGGTGCAGGTGAAAAAAATGTGACAGTAAGTTTCTTCATCTTGCTTGCACATAGGACAAACAGAAGCTAACTGTCGGCAATTTTTTAGGTTGTGTGTTTTATTTTAAAAAAAGGGGGTCTCCTAACAGAAACTATCAGCGAATTTTTAATTTAATTTAAATAAATAATTTTGAAAAGTAGTATTTGATTTTGAAAATAATTTTAAATTTGAAGGTTTTAAGATATGAGATTAAACCGATCTCACATCCCAAATAGTTTATATAAACGAGCACCGCACCACAAACCGCGTATCTATCCCTAAGGATAGACACACTGCTTGACGGTGGGGCTCGATTAAATAAACTAGAAGATTTGTGACATCCGTTGGCCTGCGAACCAATTTTATAAGCCGACAAATTCCCCTGCTTAATATGAAAGCATTAAACGAGGTTTATATTACACAGGTTCTTTTAAAATTCCATATAAGGGCAAGCCCTATAGTTAATTACATCTTAAGTGATGGGAATCACCTAAGAAAACTCTCGATAATAATCAATAATTCAGCTCTCGAGGATTTCGAAGTTTAAGTTTTCGAGGATTGAATTTTGGAATTTCAATAGGGAATGAATCAAATTTGGAACATTTTGTTTTGGGAATCCAAAGGAAGAAAAGTAGGAGAAATCACGGATTCGAAGCGAACTTCGGTAATTTCCGACTATCCTATTGTTTGGCTTCGGTTTAGGAAAGTCCTAATATCTATTTAAATGTTTTGATGCTCGCCGATTTTAATTAATTAGGGCTTATATTTGTATGATAGAATCATACAAACGTGTCTCGAAGATGTGAGGGTTTATGTCGTATCGACGACTACCTCGGAATCCTAAGACCGGTTAGGGCTTAATTTGCAATGCAAGTGCCTAACGAAGAGTTGAGGATTTATATTGCACTGAGCAAACTACCTCGAAGTCCTATGGCTTTGTTATTTAATTCTAGGAAAGTTTCTGTGAAGTAGACTCGGAGTTTCATTGATGACGATGGTCGTCTTGCCCACCATGCTCCGAGCTCCTTGTTGTTGTAGAGTTTTAGTTTTAGAAGTCATAAATCAGGGGATGAGAAAAGTGTTTTGGTTTAGAGAAAATCTTAATTTCCAAGTGTTTTCAATACTTTAATTAAAATAAATCTTAAAGTTGATTATAACGACACCTAGGTTAAGATCACACGGTTCCATCCTTCCGCATCATTATTTTTATCGGATTCACTTAGTCCAAATGAATTTGCTAAACTCAACTCGAATGAGTTCCACACTTTCATTTAGACCGGTGAAATCCCGTTAGCAACACGTAGGTTACATCATCCGAGGTATTCCAGATCATCCAACAAGATGTTTTAATTTAATTGTAATTGTAGTTTTGTGTTCTGTTTGTGATTAAATTTTGAGTTGTTTTATATTTTGAAATGTTGTGGCGGTGAATTTTATCTTCGCAATGACTTTTAACTTAGTTTTGGTTTCGGTTTTAGGACTATCCTAAAGGTGTGGGTTTTCATGCAACGATTGTTTATCATGCAAGAAAAGTAAGTGCGATGCGATTAATGAAATTGCAATAATGTAAATTGCAAGAAAGTAAATTGCAATAAAATAAAAGCGTACTCGGAGGGTCTTCCCGTCATCCCAAGCTGCACTTAAAACACAATTAGAATATTTAAGCAAGTTCCTAGGTAAAGCTAAGGTAAGGGTTATGGTTTTCTACCAAATTCCTAATCCTATATGCTAGTCATTTCCTATGACGTCTAGATTCCTTGTGTTTTTGTTTGAAGACGATTTTCTTCATCAAAGAACAATTAAATTCAATTGTTCTTATAAACATCCTATCATATTGAGAAAGTGTTTAAGAAGAATCTTAAACATCTTTTCAATATTGTTAGAATTGTTTTAAGTCCAAATGAATTTAATTATACAAATAAATTAATCGTCCAAGAATCTCAAGTTTTGTTATCTTGCTCAGTGAACTAGGACATTCGAATATCTTATAAGTGAAGTAACATTTCATTTAATATTCCGTTTAGGAGTTATGATAACTAAAGCTTTTGAGGGTAAATTGGTGTTCAAATGGTTTGTGATTTAGTTTAATTTCCATTAATGGGTTTAAATTTGGAATAGTGTTCAAGTTATTTTAGATTTATTTTGAATTCTTTAGGTCTTTGGTGATGTTATATTTACTTCAACTTAATTTAATTTAATTTAATTTAATTGAGTTTTAATTTAATTCAATTAAATTCAATTTAGTTTGATTTGATGTTACATTAAATTAATTTGATTTGATTTAGTTTTAATTTAATTTGATTTAATTTAATTTAATTTAATTTAATTTAATTTAATTTAATTTAATTTAATTTTAATTCATTTAATTTAATTTTTAATTTGGTTTAACTTAATTTAATTTGGTTTTATTTATTTAATTTAATTTAATTTAATTCATTTAATTTAATTTAATTTGTTTATTTAATTTAATTTAGTTTAAGTTAATTCAATTCAATTTACTTAATTTAATTTAATTTTTTAATTTAATTTTATTTTTTTTAATTTTAATTAAAATTTTAAAAGAGTTTAATAATTTAATTTTAGTTTAATGATTAAGTCTTTTAATGTTTTGAATTTGAGTTATCATTTTAATTAAGAATTGAATATTAATGAGATGATTAATTTAGGGAATTTTAAATTAAAGAATAAATCTCTTCCTAATAATATCCCTATTTTAATAATTCCAATTTTATTATTCTTCCAAATTTAATCAATTATTTAATTAAGGTTTAATTATTTTAAATTGCTTAATGGTTTTCTACCCTTTAATTATTTAAGTTTCAATCATCCAAATCAGATTAGGATCAAATATTTTACTTGTTAATTTTTTATTAAACCTAAAGTTTTAATTAAGGATTAAAATTTTTAATTACCACTTTACCCTTTAAGCTTAATAATTTCATAACTCACTAAATTGAACTCAAATGAACTTGAAATTTTTATGTAACTTCAGTCATATGTCAATAAAGACATAAGAGGAGAAAATGTGATTTTTCTGTATTTAATTTATTTATATAATTATTTTTGGTAGAAAATAGAGATTTCCAAGGAAAATTTAATAACATGACCAAGGGAAAGTTTCTGTCCTTAAGAAAATTAGGGGACATTCCTAATGACCAGAGAACCACTTGGAAAAAGTTTGGTGATTTTTTGAATTATAGTATTTTTATTATAATTATTTTAAGTTTTGAAATATTAATTAATTTAAAAATAAAATAAATGTTGAAAAATGAATTTTATATTTTTAAAAAATCTCTCTGATATCAAGGAAATCAGAGAATCAAATTTTGTAATTTTTTGATTTTTCTATGATTTATTATAATTATTTTAGTGAAAATACTAGAAAATACATTTTTTTAATTTTAAAATTACCCTAGAGCTTTAAAATTTAATATCTCACTAAATAGACCTAAGAAAAATATGGGGTTTGTTCCTAAGTGATTAAAATTCAAAATGTGACATTTTGGTGAATTTTATTATTTTTGTGATTTTTATTATTTTTTAATTATTAAAATATTAAAATAATATTAAAAAATCAACTTTTTTAGAAAATTGAAATTTTAATTTTCTTAAATTCCCTAATATCAGAGAGGCTCCAAAACCAATTTGGTGAATTTTTAAAAAGTATTTTGAAAGTTATGAATTTTTAAAGTTTAAATTGACTAAATGGCTTAATCAACCCATTTAGTAGGGCTAACCAAGTCCAATTGGCCTCAAATTTTTATGGTGGGTTCCTCTGATCCTAAAGGTCAGTGTAGAATTAATTTCAAGTCAATTTGATGTATGGTTAGCTCTAATTAATTAGGGATCTATTTTGGGTGTTTAAGCCAATTAGGGTCATTCCAAGTGAGTTAACTCAAAATATATTTTTCATAGAGTCCTCTGGTCCTAAGGGACATTACCAAATTTTCTTAGAATTTATTTCACAACATGATAATTATTGGAATTAAAATACCACAAACAGTAACATAAACTTGGAAAATACATAACTCTTTATAGAGATGGCCTATAATCTTGAAAAATTCAGGGAATGTTTCCAAGATCAAAGGCTTCAAAAGCCCTATGGTCTCATGCTATGATGAGTTGTATACATGCATGGAGAATTGAATGATTGAAAACACTATTTAATTAATTAAAAATAAAATATGAATCAAATAAATATAAAATCACTTCTACATTATTCTCCTCGTTTCAGTGAGCAAGAGGGTATTTTTTATTTTATTTTTTTGAGTTTTCTATGAAAAGTTATGAGTTTTTGAAGTTTAGGTTCAAAAATAAATAAAAAAAATGCATTTCCCGCTCATATGACACGTGTCGCGCTGCTACTCGGCCGGCGTGGTTGCTCGTTCACGGATAAAGCCGCTCGTCCGACTCCATCGGCGCCGTCCGTGGGATACATGCCTGATCGGACGGCTGCTGCTCCTCTTTCTTTGTTCTATTCACTCAAAACCATCCAACTTCAAACCTTGATATCTCCCTCGATTCTCAACGAAATTTAATGAATTTTTTTTTTAAAATGATCGTCTAATTGAGTAGCACACATCTATACGGTGATAATATACTTAAAACATGTGAATAAGTACAGAAAATTAAAACATGCTCGGTTGGAGGAGAAAAAAATTGATACATTTGTCCAAGAGGTGAGACCTCAATTGGAAATGATTTGATTGAACTTAGAAATGCTTGGAGAAGCTTTGGGAACAATTTGGCATAGTCTCCCCAAGGTAAATCTTGCATCTCCTCCCCTTGGTCATGGAGGTGGGGTTTAAATAAGGAAGGTTATGGTGGAGCTTGGGTGGCCATGAGGGTTGGCTTGGTTCATTCACCAAGGTATTTTTTGCTGAGAAAACTCACATGATTGAGCTTGATCTTGGTGTAATCAATTGGGTTATGCCATGTGTAAAGTCAAGGATTTAAATGGCATGGGTGTAAGGAGCATTTTTGGTCCAATTTGGGTCAATTCATGGTTTTGGCTTGGTTCACTCACCAAGGCTTGATTTGGGCTGATGTGAGATCATTTGGGTCAGCCTCATATGTGTGGTGAAGTCCCCATCCAAGGTGAGGTGGCCAATTTTGGTTAAAGTGTATCATGAATGAGGTTAAAAAGGTTTAGTGAAGGCTTAGGAAAGGCTCCCCTCTTCTTGCCATAAGTTGCATGGTGAGGTGGAAAGGGCTCCCCATAGCTTTCATATGGCTTATTCATGGCTCCATGACTTCATTTGGCTTGCTCATGGCTTGGGAAAAGGTTGGCTCACTTGCATGGAAAAGGGTTATTTGGAATTTAGAAAACTTTGGATTCCATTGATGGGATTTGTCATGATGCTACAAATGGGTTGATTTCATGATGGTTTAAGACTTTGGTCAAATAGGATTATCAAAGGAATGATGAAGAAAAGGTTTCATGTGGGCTTGGTAATGGACTTTGGGCTTTTAAAATTTGGTAAATGTGGGCTTTTAAAATGGTTTAAGGGAATGGGCTTTTGAATTTTAAAATGGATTTTGGGATGAAATTTTGGTAAAGGCTTGGGCTAAATAATTGTTGGGTTTAGCTCATGGATGTGTCATGAGTGACTTGAAGCAAATTGGGGGTGATTTGGGTTTGAATTGGGTTGAATTTGGGCTCTTTTGGTGAATGGGCCAATATAGGTCCAAGTGGGCCAAGTTGGGCCAATGTTGGGCTAGGGTTGAAATTGATGTAAAATCAATGTTGAGAAATGTTTATGGGAGTGTTTCAAAGAGGTTTTGACTTTGGTTGGGCTTTGATTTTGGGGTTTGGGCTCATTTGGGTTAGGTTTGGGTTTAGGTCAAAATTGGGCCTTTTAGCTTTGGGTTGAATTTGAGTGGGATTTGGGTCCAAATTTTGGGCAAATCATGTTAGTGTTTTGCTTGTGGGGATGCTAAGGAGGATTTAGAAAAGATTTGGGGTTAATTGGAGTTGAATTGGGTGAGTTTGGGTTAGGTTTGGGTCATGGGTCAAAATTGATCTTTAAGGTCAAAAGTGAAATTGGATTCAAATGTCAATAAAATTGGGCTTGAATTTGGTCCAGATTGACATTTGGGATGTTGAATTGAAGTTTAGAATTGAATTGGACCAAAATTGGGGTCAATTGGGTAGGTTTGGTTTGACATCGGGTTCACTTGGGTTTAAAATGGGTTAAATTGGGGGTTTTGGTAAAAGTGGGGTAAATTGATAAAATCAGCCCATGGTGTAGTTGAACAAAATGAAATTGGGAATATTTGGGATTTTCTGAAATTTTCTGGGAATTTTTGGAATTTTTTTTTGAATTTTTGGGTCAAGAGGGGCATTTTGGTAATTTGGAGGGTATTGGGGGTATTTTTGGAATTTTTTGTATTTTTTGCTGTAAATGATCAATTTGAGTGGTATGGAAATGTTTAAGATCAATTTTGAGGAATTTTGGGTGATTTAGGAATTTTGGAGATTTTGAAGTTATTCGGGACTTTTGGTAGGTTAGGAGGGTCCGAGATCGTGGCCAAAAAGCTGAAATTTTGAAAAAATGAAGATTAATCAAATTTAAGTGAAATGGAATCGTTTAGGTTGAGCCATGAAGCCATATTAAGCCCATATGAGCCATGAGAGGACTCATTTTGTGTATTCATTATGTTGTTCCTAACCCTCTTAGCCAACGGCTTAGGGGTTAAGGACCATCCATGTGAATCACTTTCATGAGTCAGGAGGTCAAGTTGGGTATGTGTGTGGTTTTAGGAGATGTGTGAAAGTGTAGTGTAAAAGTGTAGTGTGTGTGTAAGTCAGCCCTCACTGGACTGAGCCACCTGGGGTAGTCCTAAGGCCGAAGAGTCTCATAGGAACTCATCCTTTAAACTTCCACATTTGATTTCAACCCTCTAGGTGATTAGGGGCCTACAATCAAGTTTGTGGAGTTTGCGAGGAGTTAAGAAGTGGTTGAGTTTCTAAAGGGGTAGGTTCCATTTCTAGTCCTCTAAGATAGTCAAAGGAAAAGCCTAAGGCTAGATCCTAAGTACTAAAGAGAGAAGAGAAGACCTCATCAAAAATGAGGTCAACACTAACCTTAGCCCTTTAAGCTTTAAAATATCATCTAGTGGCAGTAATGATGAAAATAAACGCCAAAGAAAAAAAGAAATTGATGGTGTGAACAGGGGTTGCCAGAAAATTTTTTTCCAGTGCTATGTGGTATGAGTAGTGATAGAGTTATAAATGTATTTACTCACAGACATAGAGGAAGGCTTCCTCCAGACAGGTTTATCTCTTTGTGCTTGCTGAATGGGGATCTGGTTGATATGCCTAGCAACATCATTTCCCACAAGTTGACAGAGTTTTGAAAAGTCCCAGTGGCCATCTAACCAACAATCAGCCACTAAGGTGCTAGCCAGGTTAGGAGGATGGGGAATATGATCCAACAGAGGCATTCCCCAGCAGTCATTCCAAAAAGAAATTTTACCATCTCCTAAATCCCAAAATAAGAGATCAGCAGCTAAAGTTCTAGCATTAAGAATGGCCTTCCATATCTTAGAGTCCCCAACCTTCCAAATAACAGTGGAGGGATGTGCATGGGAGCAGTATTTAGAATGCATGAAAGCAGCCCACAGTGACTCACCCTGCCTGAATTTAAACCAGAGTTTACACATATTAATTTCCACAGTGTGAGGAAGAGCTTTGAAACCTGAACCCCCAGCATATTTGGGCCTACAAAGCTTCTTCCAAGAGAGCCAGTGCCTCTTAGCGCCACCACCTTCCCAAAGAAAATGGTTAGAAATGCCTTCAAGCAGTTTAAGAGAGCTCTTTTTAGCATTGAAAACTTGTAGAGCATATAAAGGAATGCTATGTAACACAGCAGCTAAGAGTGTTAAACGACCCCCATTGGAAAGAAAATGATTTTTCCAATCCATAATTCTTCCATTAACCTTATCCATAACATCATCCATTTGAATTTGTTTACATTTACCTCTTATTAAATTAACACCAAGATATTTAAGAGGTAGTCATGCGTTTTGAAATCGGTATAATTAGTGGCCCAGCTTGTGTGTGTGTGAGATAAGTGTTTACTAAAATAAATATGACATTTATCTTTGTTAAAGGTAAGTCCAGATAATGTTTCAAATTGAGTCAATACATGCATAAGTTTCTTAATAGAAGGCTTAGAGGCATTAGAGAATACAATTATATCATCAGCATAAGCAAGGTGTGAAACAGTGCAGTGAACTCTGTGTGTATATCTCATGTGAATGTGGTGAGCCTGATAGTGCTCCAGCATCCTAGATAGATAGTCAAATGCCAATATGAAAATGATAGGGGAAAGGGGATCACCCTGTTTTATTCCCCTTTGTGCAGAAAAGAAACCATAAGAGGAGCCGTTAACCAACACACTATAATAGTTGTTTGAGAGCCACCTCTTAATCAAATTACAGAAACTTATATGAAAGCCCCTTGCCTTGAGGACATTTATAATGAAATCCCAGTGTAAAGTATCAAAAGCTTTTTTATATCTAGTTTCATCACAAGGTTCCCACCTCTGCATTTCTTGTCTAAATCCTCAAGTATTTCTGAGCTAGTAAGATATTATCGGTGATATCCCTACCTTTGACAAAAGCGGATCGATAGTGATCGATTATATTGTGTAAATGGGGTTGTATTCTAGCCACCAAAATTTTGCTAATGATTTTAGAGATGACGAGTGGTGAGAGAGATGGGTCCGAAATCAGACCAATGTGATTTGTTTCTCCCTTAGGAATGAGTACAATAAGAGCAGCTGAAAAGTACTTACAGAGATCATCCCCCTTGAAAAAGCTTTGAATAGCCAAAATAACTTCATTTTTAATAATATCCCAGCATTTGACATAGAATGCAGCAGAAAAACCATCAGGGCCAGGGGCTTTATTAGGGTTGATGTCTTTAAGGGCATTAAAAATTTCTTCCTCAGCAGGGATATCAGATAGCTGCAATGATGTAACAAGCTGCTTCTCAGAGGTAAAGAAATGATCATTTATGGAGGATACCTGCAAGTGGTTAGAAAATAATTTTGAATAATAATGGGAAGCATTTAAACCAATATCCTCATTCTCGGTTATCACAGCACCATCTTCAGTAATGATCTTTAAGGTGGTGTTATGATTAAGCCTGTTCTAAATTGAAGCATGAAAGTATTTAGTGTTTCTATCCCCATTAATAAAATGAATTTCATGAGCTTTTTGTATCATAAGGTCCTCTTCCAGAGTAATGTCATTAAGAAGAGTCATATGAGCTTGAGATAGATCATGAACAGTGTCAGGAGTAGTGCTTTCTCTGGATTCAAGGGAGTCAACTAACTTTTGGGACTTGACAACTCTTGTGTGAATATTTCCAAAAACCTCAGCATTCCAACGTTTTAACCCAGCAGACACACGTTTATGTAATTGCCATAGAATATACCAAGGATTGCCACATCTAATAGGCATCCACAAATCTTTAATAAGATAAAAAAAGGTGGTGTGAGTGGTCCAGATGTTAAGGAATTTAAAATGAATAATACTAGGTTTGGAGTGAAAAGCTAAGGACAGTAAGGTAGGATTATGATCAGAGGAAGCGTGGCAGTGGCGAAGATAGCGGAGGAATAACTGATGAAGTAACTGCGGCTAAACTTAATTTGTTGAGAAGTCAGAAAAGGTGGCAGTGGCGAAGATAGCAGAGGCAGAGCTTTGCAAGAAATAAAATCTATATATCTATTGAAGTTATAATATATATATATATATATATATATATATATATATATATATATATATATATATATATATATCACTTGAATTTATATAATTAATTTACCTCAATTTTAAATTTATTTATTTTATAAAATATTTTATTTTTTCAAATAAAAAGAAACTTAAAAAAAAATCACTTTTCCACATAATAAATAAAATTCTTTCCATTGATAAATGACAATAAAGAAGCACTAACAAATTATAATAAAAAATAAAATTAGTAATTAATGACAAAACATCACACTCTAATAGGTAAATTATTTCTTGAAAACTATGTAAAAGGTCACCGCATCTGCCGCTCCGTAGACGAAATTATAAACGGTGCCACAACAGCAACATTGCAAAAGAAATTACTTCTTCGCCTTCCACGCTCGTTGGTTTGCTCCATAGATCCAATTCTTTCTTTTAATTCCGCCAACTCTTTCTCCTTCTCATCATTTTCTTTGGCTAGAGCAAGCAGCTCTATTTCCTCAGCGTTGACATCCTTAGTGACCGACTCAATCTTCTTCCTTAGCTCTTTCTCTCTGTCTGAAGCTGCAGCCATCTCCGTCGTTGCGTGAGAGACAGATTCGCGGAGACTAGAGGAGACGACAAGCGCAAATACATCACGTTGGATGCCGTAAAAAATGTCTTCTTCAGCAACCAGTGAAGTAAGCTGGATGCGGAGACGATCAATCTCTTTCCGACAATCTGCTGCCTCCTTCACGAGACAAGCATTAACAGTTTTGAGATTCTGCATAAGACGACAATTACCTTTGTTTCCCGAAGAAGCTTGAGAGATTAGGTTCTTCTTGGCAGCCATTTTATCCTTCTTGCCCATTGGAGAGAGTAGTGGACGGGGATTGAAGAGCTAGTTATTTTTTCTTGTTTTCGGATGTGAGATATGAGGGCTTAGGATTAGGAGGCGTCTATTTATAGATGAATGTGGGGAAGTTTGAATTAAACTGGGCGGGAGAAAATTGCTGGATTAGGGCGGAAGTTTAAGTTTCTTTCAGCAAAATAATTAAAGAAAATTCAGTTCTTTCAATGCTCCGTCAAACGGCCTCCGTTATCCCCGTCACCGCCTCAACTCATTCAGTGTAGCGCTGTTACGTCATCAGTTTAGTTCTTTCAATGCTCCGCCAAACGGCCTCCGTTATCTCCGTTTCATCTATCTTCTTGATTCTGCACCCCGCATTCAGTTTAGTGCGGCCACCTTAACTAATATAAATAAATATATAGAGATGAACAATTCTATATATATATATATATATATATATATATATATATATATATATATATATGTGCGCGCGCATAATTAAATTTACATAAAACATAATGATATTAATTCTAATAAAATGTAATTTTCTTTTAATGCTGGATACGTAGTATATATAATATCAAATTTTGATAAGCATAGATTTAAAAATATAAAATTGGCTTTAATCCAAATTTATGTTACACTTATCTTGAATTAAATTTGATAATTCTAATATTTTTATTAATTAAAATTAAATGTGTTGAGAATATTAAACAAACTACATAAATTACTAACTCTTTCTGAATAATGTGTCTCTTGGTTCTGCTCCATTTCAAAAAGATTATAAATATTTAGACAATCACACAAACAAGATTTACATCTCTTGACAATTCATGTGTTTCTAGTGGCGGCACATTGGCATTTCTTCTGTGAATCTGATTAAATCGGATGGGGCTTTCCTAGCTAAGCTTAATGGGTGGTGATAAGGGCCTGCTGATAAGATATGTGGCGGTTAACATTTTGTTAAGTGTATTTAATTAAGAGGATTGTATTTGACGGCAGTTATTACAATTGAGATATGTGTCAAAATAGTCCGTTAACGTTTTACATGTCATTTTAGTCCTATAATCTATAAAAGTGTCAAATTAGTTTACTTTGCGGGGGACTGTTATAAATTCTTTTACAAGCCCTATTTGATTGCTTCTAAACAGAAAACATAATTTTTAAAATGCTAAATTTGCTTGATTTCAGTATTTTGGTGGATGTGAATGAAGAGGCTGATCGTATGTCCAGAGAAATGTTTGATCTTTTTACTTTGGCAAAGCCTAGCTGATAAGTGATGTACCAAAGTGTTTATGTAAATATGAAAGTTTAGGTGTGAGTAAGGGTATAAACCAATTGAGTTTGAGCGAGCTCAGACTCAGCTCATGTTCAGTTTATTAAAAAATATCATTGTTCGCATTTTGCTCTTTCATATATCAAACGCAAAAAATTTATTCGTGTTCTGTTCATTTGCTCAGCGAGCCGAACACGAGTTCGTGAAAAATGAGCCCTTTTGGCAAATCTATTCACGTATCCATAGAAAGTTAAGGGTAGGTGCAAGATTTAAATCTTATTATTTATATTAAAATATTCATTTAAATAGAATCCAATATATTTTTATTCTATTTTTTTAATTTATAATTTTAATTGATTATAAATGTTTGTAGTCTTACAGTCAATTATATTATTTAAAAATATTACTCATCAATTATAACTCTTTAGCCTTGTAGTCAATGGGTATGTATGAAAATCTTCATTTTTTTTTAGAATCCCGTTCTTGTTCTTTATTGCGGGAAATGATACCCCCATTTTCATTTTATTTTTAAATCATTGATTCTGTACCTAAGATGGAATTTTTTTTTCTTGCAATGAAACTATTAAGATAGTATTGTAGGTATGCAAGGTTGCTACTAAAAAAAGCGGATCATGTAAATTTGCTGTTTTGTGTGCTTTTTTATTTTGTGCGTTTTTGTTCAAAGTTTTACTTCGGTTATCTCGAATTGGTTTCCACAATTTACATCTCACAACAAAAACTTGTATAGACTTACGAGGGTCTAAAGAATAAATTTAAAGATTATTATAGTTTTTCTTATCTTTCTCTCCCTTTCACTTTATCTCTTTCATCTACTTTTTCTCTCAGGCATATGAGGCATTCGAGGCATTGACAACGCCCCAGGAGAGTTCCTTAGCACCCTGTTAACGATTTTTAGGTTTTGAACTTCCTAAGGAGTGAGGAGAGTTTCTTCTTTCTTTATTTCTTTCATAAGTGTGAAAACCATTTGAGTATGTTGCTCTTTCCCTATGAGAAGATTGTGACCTTATGCGTTTGGTAAAGTGGCACGAGATTTGTTAGGGACGCTAAAAATTTGCCCAACACTCCCAACGCAACTTGAACTTAACTTGAAGAATACACGTTCTAGATGAATCGAATAATTTTTGGGCTGATTTCAGGTTAAAAATACTAACCCATTTAGCTTTATGTGTTGAGTTCGGGTTGACCTAACAACCCAAAATTGACTCAGCGCGACCCGCCAACTCGAGATTGACTCGAAATCTACTTAAATTTGTTTTGAATTTGACCCACATAGTTGTTCTGCCTTATGTTAAACAAGTTATATGGACTGGCTTCAACTGAGGCTGGTCGGGTTTGAGTTGGACTTTCTAACCCATTTAATATTTGGGTTGGGTTTGGGTCATGCAGTCTCGGGCCTAACCAACAAATTTAAATTGACTCCCCTAAGATCTACTCCATGTGCTTGTGGTTTATCTGGTTCTTTACATTGAATGGGCAAACAATCCTATGAATTAAATGAAAAGAGGATTACCTAATTCTCATGTGTTTATGCATTTAACACCTAAAATTTTATATTTATTTATATAACTTCTTAGTGTCTAAATTACATCACAATCTACATGTTTTTTTTACACTAGATAATTAGTATCAGTGATATTTTTGGTGTGATTTAGAAGGGTATAAGATATTTTGATACATAAGAATTCTGTGGTGTGTATGGGTAAATAGATAAGACTTATATACAAGACAGCGCCTGAGATTATTTATTCATAAAAGGCCTTGTAATTTACGCATGTCGTGTTATTTTGAACAAGCGTTTTTTCCATCTATTAAATTTGTGTTGTTGTGAAAAACAATGATAATAAAGTGAAAAATGAAACGAGAAAAAATTACACTCCAAAAAAAAAACTAGAGCGACACACATATTTACGTGGTTCGACTAATTTGCCTACGTCCACGAAGCTGTAGAGGATTTTATTACTTAGAGGAATTACACCGTCGAGCGCCTCGATGTTTACAAGAAAAATCTCTATTTTTCTTCTCTTTCATCCTCTCTTTCTTTCTTCCTCTCTTCTCTCTTAGAGGACTTGGCTTGACCCTTGCTTAGCTCTTGCTTGGCTTGACTTTATCTATAACTAAAAGAGGCTATTTATAGAAACCAAGAGAGTGACAAGTGAGAGGTAGGTGAGCGGTAGGTGGGATGTGGTAGGTGAGCGGTATGTGAGATTCTTAATTAGGAATTTAATTAATGTGGACCGGGTCTCCACATTACCTTACAATTCTCCCACTTGGAGACTGGGACACTCACTGCACCCTCTACAGGTTGTATCATCTACTAGTTGTACCGACCTATTCCTCAAACATGATATCCTCCACCCCTGCAACTCGAAGCCCTCGTCTTCATGCCAGAAGACCAGTTGAAGTCGAACACAACTTCAGCTTCTCACGAGTAACACCATCAGTTGACATATCATCGTCAACGTAGCCTTGTACCACCAAGCACTTTCCTGGGTTACTCCTATATCTGCTTAGAACTCCCACTGCATGAGCACTATCTTGCTCCTGCTGAAAGCCCTATTTAACAAGTCCATCCTTGTACCTCTTACGACCACCAAGCGCAGTCTTCACCCTGTACACTCACTTTTAGTGCAATGTCTTCTTCCTTAGTGGAAGTTCAGCCAGATCCCAAATCTGATTCCTTAGCAAGGAATATGTCTCCTCCTTCTTGGTCAGCTCCCACTTGCTCGAATTCTCATATAGCAAGATTTTTCATAGCTCTGTGGTTCTTTACCATTTCTCTGTATAAGGTCCAGTTTTCCTGTCTTTGGCGCTCTGCCACTTTTCAAGAAATTCACATTCTTATGCTTCGCTATAATGCATCTCTGACTCATGTGTCAAAGCCTGCAATGTTGCAGATCTCTCGTGCTCTCTGCAATTGTAGTAGCAACAGTGTTGAGTAAATCAGTAGTCATATATACTGTGTCAATTTTCTTAACCCGAGCCAGTAGTAATGCTCCATTGGTAGCCTTCCAGGTGCTATCTGAGAACACTGTCGAATGAACATCCTCATTGAGCTGCCCAACAGAGATGAGGTTTTTCTTCAACTCAGGAACGTGTCTGACCTTTTGCAAAGTCCATTTGCTATTGTTAGGAAGTGCAATATCTACGTCTCTCATCCCCACCACGTCCAGAGCTTTTCCATCGGCGAGATGTACCTTCCCAAAGTCGCTTGCAACATAATTTCACATTAACTTCCGGTGGGAAGATGCATGGAAGAAAGCCCCAGAATCAAGTATCCAGTCATCAACAGAACTGTGAACTTCCAGCAATAGCACATCCTGTATTTCTTCAGTTACAACGTTAGCGACATCATTCTCATTCTTCTTAGGATTCCTGCCGTTCCTTTTATGTGGCAAACCTTGCCACAATTCCAACAAGTTCCCTGCTGACAATACTTTGATTTTGATCTTCCTCTGTTTGAGCTGTTGTCTTGTAATCTCCATCTGGAATCAACAATCAGTGTCGAACTCAAACTCGAGGTCTCGCCACAATCTTTCCTGCGCACCTCTTCAGCCAAAATCAAATCACGAATATCATCATATTTCAATTTAGATTTACTTGCAAAACTGCTAATTGTCATCCTCATAGCTTCCAAGCTATTTGATAATGAAGCCAACAATATCAACGCACATATCTCATCATAAAAATCAATTTCAATAAAAGACAATTGATTTGTGATAGTGTTGAAATCATTCAGGTGTTGAGCAACAGACACACTTTCCGCCATCTTCAAGTTGAATAACTTTTTCATCAAGTGCACCTTGTCATTCGCCGATGGCTTTTCATACATACCTGATAAAGCCGCCATGGGATCTGCAGTAGTATTTTCCTTGATGACGTTGTGGGCAACCGATCTCGACAGGGTTAATTGTATAATCCCCAAAACTTGTTGATCCAACAGATTCAATTCCACCTCGTCCATCTTTTCCGGTCGCTTTACAGTAACGAAAGATGAAGTTTCTTCCCATAAAGGTAGTCCTCTATCTGCATCCTCCAGTAAGAAAAATCTATACCATTGAACTTCTCGATCTCCGATGTCATCACTTCGTCTCCTCTCATCGTTCTTCCTTAGATCCGAACCCAAAGCTCTGAAACCAGTTGTTGTGAAAAATAATGATAATAAAGTGAAAAATGGAACGAGAAAAAATTGCACGCCGAAAAAACAAACAAGCGACACAAATTTATGTGGTTCAGCTAATTTGTCTACGTCCATGGAGCTGCAGAGGATTTTATTACTTCGAGGAACTACACTGTCGAGCGCCTCGACGTTTATAAGAAAAATCTCTAATTTTCTTCTCTCCCTTCCTCTCTTTCTCTCTTTCTCTCTTCTCTCTTAGAGGACTTGGCTTGGCCCTTGCTTAGCTCTTGCTTGGCTTGAATTTTTCTTTAACCAAAAGAAACTATTTATAGAAACCAAGAGAGTGGTAGGTGGAAGGTAGGTGAGCGGTAGGTGGGTTGTGGTAGGTGAGCGGTAGATAGGAAGGTAGATGAGCGGTATATGAGATTTTGAATTAGGAATCTAATTAATTTGGATTAGATTTCCAAATTACCTAACATATATTAGAATATTCTTACACAATTTTCTCTATGAATGGTTAGGTGATAACAAAATCATCTACACAATTGCTATTCCTTGTACCAACATTTGTTATATTTCCATTGAAAAGTCAAAATTCACAACAAATCCTAACACATATATTCCAACACTGACATCAAAGGAAAGTATATTTCATATTAGCATGAAAAATATGCAGCTGCCACATTTTTTTTATCATTTTGAAGATAAGCGATCATAGCCTCATATTAGCATGAATAATATGCAACAAATCTGCTAATTTCAGTATTTTGTTGGATGTAAATTGAAGAGGCTGATGGTCTATCAAGTATAATGTGTAATCTTTCTTCCTTGGCAAAGTCTAGTTCAATATGGACCTGCTGAGAAGAGATGTATGTGACTGTTAAACTTCAACGAATTGCTTCATTAAGTGAACATATTGCAGTGACATTTATCTATTTATGCATCCCAAAGTCTATAAAAATGCTTGTTTTCACTATTTGAGTGGATGTGTTTAGATAGATCTAAATAGAAAAGGCTATGATGATATGTCAAGTGATTTTTTCTTTATTTCTTCTGCAGGATTTATTTTAGTGGCCACACAAATCTTTTAAAGAGCTTAAAATGGAATTTCATGGAAGATTAGCTGAAGTACGCTAAGTCTGTCATGTTAACAAAAAAGTTATTGCGGTGGCCGATCAATGCCGTGAAAAAATTAGAGTGAGTCTCTCTCTAACAATAAAAAAAACAAGAAGATGTATTTTAGTGGTCTCCATCGGACACCGCACATAAATTTATATATATTTCTCTTTGGCAAATTTAAGAAACATTTTAGTTTGCCTGTCTTCAACTTCCATTTCCTCCCAAAGTGAAATAATTCTAATGCATAAACTCATTATTCAAAACTTGATGGCCATGTTGGCCACATATAATTTCCGTCGTTTGTTTCTTTTTATAAATTATTTATCATTACTGATTCAATTATTTGTTTGACATCCATGATAAGATTGATTAAGCATTGCATTTCATTATTTAGCATTTTGTATTTTGGGTCTATTTGGATTCAGTTTTCTTTGTTTTATTTATTACCTTGATGTTTTTATGCGTATTTATTTTCTATCAAGTCTAGAAATAGACTATGATAACCGGTTTGACTGATTCAAAGAGAAAAATATCATGAATCTGGACAATTTATTGTAACGATTACAAGAAAACACTCTTCCTTTCTCCCTCTTCACCTTCTCTCTCTATATCTACCCGTAAGTCACTTCACAGGAAGATGAAAAAAAAAGAAAAATCAAGCTTTGCGATTCAAGCTCTTCCCCGTAAGCCAAAATTTGTGAATAAAAAAACGTGAAGAAGCTTTTCGGAGATCTGCTGCCTTTCAAAACCTAAATTCAGTTTTTTCTGCACCCTTTTAACGGTGGCAGGGCCCAAGCAGGATCAGATATTTCCAAACTAGCGAAATTAAAGAGGGAGAAGTGGGAGAGCAGTTTCGCGAAAGGCAAAAGAGGCGGGACCTCGACCTCGACTAAGTTAAAAGAAATAATTAATTTGTTGCCTTAATCAATAGTGGACCGGGCTTCACCAATCTCAACACTAAAAGCCCGACACATTTTTCATTTTTATCAAAAACTGACAGTGGCACGTCTAAATACATTATTGTAATTAAAAAAATTATAATTTTTTTTCTAAATATAATATTTGAGATGATTTGAATATAATTACTTTTATTATTATTCTTAGTATATTTTTTTTTATGAATGTAGAATCATTCACATGCGCATGTTAAAGAACCCCCAGACCACCTAATTGAGCAAATTAATGGATACAAGAAAGAGATAGTGCAGCAGAAGAAAAGTTGGGCAAAAATTAAATCCATCAAATGGATCTCATTCATGTGGAAAATTAGTACACATCGAAGAAACAAAAATTAAAGCGTGCTAAAGTGTCCACGTTTATACTTCCCAAATTTTAGTTTATATTTAAAGATTGCTGCCATGGATTATTAATTATGCATTAATTTTTAGATCTGGTCGCTAATCCCAGTTCTATAAATTCAAATCAAAAAGAGTCCTTTTCAAAGCTTTTCTCCACTTCAAATCAGCACATGCATTACTCGCCAATGCGAAAAAATATTACATCAGCACTCCAGATACAGTCGGAGGGCGCCACATGTCAAGTGGGCCCCACTTATTTTAACACTGACCGGTATATTACAGTGAGGCCCACGTGACATATGGCGCCCCACTCTGTACACAAATTACTTCCAAAGTGTGGATGTAATTTTTCTTCTAATGCATCATCCCATAATTCTTTTTAATCAAATGTATTAGTGTGTGAGATGGAATTTTTAAAACTTGAGTAATTAAAATTATTAAAAAAAAAAAACATATTTGACCGGTGGAAAGTCACAATCAATAGATAAATACCCGTTTTATTCTTATTTGTTTTTTAAGAATTTCATAGGCTTCAATGTAAAATATTTTTGTAAATTAAAAATGATTATTATTTTAATTTATGATTATTGGTTTCATTACTTTCGATATTTAATTTTTTAAAATGATTGCATGTCAATAATTAGGAAGAAATAATGGATGACAAAGTTCCAGCACTAAAGTTAGATATCTTTTCTAAATTTCAATATGTAATTTGACTGTCTTTTTTTATTTTAAAGATGTTACATTTCTATTATTATTTTTTTATTTTAAATAGTATTTTATATCCTATGTTAGCGGGGTTTTATCTTTTGATTCGGGTTGCCTTCTTGGTTCTGTAAATTAGATCGTCAGCTCCATATCGACTGATAGTTCTTCGTGTTCGTCGGGATTGATTCTTAGACACATGTCTTATGATTCAGTGCATTGATCACATAGAAAAAAATTTTAAAAGCATAATAATTAAATATATTATAATAAGAAAATGACTTTTTAAAAAAGAAATTTTCAAAAGCGGCGAAATCTATATTTATATATGAATGACGGTCGAAATTCAAAATCAAAATACAAATATCAATTTTGGCCAGTTTTTTTAAATTTCATAGATTTCAATTTAAAACATTTTTATAAATTTAATATGATTATTATGTTAATATATGATTATTGTTTTAATTAATTTTTTATTTATTATTACATGTTTAATAGTGAGGAAGAAAAAGATAGGCCAAAAATGACCATAGCAAAACTTTCGTTGCTAGTGTTTGAAGAAATGGACCGCAGATAAGATTTCGTTGTTAAATTTTAATTTTGTGACTCACATTCATTTTAATAATTTATCAATAATTTATGTCATTTATTTTAGAACTCATAATAACGTAAGTTTTTTATTTTCTTAGCTTCTTAACTTATGTTATAATAAAAGTTATTTATTATTTTAACTTATGATAAACTTAATTAATTTATTTTCTTAACTCATAACTTATGTCATAATGAATTATAACTTAAGTTATTTAATTTGATAACTCACTGATAATTTAAGTTATTTAATTTATTAACTTATAACTTATGTCGTAATAAATGATAAGCTTAAGTTATTCGTTTTTATAACTTCGTGAAAACTTATGTTATTTATGTCATAACTTATGATAACTTATGATATTTATTTGTTAACTCGTGTAACCTCTAAATGAATAGAGGTTACTTAACTTATGTCATTGATTTTAATAATAAAAATCAATTAATTTATTAAATTGTCATAAATCCTATTGGTTAGTAACCCCCTTGATGGATGGTGGTTAAATAGAGCATGAAAGTGAGAATGTGTCATCTCTTTACCCAACACACCACGTACATTTCTCTCCATCGTGAAAGTACGAGAAAGTTTTAAGAGATTAGAGAGAGAAACTCCATCTCTTCGGGATCAATTTTTCTTCGAGATCAAATTTCTTCGTCATGAATATAGGTATGAGTTACTTTATTATAGATATGTAAAAATCACAAATTTAAAAGATCTTGGCTATTATGTATCTTTGAAATTTGTGTCATAAAGTTCACACATGAATTTCTTACATGTGGCATCAGAGCCTTGATTAGTAAATTTATGATTTTTCATATAATTTTATTTATGTTAATTGTATTAAATTTCTGCTGCGAATTAGATCTTGAATTATACCGCTAAAGTAAATTGATGTGATTGAAATTATTTATTTGATGTCGATGTTATACTTAATTTATTAGTCACTAAAGTGACTAAATTAGTAAGTTTAATAGACGTCAAATTAAATAAAAACAATTACTCATGAGTTTGATGTTTCTTGTGAAATAGTTTAATATTTTATCACGAAAATATTAAAATTCATTGATTATAAAATATTTACGGATCGCTCAAAGGTTGATCATTTGTTTTATAATCTTTGAATATAATTGTAGTCTATTTATATACTTAGTTAAGATATGTTTATATATCCAAAGATAATAAATATATCTAATTTGAGTATAAATAATTATCTATTATTAAATTTAAGTTAAGCATCAATTATATTTATTTTCGTGTATTGTTATATCACCCAAAGGAGATTTCAATACACTATTATTATTACAATTATTATTTTAATCTGATTTCATATGAATATCTATGTAAGTTTAATGTTCGAAGCATTAATGTGCGAGCATGTTTTATTCATTTGCGATAACTACTCTCTGTTTCTCTTCATTCACAAGCTACATCTGTTCGAAAATTTAATGGGCTTAATTTCTTTGAATTGCGCGAGTAATTCTAGTTTCCCCTTGGTGTTCAGGCTCTTGATTTGACACTCGCGACCGAGAAACCCCTGCTCTTACTGATTCTAGTAATGCTGAGCAAGTATCTTTCTATAAAGCTTGGGAAAAATCGAATAGATTGAGCTTAATGTTTATGCGAATGACTGTAGCAAACAACATTAAGTGTACATTTTCTAACACTGAAAGTGCTAAGGAATTTATGAAATTTGCTGAGAATTGTTCTCGGTCTGACTCTGTCGATAAGTCTCTTGCTGGGACACTATTGAGTACGTTAACCAACATGAAATTTGATGGTTCTCGTACTATGCATGAGCATGTCGTTGAAATGACGAACATAGCAGCAAGACTAAAGACTTTGGGAAGGGAAGTGAATGAAAATTTCCTCGTGCAATTTATCATTAACTCCTTGCCTCCTGAGTATGGTCCATTTCACATGAACTATAACACCATGAAAGATAAGTGGAATGTGAATGAACTACAATGTATGCTCATTCAAGAGGAAGCAAGGCTTAAGAAAGGAGCAAATCACTCCATTAATCTCATGGGTCACCAAAGAAGAGCTGTAAAGAAACCTGGAAAGAAGAATGGAAAGGGCAAACAAGGACCACTAAAGGTTAATGTGTCTTCTGTCCCAATTCACAAAGAGGAACATAAAGGAATTAAGTGCCACTTTTGCGAAAGCTCGGACACTTATCAAAATGAGTGTCAAAAGCGCAAGATCGGTTCGAAAAGAAAGGTAAACCTTGTGTTTACGTATGTTTCGAATCAAATTTGGCGAAGTTCCTTATAATACACAGTGGATTGATTCGGTTGTACCACTCATGTTTCTAATACGATGCGGGGATTCCTTACAACCCAAATTATAAACCCAAATGAAAAGTTTGTCTTCATGGGAAACCGAGTCAATGCACCAGTTGAAGCCATTGGAACCTACCGTTTAATTTTAGATATTGGACATCATTTGAACCTTTTTTCAAACACTTTATGTCCCTTCTGTTTCTCGTAATTTGATTTCATTTGTCTAAACTTGATTCTATTGGATAATCCTTTAAATTTGGAAATGATTGTTTCAGTTTATTTAAACACAATCATCTCATAGGTTACGGTATTCTTTGTGATGACCTATATAAGCTTAAACTTGATAGCATTTTCATTTGAGACTCTGATAACTTTGCATCATAATATTGGTACTAAACGTGGTTTTATGAATGAAAATTCAGCTTATTTGTGGCATAAACGTTTGGGTCATATATCTAAAGAAAGAATTGGAAGATTAGTAAAAAATGAAATTCTTAATGAATTAAATTTTGCTGATCTTGGCCTCTGTGTGGATTGTATTAAAGGAAAGCATACAAACCACATACTTAAGAAAGCCGCCACAAGAAGCACACAGCTCCTTGAAATTATAAACACTGATATTTGTGGACCTTTTGATGTTTCATCTTTTGGTGGAGAAAAATATTTTATCACCTTTATTGATGACTTTTCACGTTATGGTTATGTCTATTTATTGCATCAAAAATCTTAAGCTATAGATGCCTTGAAGGTGTATATAACTGAGGTTGAGAGACAATTAGACAGAAAAATGAAAATTATCAGGTCTAATAGAGGGGGTGAATATTATGGAAGTTACAATGAATCTGGACAATGTCCAGGTCCATTTGCTAAATTTCTTCAAACTAATGGCATATGTGCTCAATACACTATGCCACACACACCACAACAAAATGGTGTTGCAGAAGACGAAACCGTACTCTAATAGAGATGGTTAGGAGTATGATGAGTAATTCTTCTTTACCCTCATCATTGTGGATGCATGCCTTAAAGATCGCTTGCATATTTGTTAAACGGGATTCCTAGTAAGGCGGTTCCAAAGACTCCTTTGAACTCGTGGACGGGAAGGAAACCTAGTTTAAGGCACCTCCGTGTTTGGGGTTGTCCGGCAGAAATAAGGAGATATAATCCACATGAAAAGAAATTGGACTCAAGAACAATCAGTGGTTATTTCATTGGTTATCCAGAAAAATCTAAAGGGTATATATTTTATTGTCCTAACCATAGTACAAGAATCATTGAAGCTGGAAATGCTAAGTTCATTGAAAATGGTGAAGTTAGTGGGAGTTTGGAACCACGTAAAGTGGAGATCCAAGAAATTAGGGTTCAAGTTCCTTTACCTAGAATTTCTTCTCAACTTGTTATTCCTACAGTTGTTGAACATTTTGACAACTTACAGAAACAACAAATAAATGATCAAACACCCCATAATGAAACTGTCACTAATGAACCTACTTTAGATGAACCACATGAAGTAGCACCTAGAAAGTCTCGAAGACAAAAACGGTCTCGCTATTTCGACGATTATGTGGTTTATCTACATGAGTCTGAATTTGACTTAGGAGTTAATGAAGATCCAGTTTCATTTTCACAAGCCATGGAAAGTGCATATTCTTCTAAATGGTTAGATGCAATGAAAGATGAGTTGAAATCAATGGAGCACAACAAAGTCTGGGATATCGTTGAATTACCTGAAGGTTGTAAAAGAGTTGGGTGTAAATGGGTCTTTAAGACTAAGCGCGACTCGAATGGCAATATTGAAAGATATAAAGCCAGACTTGTTGCCAAAGGTTTTACTCAGAAAGATGACATCGACTATAAAGAAACATTTTCTCCAGTTTCTAAGAAAGATTCATTTAGAATTTTCATGGCACTAGTAGCTCATTTTGATTTTGAGTTACACCAAATGGATGTGAAAACAGCCTTTCTGAATGGGAATTTAGATGAAGAGGTCTACATGAGTCAACCTGAAGGATTTTCGGTTGAAGGAAAAGAACACATGGTGTGTAAACTTAAGAAATCAATATACGGACTTAAGCAAGCTTCTCGACAATGGTATCTTAATTTCAATGATACCATTACGTCCTTTAGATTTAAAGAAAACACTGTTGATCAGTGTATATATCTAATGATCAGTGGGAGCAAGATCATATTTCTCATTCTGTATGTTGATGACATCTTGCTGGCTACTAATGATTTTAGTTTATTATATGAAACCAAGAATTTTCTTTCTAAGAACTTTAAAATGAAAGATATGAGTGAGGCATCCTATGTGATTGGAATTAAAATATTTCGTGATAGATCACAAGGATTGTTAGGGTTGTCTCAGAAAATATATATCGAAAGAGTTCTTAAGAGATTCAATATGGAAGGATGTTCAGCAAGTGTTGCTCCAATTCAAAAAGGAGATAAATTCAGCCTTATGCAGTGTCCAAAGAATGATTTGGAACGCAAACAAATGGAAGAAATTCCTTATGCATCTATTGTTGGAAGCTTAATATATGCTCATACTTGTACCAGACCAGACATTAGCTTTGTTGTCGGGATGTTGGGCAGGTATCAAAGTAATCCAGGAATAGATCATTGGAAAGCTGCAAAGAAAGTTTTGAGGTATCTACAAGGAACGAAGGATCACATGCTCACTTATAGAATATCTAAAGATCTTGAAGTGATAGGATATTCAGATTCAGATTTTACTGGATGTGTTGATACTAGAAAATCAACATTTGGTTATCTGTTCCTTTTGGCTGAAGGAGCAATCTCATGGAAAAGTGCAAAGCAGACTATCATAGCTGCTTCTACTATGGAAGCTGAATTTGTGGCTTGCTTCGAAGCTACAATTCAGGGTTTATAGCTACGGAATTTTAATTCGGGACTTGGAATTGTCAACAGTATTGCATGCCGCTGAAAATTTATTGTGATAACTCACGACGAGTCTTCTTTTCTAAAAATGACAAGTATTCCAAAGGTGCTTAAACACATGAAATTAAAATACGCTTGCAGTTAAGGAAGAAGTTCGAAACATAGGGTGTCAATTGAGCATATTAGCACCAATCTCATGATTGCAGATCCTTTAACGAAATGATTGCCACCGAAGACATTTAACTAACATGTCGAGAGAATGGGCATCACCAAAACCTTTTATTAGTTTTATGCTCCTTGTATTTTGACACATTGAGCTCAATTTTTCTTGTTTCTGATATTTATAAATCTTGTTTTTATCATTAGTGTACACTTTATTTTGCTTGATGTTCAACAAGATTTGTCTTCTAATAGACATTATGGGACCATGATGTTAATTCTCATTATGCTTAAGTATGTAATTGATATTATGATACATGGAAGGGATCGTGTCGATAAATTGATGCACAACCATGTGATTCATATTAATTTTGTACTTATTAAATAATTTATGATTTAACCAATATAAAAAAGGATTTATTTTACATTTTATGCAGTATGTTACGCACTATTAAAATTAAGTGAGCCAAGTGGGAGAATGTTAAATTTTAATTTTGTGACTCACATTCATTTTAATAATTTATCAATAATTTAGGTCATTTATTTTAGAACTCATAATAACATAAGTTCTTTATTTTCTTAACTCTTAACTTATGTTATAATAAAAGTTATTTATTATTATAACTTATGATAACTGTTGGCATCATTTTTTTTATATATTACATGCATGGGATGTCCATTCGAGCATACCAGGGTCGATGGGTGTTACTCGAAGCGTCGCGCGGGAAATTAGCTCAAATTGGCTCATCCGGCTGCGAGCTTGTTCAGATGACCTCGAACGATGAAACGGACCACGCGAGTGTGTCCGGAACATCGATATTAGCTAGGAAGGACGTCTATTTTACTACGGCTTTGCGAGCGGGGTAAAAATTGTGCAAATTATCGTTTTTAGCCCGATCGTCAAAAATCACCCAAACGACTCCGAATGACGAAACAGATCACACGATTGTGTCCGGACGTCGATTTGACCTACGGAGGATGTTCATTTTGCTACGACATCGCAAACGGGCTTAAAATATGCAAATTATCCTTTTTGGCCAAATCGCTCAGAAAATGGCCCGAACGGGCCCGAACGACACCGGATGGCGAAACGGACTGCACCATTGCGTCCGGAACGTCGATTTTAGCTAAGAGGGATATTCGCTTCGCTGCGAGCACGTATACAGGCTAAGAATATGCAGAGGATAATTATAACATTATTTTTATTATTATTATCATATAATATATATAATATATTATATATTAACATATATAATATTATTATATATGAACAGATAAAAAAAAAAACAAACCTACGCCTAAAAGGAGGAGGAGGGCATCGCGATTTTCTTCCGAGCCGCCATCGCGATTTTCTTCCGAGCCGCCATCTCCTTGGCTCGTAAACCCTCGCAGCCGAACTCCCTAGCGTCGAACCCTAGCGCCGCTCTTCGCACGACACTTCCAGTGACCTCTCCGGTCGGCGAGCCTCGCCGGCGAACCATCTTCGCCGACCGCCGCAGTCTCCTCCCGCGTCGGCAGCCCCTTTTCTTCAGCTCGCGGCATTTTGCTTCTTAGCCCCATCTTTCACAAAACAGCCACCCCTTTGGCTCAGAGATCGCCGGCCGGGCTCCTTGTCGGCGTAAGCCCTACCGCCGGTATTCCCCTCCGCCGGAGCTGCTACAAAGGGGTTATTTTGGCTGAGCTTTCGATCTTCCTCCGTGCCGGCGTCGTTTCTTCGCACGAGCAGCCAGCCTTCAAGGCGACATCTCGCCGGCCTTCCTCGGCACGGGCATCCAGATCCCGGTGGTTTTAGCTCTCCCTCGCATAGATCCATATCGAGATTTCGGAACCCTCGCGCTTCCATTAACTTTTGGCGGGGAAGCTTTTTCTTCGTCGGTTTCCTCTCCTGCGGCGAAGTTTCTGTCAATGAAGTCACCGTCGCGAGTATCCTCCGCCTCGCAGGATATCCTTGTCGCCGTCGGGGCAGCGACAACACCGTGGCGTATCGAAATTCATTCAACCTCTCATCGTGAAGGTATATTTTGGTCATATTTTTATGCCAAAATTATTTATTATTATTTTTTTGGTACATCACATTTTCCTCCTTGCGTCGTATTTTCCTCGTTACATGATTTATTGCGAGGTGCGTTGGCGCACGGACCGAACACCGGCGATTTGCCGAAATCGAGGGCTCTTCTTCAGCATAAAGAGAACGCGTCTTCAACCGTCACGGTGGTGAGAATTCTCTATCCCTTAGCCGACCCTAAGTTTAGTCCGGTCTAGGCGTGTGGGTTCGATCGCCCACACGGGGTGCGTGCGCCAGCGTGAGTTTGGAATCATATGCGTGAGTGAGACGTAGGTTTGGAATCATATGCGTTGGCCAGTCCTATTCGTAGCCGAGCGATTTCCTGTTGTAAGCCTTAGGCTTTAGTCCTGCTGGGTTGGAATCCCAATTTCCCACGGTTTTGGCGCTCCTAATCTCCCTTGGAGGGATTAGTTGAGTTCGATCTTAGAGGACGGGAAAAGCTTTGTAGCTAGTCCGTCCTATAAGATCGGGGTGTTCGTAGAGCGGAAAAAGCTTTGTAGCTAGTCCGCCCTACTAACGGTGGAGAGTTTCCCCTGCGAGAAATCGAAGCGGGAAACCCTCTACATAGCCATGCCAAAACTGGAGGCGGCAATGCTGCAGATCCAAGTGCGTCAACTCTAGGTACCTATGTGAGGTCGTTAGGACGAGTTCGACGTGTCGTCGACCGTTTGGGTTTCATCGCATGTGCATGGATCATCTTGTTGTATTTTTGCATGTGGTCATTTGTTGCATTGTATGCATGTTCGCATGAGCACTTCGGGTTGATCGAGCGTCTCGGGCCGATCCCCGATCCTCAGTTAGGTTTGATCGGCTGTCCCAAGTCGATCACCTATCCTTCAGGGTCGGATTGGTTACCCCGAACTAATCCACCCATTTCTTTGGTCTGACCAGCCACCACGGTCCGGTCGACCGATCACTCATGTTTGTATGTTTTTTGCATTTTATTGCATGTTTTCTGGCATGTGCATGTTGGTCTGGTTGCATGTTGCACCTTATTCTGTTTTTTTTTTTTTTTTTGCAATTGCATTTGCAATTGCATTTGCACCGCACTTTTATGATTCTCCTTAGTGAGAATTATTCCACCTCCGAGTCACTGCCTCCTCGGCATACTCATTTGCTCGGGCCGCTGCCGCTACGGCATGCCCACCTCCGGGCCGCTGCCACTACGGCATGCCCACCTTCGGGTCACTGCCTCCTTGGCATACCCATCCTTTGGGCCGCTGCCGCTACGGCATGCCCGCTCTTTCTGAGTCACTGCTTTCACGGTATACTCACCCTCACCACTTTGGTGCATCCTCTTTGCATGTAGCATCTTTGCATTTTGCATGATGTGTGTGCTTGCTCTTTGGGTGCCCGTTGTGATTGTTTCGTACTTCGGTCGAGCAGGTCACAATGTGGGCTTCTTGCATGATCTGTTTGCTTACCCATTCCTCGATGGCTTGTCCTACTCGTTAGGAGAGTGACCCCGTGTCGGTCGCGATTCCTTAACGAGCATTGCTTGCTGGGTTGATCCCAATGAGCAATGCTAGTTAAGTCATCGGGATCGGCACAAGTATGATTGTGCTAAGGATCCATTGGATCTAACTTGTGTCACCCCTCTTCGTGACGCCCTTTAGATCCTTCGGATCTTTAGGTCGGGGCCGGTATGGCGACCCCGTCAAAGTCATACTATACCCAGACTTACCCTGCACTTAGGCACTAGGTTTGTGCACTTTCGTTAGATGGTGTGCTAGAGCTAGGACTTAGGTTGCTAGGTAGTCTTTTTGATGCTCGGCTATTGTTCTTTGATGGATTGGTTGCCACTAGCCGGGTATCTTTCTTCTGCACTTTGCCTGTGATGTGATTGCATGCTTTATATGTATGGTAGTGTGTTAGGGCGCTTTTCTGCAGGGAGTCATGCTTATTTATACACACACACAGGTACCGTTATGGGAGGAGCAAGTGATGATTTCTAACAATTTGTTTGCAGGTGCTATTAGCTCTCCCATTTATAAAGCATGGCTCATTATACGTCATTTGCATGTGAGCTTTCCCGCTAACACTTGTTTTCATGCAGGATTGAGTCATTTTATTTTCCTTTGTACTTTTAGAGTCTAGGAGAGTCCTGTAGCAGAAATAAGATACGAGCACGAGTTCCAAGGCGTTTGGCATAGGAACCACGTGGAGGGGACTAGGAGCTGATGCTCGTGCCCCATATCTTAATTCTGCATTTTTATATTGATGTATAGAATTAGGACCGGACATGTATATGCAGAGTCCGGCCGCATTTTTCTTTTTCTGGATTATGTTGTCGGTCCAGCGGCATTTTGGCCTCTTTTATTTTATTATGGAGTGCTTTCTTTTCTTGCTTTTATTGCATATTTGCATGCCTGCATGTGTTTTCCTTGTTTCTTTCTGTGATCTGGGATTTCACGATATCATTTAGGCTCTTTAAGGACCCTAAGATTGTAAACTTTATACGTTAAAAAAAATCATAATAAAATATTCAAGATAAATGAAATTTAGGATTAAAAATATTCAAGATTTTAAAATATGCACTTTTACTTTCTTGCATGGCCTTCGGGCCAGATTTTAAATGGGTTGCATTGCATGACTATCACCCAAGTCATACTAATAGGGCCTCCACATTACTTAAGGACCGCTCTAGATAACCGCATTCATATTTGCATGTCCCGAGGAGGAGTCCCGTGCTTCTCCAACTCTGTGGCCCGAGCATACCTTTATAAGTGGTTGTCGAGTGCGCCTAGGGTGTTAGAAGGCTCCCCGACCCGGACGGGGTGTAAGTCCTTTTGTTTGGAGCGTTTGCGGCTTTGTAGCTGAACCTCCCTTTCTCTTCTTTCTCGAGGCATCCTTGCCACTTTGGGCTGGTGTAAGACCCACCTCTTAGAGCTCCGGCTTATAGTCGTAGGATAGAGTTTCCTTTCTTTGACCTTGGAGCTACCGAGGTCCCGTGGATATTGCAATTCTCGGATTGTCGGCCGGGATCTCGGGACGTGTTGGGTCGACTACCTTCGCGTTCGGGTAGACTTAGGGTCCTACTGCTTTTGATGACGGGTTTGTGATGCCCTGACTTGGCTACCTCTACCTCTTTAGGATTACTCATTCCTTCCTTTGACTACCCTTGTTGAGCCCTTTAGCTCCTTAACTTTGTTTATTTCATTTTGACAGCCCGATGTCAATGAGCTGCCGCCCGTTTGGGATACGACGATTTGTCCTTTGCCCTTATGGCCCGGACGTGCTTTGACGTGTTGGGATACCCCCGTCAAAATGATTTAGGTTATTTTGTGTGTTTTGTATGCTGATGAGCCGCTACCCCATTTGGGATGTGAGAGACTCACTCTGCCGATGGCTTAGCGAGAGCTTTGAAGCATCGAGACTTTCCACACGAGAATAATCTCCCTTTGATTACTATACCCCAAGTGCCATGATAATATAAAACGAAACTCCTTTTATTGAGAGTATTCTTGGGTATCCCCCGAGATGTAATTAACCTGTATGAATACGTTCCTCCGGGAGTGCTCTTGACCTCGAACGGTACATACACTTGACTCTCTGGTTATGGGTAGTCTACGTAGATACTTCTTTCGCGGATATTGGTTCGAGGTGCCTTTGCTCGATCTTGTTTGGGCGGACATGCTTGACCTATCCTTGCGAGGTTTATCACATGTAGGCTCTCCATGTTTTCTTTTCTCTTGTTTTTCACTTTGTCGTATGTCCCTTCTTATTTGGTTCCTCTCCTCTTCGAATCGTTTATTTGATTCGGGAGGGAGATTTATTTGAATAAGGGAAGTATACGACGACTGACAAGCTGGCGACTCCTTTTAAAATAAAAAAAAGAGAAAAGAATGGCGAAAACAATAACTTAAGTAATTTATTTTCTTAACTCATAACTTATGTCATAATGAATTATAACTTAAGTTATTTAATTTGATAACTCATGATAACTTAAGTTATTTAATTTCTTAACTTATAACTTATGTCATAATAAATGATAACTTAAGTTATTCATTTTTATAACTTATGAAAACTTATGTTATTTATGTCATAACTTATGATAAATTATGATATTTATTTGTTAACTCATGTAACCCCTAAATGAATAGAGGTTACTAACTTATGTCATTGATTTTAATAATAAAAATCAATTAATTTATTAAATTGTCATAAATCCTATTGGTTAGTAACCCCCTTGATGGATGGTGGTTAAATAGAGCATGAAAGTGAGAATGGGCACTCTCTCTACCCAACACACCACGTAAATTTCTCTCCATCAGAAAATACAGAAAGTTTTAAGGGATTAGAGAGAGAAACTCCATCTCTTCAGGATCAATTTTTCTTCAAGATCAAATTTCTTCGTCATGAATACATGTATGAGTTACTTTATTATAGATATGTAAAAATCACAAATTTAAAAGATCTTGGCTATTATGTATCTTTGAAATTTGTGTCATAAAGTTCACACATGAATTTCTTACATTCGTTTCTAACTATGGTTAAGTAATTCAACTCTTTTTTTTTTATTTTAAAGATGTTATATTTTGATATTGATTATTATTTTAATTTTAAATAGTATTATATAAAATGCAATATTTTTAAATAGGAAATATTTACATTTTGATACAAAAAATT
This sequence comes from Papilionanthe hookeriana x Papilionanthe teres, assembly GCA_022702705.1. Lineage (NCBI taxonomy): Eukaryota > Viridiplantae > Streptophyta > Magnoliopsida > Asparagales > Orchidaceae > Papilionanthe > Papilionanthe hookeriana x Papilionanthe teres. The sequence continues at coordinate 45,970,904 of CM040439.1, read as the reverse complement.
ACTGTCGCCTCGTAGTAAAGTTAATTTTTACTTTAAAAATATTGTGGTAGTCAACTTACTAAATTAAATTTATTATGATAACACAAATTTTCTATATCAAATGCGGGATTTATTAAAATGAGGGAGAGGGAGGCCTAAATCGGGACGTAAGTGTTAGAAACTTTAATCCGTAAAACTTTAATTTCCGTTCACATTCTTATTGGAGAAAAACAACAAAACTTAAATCTTTATTTTATCATCTTAAGGCGGAAGCGTACCTGAATCCATTTGATCGATTGCAAGCAATGATCTTCCAATCTGCAATTTATCCGGAGTTTTCCTTAGTTTCTCTCGTTGATGGGGAACAAGAGAATTTTGAAGTATGCAGATCAGGGACCATTACCCCTGTATTTATTGTAACCAACTGGTGGTTACAAAGGATTGCTTAATTCCAATTCTGCCCCTCATTAAATTGGAATTTGCTCTTATGGTATCCACACTTATAATTTCATGACAAATGTGCCTAAAGTCATAAATTTTATTAACTAATTAGACCACAATAATTTTGACTTATTAAATAATGACCCAACACATTTATTAATTACATTGTAGTCCCATAAATTATCCAACAATCTCCCACTGGACTATATATGTAAAAAATAAATGTGTCAACCTTAGAGCGCTCAAAATTTGTTGTCATTATTATAAAGGCACTTTACAATCTCGTCCATTAATCATATCATTATAGGATCGAAAGTACTTTCATTGTATTTGTCACAACTAAACCCATCAATGGTCACATATATTAATATAATCAAATGACATAGATCAATCATGAATGTGTGGAATGAAAATTACATGCTAGGTGGTCAGTTCATGTAAATTTTCAATTGGTCCTACTTTACTTAAGTGAGATCAAACTTTAACTATACAGAGTGTACTGAACTGAATAAAATACCATATTTCTGATCAGAAAATATCCAAATATGTTTTGTACACAAAATAAAACATAGAGCTAAAAATATAAGTTAACAAACTCCCACTGAATCTAAATTTCCTCAAGCTTTATAACACCCATATGAGCAGTATGCTCATGAAAGACCCTGGGTATCAGACCCTTTGTAAGAGGGCCCGCAATCATGGAGTTTGTTCCAATATGATGTATGCAAATCTGGTCACTCTGTATTCTTTCCTTCACAACAAGAAATTTGATGTCAATATGCTTTGACTTGGATGAACTCCTGTTGTTATTGGAATACAATACTGCTGATTTATTGTCACAAAATAACTTTAGTGGTCTTTCAATTCCTTCCATAATGCGCAACTTAGTGACAAAATTTCTCGGCCATATGCCATGGTTGGATGCCTCATAACATGCTATATACTCTGCTCGCCATAGTGGATGAAGCTATTATTGTTTGTTTTGCACTCCTCCGGGATATAGCTCACCACTTAACAAAAATATGTAGCCTGATGTGGATCTTCTGCTGTCTTGGCATCCAGAAAAATCGGAGTCAGAATACCCAATGATCTCCAAATGATCTGATCTCTTATATGTAAGCATGTAATCTTTTGTTCTTCTTGAGTACCTCATAACCCTTTTGGCTGCTTTCCAATGATCCATTCCTGGGTTACTTAAGTATCTGCCTAAAACTCCAACAATGTACGCAATGTCTGGCCGCGTACAAACTTGAGCATACAAAAGACTCCCTATTGCTGAAGCATAGGGAATCTTTTGCATTTCCTGAATCTCTAGGTTTCCTTTTAGGCATCGATTGAGACCGAACTTGTCTCCTTTAGCGACAGGGGTGTCAATTTGTCTACAATTCCGTATGTCATATCTTTTAAGCACTTTATCAATATAACCTCTTTGTGATAATCCGAGAATACACCGAGAACGATCTCGGTGAATTTGAATTCCTAAAACAAATGAGGCATCACCAAGATCTTTCATCTCAAAATTATTTGATAGAAATCTTCGGTTTCTACAACATGTCTATATCATTTGTGGCGAACAGTATGTCATCCACATACAAAATCGAAAAATTTGCTTTATCCCATCGAATTTATGATACACACAATCATCAACTGCATTCATTTCAAAACCAAATGATAGAATCACTTGATGAAATTTGTGATACCATTGACGGGAAGCTTGTTTGAGCCCATAAATGGATTTCGTCAGTTTGCAAACCATATTCTTTGGGTCTCCTATTACAAAGTTTTCTGGTTGCACCATATAGATCGTTTCATCAATGTCTCCATTGAGAAATGCGGTCTTGACATCCATTTGATGTAGCTCCATATCATAATGAGCAACAAGTGTCATGATTACTCTAAAAGAGTCCTTTGTTGAAACTGGAGAAAAGGTCTCTTTATAGTCAATCCCTTCCTTTTGAGTAAAGCCTTTAGCTACAAGACGAGCTTTATGTCTTTCCACATTGCCTTTTGAATCCCTTTTAGTTTTAAAAATCCATTTACAACCAATGGGTTTCTTTCCTTCGGCAATGGAACAAGTTCCCAAACTTTATTGTCTTGCATAGACTTATACTCCTCATTCATTGCTTTGATCCATTTTTCTGAATTGGAACTTTGCATAGCTTGATGAAAGTTGATAGGATAATCTTCCATCATGCTAATATTTTCCTCTTGTTCCTGAAGAAATACAATATAATCATCTGAAATAGCATTTCTTCTTTCCCTAGTGGATCGTCGCAAAAGCACTTGCTCTTGAACTTGTTCTTGAGGTTGTTGAATTTTTTCCTCGAGGGTTCTTGATTTGCGACTTCGATCGATGTCGGGAGTAAGATCCCGATCATTATCAAAAGCAATTACGGGAATAGGAACCAATTCCTCTTCAACAAGAGTAGTATGGTACGATTCCTCCTCGAAGACAAGGTCTCTAACATGATTTCTCCCCCAAATTCAATATCCTCGAAGAACATTGCAGTTCCTTGTCTCGAAAATTATCTTTAGTTTGGGATCATAAAACTTGAAACCCCTAGATCGCTCCGAATAACCAGACAAAGTAGTCAGCTTCTTGTTTTAGGGTCTAACTTTTTCTCGAAGTGGCTTGTAAGACCTTGCCTCGGTTAGGCGACCCCAAACATGAAAATGCTTTAAATCGGGTTTTCGCCCGTCCAAAGCTCATAAGGTGTAATTGCAGCTGCTTTAGTTGGTACTCTATTTAGAATGTAAGCTACTGTCTTGAGTGCTTCTCCCCAGAGTGAATTTGGTAAGGTAGAATGACTGATCATACTTCTTACCATGTCTTTAAGAGTGTGATTTCGTCTTTCAGCTACACCATTCATGCTAGGTGAACCTGGCATAGTGTATTGTGGGACAATTCCACACTCCTCTAGGAATTTAGCAAATGGTCCCGGACGTTGTTCACCTGAACCGTCTGTCGGCATATTTTTAGGTTATGTGTTGTATTTTTGAAAAGGGGTCGCCAAAAAGAAATTGTGCGGCAAATTTAGTTTAAATATATATAATTTGAAAAGTAGCATTTGATTTTTGGAAAATAATTTTAATTTTAAAAATTTTAAGATATGAAATCAAACTGATCTCACATCCCGAATAGTTTATATAAGCGAGCACCGCACCACAAACCGTGTATCTATCCTAAGGGTAGACATACTGCTTGATGATGGGGCTCGATTAAATAAACTAGAAGATTTGTGACATCCGTTTGGTACGCGAACCAATTTTATAAGCCGACAAATTCCACGCTTAATATGAAAGCATTAAACGGGGTTTATATTACTCAGGTTCTTTAAAATTCCCTATAAGCGCAAGCCCACATAGTTAATTACATCTTAAGTGACGGGAATCACCTAAGAAAACTCTCGATAATAATCGATAATTACGCTCTCAAGAATTTCAAAGTTTAAGTTTTCGAGGGATTGAATTTTGGAATTTCGATAGGGAAAGGATCAAATTTGGAACATTTTTGTTTTGGGAATTCAAAGGAAGAAAGGTAGGAGAAATCACAGATTCGAAGCGAACTTCAGTAATTTCCCGACTATCCTATTGTTTGGCTTGAATTTAGAAAGTCCTAATGTTTATTTAATGTTTTGATCTTGCCAATTTTAATTAATTAGGGCTTATATTTGTATGATAGAATCATACAAATAGCCTAGAAGTTATGAGGGTTTATGTCATATCGGATGACTACCTCGGAATCCTAAGTCCGATTAGGGCTTAATTTGCAATGCAAATGCCTAACAAAAGGTTGAGGATTTATGTTGCACTAGACAAACTACCTCGAAGTCCTATGGCCTTGTTGTTTAGTTCTAGGAATGTTTTGATGAAGTAGACTCATGTTTTGCTGATGACGATGGCCGTGCTGCCCACCATGCTCCGAGCTCCTTGTTGTTGCAGAGGTTTAGTTATAGAAGTCATAAATCAGGAGATGAGAAAAGTGTTTTGGTTTAGAGAGAATCTTAATTTCCAAGTGTTTTTTTGTATTTTAATTAAAACAAATCTTAAAGTTGATTATAACGACACCGGTTAAGATCCCACGGTTCCATCCTTCCGGCATCGTTATTTTTATCGGATTCACTTAGTCCGGATGAATTTGCTAAACTCGACTGAATGAGTTCCACACTTTCATTTAGACCGTAGGAAATCCGGTTAGCAACACGTATGTTACATCATCCGAGGTATTCCCGATCATCCGACGGGACGTTTTAATTTAGTTGTAATTGTATTTTTGTGTTACGTTTTGTGATTAAATTTTGAGTTATTTTATATTTTGAAATGTTGTGGCGGTGAATTTTATCTTGCGATGACTTTTAATTTAGTTTTGGTTTCGGTTTTAGGGACTATCCTAAAGGTGTGGGTTTTCATGCAACGGTTGTTTATCATGCAAGAAAAGTAAGTGCGATGTGATTAAATAAATTGCGATAAAGTAAATCGCGATGAAATAAAAGCGTGCACTGGAGGGTCTTCCGTCATCCCAAGCTGCACTTAAAACACGATTATAATATTTAAGCAAGTTCCTAGGTAAAGGCTAAGGGAAGGGTTATGGTTTTCTACCAAATTCCTAATCTTATAGCTAGTCATTTCCTATGACGTCTAGGTCGCTTGTGTTTTGGTTTGAGGACGATTTTCTTCATCGAAGAATAATTAAGTTCGATTGTTCTTATGAATATCCTACCATATTGAGGAAGTGCTTAAGAAGAATCTTAAACATCTTTTCGATATTCGTTAGAATTGTTTTAAGTCCAAATGAATTTAATCATACAAATGAATTAATCGTCCAGGAATTCGAGTTTTGTTGTTATCTTACTCGGTGAACTAGGACATTTGAATATCCTATAAGTGAAGTAACATTTCATTTAACGTTACGTTTAGGAGTTATGATAACCAAAGCTTTCGAGCGAAATTGGTGTTGAGCGATTTGTGATTTAGTTTAACTTCAGTTAAAGGGTTTAAATTTGGAATAGTGTTCAAGTTGTTTTATATTTAATTTCTTTATGTCTTAGGTGATATTATTTAATTCAATTTAATTTAACTTTAATTTAATTTAATTTGGTTTAGTTTTAATTTTAATTTAATTTTGATTTAATTCAATTTAGTTTGACTTGATGTTAAATTAATTTAGTTTAATTTGATTTAATTTCCTTTAATTTAATTTAATTTGATTTAATTTTAATTTAATTTAATTTAATTTAATTTAATTTAATTTAATATGTTTTAATTTAATTTAATTTAATTTAATTTGATTTAATTTAATTTAGTTTAATTTAATATGTTTTAATTAATTTATTTAATTTAATTTAATTTAATTTAATTTAATTTATTTATTTGTTTGATTTAATTTAATTTAATCTTTAATTTAATTTTATTTTTAATTTTAATTTAATTGAAAATTTAAGAAGAGTTTAATAATTTAACTTTTTAATTTAATTTAATGATTAAGACCTTTAACATTTTAAAACTTAAATTTGAATTATCATTTTAATTAAGAATTAAATATTATTGAGATGATTAATATAGGGATTTTTAAATTAAAGAACAAATCTCTTCCTAATAATATCCCTATTTAATAATTCCAATTTTATTATTCTTCCAAATTTAATCAATTATTTAATTAAGGTTTATTTCAATTATTTTAAATTGTTTAGTAGGTTTCTATCCTTTAATTATTTAAGTTCCAATCATCCAAATCAAATTAGGATCAAATATTTTTATTTGTTAATTTTATTAAACCTAAAGTTTTAATTAAGGGTTAAATTTTTTAATTACCATTTTGCCCTTCAAGCTTAATAATTTCATAACTCACTAAATTGAGCTTAAATGAATTTGAAATTTTTATATGACTTCACTCATATGTCAATAAAGACATGAGAGGAGAAAATGTGATTTTTCTGTATTTAATTTATTTATATAATTATTTTTGGTGGAAAATAGGAATTTCCAAAGAAAATTTAATAATATGACCAAGGGAAAGTTTCTGTATTTGAGAAAATTATGGGACATTCCTGATGACTAGAGGACCACTTGGACAAATTTTGATGATTTTTTGAATTATATTATTTTTATTATAATTATTTTAAGTTTTGGAGTATTAATTAATTTAAAAATAAAGTAAAGGTTGAAAAATGAATTTTATATTTTTCAAAAATGTCTCTGATATCAAGGAAATCAGAGAATCAATATTTACAATTTTCTGATTTTTATTTGATTTATTAGAATTATTTTAGTGGAAATGCTAAAAAATACATTTTTTTAATTTTAAAATTACCCTAGGGCTTCAAAATTTAATATCTCATTAAATAGACCTAAGAAAAATATGGGATTTGTTCCTAAGTGATTAAAATTCAAAATGTGACATTTTGGTGAATTTTATTATTTTTTTGATTTTTATTATTTTTTAATTATTAAAATATTAAAATAATACTAAAAAATCAACTTTTTAAGAAAATTGAAATTTTAATTTTCTTAAATTCCCCTGATATTAGAGAGGCTCCAAAACCAATTTGGTGAATTTTTTAAAAGTATTTTGAAAGTTATGAATTTTTAAAGTTCAAATTGACTAAATGGCTTAATCAATCCATTTAGTAGGGCTAACCAAGTCCAATTGACTTCAAATTTTTATGGTGGGTTCCTTTGATCCTAAAGGTCAGTGGAGAATTGATTTCAAGTCAATTTTATGTATGGTTAACTCTAATTAATTAGGGATCTATTTTGGGTGTTTAAACCGATTAGGGTTATTTTAAATGAACTAATTCAAAACCTATTTTTTCTAGGGTCCTCGCGGTCGTAAAAACACCACCAAATTTTCCTAGAATTTATTTCACAACATGCTAATTATTGGAGTTAAAATACTCAAAACGATAACATGAATTTGAAAAATCGATAACTTCTCATAGGGATGGCCTCTAACTTTGGAAAATTCGAGGAATGTTCCCAAATTCGGAGGCTTAAAGCTCTATGGTCTCATGCCATGGTGAATTTCCTATATGCATGGAGAATTAAAACAATGCGAAGGGAAATAAATCATTAAAAATAAAACACTTGATGAAATTAAATAATTTCTTTTCACATTATTCTCCTCTGTTCACCGACGAGAGGGTATTTTTATTTTATTTTCCTGATTTTCCTACACAAAGTTATGGATTTTTGAAGTTTAGGGGAATTAAATAAATAGAAAAATACCCTAATTTTCTATTTATCCACGCGGCGCCGCGTCAACCTCGATAGCTCCGAAACGCCGCGTGTCGCGCCCCCATTTGACGCCGCCATCTGACTCAGCTCTCCGGGGCCCCGCTGTGTCGTTCCATCCCCTGATCCGACGTGATCCTGGCCGTCCGTCCGCACGTGTATTAAATGGACGGTATCTGTTCATCGTCCCCAAACGTCCTCACCCGAGAGCCGTCCACACTAAATCCCTAATATCTCGCTCAATACTCGATGGATTTTCGTGTTCTTATGCTCCATGGATTCGTCTTGAAGAGACGAACACATCTATACGGTGATCATGCATTGAAATTAAAGCATTTGAAATGGAGAATCTCCGAAGCTCGGGATGAAGAATTAGCTCATACCTTTGCTCGGAGAAGTGTGGCTTCGATCGAGGGTTGTGTCACCTTCGATTGGATCCCAACAAGCTCCAGATGAAGTCTCCTGGTCTGGTGAATCGCCTAGGTATGATTTCGACCACAGCCGATCACAAAGCTTGGAGGCTGGAGCAACCGGGTGGCCTGGAGAGGGGGATTTCAATGGGAAACTTCTCCTCTTGGTCCAGTGAAGGTGTAGGACCAATCAATTTGAGGATTGATCCACTGTGGAGAAGTGTCCTGGTTTTGGGTGGAATTTTAGGCCGAGAAATTGGGCTCGTTGGTGGGGATTAGGGCAAATTGACACTTGAGGATCAAGCTCGCTCAGGATGGAGAAGGGTTTGGAACAATTTTGGCGAGTTTCGGCAAGGTTTGTGCAACTCTCCACTCATGGCCGTGAGGGGGTGGTGTTTAAATAGGAGAGGGTGGAGGGCCTCCCGGGGAGAGTTAGGGCTTGGGATCGGTCTGCTCTGTAAGCGAAGAACGAGTCTGCAATGGCCGCTAGGGATGGGGCGGCTCGGCGAGTGAGAATTCCAAGTTTGGACTCACATGCGAGCTCTCGGCCATGGTGTTTTCCGGCGACCCGGGCGGGGCGGCCGCAGGCATGGGTCACCCTCGAGTCCGGGTGGGTCGGGGCTGGAGGTTTGTGCGATCGATTGGCCATGGACATGTGTAAAGGGTTTGAATCGAAATGGAATGGGAAAGAGCTAGTTTTGGGTCTAAATGGGTCGACCCTTGGTTTTGGGTTAGGTCCACCCTCAAGGCCAATTTGGGTCTGAAGGGAAAGTCACTTGGATCGGCTTGATTAGTGGGGTCGAGTCATAATCCAAGTACGATTAAGTTTAAGCATGGTTTAGTGGAGTCATGGAAGTGGTTAATCACTCTTAAGAGAATATGGAAAGGGCCTCCTCCTCTTGCCATCTTGGGTATGGTGAGGTGGAAAGTAGATTCCATGGCTCTCATGGCTCCCATGTGGCTCATGCATGGCTTCATGGCTCATCTTTGGCTTGGGAAAAGTTAAGTCAATTTCATGGAAATGGATTTAAGAAAATTTTGGTATTTTTGATGGGAATTTGTATGGGGCTTGATTTGGAATGGCTTCGTGATGAATTTTCAAACTTAGGGATTGATTTTAATTAAGGGCATGATGAGAAGAATTTATCATATGGGCTTTAGCATGAAATTTGGGCTTTTAGGAAGATTTCATGTAAGTAGGCTTTTGGTTTAAAAATAGATTTATGGATGGGAATTTTGTAGAAGTTTGGGCCAAATAATTGTTGGGTTTAACTCATAGATGTGTCATGAGTGACTTGAAGCAAATTTGGAGTGATTTGGGTTTGAATTGGGTTGAATTTGGGCTTCTTTGGTGAATGGGCCAATATAGGTCAAATTGGGCTAACTTGGGCCAATGTTAGGCTAGGGGTTGAAATTGATGTAAAATAAATGTTGGGAAATGTTTATGGGAGTGTATCAAAGAGGTTTTGACTTTGGTTGGGTTTTGATTTTGGGGTTTGGGCTCATTTGGGTTAGGTTTGGGTTTAGGTCATAATTGGGCCTTTTAGCTTTGGGTTGAATTTGAGTGGGGTTTGGGTCCAAATTTTGGGCAAATCATGTTAGGGTTTTGTTTGTAGGGATGTCAAGGGAGGTTTAGAAAAGATTTGGGGTTAATTGGAGTTGAATTGGGTTAGTTTAGGTTAGGTTTGAGTCATGGGTCCAAATTGGGCTTTAAGGCCAAAAGTGAACTTGGATCCAAATGTCAATCAAATTGGACTTGGGTTTGGTCTAGATTGGTGTTGGGAATGTTGAATTGAAGTTTAGAATTGAATTGGACCAGAATTTGGGTCAATTGGGTAGGTTTGGTTTGACATTGGGTTCACTCAGGGTTAAAATGGGTCAAATTGGGGGTTTTGACAAAAGTGGGGTAAATTGACAAAATTGGCCCATGGTGTAGTTTGAACAAAATGAAATTGGGAATATTTGAGATTTTCTGAAATTTTCTGGGAATTTTCTGAATTTTTGGATTTTTGGGTCAAGGGGGGTATTTTGGGTATTTGGAGGGTATTGGGAGGTATTTTTGGGTATTGATGATCAATTTGAGTGATGTGGAAATGTTTGGGATTGGTTTTAAGGAATTTTGGCCAATTTAGGTGATTTTGCAAATTTTGGGTAGTTTCAAGGGTTTTGGGTAGGCTAAGCGGGTGTAGGGTCCCGGGGGTCAAAAATTGAAAATTTGAAAAAATAAAGATTGGGTGAATATAAATGGAATGAAATCATTTTGGTTGAGCCATGAAGCCATATCAAGCCCACATGAGCCATGAAGGGACTCATTTGAGGCATCCAATATGTTGTTCCTAACCTCTTGCGAAGGCTCGGGGGTTAAGGACCATCCATGTGAATCACCTACATGAGTCGAGGAGGTCGAGTTAGGTATATGTGTGTGAAAGTGTAGTGTATAAATGTAGTGTGTGTGTAAGTCGGCCCTTCACTGGACCGAGGCCACCTGAGGCGGTCCTAAGGCCAAAGAGTCACTATATGAACTCATCCTTTAAACTTCCGCATTTGATTTCAACCCTCTAGGTGATTAGGGTTCCATAGTCGAGCTTGTAGAGTTTGCGGGGAGTTAAGAAGTGGTTTGAATTTCTAAGTGGTGGGTCCCAATTCTAGTCCTCTAGGATAGTCAAAGGAAAAGCCTAAGGCTAGATCCTAAGTACTAAAAAGAAGAAGAGAAGACCTCATCAAAAATGAGGTCAACACCGTCATATCTACCGTAGTATTCACCACCACGATCAGATTTGACTTTCTTTATTCTTTTTCTTAGTTGGTTTTCAACTTTAGCCTTATAAGATTTGAACACGTCCAATACTTGGGACTTCTCATTAATAAGAAATAGGTATGCATATCTTGAATAATCATCTATGAATGATACAAAATATTGTTGACCATTCCAAGAAACTGTAGAAAATGGTCCACAAACATCCGTATGTATCAATTCTAAGACTTCTGTAGCTCTATATGCACCTAATTTCTTCCTTTTGGTCTGTTTTCCCTTAATGCATTCAATACAGACATCAAAGTACGTAAAATCAATGGAATTTAGAATTCCATCTCGACACGAGTCTTTCGACTCTATTTCTAGAGATGTGACCTAAACGTTTGTGTCATAATGCTCTCGAATTTTCATTATTAATTTTTCGCTTAGTACTCGTGATTCCACATTCGAGTTTTATTATAAGAAGCAACGAGATCAAGCAAATAAAGATTGTCATATACCACAAGAGAACCAGTTCCAACAATATTAGAATTAATAGATAAACTGAAACAACTGTTTTGAAATGAACAACAATAACCTAATTTGTCCAGACAACAAATAGAAACCAAATTCCGTCTAAATGATGGTACAACAAAAGTATCTATCAAATCCAAATAGTAACCAGTACATAATAACAATCTAAAATGTCCAATTGCTTCCACTTCTACCGATTTTCCATCTCCCACATAAATGCATCTTTCAGCATCATTTGGTTTTCGGTAGCTCGGGCGACCTCGCATTGAAACACTTACTTTAGTAGTAGCACGCAGTCTAACCACCAAGTGTTTCTAGATACTGAAGCCAAATTTACCTCGGAACAGACCAAAGTTAGAAATGTACCTTTCTTTACACGCCAAGCATTATATTTAACACATTCCTTCTTCTGATGTTCTTCTTTGTTGCAAAAGAAACAACTGATATTTTCTGAATTTTGAGTTTTATTTTGTTTCTTTTGAGAAGGACCCTTACTCTTAGCAACTTCATTCTTTCTTTTAGAGCCCCTTTCTTTAGAAGTGTTTACCAGATGAGCACTATCAGTCTTTCCTTGCTTCAACCTTTCTTCCCCTTGCACACAATGAGAAATAAGCTCATTAAGAGTCAATTTCTCCTTTTGCATATTATACCGACTGACAATCGATCAAACTGCTGGAGGAAGAGAAATAAGAACTAAATGCACGAGTAAGTCATCCGTCAACTCGAGATTTAGTTTCTTTAATTTTGAAGCAATATTAGACATCTCCATGATGTACTCCTTATATTTTCCTTGCCTACGAACTTCATTAAAATCAGTTTCTTTAAAAGAATACCAGTTTCAGCCTTATCGCTCTTTGCAAGGCGTTTCTTAATTTCAGCAAGAAAAATTGCAGCATCAGTGATCTCACTAGACACCGCACCTCTAAAGGCCTTAGGTATACTGCGCTTTATGATCATTAGATTCAAGCGATTAGAACTGTCCCACTTCTCAAAGTTCCTCCTATCCTCGGAGGAACTTGCATCCGTAAGAGGAGCGGGCTTTTCTATTCTTAATGCTGTAGATCTCAGATCCATGCGGCCAAGAACAATGAGAATGTTCTCTTTCCAATCCTTAAGACTATCACCCTTAAGGATTGGAACCGAGTCGAGATTAGCGGATACATTAAGCAACAATCGAAAAATGAACAAAAGATTTAATTAATAAAATGTTTAAATTCGATTAATGGTAAATCCCATCTCAAGACACCTAATGCAACATTAATATCAAATCTTTGGACGATAATATTAATCTCAGTAGTAGTCTTGTTGTAATGATCAAACATTAACAATAACGTATATCAAGTAATAAATCTATCTTTGGATCAATTTATTACTTATATATAATTCCTTATAATTATTACATGTTTATCATCATAAGTGTGTATGCGGTTCGTCAAGTATTAATTTTCCTTTAGGCAATTAATACTCGCATGAACCTACATACGCACAACATCCATCATTCAGTCATGAACTATCTACACATGAGAGGTCACTTTGGCAACATCATGCTTCAATAAGTTCATTAAAAATGATGGACAATTTTAAAATAACATTTATTCGAATTTAATTTAAACTTTAATTTAATTTTATAAAATCTTATATTTATAAATAATGAAATTTAATTTATAACACAGTAATAACAGTGATTTATAAAACAAAATTATTGATTTTATAAAATTAATCGATCCTAAACTTTACAGATTAATTTACTCATTTTAAAATGAGTAACTTAATTAACTTATTTATTTAATCTACTCATTAAATTAAATGACTCATTTTATTTTCCAAATTAAAATGAGTTAATTAATTAATTAATTAATGAGTAAATTAAAATTTAAATTAAACAAAATAAAATAAAATCAAGAAAATCAATTTAAAACTAAACAAAATAAAATCAAATCAATTTTATTTTATTTTATTTCATTTTTCTGAATTTTTTTTTAATTTTTTCGCGAACCGGGTCCACGGAACGGGTCCGTGAACCAGTTCCGTGGACCGGGTCCACGGAATGGTCCGTGGACCGGTCCGTGGACCGGGTCCACGAATGGTCCGTGGACCGGGTCCCGCGGGCCGGTTCCGCGAACCGTCACGGATCGGTTCCGCTAACCGTCGCGGATCGCGAATGACGAGCCGTGGTCCGCTTGCTGTTCGCCGAGCGCCGCCAGCGCCGCCTAGCGCCCCTGCGGCATGCCGCCTCTGCTGCGCCGGTTCCAGCATGCCATTCCAGCGGCTCATTTTCGCCGCTCGTTTCGATTTTCGCCGCTCGTTTCGATTTTCGCCGGATTTTGCCACCGTCGGAGACGCGCCACCGCATTGCCATCGACGATCGCGGTCCATTGCGGTGATTCCTTCTCCGTAGTCCTGCCGCCACTAACCTTTGCGGGCGAATCCTTCGCAGGTAAAGCGAAGCAAAGAGATAAAAAACACGTAAGAGGATGAGAATCTCAGCAAGAACATGAACGGGAGGCTCGATACCGAATTATTAGAAACTTTAATCCGTAAAAGCTTTAATTTCCAGTTCACATTCTTGTTGAGAAAAACAACAAAACTTAAATCTTTATTTTATCATCTTAAGGCGGAAGCGTACCCGAATCCATTTGATCGATTGCTAAGCAATGATCTTACAATCTGTAATTTATCCGGAGTTTTCCTTAGTTTCTCTAGTTGATGGGGAACAAGAAATTTCAAGTATGCGAGATCAGGGATCATTACCCCTGTATTTATTGAACCAACTGGTAGGTTACAAAGGTTGACTTGATTCGATTACTGCCTCATTAAATTGGAATTCGCTCTTACTAGTATCACGACTTATAATTTCGTAATAAATGTGCTAAAGTCATAAATTTTATTAATTAATGAGACCACAATAATTGTGACTTGTTAAATAATGACCCAAAACATTTATTAATTACATTGTAGTCCCATAAATTATCCAACAGTAAGGAGAAATATTTACGTACGAAGTATGCACGTAATTCTGTGTGCATACTCCTCAGAATAACCTCCTAATAACCTTCCATTTTTTTTGGTATTATTCTGTGGTTTTGTGAGGTTATTGGGAGTATTAACATCAATAACACCGATATAGCCCCCCAATACTCTTTTAATAATCTTCATACGCATGCAGAACTACGTGCGTACTCCGTACATAGATAAACGTCTTAAATATTTATGGATGAAATAAAGTTTTTTTGGCATTGGCATACATACGTCCAAGTGGGATCACGGGTTGGGGAGTGGAAAGCAGTCGGCCCCTTTATGGCGTTTATAAACATGCCACGTAATTATTATTTAATTGCATATCTAAAAGAAAATTTATTTTTCATTGACAATCTTAACTAAAACTATTTTAAAAAGTAATAAAAATTAAATTTTTTTAAATTTAATATTAAAATTATATATAAATATTATACAAATATTATTTATTTATTATTTAATTAATTCGAGCTACATTAAATCGTACACGAATGAACAAATATTTATTCATGTTCGACTCATCTATAAATCGAGCTTATCAAAAAATTTGTTAGAGTTTAGCTAGTTTGCTTAATGAGCAAATCAAACACGAGCTACCTAGTGAGCGAACATGTGTTATTCGTAAATAACAAGCGTTTTTTACAAGCATAACACAAGATTTATCTTGTAAATATGAGAGAAACAGAATGTGTGCGTGTGTGTGTGAAGATACTTAAGAACCGTCAGAATATAATATCAATAATAAGTCTGTATTTCTGCTCATTTTACATGTTACTGTTCCTATGCTTCTAATAGGAAAAAATTATATTGTGAAATATTGATAATGCATTTTACATATTATTGCTCTCTATTGTCAGTTCGCCGCCATAACTTTGAGAAATATTTATCTAAAAGCATGCAGTTCTGCATGCGTACGAAGGCTATTTAGAGGGTATGGGAGGATTATGTCGGTGTTATTGGGGTTAATAACCTCACAAAACCCCAGAATAACACAAAAAATATGAAAGCATAACCGCAGAAGTTATTGGTAGGTTACTGGGGGTTTATTGGGAGGTTATTGGAGTTAGTATCCTAATAACCTCTCAATAACCCCTTAAAAAACAAGTTATTGAGCGGTTAACGGTACCTAAGTATTTCTCTATAACTTTTAAGATAATTGAATCCTTCCGACACCTCCGTTTCACTTTATGCTTTATAAATTATGCATTGTCAGCTTTTGCAGAAATTGCTTCACTCCTGAGTCTAACAATTCGACTATGGAGGAATTTTAAATTTTAAAAATTTGTTAATTACTATTATTTAAAAAACTAAATTTTAGTAAATTATAATTTTGAGTGGGCTATGAGTTTAATTTGTAACAAATGAGTATTGAGTTTAATTTGAATAAATGAATTTGAATAGATAAAGTTATTTGTGAGTTGTTTTGAACTTGAGCTAAACATAATTTTTTTTAAGCTCCCTCAAATATACTCCTAATTTGGGTGTGATTTATAGATAAATTTGAGTTCACCATAATATATATAATCATATTATGATAAATAAGTGAAGCTATGAGTAATATTTAGTTAAATTATTATCATTTAGATTTTATAATGATTTTACTTTTATTAATAAATTTATAATTGGTGAAATTATAGTAAAGAGATCATTAATAAGGGGAGTTAGCACTTGATGCACCACAATTTTTTTTTTCTAATTATATGCATAAGAAATGCGCCCCCATATGAGGTGCATACCTTTTTCTCTTTAATTTTATTATTTATAATATATATATATATTAAAAAAACATTATAAATATTATCATTACTTATTGTATACATTAAAAAACATTAATATTAAGTTTTACATTAATTAATAAATTGTAATTAATTTCTAATTAAATAAAAAAAACTTTAAATACCTAAATTAACTAAGAAAATTTAAATTTGTAAACTTTTTTTTGAAATTGAAATATTTACAAAATTAAACAAATTAAATTAATTGAACAAATTAAACAAATATTTAAAAAAAATACCATCATGTTCTATGCAGGGGAGGAATAGCGCCAGGGTCAGGTGTGTATCGAGACGACGGTTGCAATGGGCGATGACACAACTGATGTTCTTGAAGTTCTTCTTCAACATCACAGCTCTCAGTTGTGTCATTTGTAGCTTCTTGTGGTATCTAGTGAATTTGTTTATTGGGTTTTGTTGGAGAATATATTTGTGGTATACTCAAATCATGCTTACATCAAAAATATGCACAGACATGAGAACATTTTGAAAATTTAAATTGAACTTCCACTTGTTCACCTCACTTTTTTTATGATCCCCCGACTCACCTCCACAAAAATCGCATAACAGGGTTGTGCTTTTTTTTGTCCTCATCAGGAAAAGCCAAAATCCTCAACTCTTGCTTGAGTTGGTTTAGGGTTTTGGCCTGATGATAGGCCCAAGAACCTCCTATGATAGGCCCAAGAACCTCCCCTCATAGGTAAGACATGCCTAGTGTCGCAAAACCCTAGAAACCTCCCTATGAACTTTAGGGACCACCATCACACCTAAATCCACAATGGGAAAGGGATCTACCCAAATTGATCCCCTAGCCTCATCTAACGCCTCCCCAAGCCCTAAAACCCTAAAAAATCAACCTAACCCGAAAACGCCGTTTGGGCCTTAAGATTTAATGACATAATGAGTGGTCAAATCTAATTGGGCCTAGCCCTTATTTGGTCAATTTTTGACTAATTTGCCGCATTGCTATACAATTGGACCCCACCTAAAATGGTAGAGACATCAAACCATGTGGAGAACCAAATTGACACCATGGGGCCAACCTTCATAGCTCACCTAATCATTTAATGAGGTGGATTATGAAATTACTTTAAGGCCTAAAACGGGTTAAGCCCAAACCAATTAGGTTGGCCCAAAACCCTAAAAATCCAAACCCAAGCCCATGGCCCAATTTCATTTACTCATTACACATGAGCTAACCATGACGCACCGACCCACCACAACCCACTATGACCCATCATGACATTTCAAGTTAAATTAAGAGTACTTAAAATAAAATTGAGCATGGGACAACTACTAGATGAAAAATCCAGCACCACTCGCCATAGGGGATGACACTTGGCACCTTGATCTTGACCCCTTTGACCAACTTTTCGTGACCCAAAACCAAACCAAATCTGGTCATAGCCACCAACCAAAAGGTCTCCCAATCACCTTAAGCAACCTCTCAGGCCTCCCTCTTCACCATTGGCACCACCATGATAAAAGAAATGGAGAAATGAGAAAGTTCTTCCTCATTGCCAAAAGCTCCTAATACTCCTCTTGAAATTCTTTGAGGAGCTGCCTAAGCTTCCCCAAGCCCGGACAAGCTCCACCCCAAGCTCCCATGGCTATAAATAGCCCATACCCGAAAGCCTTCACACATAGCCAAATTCCTCATAGAGCCACCTGGCCCCTTTTCTCTCAACAACAAAGGTGCTCCCCTTGACCTAGGAAATTGATCCCCATCGTCTCCAAGCCTTCCCCTCCATTAGGAAACCCTAATTTCACCACCCAAATCTAAAGAAATTTTCGGCCCCGACATCAACTTGTTCAAAACTCAAATCAAACCCTCCCCTAATTTGAGCTTCTTTATTAACTTGCAAAATAATAATAGTAATTATAAACTTTGAATACTATAGAAAAATGAATCACTAATTTAATAAAAAAAATAAAATCCTCTTATGAGGTCATATATTCTAAAATGTAATCAATTATAGTGTTTAACTTTATAGAAAATGAGTCTCCCAAAATAAAATAAATCATATCTTGTCTAAAATAGGTAGAGAAAAATCTCTTGTAACATATACAAAAAGCTTTGAAAATTTTAATTTTTCAATTGAATTGATTGTAGCATAGTATTTTCAAATGTCAAAATAGAATATTAATATTTTGCATAAGTTTATAGGATCATATAAATAAAAAATTTAAAGATTAATGTAATTTAACTGTTCACCAACCACTTATGCAACTCTCCACATCAACTAGTTATCATGCCTATTTTATCAATCATATATTTATATTAAAGTTGCTAATCAATGACTAATTACACCACAAACAGTCATACATTTGTTATGATGCATAGCGTTCTGCCGTGCCACTTTTTTTCTTCCCAGATCATTTTTTCTTAAAATTTCTCTTCGTGCTATTTTTTTATTATCTATGTAGTGTTGGATATTCATGTAATATTAATACATTATATTATCATTCTACTGTCTAAATTTTTCAACAAGTAAAGAATAATATTAGCATACATTTTTCCAGAAAAAAGAGAATGATAAAAGTATGTAACGCTCTTATTAGTCTTTTAATTAAATATTTTTCAATGTGTTTAATATATATATGCATATATATCAAACTTGTTTTGCATGCTTTGCTATCTGGGCCAATCAAGTACGGGGACCACATCAACATACAGACGGGCCTACATTCCCCTGGTCCCCATTGTTGCTGTTGTACGATGTGCTCAGATTATACTTTCTCCAAGTTGTTATGTATGAATGCTCCCAAACACCGAGTTTACCAATGTAGTTATTTAGTATTATCCGGCCAATCAATGCATGTTAACATTTGTCGGGTTACTGTCTTTGAATGAGATGATACAAATGACCGTGGGTTTTAAAGTCCCATCACACACTGGTCGAGAAATTTAAATTTTCGCTTAATAATATGAGAATTTACATGCATACCATTATAATTCATTCTAATGTATTTACATACCACAAATATACGTAATATGTATTATATAGATGACTCGGCAAAAATGAGAATAATAAAAATATTTTCTGTGAGAGCCCTCATTGTGTGTGTGTGTGTGAGGGATCCATGGCCTATCGGCAAAGCAGCCACTATGATGGCCGTAAGTTTTCTTAGATTTCGGGTTCAAATTTCCAATCAAAGTAATGTCACCTGAAGGAAGGTGGTATTCAAATATTTTGCAAATCGCATCCCATAGCCTAAGCCTCACCCACCCTCATCTATTTTTAATAGAAGGAGCCTAAACAAGAGGCTTAGAAAGGATAGACAATAATACAAATACTAACCCATTTAGCTTTATGAGTTGGGTTTGGGTTGACACAACAACCCAAAATTGACTCGAACGCGACCCACACAGTTGTTCTGCTTACGTTAAACAAGTTATATGGGTTGCTTTCTAGTGATGTTGGTCGGGTCTGAGTTGGACTTTCTAACCTGTTTAATATTTAGGTTGGGTTTGGGTCATGTAGTTTCGAGCCAGACCCACAACTTTGAATTGACATCCCTAAGATTTACTCCATGTGCTTGTGGTTTATCTGGTTCTTTACATGGAATGGGCCAATAATCCTATGAATTAAATGAAAAGAGGATTACATAGTTCTCATGTGTTTATGCATTTAACACCTAAAATTTTATATTTATTTATATAACTTCTTAGTGTCTAAATTACATCACAATCTACATGTTTTTTTTCTTCCTACACTAGATAATCAGTGTTAGTGATATTTTTGGTGTGATTTAGAGGGGGTTTTTGATATTTAGATACATGAGAATTCTGTGGTGTGTAGGTAAATAGATAAGAATTATGTACAAGACAGTTCCTGAGATTATTTATTCATCTCGACATAGAAGGTCTTGTAATTTATGCGTGTCGTTTTATTTTGAACAAACGTTTTTGCCATCTAACAAATTTGTATTAGAATATTCTTAGACAATTTCCTCTATGAATTATTAGGTGATAACAAAATCATCTACACAATTGATATTCCTTGTATCAACATTTGTTATATTTCCATTGAAATATCGAAATTCACAATAAATCCTAACACGTATGTTCCTACACTGACATCAAGGTAAAGTATATGTCATATACGCATGAAGAATATGCAAGTTGCCGCATTTTTTCATCATTTTGAAGATGAGCGATCATAGCCTCATAGCTAGAGCAGGGAAGAAATAGCTACCTTTCACATTGGTGTTTTATAGGCGCCAGAAATGCATGTCTGAAAAATTGTAACGGTCAATTGGCCTGTTTCATGAGGGTCTCCTAGCTAAGACTAATGGGAGTTAAGGGCCTGCAGATATGTTTTGTTAATTGCATTTCATTAAGTGGATTGTATTACAGGGAATTATTATAAATGAGTGAAGTGTCAAAAAAGTCCCTTGACTGTTTACATGAGGTTGTTTTAGAGAGCCTATAAAAATGTCAAATTTGTCTCGAGATCTTTTAAATTTGGGGCTGAAATAATCCTACATGACATGGTTGCTTTGCAAGGAGATATTCAAATTTTTTCAAAGTTCTATTTGGTGGCTTCAAAACAAAAAATGTAATTTGTAGAATGGTAAATTTGCTAATTTCAGTCTTTGGTTGAATGTAAATTGAAGAGGATGATCGTCTGTCGAGTGTATTGTGTAATCTTTTTTTCTTTGGCAACTTTTAGTTCAATATGGACCTGCTGAGAAGAGATGTATGTGACTGTTAAACCTCTATGAATTGCTTCTTTAAGTGAACATATTGCAATGACATTTATCTATTTATGCATCCCAGAGTCTATAAAAATGCTTGTTTTCACTATTTTTGGGTGGATGTATTTAGATGGATCTAAATAGAAAAGGCTATGATGATATGTCAAGTGGTTTTTTCTTTATTTCTTTTGCAGAGTTGATTTTAATGGCCACACAAATCTTCTATGTCAAGTGGTATTTTCATTATTTCTTCTGCAGGATTGATTTTAATGGCCACAAAAATCTTTTAAAGTGCTTAAAATGGAATTTCATGGAAGATTAGATGAAGCACGCTAAGCCTGTCATGTTAACGAAAAGTTATTGCATACGGACACTACACATAAATTTTGCATGTGGTGTTGATCAGAACCATGAAAAAATTAGAGTGGGTCTCACTCTAACAATAAAAAAATAAAAAGATGTATTTTAGTGGTCCCCAGCAGACACAGCACACAAATTTGCGTGCGGTGTCCGAACGCAATAATCTCTCATGTTAACCGTCAGTTGTCTCCTTCATTTTCATTTTTTCCATGTGAACTTCAAAATTGGTCATTTCCTAATTTCTGAAATAATATCATCATAAAGTTAGTGTTTTGTGATCTTATGCAAGAATTTCTATGCGGCCTTTTCTTGTGGAGGCAGCCTAATGTTGCCATTCTTCTGAAGAAATGTGTATACGTGTATTTGCATATTTATATTTATGTATACCTATATTCATTCGATTGTGCCTTCCCTTTGGCAAATTTAAGAAACATTTTAGTTTGTCTATCTTCAACTTTCAATTCCTCCCAAAGTGAAATAATTCTTAGAATTTTTATAAGCATAAACTCATTATTCATAACTTGATGGGCATGTTGGTCAAATATAATTTGATTTATCATGACCGAATCAAATATTTGTTTGACAACCATGATAAGATTGATCAAGCATTGCATTTCATTATTTAGCATTTTGTATTTTGGGCCTATTTGGATTCAGTTTTCTTTAGATTATTTACTACCTTGATGTTTTTATGCGTATTTATTTTCTATCTAGTCTAGAAACAGACTATGATGGCCGGTTTGACCGATTCAAATAGAAAAATAGCATGGATCGTGACAATTAATTGTAAAGACGTGTCTTGAATATCACTCTCCTATTTATCATATCTAAAAATTATTTTTTGCATTTATTTTTTCATAATTTCCAGCTCAACTAAATTATTTTAAGTGATGAGTTTAATTGAAATAACAAACTATTTTACTATATCTGAGTAATTAATTGATTCTTCATTTGACTTTTAATAACATATGAACTATCCGTGCAACTATGAACACGAGACATCGATACGATACGACATAGTAGATGCGACATATATGAAAAAAAAGTATGTACACGGCTCATCATTGACACATTTTAATATTTAGTTAATTATTAATATGAAATATATATTTTTTCATTATTTTTTATTAAAAATATCACAATACAAATATTGCAAGAATAAAATTTAACTACATAATTTAATTTATATTATAAAATCTCATGCTTATAAAAATTTATTTTTAAAATTAGATATAATATGTTTTAAAAGAATTTATCCAATTTAAAATTCAAATTATCTATTAAAACTAAAAAAATTCTATGATTACAAAGAGAGAAATATTAATGCTCGGCTTCGATGAATATTAGATGCAGTTTCGGTGCTCGATTTTGATGAATGTTATGGGGAGCTTAAACATAACGAGAGATAGGGTGCTCTCGATTCCCATGTCCAATTTTCTCGAAATCGTTTTAAACACACGTTCGATGCAAGTGTTGAGTTGTGTCTCGAATGTGTTCATGCTTGCAAAAAAATCAGACATATTTTGTAGTGTTGGAGAATGGTCATAGAATATTGGGGCGTGTCGGAGAAGTGTCAGTGTTCGATATATGTTTGATACGGTTGTGTTACATTTTTAGCAATGTAAGTGCTACATAGATGTGCAGTATCGGATCCGCTGACAATGGACTTGGATTGATAGCATAATAAATTTTGAAACTTTTAGATTGCCTATGACATAATTATGGTACACTGCCCATGTATGAATTGAGACAATTAACTTGCATTTGTTTATATAACTATCTTTATACAAAATGATAATATAAAGCAACAAAAGAAGAAGGAATCCAAGTGCTCCTTCCTATATGGCAGCTATCTATGAAATCCTTCACATACATGATTGTTCTTATATATTTAGTTTTCTATTTAATATATCAGCGGTTTACTCAGCATGCTGACACAATCTTATTGTTTTCCAGCCTTGTTTTGTACTTGCAAAACTAAATTTTGAAAATGCATGATATTTCTATAGTTGTGAATGCAGTAACTTGTGCAGCAAAACTAAATTTTGAAAATGCATGATATTTCTATAGTTGTGAATGCATTAACTTGTACAGTTTTTATATTGGTTATGTGATTCATTTTGTTTTGAAATATCAAGTGAAAGTTGTTTATTTTATTTAGGTAAAAAAATTTAATCCTTAGATGAGCCTATCAACAATCCAGATAAAAATGCACAAATATAAACATCGCCCTATAATGTGGATAGACCAATCGATGTAAACATACCGAGACTGATGATGTGAGTACAAGCCTAAACATACGCCAGACTCATCAACCGACATTACTCGAAGTATAATTGATAGTATAGTTGTGGTTCATCATTCACTTCATGTTTCATATTCGTTTGGATAATTCAGATATTAATATTTGATTGATCACTGACCTAATTTATATTAGCGATTAGTGTGCACAATTGATATATTATTGAATTTAGAACTTGATAAATAAATTACACGCAAGTGCACATATCATTTCAAGTAATATGAAGTTTCTTTAAAAACCACAGTATCAATCTCACAAGAAAGGTGAAACACTTTTTATGAACTTAGAAAACTCAACTTAAATGGCAAAAAATTATTTTGGAAGCATTGCAGCAAGATGTAAGTTTAAAAGAAAAATTAATTTCTATCAATTCAATTTTCAAATGTAAGAAGATGTAAAGATTCTAAACTAGTTATATGAAGAAAAGTTCAAATCATGTGAGAGTTTTTTCCCCTTGCAATGAGAACATAATTAGTGTATGAATTAAATGTTTAAAAGATTAAATGTAGTTTTGTGACAAATAAGAGCATACTTATTCCTTACCCTCTTATGAGTGCATAAAGAACATTGACTAATTTAGAGTTAAGTTCTAAAATCTCAGGTTATGCTGGTTCTAGCCTCTCACTTCAGATTACTCACTGTGCCCTCTATAGAATTAATCGCTCATAGGTTTCTAAACTCTAGATCAAATTGGTAAGGATCTAGCCTGCCACACCAGAAAAACCAATTTACGCCTATTAAATGTTATCTCTCTATTTATTTGCACTAACCAATGGGCTACCTTCTCACCCACCAGATTAATGTGATTCTTACTGGTTGAGGAACTTATAGCCCTTCCGGACCATTATGGATTCACAACAAGTTCTAACATACCAATTGAACAAATCGAATTTGTAAATGAAGTATGAAGTAATGAATCATCATAAATATGAAATAAGAGAAATCTTAAACAATTAGAATCCTACACATGATTACTTCTTATTACAAGGAGAATGATAAAGAAAACTACTCAGACTTCATGGGGATAACACAACAAAATATGATTTATATGAAAAGTAAAGATTACGGAGTAACACAAAACTCAAACAAAAATACAAAGTACAAAGTCGTTTCTGGTGCCTAGGCGCCCAACCGTGGCACAAACCTTCTGGAAGCCTCAAATAACTACATGGAGCCTAGGCACCAGTTTACTTTTCCTTGCTCCTTTGCTCTATTTGACTACATTTTGCTCCATTATTGCTTCTTTTGCTATTAAACTCTATCTCTTCTATCTATAATAAAAAAAACACACAAAATGTCTTCTATTAAAACATAATATCCTTAAAAATGAGTATAAAATGTATATATAAAAATAGAACTTTTTAAGGCATTTCAATCATAACACTTCCTAACTCTACAAATGAAATGACTCGAAAGGTAGATCCTAGATTACTACAGTAGCTTATTATAGCAACCTTGCAATAGAGGGTTTTAACATTCTAAAAACATGTGAAGTAAATCTAATGTAATTTAATGCATGGGAAATAGCGTGTTTGTCGGGTAATTAATTAATTAATGAGTTAATTTTATATTATTTTATTAAAACAACCTATTCAAGATGCTTTATTGATTTCGTTTGTCATATTTTTTATGGTTATTTCATATTTTTGTGGTTTGAAGTCATGTAATTGTGAGTGCTTTATTGATTGAATGTGTGTAGCATCTAGTACCTATCCCTCTATTAAGTAATTGGTCTTGGTCTGCACGAGAGGAGGCGACGTGAAAAAAATGTTTCGTGTCATACCCGAGGTCTGCATGACCACGTCGACTGGCAGCAGCCCACACCGAATTTGAGCGTGACCACGCCGCATCCAGTCTACTTCTGGCACTTCACGAGTTAGGGCGACTTGACCAAGCCGCAGCCTGGCGTGACCAAGTTGCCAAGCTTTTAAGTTCCTGAACCACATTTCTTAAGAATTTTCCCCCTCGTTTTCCACCGAGTACCTCCTCCTCTCCTCCCTAAGCTCTAAATCGTAAGGAAACAGAAACATTTTGCCAAGCTTGACACCCATTGAGTAGATTGAGGTAGAAGTTAGAGGTTGTGGCAAGTATCTTGCATTTTTCTCCATTTTTTGTTGGTTTTCTCCACTATTAATCTCGAATCTCACTCTCAAATCACCACAAACCTTGTCGGCACATACTGTGCATGGTATGATTGTGATTTCTATACTTGATCTCTTATTTTGAAGCAAAAAATTTCATTTTTCTTGAGCTACCCTCACCTATTCAAAATTTTACGTGCATACTCCCCAGTAAAACCTCCCAATAACCTACCAATAACTTTCACGGTTCTGTTTTCATATTTTTTGGTATTATTCAAGGGTTTTGTGAGGTTATTGGGAGTATTAACATCAATAACACCGACATAACCCCCCAATACCCTCCTATTAATAATCTTCATCCGCATGCAGAGCTGCGTGATAAATAAACATCTTAAATATTTATGGATGAAATAAAGTTTTTTCGGTCATTGGCATACATACGTCTTAAATATTATGTATTTACATGCCTCATAAAATTTTCTGTAGTGGTCCATGTGGGATCACGGGTTGGGGAGTGGAAGGCAGTCGGAGCCCTTTATTGCGTTTATAAATATGTCACGTAATTGTTATTTTTTTGCATATCTAAAAGAAAATTTATTTTTCATTGACAATCTTAACTAAAATTATTTTTAAAAAGTAAAAAAAAAATTAATTTTTTAAAATTTAATATGAAAATTATATAAAAAAATTATACAAATATTATTTATTTATTATTTAACTATTCGAGCTAAATCAAGTCGTACACGAATGAACAAATATTTATTCATGTATATAAATCGAGATTATCAAAAAATTTGTTAGAGTTTGACTCGTTTGCTTAATAAGCAAATCAAACACGAGCAACCTAGGAAGCAGAACATGTGTTTTTCATAAATAACAAGCTTTTTTGATAGGCCTAACATAAGATTTATCATGTAAATAAGAGAGAAACAGTGTGTGTGTGTGAGAGAGAAGATACTTAAGAGCCGTCAGAATATAATATTAGTAATATGTCTTCGTGTTTCTGCTTATTTTACATGTTACCCTTTCAATGCTTCTAATAGGAAAAAAATTATATTGTGAAATATCGATAATTTATTTTACATATTATTGCTCTCTATTGTCAGTTCGCCACCATAACTTTGAGAAATATTTACATACGGAGTACGCACTCAGTTCTGTGTACGTACGAATGCTATTTAGAGGGTATTATAGGATTATGTCGATGTTATTGGGGTTAATTCCTAAATAACCTCACAGAACCCCCGAATAACACAAAAAATATGAAAGTAGAACCGCGGAAGTTATTGGTAGATTATTGGGAGGTTATTGGAATTAGTAGCCTAATATCCTCTGAATAACCGTGAAAAAATGAGTTATTGAGAGGTTACTTCGAGGAGTACGCACGTATAATCGTACCTAAATATTTCTCTATAACTTTTAAGATAATCGAATTCTTCCGACACCTCCGTTTCACTTTATGTTTTATAAATTATGCATTGTCAGCTTTGACAAAAACTGCTTTACTCCTGAGTTTAACAATGCGACTGTGGAGGAATTTTAAAATTTTTAAAAGTTGTTAATTAGTAATATTATTTAACAAACTAAATTTTAATAAATTATAATTAATATTAAGTTTTACATTAATTAATAAATTGTAATTAATTTTTAATTAAATAAAAAATAAACTTTAAATAACTAAATTAACTAAGAAAATTTAAATTTGTAAACTTTTTTTGAAATTTAAATATTTACAAAATTAAACAAATTAAACAAATATTTTTACAAAATACCATCATGTTCTATGCAAGGGAGGAATGGCGCCTGGATTAGGTGTGTATCGAGACGACGATTGCAATGGGCGATGACACAACTGATGTTCTTGAAGTTCTTCTTCAACATCACAGCTTTCAGTTGTGTCATTTGTAGCTTCTTGTGGTATCTAGTAAATTTGTTTATTGGGATTTTTTGGAGAATATATTTGCGGTATACTGAAATCATGTTTACATCAAAAATATGCACAAACATGAGAACATTTTGAAAATTTAAGTCGAACTTCCACTTATTCAACTCACTTTTTTTGATGATCCCCCCACTCACCTGCACATAACCCCATAACAGGGTTGTGCTTCTTTTTTTTTTTTGTCCTCATCAGGAAAAGCCCAAACCCTCAACTCTTGCTTAAGTTGGTTTAGGGTTTTGGCTCGATGATAGGCCCAAGAACCTCCCCTCATGGGTAAGACATGCCTAGCGTCCCAAAACCCTAGAAACCTCCCTGTGAACCTCAGGGACCACCTTCACACCTAAATTCACAATGGGAAGAGGATCTACCTAAAATGATCCCTAGCCTCATCTAAGGCCTCCCCAAACCCTAAAAACCCTAAAAAATCAACCTAACCCTAAAACACAGTTTGGGCCAAAAAATTTAATGGCATAATGAGTGGTCAAATCTAATTGGGCCTAGCCCATATTTGGTCAATTTTTGACCAATTTGCCACATTGCCATACAATTGGACCCCACCTAATATGGTCGAGACATAACACCATGTGGGGAACCAAATTGAGACCATGGGGCCAACCTTCATAACTCACCTAATTATTTAATTAGGTGGATTATGAAATTACTTTAAGGCCTAAAACTTGGGTTAAGCCCAAAACAATTAGGTTGGCCCAAAACCCTAAAAATCCAAACCCAAACCCATGGCCCAATTTCATTTACTCATTACACATGGGCTAACCATGACTCACCGACCCACCACAATCCACTATGACCCATCATGAAATTTCAAGTTAAATTACGAGTACTTAAAATAAAATTGAGCATGGGACAACTACTAGATGAAAAATCTAGCACCACTCTCCATAGGGGATGTTACTTGGCACCTTGATCTTGACCCCTTTGACAAGATTTTCGTGACCTAAAACCAAACCAAATCTGGTCATAGCCACCCACCAAAAGGTCTCCCAATCACCTTAAGCACCCTGCCAAGCCTCCCTCTTCACCATTGGCACCACCATGATAAAGAAATGGAGAAATGAGAATGTTCTTCCTCGCTGCCAAAAGCTCCTAATATTCCTCTTGAAATTCTTTGAGGAGCCACCTAAGTTTCCCCAAGCCCGGACAAGCTCCACCCCAAGCTCCCATGGCTATAAATATCACATACCAGAAAGCCTTCACACATAGCCAAATTCCTTATAGAGCCACCTGGCCCCTTTTCTCTCAACAACAAAAGTGCTCCCCTTGACCTAGGCCATTGATCATCATCGTCTCCAAGCCTTCCCCTCCATTAGGAAACCATAATTTCACCACACAAATTCAAAGCAATTTTCGGCCCCTACATCAACTTGTTCAAAACTCAAATCAAACCCTCCCTAATTTGAGCTTCTTTATTAACTTGCAAAATAATAATAGTAATTATAAACTTTGAATACTATAGAAACTTGAATCACTAATTTAATAAAAAAAAATCCTCTTATAAGGTCATATATTCTAAAATATAATTAATTATAGTGTTTAATTTTATAGAAAATATGTCTCCCAAAATAAAATAAATCATATCTTGTCTAAAATAGGTAGAGAAAAATCTCTTGTAAAATATACAAAAAGCTTTGAAAATTTTAAATTTTCAATTGAATTCATTGTAGCATAGTATTTTAAAATGTCAAAATAGAATATTATTATTTTGCAATAGTTTATAGGATCATATATATATCAATTTTAAAAATTACTGTAATTTAACTGTTCACCAACCACTTATGCAACTCTCCACATCAACTAATTATCATGTCTATTTTATCTATATATATATATATATATATATATATATATATATATATATATATATATATATATATATATATATATATATATATATATTGCATCAATTTCATAATTAGGAATCTGTTCAAGCATTATAAAATTCTTATAAAAGTTCATTCTCTTGAGGCTTGTATGACTTTAATGAAAAACCAACTTAAACTTTTACAACTAAAAAATCTTTCTCATTATATAAGATATTTCTTGTTAAATTTCAATTTATTTTTATAACTTTTCTTTTTATTTTATACGATAATAGTCATTAAAATTATAATAATATGATATTAGAATGGAATTATTTTAATAAAATTCACTGTATAATAGAAAATTAATTTATTTTAAAATTTTAGTTTATTTTTTTAATATTTAAAATCACTTGATCAATTTTTTAAAACGTCGAAAGCTATAGAACAGTCTATGAAAAACCAAAAAGTCATACATTTTTTATGATGCATGACGTTCTGCCGTGCCACTTTCTTTCTTTTCAGACCATTTTTTCTTAAAATTTCTCTCCATGCCACTTTTTTATTATCTATGTAGTGTTGGATATTTTTGTAATATTAATACATTATATTATCATTCTACTGTCGTAAATTTCCCAACACGTAAAGAATAATATTAGTATACATTTTTCAGCAAAAATGAGAATAATAAAAGTATGCAAGGCTCTCATTAGTCTCTTAATTAAATATTTTTCAATATGTTTAATAGATAGATAGATAGATATATATATATATATATATATAGATATGTTCATCTCTTATATTTATGTGTCGGATGTCACCAAAAATATTATATTCACATATATAGCATTTTAGTCTTTTAAATTTTTACATGAAAAGTTAAAAAACAAAACTAATAAAATGTTACTTTAATATCGTATTGTTGATTTGAATGCTATAAAAGAAAGCCGGAGGAATAGCTGCTGAAGTAACAGGGCTGAACTTAATTTGTTGAGGAGGCCGAAAAGGGTGGCGGTAGGGAAGAAATAAAATCTATATATCTATTGAAGTTATAATAAAATCTATATATCACTTGAATTTATATAATTAATTTAATTAATAAAATATTTTACTCTTTAAAAATATAAAGAAACTTAAAAAAATCACTTTCCCCACATAATAAATAAAAATCTTTCCATTGATAAATGATAATAAAAAAATACTAATAATTAATAATAAAGAATAAAATTAGTAAAACATCACACTCTAATGAGTAAATTATTTCTTAAAAACTATGCAAAAAGCTACCAATACTGTCACCCCAGCAATAGCTATGAAGGGTGTCATAATACCAAGATTGCAAAATAAATTCCTTCTTCGCCTTTTAGGCTCGTTGGTTTGCTCCAAAGATCCAATTCTTTCTTTTAAATCTGCCAACTCTTTCTCATTCTCATATTTTTTTTTGGCTAGAGCAAGCAGCTCTATACAATTATCTTCTTATTTCCACTATACTCTAAAATCTAGAAGGCTATCTTGAAAGTTAGGGTTGTTGCCACTCAGGTTATTTTCTGGGATATTGGTGAAGGCCAAGTCTCTTTCTGGCATGACAGTTGGGGTATTCCGGATCTGACTCTGACTGCTCAGCACCCCTTTCAAGATAACCTCCCGGTTGCCGATTGCTTGGTCTCATGGTCATTGGGATCTACCCAAATTAAGAGGTTTGGTTGGCCACGATGCTGCTTTGCTCATTAATCAGATTCCAATTCATGTGTGTCAGCAGGATAAACCTCTTTGGAAAAAGGTTCCTAATTTGTCTGTAAGTAAACATTTATATTATTCACTTAACGCTTTTCAAAAGTGGCATTGGGGCAATAAGATATGGAATCCCCTATTTACTCCATCCATGTCTTTCTTTCTCTGGCATTATTTTTCTTCTTTACTTCCACTTGGATGATATTTTAAAACCGAAAGGGTTGAGATTGGCTTCCATGTGCCAATTGTGTAAGCAGCTGAGGAATCCTCCTCTCATATTTTTTTCAACTCGTCCTTAATCTAAAGTTATTTGGAACTTGTTTGGCCAATACTTTTAGCATTACTCGGCTCTGTTTGTTGCTCGATTTCTTGGTATCTAAACATATGGAAGGACAACAATCGAGCTGGGAAATCAATGAGGTTCTTCCCTTTACTGGTTATTTGGTTCCTTTGGAGTGCTAGAAACTCTTTTAAGCATTCTGATAAACAACCATCGCCTGAGATTACTCTCTCCAACATTATGGCTTACTATAGCAGAGTCTCTAAGCTCTTACACTCTTATTCAATTCACACCATGAGGCCTATAATTGTAAAGTGGTTGCCTCCTTTTGAGGGTTTTATAAAGGCTAATATTGATGGTAGTTGATGCATTTCAAATTCAGTGTTGAGGGTCTATTTAGAGATCACAAGGGGAATCTCATTTTCTTTTTAGTTCCCTGTAATGGCTGATTCACCTCTTTGTCTTGAGGTCTAGGCACTTTTTTGTCACTAAAAACGGTTGTTTATTTCGATTTTAGATATTTGCGAGTGAAAGCGGATTCCAAAATGCTTATAAATGCGTTTTACAAAATTTCTGCTCTTCCCTGGAATCTAGTTTTCTGTTTAACCGTATTTGGGATCTCATTACCTCACATGCTTTGCAAGTTCATTTATTTTTTATTTACAGAGAAGGAAACATGCCGGCTGATTGGTTAGCCAAAAATGCTGGTGGTGCCCCATGAGTTTGTGCAACACCTCCTATCATCTTGCTCTTCTCTTACATGGTGATCTGATGAACCTCCCTTACCTCAGATATTGAGTTCATGGGTTATTACCTAATGTGTTTTGAGCTGAGAACTCCCCACAGTTTTGCTTTATATCTGTTTATTTTGTATTTTTCCTTCTCTAACATGGTGGCTGCATCTGCTCATGGATTGTCACTAGATGCATAGGCTCTCTCTGCATTGCAGGTACATCCGGCTGGATAACTGGAATCTGCTCTTATTGTGAAATGTTCAAGGTTTGGAAGTTTGGCGTCAGGTTTCCTCTCAGGCTATTTTTGTTTCTGCCGCTGCTTTACTACTTGAAGAAACATTTTGGATTATGAATGTTGTTTTTTTTTTTACACTCCCTCCTGGTTCCTTACTCTTTGTTGCTTGCTATTTCATGATTTAACTTCCATTTGGTATTTTGTTTAAATTTTTTGCTGTCGTTTTTGGAGCTTTCTTTTGCGTGAGTTGTAACGTGGGAGGCGGAACCCCTAGGGGTGAGTTGGGACTTGTATTTTTTTGCTTTTTATAGTTGGTGATCTGCCTCCCCAACCCCCCCCCCCCTTTTGTAACACTTTTTCAAAAAATAACACGTAGGGAGCCCAATGTGCTCTTTCCCCTAATATATATATATGTGTGTGTGTGTGTGTGTGTGTGTGTGTGTGCGTGCGTGTGTGTGTGTCTATATTAATGAGTAATATTTTTAAAAAAATTAAAAGATTTATAATTAATTAAAATTATTAATTAATTAAATATAATAAAAAATATTAAATTAGATTCAAATGATGTTTTAATATAAACTATAATTCTTAAATATTGTCTCAAACCTTAACATTTTATGGTTACGTGATTATGATTGTCAAAATGACTCTTTGTTCCCGAACAGCTTGTGTTCAGCTCGTTAAGCAAACGAGCCGAACATGACACACTTTTTGGGCTCGAAATGTAAACGAGCTGAACACGACCTGAGCCTTGTCTCGCTCGACTTTGACTCGTTTACACCCCTACTTTGGTGGATGTGAATGAAGAGGTTGATCGTATGTCTATAGAAATATTTGATCTTTTTTCTTTGGCAAAGTCTAGTTGATAAGTGATGTGCCAAAGTGTTTATGTAAATATGAAAGTTTTCCTTGACTGTTTACATGAGTGAAGTGCCAAAATAGTCTCTTGACTGTTTACATGAGGTTGTTTTAGAGAGCCTATAAAAGTGCCAAATTTGTCCAGAGATCTTTTAAGTTGGGGTTGAAATAGTCCTACATGATATGGTTGCTTTGCAAGGAGATATTCAAATTCTTCCAAAATTATATTTGGTTGCTTCAAAACAGAAAATGTAATTTTTAGAATGGTGAATTTGCTAATTTAAGTCTTTAGTTGGATATAAATTAGAGAGGATGATGGTCTGTCGAGTGTGATGTGTAATCTTTTTTTCAAAGGCAACTTTTAGTTCAATATGAACCTGCTGAAAAGAGATGTATGTGACTGTTAAACTTTGTGAAATGCTTCATAAAGTGAACATATTGCAGTGACATTTATCTATTTATGCATCCGAGAGTCTATAACAATGCTTTTTTTCACTATTTGGGTGGATGTATTTAGATGGATCTAAATAGAAAAGGCTATGATTATATGTCAAATGGTT
Source organism: Papilionanthe hookeriana x Papilionanthe teres (assembly GCA_022702705.1). Lineage (NCBI taxonomy): Eukaryota > Viridiplantae > Streptophyta > Magnoliopsida > Asparagales > Orchidaceae > Papilionanthe > Papilionanthe hookeriana x Papilionanthe teres. The sequence continues at coordinate 45,937,188 of CM040439.1, read as the reverse complement.
TTTTCTTTATTTCTCCTGCAGGATTGAATTTAATGGCCACACAAATCTTTTAAGTGCTTAAAATTGAATTTCATAGAAGATTAGATGAATCACACTAAGCCTGTCATGTTAAAGAAAAGTTATTGCGTGCTGACACCACATGTAAGTTTTGCGTGTGGTGTCCGCTCAGGACTGTGAAAAAATTAGAGTGGGTCTCACTCTAACAATAAAAAAAAAAAAAAAGATGTATTTTAGTGATCCCCATCGAACACCGCACACAAATTTACATGCGGTATCCGAATGCAATAATTTCTCATGTTAACCGTCAGTTGTCTCTTCATTTTTTCCATGTCAACTTCAATTTATTTTGATGTTAGAGCAAAGGCTACCTTCCCAAACAAAATCATTTGTCGTTTCCTAGTTTCTGAAATAATATTATCATAAATTTAGTGTTTTGTGATCTTATCTGAATTTCCAGGCGGTCTTTTCTTATGGATATTTATATTTATATATGCGTATGTACATCCGATTGTACCTTCTCTTTGGCAAATTTAAGAAACTTTTTAGTTTGCCTGTCTTCAACTTCCATTTCCTCCCAAAGTGAAATAATTCTTAATGCATAAACTCATTATTCAAAACTTGATGGGCATGTTGGTCAAATATAAATTATTCATCATGACAGATTCAAATATTAGTTTTCTTTGTTTTATTTACTACCTTGATGTTTTTATGCGTATGTATTTTCTATCAAATATAAAAACGGATTATGACAATTAATTGTAAAGACATGTCTTGAACATGACTCTCCTATTTTATCATATCTAAAAATTATGTTTTGCATTTATTTTTTCATAATTTCCAACTCAACTAAATTATTTTAATTGATGAGTTTAATTGAAATAACAAACTATTTTACTATATCTGAGTAATTAATTGATTCTTCAATTGACTTTTAATAACATATAAATTATCTGTGCAACTATGAAGCACGGACATGAATATGAATATGAACACGAGAGATTGACACGATAAGAAATACGGATGCGACATATATGGAAAAAAGGTGACACGGCTCATCATGGCATCTTTTTATATTTAATTAATTATTAGTATGAAATATATATATTTTTTATTATTCTTTATTACAAATATCACAACATAAATATTGCAAGAATAAAATTTAATTACATAATTTAATTTATATTATAAAATCTCAAGTTTATAAAAATTAGTTTCTAAAATTAGATACAATCTGTTTCAAAAGAATTTATACAATTGAAAATTCAAATTATCTATTAAAACTAAAAAAATCCTATGATTACAAAGAGGAAATTATTAATGCTTGGCTTCGATGAATATTAGATGCACTTTTGATGCTCGATTTTGATGAATGTTATAGGGAGCTTAAACATAATTAGAGATAAGGTGCTCTCGATTCCCATGTCCAATTTTCTCGAAATCATTTTAAGCACACGTTCGATGCAGTGTTGAGTCGTGTCTCGAATGTGTTCATACCCGCAAAAAAATCAAACATATTTTGTAGTGTTGGAGAATGGTCGGAGAATTTTGGGGCATGTCGGAGAAGTGTCAGTGTTCGATATATGTTTGATACGGTTGCGTCACATGTTTAGAGTGTCGGTGCTCCATAGATGTGTAGTATCAGGCCTGCTGACAATGGACTTTTGATGATGGCATAATAAATTTTGAAACTTTTAGATTGCCTATGACATGATTATGGTATACTACCCATGTATGAATTGAGACAATTAACGTGCATTTGTTTATATAACTATCTTTATACAAAATGATAATATAAAGCAACAAGAGAAGATTTAGTTTTCTATTTAATATATCAGCGGTTTACTCAGCATGTTGACACTTTCCTCTCGAGCAGTTTAAACACAAATTAAGTTTTCGTTAACCATTATTATATAGTTTTTGTTAGTAAATTCGTTTTCCATCAGATTGGTCTAGACTTTTAAAAGTTAAAATTTTATTGTTTTCTAGTCTTGTTTTGTACTTCCAAAAATAAATTTTGAAAATACATGATATTTATATAGTTATGAATGCAGTAACATGTGCAGTTTTTATATTGGTTATGAGATTCATTTTGTTTTGAAAGATTAAGAGAAAGTTGTTTATTTTATTTAGTTTAAAAAATTTAGTTCTTAGATGAGTCAATCCAGATAAAAATGCACAAATATAAACATCGCCCTATAATGTGGACAGACCTATCGATGTAAACATACCGAGACTGATGATGTGAGTACCAAGCCTAAACATAGGCCAGACTCATCAACCGACATTACTTGAAGTATAATTGGTAGTTTAGTTGAGGTTCATCATTCGCTTCATGTTTTATATTCTTTTGGATGATTTAGATATTAATATTTATCGATCATTGACCTAATTTATATTAGCGATTAGTGTGCACAATTGATATATAATTGAATTTAGAATTTGATAAATAAATTACATGCAAGTGCACGTATCATTTCAAGTAATATGACGTTTATTTAAAAACCACGGTATCAATCTCACAAGGAAGGTGAAACACTTTTTATGGACTTAGAAAACTCAACTTAAATTGCAAACAATTATTTTGGAAGTATTGCAGCAAGATATACGTTTACAAGAAAAATTAATTTCTATCAATTCAATTTTTAAATTTAAGATGTAAGGACTCTAAACTAGTTATATGAAGAAAAGTTCAAATCATGTGAAAGTTATTTCCCCTTGCAATGAGAAATATAATTAGTGTATGAATCAAATGTTTAAAGGTTAAATGTAGCTTTCTGACAAATAAGAGCATACTTATTCCTTACTCTCTTCTGAGTGCATAAAGAACATTGACTAATTTAGAGTTAAGTTCCAAAATCTCAAGTTATGCTGGGTAGGTTTTAGCCTCTCAATTTCAGATTATTCACTATGCCCTCTATAAAATTAATCGTTCCTTACCGCAACGACATCGACTTCCGTAGGGAAAACGAGGATCGTGCACATATCATAGCAGAGACATGTGAGTACCTTTTTGGACATTTTGTCACAGACTAAAAATGATGTTCTCGAGACCAACACTCAAGATGGAGAAGCTGCAAGCAAGATGGTAGAGTTGAGAGAACAAATTATAGATGCTATAGTTGGAGAGTGATTGAAGAGAATGTTAATTTTATTTTATGTTGATTAAAATAGTTGTTGAAGACATTTACTATTTATTGCATCAGAATTTTATACAGTTCATATTTATTTCTGTTGATTATACATATTTTATTTAATGTTTTGGTTTTTTACACAAGTTGTGTCCGTTTTTTCCTTTTGTATTTCTTTTTATTTCTTTTGGTGGATTTTGAAAGTTTATGATGAGGAGTTTGACCTTATGAGTTCTTCTGAATGGTTTGTATGTCGCTATTGGTTGGTGTCATATGTGAAATCATAACGATGGCAATAAAGTTCCTCTTTTTTTGTGCTACGGTTTTTGAGTTTTATTTGGATGGTCTTTTTTGTTGATATGTATGTGTGACACAAAAACAAGCTTGTTCCTAATGCATACAACCAAATTCCTCTCATTTCTCGGATCTGAACCAAAGCTTTGATACCAGTTGTTATGGGATAAATAGAACGATCGACGATGAAGTGAAAAATAAAATAATTAAAATTCACTGAATCACAGAGAGACACAGATTTATGTGGTTCGGCAATTTTGCCTACGTCCACAGAGTTGCAGAAGATTTTATTATTTTGAAAATTACATTCGTCTATCGCCTCGATGATTACAAGAAAACACTCTTCCTCTCTCCCTCTTCACCTTCTCTCTCTCTATCTAACCGTAAGCCACTTCACAGGAAGATGGAACAAAAGAAAAATCAAGCTTTGCGATTCAAAGCTCTTCACCTGTAAGCCAAAATTTGTGAATAGAAAAACGTGAAGAAGCTTTTTTGAGATCGACTGTCTTTCAAAACCTAAATCCAATTTTTTCTGCACCTTTGTTAATGGTGGTAGGGCCCAAGCGGGATCATATATTTTCAAACTCGCGAAATTAAAGAGCGAGAGGTGGGAGAGCAGTTTCGTGAAATGCGAAAGAGGCGGGACATCAATTAAGTTAAGAAATAATTAATTTGCTGCCTTAGTCAAAAATGGATCGTGCTCCACCAATCTCAACACTAAAAGCTTGGCACATATTTTTCATTTTTATCAAAATTTGATTGTGGCATGTGTAAATACATCACGGAATTTAAAAAAAATTATATATTTTTATAAAAATAATATTTGAGATGATTTGAATATAATTACTTTTATTACTATTATTATTACTATTATTATTACTATTATTATTACTATTATTATCTTCACATGCGCATATTAAAGAACCCCGGGGGGCATGCCTCAGTTTGAAGAGTTCACATCCACCTAATTAAGCAGAAGAAAAGTTGAGCAAAAATTAAGTCCATCAAATGGATCTCATTCATGTGGAAAACGAGTACACATAGAAGAAACAAAATTAAAGCGTGCTAAGTGTACCCGTTTATACTTCCAAAATTTTAGTTTATATTTACTGATAGCTGCCATGGATTATTAATTATGCATTAACTTTTAGATCTGGTCGCAAATCCCAGTTCTATAAATTCAAATCAAAAAGAGACTTTTTCAAAGCTTTTCTCCAATTCAAATCAGGGCATGCATTACTCGCCAATGCCAAAAAAAATATTACATCCTGACTATCAGAGTGCATCCAGAGTCCAATAATGGGGTAACATATGTCAAGTGAGCTCCATCGCAACACTCTCAAGTGGGGCCCTACCATTGGACTCTAGACGCACATTTTTTTTTTTCGTCAATACGCAATTCATTAATTCTTTTTATTTAAAAATATTAGTGTGTGAGAAGAAATTTTTAAACGACGTAGTAATTACATGTATTTTAAAAAGAAAGGAATTTTTGAAAAAAATAAATTTTAAAAAATATACCGGGTTTAATTATTTTAATTAAAAAATTTCATAGGCTTTAATTTAATTGTAAATAAAAGATGATTATTATTTTAATTATTTTTTTAACATTTAATTTTGTATAGATTATATGCCAATAATCGGGGAAGATATCATGGATGACAAAGTGCCACCAATGAAGTTTTCGAGATTAATTCTTCGATAAGGGTCCTATTTAGGATCGTTCGATTTGATTCAGTATATTGATCACAAAAAAGAAAATTTAAAAGCTTAATAGTTAAATATATTTTTTTAAAAAAATAACTTTGAAAAATAAAATTTCAAAAATGGCAAAATCTATATTTATATATAAATACCGGTCAAAAATCAAAATCAATATATAAATACCGATTTTATCTAATTTTTTTTTTTAATTTCATAGATTTCAATTTAAAAAATTTTTATAAATTTAATTTGGTTATTATGTTAATATATGATTATTACTTTTATTTATTTTTTTATATATGATTGCATGTCTAGGGATGATGAAAAAACAGATAGGCCAAAATGATGATAGCAAAACTTTCGGTGCATGTGTTCGAAGAAATGGGCAGCACATAGATTTCGTTTCTAATAATGGATATGTAATTCAACTCTCTCTCAACTCTCTCTCTCTCTCTCTCTCTCTCTCTCTCTATTTTAAAGCTATTATATTTTGATATTGGTTATTATATTAATTTTAAATAATATTATATTTAATAAATTATTTTTTTAATAACAAAATATTTTGATGTTGATGCAAAAAATTAACAGAGTTAATTCTTACACTAAAATTACTCGTGTTGTCAACTTACTAAATTAAATTTATTATGATAACACGTAAATTTTCTATATCAAATGTGTGATTTATTGAGGGTCTGTTTGAGGCAGCTTGTACGTTTCAGGATAAACAATTTATCCTTAAACACAGCCCACGGGTCAACTGCAGGGCTCAGCCTACGGCCTGCGTGAAGTGTAAAAAAACCCAACTGTGGTAGGTGGCGTTTCCAAAAACGTGCTGCGCCGATCAGAACCTTCTTGCATTTTCAACCCATACAGTTTTTACTTCATATATAATTTCTTCGTCAGAGATTTTGCCATAATATGAGTTCTAATTATTCCATACATTCCCTGGAGATTTCAGATTCATCACGTGGTACATAACCTTATCTACCAGACATAAACATATCGTTGTTGCCGCTCATTATTGCAATTTTTCCCAACCTTCATCATCCATGACATCTGGTTTCGTAGCCCGCAAAGCCTTCAAGATTCCCTGTTGTGCCAACAAATCTTTTACCTTTGTTTGCCACAATCTGATGTTACCAGATCCATCGAACTTCGCCACCTCAAATTTTGCACCTGAAATTTTCATCTGAGATTATTCCTGAACGAACCTTTCCTACAAATTCCTCTGCTGAGCTTTTGCCTAATTAAATTTCCCTTAATTAAGTACTTTCCTTGATTAAGTTTCTTCTCCTCGGACCAGAATATAAAAATTTTCAATCAAGAAGGAATAACTGAGCTTCCTTGATTAAATCCCCTTAACTAGATATTTTTCCTTAATTACGCTTTCCAGAAAAGCTTCAGAAAAATTTTTCCAGATCTCCTTCCTTTTGCAAAAGATCTCCTTTCTTTTGCAAAAGCTCCTAATTCTTTTATCCTAAAATTCATTCATGATCAACTCGATCTACCTCTGTCAAACATAAATTTTAGGAGTAATATTCCTTGATTTCTTATCTTCCTCTCGTCCTACTCAGTTCGCGTAACACCTCTACAGGTGGCGATCTCCTTTGTGGCCTGAAAGCCTCCCTATCGCTGAATTGCCCTCAGCCTAAGACCCTGGCCGAACCTTCGATTTCTTGTAGCCTGTAGCGGCGATTAGCGAATCGTGCAGAGCTTCGCAGAACGGCTGTTGCGAACGGAACCAGGCGGATGGAACCACTGCGAATCCCCTGCCACGAAGACGCCTGGTTGCTTAAAGCCACGATTCTGAATCTCCTTGAAGCCTCTGGTCGAGAATACTGCCGCCGAAAACGGAAATTTCCCGCCTGGCCCATGCTAGGAATGTTGCTGCGAATCCCAGATCTTCAAAGCCTTTTTGCGAAAACACGCCAAGATCCAAGCCTTACTGCAAAAAATTAGGTTGAACAATGTCGCGAACCTTGATGCAAAACACAAACCTCCTTTCCAAAAAAAACTACGTCGAACTCCTCGAACCGCGCCGAAAACCTTTTTTACAGAACCGTCGAAGCCCCTTCACGTCTATCGTAAATTCATTCACACAAATTCGTCAAACTGCGAAGCATGCTCCGATCTTCGCGATCCTCTTTGTCGAGACTGCCGCAAACTGCAACCCTCGAATCTTCGAACAAGCCCTAGCCGAACTTCTTCCTCAAATCTGCGTCGAAATTTTCTCCTCCGCCCTCGAACTAGGCTCTGATACCACTTGTTGAGAAATTTATGGCAAAGAAACGCAAATTAACACAAATCAAGAAGAACACAGAGATTTAACGAGGTTCGACAAAGATGCCTACGCCCTCGGGAGCAGAGCGGCAACTTTCCTTTCACTATCAGAAAAGAGTACGGAATACAATGCATAAATCCTAGGGTTACAACAAGACATATTTACATTCCTAAAGTACAATATGTAATTACAAAATTACCCCTATACCATACTGCGGAGTGTGCCCCGCACCCCCAACCCACATAATGAAACTCCCTCGATTCGCTCGCTCTACTCCAACAGCTTTCTTATTTGGTATATGAGCCACACCTAACATATATATATATATATATATTAAAAAAACATTAATATTAATTTTTACATTAATTAATAAATTGTAACTAATTTTTAATTAAATAAAAAATAAACTTTAAATACCTAAATTAACTAAGAAAATTTTAAATTTGTAAACTTTTTTTGAAATTGAAATATTTACAAAATTAAACAAATTAAATTAATTGAACAAATTAAACAAATATTAAAATAAAATACCATCTTGTTCTATGCAAGGGAGGAATGGTGGTTGGGTCGGGTGTGTATCGAGATGTCGGTTGCAATGGTCGTTGACACAACTGATGTTCTTGAAGTTCTTCAATATCATAGCTCTCAGTTGTGTCATTCGTAGTTTCTTGTGACATCTAGTAAATCTGTTTATTGGGATTTGGTGGAGAATATATTTGTGGTAAATTGAAATCATGCTTACATCAGAAATATGCATAGACATGAGAGCATTTTGAAAATTTAAATCGAACTTCCACTTGTTGACCTCACTTTTGTGCGGATCCAACCACTCACCTGCACATAACCTTAGATCTGGGTTGTGCTTTTTTTGTTCCTCATTAGGAAAAGCCCAAACCCTCAACACTTGCTTGAGTTAGTTTAGAGTTTTAGCCAGATGATAGGCCAAACACCTTCCCCCATGGGTAAGACATGCCATGGGTCCTAAAAGTCTAGAAACCTTTCTATGATCCTTATGGACCACCATCACACCTAAATTCACAATGTGAAGGGGGTCTACACAAATTAATCCCTAGCCTCATCTAAGGCCTCCCCAAACCCTAATAAACCCTAAAAAATCAACCTAAACCCTAAAATGTCGTTTCAGCCACAAGATTTGGCGACATCATGAGTGGTCAAATCTAATTGGGCCTAGCCCATTTTTGGTAAATTTTTGTCCAATTTACCACATTGCCATACAATTGGACCCCAACTAAAAAGGTCGAGACATCACACCATGTGGGGAACCAAATTGACACCATGGGGCCAACCTTCATAGTTCACCTAATTATTTAATTAGGTGGATAATGAAATTCCTTTAAGGCCTTAAACTTGGGTTAAGCCCAACCCAATTAGGTTGGCCCAAAACCCTAAAAATCTAAACCAAAGCCCATTGATCAATTTCATTTGCTCATTACACATGGGCTAACCATGGCTCACCATGACCCACCATAACCCACTATGACCCATCATGATATTCCAAGTTAAATTATTTTTAATTAAAAAAAATTGAGCATGGGACAACCACTAGATGACAAATTTATCACCACTCACCATGGAGGAGGACACTTAGCACCTTGGCCTTAATCCCTTTGACCAGCCTTTGTTGAGCTAAAACCATACCAAATCTGGTCTTAGCCACCCACCAAAAGGTCTCCCAACCACCTTAAGCACCCTCCCAGGCCTCCCTCTTCACCATTGGCACCACCATGACAAAGAAATGGAGATATGAGAAAGTTCTTCCCCATTGCTAAAAGGTCTTGATATTCCTCTTGAAATTCTTTGAGGAGTCGCCTAAGCTTCCCTAAGCCCGGACAAGTTCCACCCCAAGGTCCAATGGCTATAAATAGCCCATACCAGAGAGCCTTCACACACAACCAAATTCCTCACAGAGCTACCTTGACCTAGGCATATGATCCCCATCGTCTCCAAGCTTTCCCCTCCACTAGGAAACCCTAATTTCACCACCCAAATCCAAAGCAATTTTTGACCCCGACATCAACTTGTTCAAAACTCAAATCGAACACTCTCCTAATTTGAGCTTCTTTATTAGCTTGCAAAATAATAATAGTAATTATAAACTTTGAATACTGCAGAAACATGAATCACTAATTTACTAAAAAAAAATCCTCTTGGGAGGTCATATATTATAAAATGTAATCATTTATAGTGTCTAATTTTATTGATAATATGTATCCTAAAATAAAATAATTGATACCTTATCCAACATAGGTAAAGAAAAAATCTCTTGTAACACATGCAAAAAGCTTTGAAAATTTTAATTTTTCAATTGAATTCATTGTAGCATAGTATTTTCAAATGTCAAAATATAATATTATTATTTTGCAATAGTTTATAGGATCATATAAATAACAATTTTAAAAATTACTGTAATTTAACTTTTCACCAACCACTTATGCAACTCTCCCCATCAACTAGTTATCATTCCTATTTTATCCATCAAATATATATAGTGCATCAGTTTCATCAATATATATAAAATATTAAGTAATATATCAATAAGTAATAAATATAAAAATTTTAGTGGTATATTACTCATAAACATTTGTTGCGAAATGTTGTAGTCCAAATATGTTTATATTGTACGTATAACATCCTATTAAGGTATGACAATAATTTTCGATCTTCGTAGTCGTTGACCACTTGTGACCACTACTTGCATTACTATAGTCTTAGCTAGAATATGATTTTTTTTGTCTCCTGATTATTCAAGTAAAAATTCTTATGTCCTTTTGTACTACTTTTTTATTGTCTATGTACTGTTGGATATTTATGCAATGTTAATGCATTAGATTATCATTCTATTGCCGTGAATTTTCTAACACATAATAAATATAATTAATATACATTTTTCGAATGACTCAGCAAAAATGAGAGTAATAAAGTATGTTATTCTCTCATTTTTCTCTTAATTATATATATACACACACACACATTCATGTTTATCTTTTCTGTTCTGATTATTCAAAATATATCAAAATTGCTTGTATGCTTTGCTATCTTCTTCTCTCTTTCTACTATTTTGTATTAATATAAGTGAATCCATGACTGTTAATTGTCTTCGCGGATTGAACATCTCTTAGCATTTTTTTTTCAATTGATTAGATAAGTTTTTAAATTAATTAATTTTACAAACTCTATTTCAACAAAAAATATCATAAGAAAATTAACTTTTCTTTTCAAAACCCATGATTTTCCTAAGTTATATTTTACACAGATCACCCTGCACAAATGGCCAATAAATTAGGGAAATTAAATTATTGTATACGGAGCACGAACGCAATCTGTACGCGGATCCTCGTTACCCATCCAGTGCTCTTGTAGTAACCTATCAATACCCAATAACCAATACAATGTAAATACCATAATAACCAATACCCTCTCCATACACTCCCAATACCCTCAAAACCCATACCCAGCGACTGTTTACGTGCTCCGTATGCAATAATATAAATTATGGGAGAAATTTTTACGTACATAGTGTGCACTCTGCAATAACCTTCGAGTAACTCTCCAATAACTTCATAATAACCCTTATTAACACTTAAAATGAAACCGCGAAGGTTGTTCGGGTGGTTATGTCAGCGTTACTAGGATTAGTACTTAATAACCTCACAAAACCCCCAAATTATGCCCAAAAAATATGAAAGTGGAGTTAATGCCCCAATAATCTTCAAATAACCCTAAATAACGGGTTATTGGTTATTGGAAGATTATTTTGAGGAGCACGCACGCAAAACTACGTGTGTAAATATTTAACCAGTTACGGGGACCACATGAACATGGAGATGACAATGCACTTCAGAGAATGTCTCACAGTATACTTTCTCCAGATTGCTACATATGAATGTTCCCAAATACCAGAGTTTACCAATGTAGTTATTTATTATTATCCAACCAATCAATATATGCTATCATTTGTTGGGTTATTCTTTGAATGAGATCATACCAACGATCGTGGTTTTTTAAAGTCCCATCACACAATGGCCGAGAAATTTGAATTATCGTTTAAAAATATGAGAATTAACATCCATACCACTACAATTCTAATGTATTTACATAACACATATATAATTAATATGCATTATTTAGATGACTCAGTAGAAAAAATGAGAATAATAAAAGAATTTTTCGCTCTCCTTGTTATCAAACATATATTTTTTTTAATATTTATATATGTGAGGGTGGGTTCGGTGCTCTGTTGGCAGAGAAATCGCTTTGATGGTCGTAAGTCCCCTCATGTCCCGGTTTGAATCCCTTACCGGTAGGGGTGTAAACGAACCGAACACGAACGAACAAAGCTAGTGTTCGTGATCGAAATGTTCGAACACATCACTATTTGTGTTTGGTTCATTTAACAAACTAAACGAAAAAAATTGTTCGTGTTCGTCTCGTTTGCTTATCGAATGAATCGAACACGAACTTCCTGCCAAACCGAACACAAACTGTTCACGAACAAGAAGCTTTTTTGACGACCCTAGCTTTGATAGCATACTTCCTCAAAATGAAGCAAATTGATCAGGTATTCCGTACACATTAGGTAATCCTTACTTTCTCAAAATGAAGCAAACTGAATAAGGCATTTAGGATTTTGTTTACGATTTTATTTTAATATACAGTATAGTATATTAATTATAATATTATAATATTTATATTAATATAATTAATACTATAATAATAATATTATTATTATTAATTTATCGTATATTATAAATTATAGAAGTTTAGTTATTTAAAATATGATAAATTTTTATAATATATAATTATTTTTAAACTATCATAAATTTTTTATTTATAATTATTTATAATTATTTTATATTTCGAACAATAACAAACGGATAACGAACGAACACATCACTGTTCGTGTTTGGTTCGTTTAACAAACCGAACGAAAAAAATTGTTCGTGTTCGTCTCGTTTTCTTAACGAACGAATCAAACACGAACTTATTGTCTAACTGAACACGAACTACTCGCGAACAACGAGCTTTTTTGGCAGCCCTACTTACTGGTGTAGTGTCTCCTTAAGGTAGGTAGTACTCAAATATTTAACACACTATGTCGCTCTCGGACATGACGGGAGTTAGCGCTAATGGGATTGCTTGGTAGTTCCGGCCGTCGATCAATCATTTTAATATATATATATATATATATATATATATATATATATATATATATATATATATATATCAAAGTAAATTCATATTTGATAGACACTCAAATATAGATTTCACATGTACATTCTAAGTCTCACGATGAGTAGTCGCACTACGTGCTTATAATCCTAGAGCTCTCACGCCACAGATGTTCGAACCCATGATGTGAGGGAGACTTACAATGATCCCGCTTACTATATATATATATATATATATATATAATTAGTTTTTTATTATGATAGTTGAAAATACATCAAAAGTTGTTTTGCATGCTTATTTTATTCACGTATGGGAATCCACGACTAGATAATGCTAATCGCCTACAAGGATAGAACATTTCTTAGCAGTATGAATGTTCCCAACTCTCTTTTAAGGTATAAATGTTTACGTATGAGTGTTCCCAACCATTATAGTTTATCTATTTAGTTATTTATTAATATATATATCCGACCAATTGCACGTTAGCCTTTGTCCGCTTATTGTCCGGTTAAGGAGATCAAGCCAACGGTTGTGTTCTTTAAAGTCCCATTACACAATGGCCGAGAAATTCCAATTATGGATTAATATATAATACAATAAATTTACATGCTAGCCACACAATTCTTCCATATTTACATATCTAACCCCCAAAGTTTCATATTTATATTTATAACATATTAGATTTCAGTTTACTATGTAGCCAATATTCAGCTGCCTACATAACTAATCAAATAGTGATCTCATCATAAGGATGTCTCATACCTTCAATAGAGAATCTAATATGTGGCTAGTAGATGAGCGGCCAAGATCAGGAGAGAGAATTGGCTGAAGAGCAATATTCTGAAATTCTTTAATTTATATATCGCCTGAGAATCATATAGACTTCTCTTTAAGGCTTAAAACCAAAGGACATGATAATATATCATATTGTGGTTGATACACATCAGGTGAGACCATGTATGTGCTAAGAATGTATTAAAGTTTAGCTGCTTTATAATTATGTGTGTGTGGTCTTATATATATATATATATATATATATATATATATATATATATATATATATATATATATATATATATATATATATATATATATATATATATATATTAGGGGAAAGAGCAACGGTGGCTCCCTACGCGTTAATTTAAAAAAATGTTACAAAGGGGGGAGGGAAGTGGATCCCAATCTAAAACCAAAAGAAAATACATTAAAAACTCACCCGTAAGGGTTCCACTTCCCTCAGTACAACTCACGCAAAAAAATTATCTCCAAAATACAATAGCAAAGTAAGAGCAAAAGGAGAAGCAAAAACCAAAACTGAGTTGTAAGAGAATTTAAAACCCGCGTGCTCAGAATTTGTCCAGAAGTGTAGTAGTGAAAGCAAACAACAGCCTCACGAGTGGACCGTGAAGATAGCCTGCACCAGAAACCACAGCCTTTATGCAAAGAAATTCATAATCTGCACAGCCCGGTGTCCTGCAATCCATCGAGGAAATAGCATTTCCTAAAACCCAATCGAAACGATCACCAAAATCCTGTGTTATGCCAAACAGCTCCCAAAACATAAAGTTAGAGACCCAACAAGAGAACATGTTAACCAAAGCAAGTCTGTCATCAAATAAACCAACGCCTACAGCACAAGAAAACCAAAGACTAAAAGCATAATAAATCTAGATATCAAACCCTCCAACGTTAAAGGATCATAGAAAGAGGCAGGAAAAAAATTATAGCCATGATAACCATGAGGTGAGAACAAACTAACTCCTGCAGATCAGCTAGAAACAAAAAAAAAAAAACTAAATGCATCTAATGTAAGGTAAATCCATTGTATCACCGTGTAAGAGTATTGCCAGCTGTCTGTGTGGAGTTGTACCCACCATAGGTGTATCAGTAGCATGCTTTGCCAGCCAGTCAGCAGGCTTATTGGCTTCCCTATATATGAAATTTAGCTTGACCTGTAAGGAGGAAACATTAATGACAGTCCAAATCCTTCTAAATAGATAGATAAGATTCCAAGGTATGTCAATTTCCTTGTGGAACATCTTTACCAGTAATATAGAGTCAGATTCTACAATTAAAGCATTAAAATGAAAACATGTGGCATTTTTAAGAGCAAATAGCAGTGCCCAAATTTCAGCATGCAAATGGGTATCAGCTATGATAGGGGAAGAAAAGTAAAACCTCATTTTGCCAGCATGGTTCCTGTACAAACCCCCAGCCCCAGCAGCCAACTCATTCCAACATCCATCAATATTTGTTTTTATCCAACCCCTTTCAGGTGGCTTCCATCTAACCAGGACCGGTTTTTTTATGGCATGTGAAGGGGGAGCTGCACTTTTAGAAGCTCTTTGATAGTAAGCTTTGATACGAGCAGTTGTTTTAAGAGAAGTGGGGTGCTCCTCAGTGTGCTTAGCAGCATTTCGGGCATTCCATATAAACCACAGGACCACCAAAGGAAAGGAGGACAGGAACTTCCCACCAATGGCAAGCTCTTTCCAAGCACAAAAGTAATCCTCAATACAAAAAGTACTAGGCCAGTTTATGTTAAATAAAATACCCAATGCATTTCAGATATCATAAGCAAAAGAACAATTGAAAAAAATGTGATTGGAAGATTCTTCAGCTTGCTGACATAATGTGCAAATAGAAGCCATTCTTAAACCCTTTAGTTTCAGAATATCGTCTAAAGGAAGCAGAGATGAGAAAAACTGCCAATTAAAGAAGGCCATAGAAGGTGTAAACAAGGTATTCCAGCTATATGCACTCCACTGGCATGTAGGAAAAACATTTCTAGCCAGATACAGAAATTTGCTGGCAGAAAAGTTAATGGCCTTCTTCCAGTGAGGCCTATCTCTCATGCTATTATTAATAGGAAATTGATTAATATACATTGCAACATCATTACCAACTAAGGTTCTCAGTTTCACAATATCCCACTTATCATTCAGCCAGAGATCAGAGACAAGAGTGGAATCGTCAGAAGAGTTCTGAGATGTGTAAGCAGTTTGGGGTAAACCCCAATTATCATGCCAAAAGGATACCTTACCATCTCCTAACTCCCAAAATATGAAATTGCTAGTGTATTCCCTAGCCTTCACCATAGCTTTCCAAATACGCGAGTCTCCTTTTTTGTATGAGACAATAGAAGGGTGAGAAATACTACGAGTATTTGGAATGCATAAATTTAGCCCAAAGAGAGTCACAGAGCCTGAATTTATACCAGAGCTTACTCATATTAATCTCCACAATGTGAGGAAGAGCTTTGAAACCAAGCTCACCAGAAAATTTTGGTTTGCATAACTTCCTCCAAGAGAACCAATGTGTTTTGGCACCACCCCCCTCCCATAAAAAACTATTGAAAAGTGTTTCAATAAATTTCAGTGAACTTTTTTTTGCATTGAAAACCTGGAGTGCATATAAAGGAATTCCTTGTAACACACTAGAAATGAGAGTCATTCTACCTCCATTTGAGAGAAATTTATTCTTCCAATCATTAATTCTGCATTGTATTTTTGAAATAATTTCATCCATCTGAATTTGCTTGCATCTACCTCTTATAAGATTGACCCCAAGGTATTTAAGAGGAAAACAAGCATTTTTAAAACCAGTGAGGGTAGAGGCCCAATGTTTTTTATAGGGAGTGATAGAGTTACAAACAACTATTTACTCTGCATATATATATATATATATATATATATATATATATATATATATATATATATATATATATATATATATATATATATACATTTCCTTTTTATATGGCTCAACATATACCCAAGCTTCTCACTCTAAATTCTCTTTCTATTTCTACTCTTTATTTTCTCTCGTTGGGTGTGTTAGTAAGGAGAAATATTTGCTTACAGAGTATGCACACAGCCTCCCAATAACCCGTTATTGGGGGGTTATTGAGAGGTTTAAGATATTAACTCCAATAACCTCCCAATAACCCCCAATAACCTACCAATAATTTTCTTGGTTCTGCTTTCATTTTTTTTTTGTGTTATTTGGGGGTTTTGTGAGGTTATTAGGGGTATTAACCCCAATAACACTGACATAACCCCTCAATACCCTTTCAAACCTTCGAACACAAGCAGAACTGCGTATGTAAATATTTGTCATTAGTAAGGCTCTGATCTTAACCATGGATAATTTTAATTCTAACATAGCTCTACACATCACAATCATAATAGTCATGTAATAATTTTAGCCTTTTAGAGGAATTTACATACATACCATCCAAGTCCAAGATATTTACATATCTAACACCTACAATTTGTTTTTGTTACATTTATGCTATCACATCACAAATATTATCATTTTATCTTTTAAAACATGAAATACACATTTTTATGCATAGATAAGACGGCATGTATTTTTATACATATATACATACATACATACATACAATATAAATATCATACATGCATTTGTTAAAATGACTATTCTGATAAAAAATTAACTTCCAAAAACAACAAATTAGAAAGGAAATTTGTCAATAAATAGCACACAATTCCAATCTATTTACATTTCTAATACTCAAACGTTTGATATTCATATTTAGGAAAATTTTCATAGAAAGCAAATAATTTTTACATGTTTATATATCTCTCACCTAAACTTTCATATTTACATTGTCAGCACTTTTGTGCATTATGACTATAAATGAAAATGCCTATCTCAGATCTATAAAGTAATAGTAGTTCTATATTTTATATGATATTACAAATTTGAGTGTTATGTGTGTAAATATGAAAGCTTAGGTGTGGGATATGTAAATAAGTAATAATTGTGTGTTGCACATGTAAATGACATCACATTTCATTATAACACTTTGATATAAAAAATCAATGTTTCAAAAGGCTTATTTGGTGCAGTGTCATTTTGAAAACGTACTAGGTTTGTTCAAGTAATCTGAATTTTGAAAGCTTTCTAGTTGCAGTTTGAATTTTTCAAAAAAAAAGAAAAAAATTGTGATAGTCACCACATCTAATTTATCAGCATATTATTTTTAATCAACATGTTATTCAATAAGCTACAGCTGCCCCCAAACAGACTCATAATTTACTTATAAAACTTTAATAATAGTCGCATTTTAAACATGATTTATAAAGTTTTAAGTCTCATGTATTTAGATATAAAAGTTTATTCCTTAGATATCTATACATAATTAGTAAGAATTGTGTGGTTTATTGGTAAATGCCCCAATCAAGAAACAAAAAACACAATCAGATAACATTAATTAATGCAAGAATTAATGAAAAAATAGATGAAATCAATGCTAGAAAATGACAGTCTACAATTCAAATACCAATAAAAATAAATATTACAAAAAAAAAAAAAAGCTAAATAACCGCAACAACTGATTATAATTAATCACCGCCATCCTTAAACTCCTCCTCCTCCATAGTATCACTCATCCCCCGACCCCTCGTCTCCGACAAACACGCCGCAAACATCCCACAACATCCAATCTTCAAACCAAACACCACAAAGGACATCACCTTCCTCCTCCTCCCCTCCGCCACCACCACCGGCGCAGCCACCCCTCCCACCACTAACACCTGCCTCACCATCGCTATATTAAAGTTGCTAATCAATGACTAATTACACCACATGCATACCGCATAATAAATAAAATTCTTTCCATTCATAAATGATAATAAAGAAATACTAACAAAATATAATAAAAAATAAAATTAGTAATTAATGACTAAATATCATACTCTAATGTGTAAATTATTTCTTAAAAATTATGCAAAAACCCATCAGTACTGTCACCCCAGCAGCAGTTATTAAGGGTGCCGCAATAGCAAGATTGCAAATGAAATTCCTTCTTCGCTTTCCACGCGCGTTGGCTTGCTCCATAGATCCAATTATTTCTTTTAATTCTGCCAACTCTTTCTCCTCCTCATCTTTTTCTTCGGCTAGTGCAAGCAGCTCTATTTCCTCGGCATTGATATCCTTAACGACCGACTCGATCTTCTTCCTTAGCTCTTTCTCTCTGTCTGAAGCTGCAGCCATCTCCGCCGTTGCGCGAGAAGCAGATTCGTGGAGGCTAGAAGAGACGACAAGCGCAAAGACATCACGTTGGATGCCATGAAAAATGTCTTCTTCGACAACCAGTGAAGTAAGCTGGATGCGGAGACGCTCGATCTCTTTCTGACAATCTGCTGCTTCCTTCACGAGACAAGCATTGACAGTTTTTAGATTGTGCATTAGACGACAATTACCTGTGTTTCCCGAAGAAGCTTGAGAAATTGGGTTCTTCTTGGCAGCCATTTTCTCCTTCTTGCCCATTGGAGAGAGTAGTGGACGGGGATTGAAAAGCTAGTTAATTTTTCTTCTTTTCGGATGTGAGAAATGAGGGTTTAGGATTAGGAGGCGATTATTTATAGATGAATGCGGGGAAGTTTGAATAAAAGTGGGCGGGAGAAAAGGGATTAGGGAGGAAGTTTAAGTTTCTTTCAGCGAAATAATTAAAGAGAACTCAGTTCTTTCAATGCTCCGCCTCCGCCTCCGCTGGCGAAACGGCCTCCGTTATCTCCGCCGCCGCCTCAACTCAATTCAGTTTAGCGCTGTTACGTCAGCAGCTATTCTCCCGGCTTTCCGTTTTATATTTATTCTTGGTTCAGCTCAACGTATATAAATAACTATAAGAGATGAACAATTATATATATATATATATATATATATATATATATATATATATATATATATATATATATATATATATATATATATATATAATTAAATTTACATACAAAATAATCATATTAATGCTAATAAAATGATTATTAAAAGATACTATTGTTCTTATTTTGCTCGTTCATATATCAAATGCAACAAATTTGTTTGTCTTCGTTCATTTACTCAGCGAGCCGAACACAAGTTGCTTTTGAAAAATGAGCATTTTTGACAACTCTAATCACGTAATCATAGGAAGTTAAGGGTAAGAGTAAGATTTAAATCTTATTATTTATATTAAAATATACATTTAAATGGAATCTAATATATTTTTATTTTATTTTTTATTTTATAATTTTAATTGATTATAAATCTTTGGAGCCTCGCAGTCAATTATATTATTTAAAAATATTGCTCATCAACTATATGGATATATGAACGGTAAGTGCATAAGAGTTCAATGGGTATGTAAGTAAATCTTCCTTTAATTTTATTTTTAGAATCCCGTTCTTGTTCTTAGTCGAGGGAAGTGATGATGAATCATCAATTGACCTAAGATATAATTTTATTTGTTCTCAAACTATGGGAGATGGCAAGAGGGCAAGCATTTGAGTATATTGCTCTTCTCCTATGAGAATAAATAAATAATTTTCATATAAGTATTGTAATCACGTAACTCTTTATCATCTTTCTATAATTATATTAGAGCAATCGATTGAACTCATGTTGATGCACGTGTTCAATATAATGAGAAGATCGTATTCATCGGTTGTTGTGGGTCCTCGATGTCGAATGTCACGATAATATGTGACTGTGCTTCACTTTTTGATGCACGTGTTCCAAATAATGAGAATATTGTATTCATCGGTTGTTGTGAGTCCTCGATGCAGAATGTCACGATAATATGTGATCACGTGCTTCACTTTCGTCATAGTAGGCTGGGAGGAAAATGCACATGACAGACAAATTTTTATTAAAAAAAAATTTAATAATTAAAAAAAAACCAGAAATTTTATTTTATAAATATTAATATTTTAGATGATTTCAATGTGATTATTTTTATCTTTATTTATATTATTTTTTATGAAAGTAGAATCATCATCACATGCGCATATTGAAGAGTTCACCAAAGGCACCTAATTAAGCAAATTAATGGATACAACAAAGAGATAGAGCAGCAGAAGAAAATTTGGGCAAAAATTAAGTCCATCAAATGGATCTCATTCATGTGGAAAATTAGTACACATAGAAGAAACAAAAATTAAAGCGTGCTAAGTGTTAATTATATACTTCCAAATTTTATTTAATATTTACAGATAGCTGCCATGGATTATTAATTATGCATTAATTTTTAGATCCGGTAGCAAATCCCAGTTCCATAAATTCAAATCAAAAAGTGTCTTTTTCAAAGCTTTTCTCCCATTCAAATCAGCACATGCATTATTCACCAATACAAAAAAATGTTACATCCGGACTCTGAACTCCGGATGTATTCAGAGTAATGATAGGGCATCATGTGTCAAGTGGGTCCCATCGTTTTTAACACTGATCTATGCGAGTGTGACACCCCATCATTGGACTCTGAATGCATCCCGAGTCTGGATATAATATTTTTCCACCAACACGCCACTCAATTTTTTTTAACCAAATATATCAGTATGAGATGAAATTTTTAAAAGACTTAGTAATTAAAATTATTTTAAAAAGAAAGGATTTTTTGAAAAAAAAAAAAATTAAAAACGGTGGATCAATTTTGACCGGTCAAAAAGTCATAATGAGTATATAAATACCCGTTTTATTCTTATTTGTTTTTTAAGAATTTGATAGGCTTCAATTAAAAATATTTTTGTAAATTAAAAATGATTATTATTTTAATTATTTTTTTATATTCATTTTTTGTATATATGATTGCATGTCAATAATGAGGAAGAGATTTCGTGGATGACAAAGTGCCAAGCTTTGGAGATTGACCCACCACAAACCACTATGACCCATCATGACATTCCAAGTTAAATTAAGAGTAATTAAAATAAAATTGAGCATGGGACAACCACTAGATGAAAAATCTAGCACCACTCGCCATAGGGGAGGACACTTGGCACCTTGATCTTGACTCCTTTGACCAGCTTTTCGTGAGCCAAAACCAAACCAAATCTGGTCTTAAACACCTACTAAAAGGTCTCCCAATCACCTTAAGCACCCTCCCAGGCCTCCCTCTTCACCATTGGAACCACCATGACAAAGAAATGGAGAAATGAGAAAGTTCTTCCTCACTGCCAAAAGCTCCTGATATTCCTCTTGAAATTATTTGAGGAGCCCCTTAAGCTTCCCCAAGCCCGGATAAGCTCCACCCCAAACTCTCATGACTATAAATAGCCCATACATGAGAGCCTTTACAAACTACCAAATTTCTCATAGAGCCACCTGATTTTTTTCTCCCAACAACAAAAGTGCTCCTCTTGACCTAGGGAATTGATCCCCATCGTCTCCAAGCCTTCCCCTCCACTAGGAAACCCTAATTTTTGGCCCCGACATCAACTTGTTCAATACTCAAATCAAACCCTCCCCTAATTTGAGTTTCTTTATTAGCTTGCAAAATAATAATAGTAATTATAAACTTTGAATACTATAGAAACTTGAATCACTAATTTAATAAAAAAAAATCCTCTTATAAGGTCATATATTCTAAATTGTAATCAATTATAGTGTTTAATTTTATAGAAAATATATATCTCAAAATAAAATAAATCATATCTTATCCAAAATAGATAAAAAAAAAAATCTCTTGTAACACATACAAAAAACTGTTGAAAATTTTAACTTTTCATTTGAATTCATTGTAGTATAGTATTTTCAAATGTCAAAATAGTATATTATTATTTTGTAATATTTTATACGATCATAAAAATAACAATTTTAAATATTTTCGTAATTTAACTATTCACCAACAACTTATGCAACTCTCCACATCAACTAGTTATCATGCCTATTTTATCAATTTATATATATATATATATATATATATATATATATATATATATATATATATATATATATATATATATTGCATCAATTTCATTAACTTGAGGCTTGTATTACTTAATGAAAAAGTAACTTTAAATTTTATCATTAAAAATTTTACTCAATATATAAGATATTTCTTGTTAAATTGCAATTTATGTTTTATAACTTTTCTTTCTATTTTATATGATAATAATCATTAAACTTATAATAATTTGATATTAAAATGTGAATTAATTTAATAAAATTCACTGTATAACTAAATAATAATTTATTTTAAAATTTTCTTATATTTTTTTAAGTATTTTAAATCACTTAACCATTTTTTTTAAACGTCTTAAGGAGAGGACAACTACAGAGCAATCCATGAAAACCAAAAAACGCGCAGTGTTCTCGCTCCCACTTTCTTTCATTCCAACTTATTTTTTTCTTATAATATTGATGAAATTGGCATAATATCTTATAGATATATATGTATGTACATTCACAAAGATATATGTGTGTGTGTGTCACTATAAGTCCCTTCAGGGCAAGGCTTCGATCCCCCGTGACACGGAGTTCTCGAATATTAGGCACATGACACATGCACTACATCATAGATGCCCGAGCGCAATTGATCCACATCGTCTCCAAGTCTTCCCCTCCACTAGCAAACTCTAATTTCACCACCAAAATCGAAAGTAATTTTAGGCCCCAACATCAACTTTTTCAAAACTCAAATCAAACCATCTCCTAATTTGAGCATCTTTTTAACTTGCAAAATAATTATAGCAATTATAAACTTTGAATGATATAGAAACATGAATTACTAACTTAATAAAAAAATCCTTATAAAAAATATATATCCTAAAATAAAATAATTCATATCTTATCCAAAATAGATAGAGAAAAAATCTCTTGTAACATATACACAAAGCTTTGAAGATTTTAAATTGGCAATTGAATTCATTGTAGCATATTATTTTGCATTACTTTATAGGTTCATAAAAATAACAATTTTAAAAATTTGCGTTAAGTTATCATGCCTATCTAATCAATCAAATATATATATATATATATATATATATATATATATATATATATATATATATATTTGATAATTAGGAATCTGTTCATACATTATAAAATTCTTTAATGAAAAAGTAACATAAATTTTTACTACTAAAAATCTTAAAAGCAACTTAAATTTTTACTACTAAAAATCTTACTCAATATATATGATATTTCTTGTTAAATTGCAATTTATTTTTATAACTTTTCTTTTTATTTTATACAAGACTAGTCATTAAAATTATAATAATATGATATTAGAATGTGAATTATTTTAATAAAATTCAAAATTCACTGTACAGTAGAAAAGTAATTTATTTTAAATTTTTTTGTTTATTTTTTTGAATATTTTAAATCACTTAACCAATTTTTTTTGAATGTTTTGAGGATAGGAAAACTACAGAGAAGTTCATGAAAAACCAAAAATGCATACATTTGCTATGATGTGTAGTGTTCTGGCTCCTTCTTTCTTTCTCTCCAGACCGTTTTTTCTTATAATACTGATGAAATTGGCAAAATAATATCTTTTATATATATATATATATATATATATATATATATATCATTCAAAAAAGGAAATCGATATTGTGCATTCTAGCCCTATAATGAGAGCCGCGTCATGTGCCTATAACTCGAGAGCCCCCACACCATGATGGGATCGAACCCCTGACCTGAGAGGACTTACAATGACCCCGCCACCAACAGCCAAGGTATGCGGCACTCTTATATATGTTGGGTAATGTGGAGACCCAGTTCACATTAATTTAATTATAGTTCTAATTAAGAATCTCACCTACCGTTCACCTACCACATCCCACCTACTCCTCTCCTACCTCTCTCTTGGTTTATATAAATAGCCTCTTTTGGCTTAGATAAAGAGTGCCAAGAAAGAGCTAAGCAAGGCCCAAGTCAAGTCCTCTAAGAGGGAAAGAGAGGAAGAGAGAGAGAGGAAGGGAGAGAAAGAAAATAGAGATTTTTCTTGTAAACGTCGAGACGCTCGACGGTGTAATTCCTCGAAGTAATAAATTCCTCTGCAACTCCGTGGACGTAGGCAGATTTGTTGAACCACGTAAATCTGTGTGTCGTCTGGTGTTTGTTTCTCTGTGTGCAATTTTTTCGTTCCATTTTTCGCTTTATTATCGTCATTTTTCACAACAAATAGTATCAAAGCTTTGGGTTCGAATCTAAGGAAGAACGATGGGCAGAGACGAAGTGATGACATCGGGGAACGAGAAGTTCAATGACACAGATTTTGCTTACTGGAGGATGCAGATAGAGGACTACCTCTATGGGAAAAAACTTCATCTTCCGTTACTAGGAAAACGACCGAAAAAGATGGACGAGGCGGAATGAAATCTGTTGGATCGACAGGTTCTAGGGGTTATACTATTAACCCTGTCGGGATCGGTTTCCCACAACGTCATTAAGGAAAAGACTGCTGCATATCTCATGACGGCTTTATCAGGTATGTATAAAAAGCCATCGACGAATAACAAGGTGCATTTGATGAAAAACTTGTTCAACTTGAAGATGACGGAATGTGTGTCTGTTGCTCAACACCTGAATGATTTCAACACTATCACAAAACAATTGTCGTCTGTTGAAATTGATTTTGATGATGAGATACGTGCATTAATATTGTTGGCTTCATTGCAAAATAGCTGGTAAGTCATGAGAATGACAGTTATCAGTTCTGCAGGTAAATCTAAACTGAAATATGATGATATCTGTAATTTGATTTTGACTGAA
The DNA here is from genome assembly GCA_022702705.1 of Papilionanthe hookeriana x Papilionanthe teres. Classification (NCBI taxonomy): domain Eukaryota; kingdom Viridiplantae; phylum Streptophyta; class Magnoliopsida; order Asparagales; family Orchidaceae; genus Papilionanthe; species Papilionanthe hookeriana x Papilionanthe teres. Next base: position 45,912,084 of record CM040439.1, on the reverse strand, counting down.
GAAGAGCACAGGAAAGATTCTGGCGAGGCCTCGGGTTCGAGTTCGACATTGATTGTTGATTCCAGAGGGAAATCACAAGACAAGAGCTCAAACAAAAGAAGATCAAAATCAAAATCTTGTTAGCAGGCAACTTGCTGGAATTTTGACAAAGTTGGCCACATTAAAAAGAACTGCAGGAATCCTAAGAAGAAGGAGAATGATGGTGTTAACGTTGTAACCCAAGAAATACAAGATTTTCTATTGCTGGCAGTTCACAGTTCTGTTGATAACTGGATACTGGATTTAGGGGCTTCCTTCCATACATCTTCCCACTAGGAGTTGATGTAAAATTATTAAGGCTGTCAAAAAAGCTCGTTGTTAGCGAATAGTTTGTGTTCGATTCGTCAAGAAATTCGTGTTCGATTCGTTCAATAAGCATACGAGACGAACAAAAATAATTTTTTTTTTCGGTTTGTTAAACGAACCAAACACGAACAGTGAAGGGTTCGTTCGTGTTTGGTTCGTTATTGTTCGAAATATAAAATAATTTAAAATAATTATATATAAAAATTTATGATATTTAAAAAAAATTATATGTTATAAAAATTTATCATATTTTAAATAATTAACTTCTATAAATTATAATATATGATAAATTATTAATAATAATAATATTATTATAGTATTAATTATATTAATATAAATATTATAATATTACAATTAATATACTATACTATATATTAAAATAAAACTTTAAATGCCTTATTCGGTTTGCTTCATTTTGAGGAAGTATGGATTACGTGATGTGTACGGAATACCTGATCAATTTGCTTCATTTTGAGGAAGTATGATATCAAAGCTAGGGCTGTCAAAAAAGCTCGTTGTTCGCAAATAGTTCATGTTTAGTTCGATAGGAAGTTCGTGTTCGATTCGTTTGATAAGCAAACGAGACAAACACGAACAATTTTTTTTCGTTCAGTTTGTTTAACAAACCAAACACGAACAGTGACGTGTTCGAATACTTCGAACACGAACACTAGCTCTGTTCATTCGTGTTCGGTTCGTTTACAGCTCTAGAAATTATGTTGCAGGAGACTTTAGGAAGGTACATCTACCTGATGGGAAAAGCTCTGGACGTGATGGGGATGGGAGACGTTGATATTGCATTCCCTAACAAAAGCAAATGGACTTTGCAAAAGGTCAGACACGTTCCTGAGTTGAAGAAAAACCTCATCTCTGTTGGGCAGCTCAATGATGGTGGTCATTCGGTAGTATTTTCATATAACACTTGGAATGTTACGAAAGGAGCATTAGTACTGGCTCAGGGTAAGAAAACTAACACACTATATATGACTACTGGTTTACTTAATATTGTTGCTACTACAGTTGCAGATAGCACGAGAGTTCTGCGACATTGCAGATTTGGACACATACATCAGAGGTGTATTATGGAGAAGCAGAAGAAGATCAATTTCTTGAAAAGTGGCACAATGCCAAAGGCAAGAAAATCGGACCTTATACAGACAAATGGTTGAGAACCACAGAGCTATGAAGAAATCTTGCAAGATAAAAATTTGAGTAAGTGGGAGCTGGTCATGAAGAAGGAGATGGATTCCCTGCTGGGAAATCATACTTGGGAGCAGGCAGAACTTCCCCCAAGGAAGAAGACTTTGCACAATAAGTGGGTGTACCGGGTGAAGACTACGCTTGTAGCAGTAAGAGGTAAAAAGCTGGACTTGTTGAATAGAACTTTCAGTAGGGGCAGGATAGTGCTCATGCAGTGGAAGTTGTAAGCAGATACAAGAGTAAGACATGAAAGAGCTTGGTGGTACAAGGCTACGTTGATGGTGATATGTCAACTGATGGTGTTACTCGTGAGAAGCTGAAGTTGTGTTCGACTTCAGCTAGTCTTCTGACATGAAGACAAGGGCTTCGAGTTGCAGAGGTGGAGAATATCATATTTGTTGAAAATGTCAGTACAATTAGTAGATGATGCAGCCAGTAGGTGATGCAGTCAGTGTCACAGGCTCTAAGTAGGAGAATTGTTGGGTAATGTGGAGACCCGATCCACATTAATTTAATTATATTTATAATTAAGAATCTCACCTACCGCTCACCTACCTCCCACCTACCTCTCACTTGGTTTCTATAAATAGCCTCTTTCGGCTTAGAGAAAGAGTGCGTGGAAAAAGCTAAGCAAGGGCCAAGCCAAGTCTTCTAAGAGAGAAAGAGAGGAAGAAAGAAAGAAAGGAAGGGAGAGAAAAAAAATCGAGATTTTTCTTGTAAACGTCGAGGCTCTCAATGGTGTAATTCCTCGAAATAATAAATTCCTCTGCAGCTCTGTGGATGTAGGCAAATTTGTCGAATCACGTAAATCTGTGTCGCCTGGTGTTTGTTTTTCTATGTGCAATTTCCTCGTTTCATTTTTCGCTTTATTATCGTCGTTTTTCACAATGTATATATATATATATATATATATATATATATATATATATATATATATATATATATATATATATATATATATATATATATAATTGATGAGTAATATTTTGAGCCAAAACGAACCGAACGCGAACGAATAAATCTTTGTTCGTGTTCGGCTTGTATACTTAGTGAAAGAGCCGAACACAAGCTTCTTAACGAGACGAACGTGAGCTGCTCGTGAACAACCAGTCGTTTTGACAGCCCTATTTCAAAGTAAGCCTCTTCTGCCCTGGGTTTGAATCCCAATAGGGTCAAATTAGCACATATGAGAGAGCGGTATTTGGGGATAGAATAGTCCATCATAAATACCAATTCCTTTTGAGAAAAGAGGAAATGGATATATATATTTTTGTATATCAAATATTTTTTTTTCTAATGATAGTTGAAAATACATCAAAATTTGTTTTGCATGCTTATTTTATTCACGTATGCCAATCCATGACTAGATCATGCTAATCGCCTACATGGATAGAACATTTCTTAGCACTATGAATGTTCCGAACCTTCTTAGCACTTTGAATGTTCCCAAACATTAGAGTTTATCTATTTAGGTTATTTATTAATATATATCCGACCAATTGCACGTTAGCATTTGTCCGCTTATTGTCTGTTAAGGAGATCAAGCCAACGTTTGTGTTGTGTTATTTAGAGTCCCATCACACAATGGCCGAGATATTCCAATTATCGATTAATATATAATACAATAAATTTACATGCTTGCCACACAATTCTTCCATATTTACATATCTAACCCCCAAAGTTTCATATTTATATTTATAACACATTAGATTTCAGTTTACTATATAGCCAATATTCAGGTGCATACATAACTGATCAAATAGCCATCTAATCATAAGGATGTCTCATGTCTTCAATAGAGAATCTAATATGTGGCTAATAATAGATGAGCGGCTAAGATCAGAAGAGAAGATTGGCTGAAGAACAATATTCTGAAATTCTTTAATTTATATATAGCCTGAGAATCAAATGGACTTCTCATTAAGGCTTAAAATCTAAGGACATGATAATATATCATATTGTGGTTGATACAGATCAGGTGAGGCCATGCATGTGCTAAGAATGTATTAAAGTTTAGTTGCTTTATAATTATGTGTGTGTGTGTGTGTGCCGTGTATCCCGGCCTGTTGGTTGGCATCCACGGTATAAGCCCACAGGTTGGGAGTTCAAATCTCCTCTGACACAGTTGGCCTTAATGAGGTGGTACTAGATTTGTTGGCACATTAGGGATAGCTAGAGGGTCGCATAATAGCCTATGGCCATTGCTTTGAAATTATATATATATATATAACTCATAAAAAATACTAAAAATATAGATTTAGTGATGTCTTTTTAGAGGGCTATTCTGGTGATTTTAGAAAACAATAATAGATGCAGATTCCGCATAAATGAGAAGAGAGAGAGGCCTTCTCTCTCCTCATTTGTATGTGATCCGCTTCACACTTAATAATTTGCTATTGTAAGGTGCTGGAAAGCTCTTTTAACAAAATTTGTATCTGTTACTTTAAAACACAAAAAATTTTATATTTTAACAATGGTTCAATGTGTTGTTTTATCTTTTTAATTTTGATCAAATATGGTCTCAGTTGAAAAGCTCTAGTAATTTAAAACCTTTTTCATCTATTCTCTTTTTCTTTCTACTTTTTTGTTTTATTTCTCATTGGGTGGGTTAGTAAGGAGAAATATTTAAGTACAGAGTACGCGCGTAGTTCTACGCACGTATTCTCCAGGATAACCTCTCAATAACCCGTTTTTGATGGATTATTGTGAGGTTATTAAGATATTAAATTCAAAAACAACAAATTACGAAGAAAAATTGATAATAAATACCACACAATTCCAATCTATTTACATTTCTAATACTCAACGTTTAATATTCACATTTAGTAAAATATTCATAGAAAGTAAATAACTTTTACATGTTTATGTATCTCTCATCTAAACTTTCATATTTGCATTGTCAGCACTTTCGTGCATTATGACTATAAATGAAAATGCCTATCTCAGATCTTTAAAGGAATAGTAGTTCTATATTTTATATGACATTACAGATTTGAGTGTTATGTGTGTAAATGTGAAAGTTTAGGTGTGGGATATGTAAATAAGTAATAATTGTGTGTTGCACATGTAAAGGACATAAAAAATCAATTTTTCAAACGGATGCAGGGCTCATTTGGGATAGCTTATTTGGTGTGGTGCCGTTATGAAAACGCATAAGGCCTGTTCGAGTAATATGAATTTTGGCAGCTTATACGTTTTCAAAATGCCGAAAACAACTAATCTGAATTTTGGCAGCTTATACGGTTTCAAAATGCTGAAAACAACATTTTCATACAACACCTATCTAATCGTTCTTTTGCTGCAGTCTGATTTTTCTCAAAAAAATAAAAAATTGTAATAGGCACAGCATCTAATTTATCAGATTATTGTTAATCAACTTATCAATATTTTATTTAATAAGCTGTATCATAATTTACTTATAAAACTTTACTAATAGTGGCATTTTAAACATGATTTATAAAATTTTAAGTCTCATGTATGTAAATATAAAAATTTATTCCTGAAATATCCAAACATAATTAGCAAGAATTGTGTGGTCTGTTGGTAAATGTCCCAATCAAAAAAACAAAAAACACAATAGACAACATTAATTAATGCAAGAATTAATGAAAAAAATAGATGAAATCAATGCCAGAAAATGACAGTCTACAATCCAAATACCAATAAAAATAAATATTACAAAAAAGAAAAAAAAAAAAACTAAATAACCGGAGAAACTAATTAGAATCAATCACCTCCATCCTTAAACTCCTCCTCCTCCATAGTATCACTCATCCCCCTCCCCCTCGTCTCCGGCAAGCACGCCGCAAACATCCCACAACATCCAATCGCCAAACCAAACACCCCAAAGGACATCACCTTCCTCCTCCTCCCCTCCGCCACCACCACCGGCGCAACCACCCCTCCCACCACCAACGCCTGCCTCACCATCGCTATCGCCGAATTCCTCACGCACGTCGGAAAGAGCTCGATGCTGCTTATCAACACGAAGCTAAACGCCGTGCACGCCGAAAAGAAAGCCGCGAGCTCCGTCGCCATTTCAGCCCACCCACCTCCACCACCCATCGCCGCGCAAGCGATGCTAAATAATCCGCTGGCCGCAGTGAAAGCGAGGGTGGAGCTGCGGCGGTTCATGTGGGTTATGAGGCAGAAGACGAAGAAAGAGGAAGGGAGCTCGGTGAGGGCGTTGAGAGCGACGCTGAGGTAGATATTGGAGCTGAGGTTGCCAAGGTTGAGAGGCATGCCGTAGTAGACCATGCCGACTCCAAAGCTAACCGTCATTAGAGCGGTTAGTCGTCGGAATGCCCAGCGGTTCTGCCATAGTTTTTTGGCTGCGGAGAAAATGTTGTCGGAGGTCTCGCCGGTCCCTAAAAAAATAAATTTTATATATAAAATAGTGATTATAGTCTATTTTCTTAGAAAGATTTTTGTATCACCAACCTAGTCGTAAATTTTGTGTCGAAGATATCTGCTAGAAGGTTTAAAAACAAATGTTGAACTTATTTCTGAGTTTTTGGCTTGATAATTAAAAGTACAGTTTGGTTTGTAAAATTAATTAGCTAATCTTGTTATATTAAAGTTGCTAATCAATGACTAAACCTTACAAAGCCAACTCAAATTTATTTCTGCCGGCATGTACAATTATGTATTTGAATCTACGACTGTCAAAATGGCTCATCGTTCGTTAACAGCTCGTGTTCGGTTAGTTAATAAGTTCATGTTAAATTTATTCGTTAAGTTAACGAGCTGAACATGAACACTTTTTTTGTGCTCAATATATAAACGAGTTGAACACGAACAAAAAATTGTTCGTTCCTGTTCGACTCATTTTGACTCAAAATATTACTCGTCAATTATATATTTATATATATATATATATATATATATATAATGAGTACTATTTTAAAAAAATTAATTGGCTACAATGCTATAAAAGATTTATAATCAATTAAAATTATTAATTAAAAAATAGAGTAAAAATATATTAAATTATATTTAAATAATATTTTAATGTAAATAATAATATTTAAAATTTATCATAATCTTTAAGATTCTATGACTACGTGATTAGGTTTGTTAAAAACTATTCTTTGTTCGCGAGCAGCTCATATTCAGCTCGTTAAACAAATAAGTTAAATTTGAGCACACTTTGGGTTCAAAATATGAAGAAATTGAACACGAATAAACATATTTTTTAGCGAGTCAGACACGAGATGAGCTTGGAACCCCACCCAAGTTAGAAAATTTTAATTTATATATATAGCAAATAAAAAAAAATCTGACGCACCTGATTCATCATGTTCTACCACGAATCCCAAGTTAGAAAAGCTGCAATTAACCATATCATCCCTACCCTTCGCTGTCATCTTCTTAATCGTCTCAATAGCCTCGACCCTCCTCCCCTTCAGCAACAGCCACCTCGGCGACTCCCTCATCGCAAAATAAACCACCACCGTGTAAACCAGCGACGGCACCGCCGTCAATACATACAGAACCCTCCACGACTGTCCCCGCGCAACGTAAGCTATTCCCGGCAAAGATAGAAACCCAATCGTAAAACATACAAATCCAATGATGCTAACACGGTCGCGCCACCGCCGCGAAACCAGCTCGGTGGAAAGAACGAGCGACGAGGTGCCGACGGTGGCCCGGCCGAAGCCGCAGATAAAGCGGAGGGCTGCATAGACGATGAGGGAAGGGGAGGCGGCGGTGAGGGCGGCGGAGAGGGACATGAGGAGGGAGGAGAAGACGAGCATGTTCTTGCGGCCGAGGCGGGAGTCAGCTAGGGTGGCAAGGAGGAGGCCGCCGGTGAGACAGCCGAGGAAGAAGGAGGAGGAAGGGAGGGCGAGGAGGGCGGGGGATGAGCATTGTAGGGACCAAGATGAGATTGTGGAGGTGTGGGTGGGGAGAGACCAGGACCAGGAGGAAGGAGGGAGGTTGCAGGGAGAGGAGGAGGAGGGGGAGCAGGAAGGGGAAGTGCAGTGCCACGGCGGCATGGAGTCGGTGAAGATGCTGATGAAAGTTTGTTGGGCGTCGAAGATCCAAGCGAGGGAGGCGAGGCAGGCGGGGAGGAGCTGGGCGGCGGCGGAGGTGGAGCCGATGTGGGCTTCGATGGCGTCGTCGATGGAGCGTGGGGAGGGTTTGGGGGGATGGTGGGAGGAGGAAGAGGAGGAGGAGGAGGAGTACGGTGGGAGCAAGGGTGTGGTGTCGCCCATTAATGTTTTTCCCGGTTAGATGGATGCTTCTCAAAGAGAGAGTTGTTAGGTCTGTTTAAATTGGAATTTGGAAGGGAACTTCCCCTCTCAAACAATGGCCTTTGGGATTTAGTTGCTATTTTCTACGTCATTTTAAACATGATCTATCTTAGGATTAATGTAAAATCTGTCAAATGCCAAAAAAATTAAACTTAAGGCAGGGATTTGATGAATAAAGATTAAGACAAAACACGAGAAAATTCAGTTTAAGAGAGTGTTAGACTGAATTTAAGCTAAATTTATTGTTAAATCTGTCTATTAATAGGCTAAAAAATATGGCCTGAATTTTATCGTTTCTTAAATCTGAATTTCCCTCTAATTTGATGGAAATCATCTTGGGTTTATTAAATCTGATTTTTAGGTAAATTTAACGGATTTAATAAGTGAGGAAAAATACTTCAAAGTGATTTAACTTTAATTGAACCAAACATTAGTGTAGATCTAATTTAACTTAAATCTTGGGTGGAGCCAAACACTCCCTTAAAAGGATAATCGAGTGTGGATCTCAGGACAACACAAATATCATATAATTTTTATAATTTTTATTTGATTTGAAATACAGCAATAACAACAACAGCAAAAAATCTTTATCCCACTAAGTGAGGTGGGCTATATGAATCCTTTTTCTCTATTGTGTCATATTGAGTGTTATATTTTCATTTAATTCTAATAAATTAAGATCATTTTTTTATTTAATTTGAAATCATGTATATATAATTAAAATTTATTATATAACATTAAAAATTTTAATATAACAACTAAAATAAAAATAATTTTAAGTAGTAAATAAATCAACTTTTTAGGCTGATAATTTTGAAGAATTATGACATAAATGCTTTTTAGTAGAGCAAACTTACATACAGTTCTCACAATTCCTTTATATGTATATTTCTTGCACTTAAAGTTTGATATACATTTTTAAAACTTTATTTGTGCATGAAAAATGTATATTTCAGTTTTAAGAAGTTAGTCATAGTAATATTTTAATGGATTAAAAAAATACAGTATTATATATATATATATATATATATATATATATATATATATATATATGAAAATAAGAAATTTTAGTATTAGATATGCAAACAGATATAAATTTGTGTCGTAAGTATTTAAATGCATTTTATATAAATAGAAAAATTTTAATTTTAAATATTTAATTATAAAGAATAATGTGCAATGTATGTAAATCTCATTTTTCTATTGAATTACATGGAAGTTGTATAAGAATGTTCTTATTAATATTAACTTAATATATCTATCTTTCTATATATATATATATATATATATATATGTCTATGCGTTTGTATTTATATAAAAAATCTAATGATTTTCATGCTCAATATGACTAGATATTCTATTGTACATTTTCAGTAAAACTTTGAGATGATTGATGATTAATAAAACATTTTGTTTAATTTTCTTTATCTACCAGTTTTTGGCAAAAAAAAAAAAAAAAAAAAAAAAGAGGTGGTGTTGGGATATTCTTATGAATTTTTGCAAAAGATAAGTCTCGAAGTTTTTAGATTTAAATGAGATACACGTAACATATAAAACGATTCTAACAGCTTTAATAGCTATACCTATTCTAGAAAAGAATCTGTTTGTATTCCCCGCCAATATTTTGTAGTTTAGTTCCATTAAATTTATTAAATACGATTATATTCATCCTCAACGTAGGCTTCACATGATCTTACCCCTTTTTATCCACACACACTCAATATCTCTCTCTATTCCTCCTTCCGTGCGCACGAGCGTAGGGCGGTGAACGATTCGATTTCGAGCCGATCAAAGAGTGGCTCGAAATTGGATCGATTTGGCACTATGTAGATTAGAATCGGCTCATGGAGCTATTTGATCCAAGTTTTGATCGAAAATGAATGATATTTCGAGCCGGGTTGAATTGCAAAAGAGTTGGCTCGAATGACGTTTTTAGCTTGTGAGCTTGATCTCAGTTGAAAAATGCAAGATTGAGAGAACAAAGTTACTGATTAAAGGAAAAGGAGAAAATGGGAACAGAGAGGAGGTCAAGGAACGAGCGAACGACACAACGATAACGTGAGGCCCACCGGACTGCCGAAGGCGTGATTCCTCACCTACGCAGAAGGAGGAATGAACGAACAACTCAGCTATAAAAGCTAAGCTGTTTCACAAAGGACTGAAAATGTTGTTTGGATCGAGAAAGCCTCTAACATCCTATATCGCACTACAGATCAATCTAGTCATATAAAACACGTGTTGGGTTAGTCAAATTGAAGCAGGAGTATTTTCCTTGATTCATGCAACATGTATTTAGTGATCTAAGTAATCCTAATTGTGAAGAGCTATTTGTATGAGATGAGGATAAATCCATACATTTCATGATCATTTAAAACTTGCCCAAAGGCCGTGCAGAAATTTGAAGGCAACACATAAAATGTTGGTTCTAAAATCTTGTAACTTTAGTGGTGAATTTTATTAAGATAAATCTTTTAAAATTTATTTTCTAAAAAATATTTTATTCTATGATCATATCCAAATAAAACATGTGCATAAGAAAGAGAGAGCACATGTAAAGTGCAGTAAGGAAACACTTAATATAAAAGAATAAGAGGTTGAGTGACGTTGGGCTAGCTACAATACTAGAAAAGAAAAATGACAGTCAGGTTCCATATATATATATATATATATATATATATATATATATATATATATATATATATATATATATATATATTCTCTTTTACTTATTTTTTAGAAATTTACATCACATAACGTTATGCTCTGGAGTAAATGACATAACCTTTTACTGGTGTGAGTGCACCAAAATATTGGCATGAAAAACATATTTCGCTTCAAAAAATTTAATATTAATGAACATTTTGACATGATATTTAAAGTATGTCAAATATTAAAATACATTAATTATATGGTATGCGAATTCTCTATTCTTTAATTCCTTTATATTGAATTTATGTCTATGGCAAACTCATAATCTTTATCACAAACATTCAAATAACCAAAATTTATTTATTATTATTTTATTCAAGAATAGGTGCAACTACAAATCTTTGCTTGTAAAAGCATATTCTTGAAGCTTAAGGGTCTGTTTGAGACAGTTTTCTATTTTATTGTTTTGCCCGTCGGGAAATAGTTTGTTGCTTTTTAAAAATTTATGTAGTTGAAAACTATTTCTTTCAACTCAAGCTATTGTTTGACTTTTAAAAATAATAATAATAAAATTTTAATAGCCACCATAATTATTTAAAAAGTTGTTTCTATAGCTACTTTTTCAAACGGCTACAGCTGTCCCAAACGGACCCGTATACTCTTATTATTATTTTTAGTATGTTAATTTTTTTTTTTTAGGGGCATGATAACATGTTGTCTTTAGTACATAACATTCCAAAACATTTCAATTTACAAATCTAGCACTATCCTTCATCCACTCAAATATCAAAATTTATAATAAAAGCCCCAACCACCTTAATTTTCATTTTATCAAATTCCCAATAGTTACATTAAACTTGGGTTGGGAAATTTATGCATTTACACATCTCATAGCTAAATTTTCATATTTAGGTCCATATCATCTGACAATGTTATTTTTGACGTCATATTAAAGATATGAATGTCGTGTGCGTAAATATAAAAGTTTAGGCATGAGATACATAAGATCGGTTTGGGGCAGCTTATTTGGTGCGGAGGCGTTTTGAAAACGCACATGACATGTTTGGGTAAACTGAGTTTTGGCAGCTTATGCGTTTTTAAAACACAGAAAACAACTTTTTCACACCGCACCTATCTAGGTGCGGTGGCAGCTTTCTGGCTGCAGTCTGCATTTTCCAACAAAATAAAATTTTATAATAGCCACCTCGCCTAGCTTATCAGCAGATTATTTTTAATTAGCTTATCAGCAGATTATTCAATAAGCTACATCTGTCCCAAACAGACCCGTAAAAATATAAGAATTGTGTGCTATGCATGTAAATATCTCATTTTTATTTATTTCCAACCAATATATTCTACCATCATTGGAAAAATACACCATCCAAAAAGCTGGAATAATAGGTGTGAGGCATCCAGCATACCTGTAGTAGCAGCCAGCGGCAAAAAGACAGTATACAGAGGGCAACAGACTTCAGCTATGGACAACAAATAAGATAAGCTTAATGAGGCTCATATAAAAAGTTAAAGGTGAAGATAAGCATAAATATATCAAAAAAATATTTGCCCAGAACCACATTTGACAAAAGGAATAAGATTTTGATGTGTACCATGGGACCATGAGATTTTAAATACAATCATGTTTTTATTGCTGTCCGTCCTTTCACGTTCCCAAAACTTTAAATGACCCGTGATATATGTCATTTTTTAAGGTAAATCTTTTTACTCATTATATTCACAAGTCAAAATGAGTAGTGTAATTCACACAATTTGAGCGATCGAAGGAACACAAATGAATGCACGTGTATCCAATAAATAAAGGGATCACTAACACAGAATGTGATAGTTGTATGTGGTGACGGCGATATTTACACTTATAACACCTTAGTGTCATAAACCTATGCATGAACAGGTGTGAATGTTTAGATGTTAGATATGTAAATACATATGAATTGAAAAGAATGTATGTAAATGCTATCATAGAAGTAATTTACTGCATCACGGCCTCAAATCTCAAGTATTTACGTGTTCATGTTCATAATGTTCGAAGCAAAATTGAAACATATGGCATAAACATTGGGGTTTAGTAAGTAATAGAATAATAGTATATCTTAAGCAGAAGTAATAAGTTCTCACTTTTGTCTCATGATATGCAAAATATATTGAGCTTGCCAACCTCAGAAAGAGCTTTCAGGCATCAAAGTGAAATTGAATGTTAAAGATTGCATAGATTTGATGTGGAGTAGATTCAACCTCGGCTCAAGATCAGCTCAAAGTCCTATGATCTCAACTTAAGCTAACCTTGGCTCATTAAAACTAAGGGGCATTTACATTCATACCACACAATTCCTATGCATTTACATATTTAGCACTTAAAACTTCGTATTTAAATGCATCATATTTAAATATTTAATATTAAATGAAAAAATATTGTTATTACTATCGTTTTTAACATTTTCAGGTATAGATAACAAAGTGTTATAAATATGAATATTGAACTTTAGGTGTTAGATGTGTAAATACATAGATATTGAGTTGTTTGTATGTAAATTTTTCAAAAAAAAAATTGATTCTGATCTAATTTTCACTATGATAGCCATTAATATAAAGCGCCCTGAAGCTGACACATACCACAAATTGGAAAATAATAAAAATTATTTCAGTAGCATGATATAGCTATATGGATGTCAATAAAGTTTATTCCCTATTACTATCACATAATTTCCAAAAGAATGACGCCCACAATATATTGAAAAGAACTCTGAATGAGTGATCACTCCAATAATAAGGAAGATGTGAAAGGTTGAAAGGCCAATAATGTCAAAACAAAATGCCATTTGCTAGATGAATCGGGAAGCATATTGTTACGCCGGTGCCCAGCCAAAGAGCAAATTTGTCTTTTGTGTGCCTAAGGGCAATTTACTCTCTCTTTAGTTATTATTGTTACTACAAATAGACCCTAATAGTATTAGGGTTAGTTATGCAAGAGATTGTTTGTTGGAGTCCTAGGTTCAAGGTTTGGGAGAGACTTCTTACCTCCGAATTGTAAGAATTGAGAGAGATTTCTTACCTATCAAATTGTAGGTGTTTATCTTTATGTATTTGTGTTGAGTTATTTGGTGTTTTACAATAAAGATATTTCGTGCCTTCATTTCAATGAAAAATCGAATTGGATCGCACTACATTCATTGAAATAGTTTTAGATTGGGTTTTTCCAAAACTAGAAAGTAATCTGAATATATCAAAGGTAATCATAAAAAATTACCATAGAAAAAAATAACAAAATACAAACAAGTGATAGCACAATGCCCAAACAAACATCAAAGTATGAAAACAATACATATGGCTGCCTCACTTAAAGCTTGATGACAATAGATCCGTAGAGTGTTTTTTATATTCTTAAATTACATGATAAAATGGATTTATGAACTTCAATCCACCAAAGTGTAATAATCTTAAAGCTTTTGTGATTCATGATCATTGAGGTCTTCACAAATAGAAAAGAGCTAAGGAACTACAAGAATAAGAGAAAAGCAATCAATAGAATTGTTTAAACATGATGTAGAGATCATTTTTGTAGTGATAGAAGGGCCAGGGACAATAGATGCAAGAAACAAAGAGAAATCTATTTGTTCCAATCTCAGTGCAAACCTAAACTGACGAAGAAAGAGCAATAATCATTGTGAATAAAGGAGAAAAAAACATTGTGGGAGAAGAAAGGACATGACAATTTGAATGTATCACTTGCGCGAAAACATTGGATTTCATCTAATCTAAATGAACCTTGAAGCCTTAAATTTAATTGTGCAGCAAGATTTGGGAGCAATAGATGCAGATACCTTCAAATTCTATCTTCTGGCAATATTGAGAAGACATTACGCCAAATTCAAATCACTGTTTCAAGCAAAAAAGTACCATTGATTTTCACCAGAAATCTATACATAAATGTCCTAGAGAGATGAGCACTAACAACATCAAGTTACAAAGATTTATCTGACATAGAACCAAAGTATAAAATGGATAAGTTAAAATAAAGTAAACAGAACCAATGCAATGCCATACATATTGATAAGTGATTTCTCGAAAGCATCAAAATAAAAAGACCACTTCAGGATATCCATTTGCTAAATACCGATATAGCATATTTATTGTGAGAAGAGTTATGTGTGATAAGATTCGAATAATAGTCATAGAATAATATAACAATGATCAATGAGCCCAATTGAATATTTACCAGTGAAGTGTACGTCTAACATAAATTTATAAATAAAAATTTAAATCAAGACGGTCCAAGAAGAATTTACCTAGAGTAGAGAAAAGGAGTGGTCTAACAATATCAGAGGTCTCATCCTAAGAAAAAACAAGTGTGAAATTAACTTAAAAATATAAATGCTTGCCTATGTTGAGGTAGAACTTAAACTTACCAATTAGAGGGAAAAAGATGGAAAGAGAAGGATGCACACATAAATCTAACAACCCATCCATAATATTTACAATGGAACATAAATTCTTGTTTAGGTTGTGGTAGAACTTGCGTTACTAAAAATAGATGGAAATAGATGGAACAGAAGGGAAGCATACCCAAATCCAACAATCCACTGACGCGGCGCTCTGGGGAGAACCGGCCGGTCCTCAAGGGAAGGCGGCTACAGACCCTCTGCTTCCTCTTCCTCCCTTCCTTTTTCTTTTTTTTTCCTTTTTCTTCCATTTTCTCATTTTCTTACTTTCCTTCCTAGAACTTCCTAATTTAAATCTTTTCCTAAAATGTGAGATCTGATTTTATTCTCCTTCTTAGTTTAAGTGTTTCCTAATATAGGTCAAGTCTCTTTATAAATAAGAGATGATATGCTTAGAGTTAGGGGCCTTGTTATTGATATCTAAATTCAGGTTTTATCCTAAAGTTTTCCCTTCGAGGGCCGTATCCAACGTCGAGGAAGTGCTCTGGTTGTCCCTCGTCCGAGGTGGTGATCGTCTCCACTGGTCCGGGTGGTGGTCCGGCTGTAGCTCGCAGCCGAGATATTTATTTATCCCTCCACTCTTCCAATTGTTGTCCAGCCACTCCACAACCCTATAGCAGCGCCACTGCTCCATCTAGACCGCCTCCCCGCAGGCCGCTGACTCCCACTCCTCCTTTCCGCCGCCTCGGCAGCCACCGAAACCCACTATTTCACCTTCTAGTAGCCTCCCTACAACTCCCCTCTGCAGACTGCAGCCTTGCTGCACCTCACAGCCACCTCCCTGCAGCTCCCTGTAGGTCTCATTTTTTTTAGGTCTTTCTTTCCCTCTTCGGAGCATAAAATCTAGCTTTATGATTTCCCGTTTGACTCTCCTAGAAGATTAGACTAAGACCTACACTATTTAGAAATTTGATAAATTTCTTCGCTCCTTGTAATTTCATATGGACGGTTTCAAATCTTCAATATTTAACTGAGTTGATTAAAGCTGACATTTTGAAGCTCAAGTTGAACTCCTATAGAGGTTTGAAAGCCATATGTGTATCCATGACGTATGACGTTTGACTTGCTGCCAAGAGCAATATGCTTGACTTTATTTGTCTCTTAGGCGAGGACTGATCAGTATTTTGCTCGTTAAGCAGCTCCGACCAAACCAAAATTACTTCATTTGCCATGTAACATAAATCAGATTTAAATTGGCTCGATTGTCGACAAACTTGTCCGGTGATCACGGATGACGAAATGGACCGTTCCAGTGCGTCCGGAATGTCGATTTTAGCTGGGAAGAACATCCATATTCTTCAGTGTGGGTGTTTTCTTTACATGTTGTATGTTTCTCTTCACCGCCGGTAGACCCTTCGGTAAGAACCCATTCCCCTTGATCAGCTATAAACACCCCTTGTGTACCCTATTTGGAGTCGCAAGTGTTCCCCTGACTTTCTCAGACTTAAGTTTGTTGCTGGTCACTAAAGCTCGCATCATTTTTCTCTATTTCTTTTCAACCATCTGTTTGTAAGAATTCCTCCTTATTTTTTCAGTGGAATTATAGAACATTCTATTCAGCGTAGCTCTTGTTGAATCAACAATGGAGGAATATCTTTCTCTGACGTTGCTTAAATCGATTTGAATTATACATGAATTTTGTACTTTGTTTTGATTAGGGGATTTAGAAGGTTTGTTTATATTCAGGATTGTTCCTGTTTCATTAAAAAGATATAACTTTGGTTTAACTGCGGGATTAGTCTTCTCTGTTAAAGCCCGAAAGGTTATTTACAATGGTGAAATTGCAACCTTATTATTTAAAGGATCATAGATTTGTTCAGGTTTCTTTAATAAAATTAGGTTTCGTGTCATCAGGGATTCGGTTTAAGCTTTAGAGATCTAGTCTTGACGTGTTATGTATTGAATGATAATGAGCTATTAACATCAGGATAAGCATTTAAATATCATTGTATGCTTGTTTTGGTCCTCAAGATTTTTGGGGCATTGTTCAAAAATGGTTAAAAAAAAAAAGAAACAAAGATGAGCTAGACTTGTCTGTTCTCATCCCATTTATCATTTACCTTTATTGGTTTATGATTCAAATAGAAGGCACGGATATTCTTTATATCATTATTTGTTGATTAAAACCGATGTTTCTATATAAACAATTTGCTGAATCGAGATTTCTGTAAATCCATAATTGGTGGGTCTTGAATTTGTGCCAATTAATTGATATTGTATGTTCACGGCTATTTCAATAATTGAGAAGATGGTTTGCATAGCATGCGATTCTTTTATATTTGCAATAGTCTCATTCTCTTATATTCACACCTTCTTGAATGTTGGATGATTGTATTTTTTCAATCTTAGTGGCAAGAAGGTTATACATGAAGTGTAAATTATAGTTTCCTTTTGAAGGTTGAAATAAATATTGATACAATTTAAAGATGTTCAGTTTCATATGATCGAATGATTGTTTCTGTTTATTGAGAACACAGCAATAACTATATATTTGAGGACTTCCTTTGTTGATAGCCTAACTGTTTTATTGATTAAAACTATTTTGAGCCATGTGGTGTGATGCTAATGAGCTGCTAGAAGATTTAATCAAGAGCAGTTTCATACATACCATACCAATCTTTCGGTATTGACCTATTAGACAGATAAGTCTCATTTTCTTTACATTTATCTATCTCACCACTGGAAAGAAGATATATTCATACACTTATTCATCTGCATATGATGTACTTTTGTTTACTTGTTTGCTTGCTATTGGAGTTGGAATTATAATAGAGCTGCTCATTACCTCGTGATTAGAAAAAAAAGCATATAATAACAAGAAAGATTTTTGCTAGAATATTGAATATCGATGCTTTAGTAATTCTTATTTCATATGACTAGGTGTGTATGTGATTTTTGAATAAAATTTAAGTGCTACTTATGCTAGTTTGCTTGAGCTGCAGGGAAGATTCATTTCTCTTACTTTCCATCATTTGAGAAATAAATTCTGGTTTGAGTGAATGGTTGCTTTTGAGTGCTAGCATTTGAACTCGAGGGCTAAAATTCTCCTCACTAAAGAGGAATTTGAGTATCAGTTTTGAAGTATCTTAAGGTTCTCCATAACTTCATAATGGTGAAAGAGCCTTTATACTTAATACTCGTACATTTATTCAATATTATACGAAAATGCTGTAGTTTAATATATTGATTCCTTTCACATATGAATAAAGTTGTGTGCATGTGGTTTCATCTGAATTTGGAATTACTTATACTCGCTACATAAAACAAAAAGTAATATACACATGTATCATTATTCTATTTAATTTTTAAATATAGTTCTTGTATATAAGCAAAGTGCTATGTACATATATAAGCTGAACTTTGGATGCTAGCTATGAAATTTCATAAGGATTGAATAAGGTGTATGGAACTAGTCTTCATAATTTGTCAAGTAGCTAAACCCTTAATTTCCCATTAAATAAAAATTACTAGTATGGATTTCCCACCGGCTGTTTCAAGTGTTAATCTTCATCCCTGTTTCCTGCTTCTTCACCACACTCGGTTTTGTGCTTTTGCTGTGCTGAACAAGGTTTTTTTTATTTGCTGTTTTTTTTTAATTATTATTAATCTTCTTTTTTTTCATTTTTTTATAAAGTTAGGCTAGAAAGCCTGGTGGATATATTCTTACCTGTAATACTTAAGTTTCAAATATATATATAATTGTGCAAATTTCCTAATCTTTATATATCTAAACGTATAATACTTAGTTTTGACTATATAAATAAAGATTTTTAGGACTTTTAAATATTTATATATACAACAAAATAAATTTTAAATGAGAAGTGATTAACTTTCTCTAATCCCTGTAAATTTATTTACCATTCAAGCTGGAGAATATGAATTCTAATTGCTAAATATGAGCATATTTAACACTTAGAGTTAGTGTCTTAAACTAAACTCTGAGGTGGCTTGTGCTAAAAAGTTCTTGGAATACCTTTACACCTATTATCTATTTACGTACAAGGCATTTATATTTGTTTACTTATTGTTTAAATCCCTGGAGGCATAATTCAGTCATTCGCTGCCTCATAATTTGAATTAAACAAGTGACATATGAAGGTTTCTCCTGGGATATTGATAACTGAGGCGTTGATGGATTATATTGTTATTTGCCTCTCAATTCAGATATATATATGAGACGGTATAAACACTATGTATAATGTTTTGCTTAAGATATATGTGAAGTTGGAATCTGTTAATTTCTTATCGGGCAATGTGAGTAATCTTTCTAATCTGCGTCACTTGGAATTGCCTTGGTGTGTGGGTGTACCTGGAATTCGGAAATTAAGTTCGCTTCAAGGACTAAATGAGTCTAATGTTAAGAATAAGAGTGGTTACAGAATTGGGGAATTTGTTCCCTTTGTCTATATTATTTGAATGACAAGTTTGTTTTAATATTTGATCGTGAAGCCTCACTTCTTTTATATCCATACAACTATATATATGTCATATGGATGTGCAAATATAGTTTTCCTGCTTTTCTTTAATTATTTATGTAGAATTCACTTGAAATATTGATGTTTTAGAATTAGCAATTAAATGATTCTATTTGAACCATGGAATTGAATTATTGAGAATTTGACAAGAAAAATATCACGCGGGCTGGTTTTCTATTATGAATTCTGACATTTAAAAAGATGAAAGAGAGATTTGTTGATTCATAAAAGCGTAACCTGGAATAACTTCTTTAATCATCCTATTTCCTTTCTTAAGGAGTTTGAATATCTTGAAAACCAGCTGATTTGGAAAAGGCTTGATTTTTTTTTTTTTCCTTGGTCCTTGATCTATAGAGACTTGGAAGCTCGAGTATTAAGCTCAGACATGGAGGGTTATTTAAAATTTCCATCTTATTCAGACTTGTGATATGAAACTTCTGGGATGTCATTATCATATTTTGTATTTTTTTTTTGTGGATAAAAAAGCATTTAAATTGTTGGAAAATGCATATGGGATATCAAAGTGACTTAGAAGTTAGAAACGCGGGGCAAGGAAAATGATCCAAAACAACTCTCAGCTTTTCTTTGTAACTAAAATCATTAAACCGATATTCAATTTGTAGTTGCCTTTAGCACTTCTATAGGTTACAGGTGACTTCAATTTCAACCCTGACAACTTGTGAACTATAGATTTATGATATTGAAGATTGGAAATAAATAAGATACAATACCACATAAACACTACATACATAAACACTACACACATAAACATGACATACAGATATAACATACACACAATCGAGGATGCTTACATTTCATAGTTCACTTGTTAGTCAGCTGGCAGGAAGTTGTAGTTGTCCGCCTTTAGGGTGTTTTGCTGGTGGCTTATGATCGATATTAGTAGCTAGACTTAGATGTCTTGGTTTCTTTCGAGATTTTAATGAATGAAGTCTAGGCTGAGCCTATCCCCAAATTGAATTCCTATTTCGAGATTTTAATTGAATTCCTATTTTTTGGATATTAAAGAGAAAATCCATTGGGAAATTGTCCCCAACAGTGACATAGAAGGTCGAAGAGAAGAATGACAAAATATGAAGATAAGGTGGGAAACACAGCGACAGTTCCTACCAATTTACTAATGCTAAAAGTCACAGCGCCTAGATTCCAAAATGGGGAGACCGCATAATCAAGCTACCCCTTGGCTATCATCCAACGAAACTAATCTGCAAGTCTGTCATAGACAAAAAATGTGGTATGTGCCACGGATTTGGGCATGTTGAGGTAGAATGCACAACCAGGGGAGTGATCTACTTCACCGAGCAAGGCGTCTTTAAAAAGTTGGGTAAAGACACTGCAGGCACTGAAGAGCAGCTCGGACGAGAATTTTCATCCAATGACGTCTTCCCCATTGGAAATCCCTTATTCGTGGATATATCTCCATTTGATAAAAAAGGAATATTTGATGAGATTATGGTTCCAACTCTCCTAGAAGATGGAGAACTTTTTGTTGAGACATATAAAGATCACACGGAGCAGAAGGTGTCAGAATTAAAAATTTCAGGGGATAATCTTCGTGACAACCAACTGATAGCATCATAGGCGGCTACACTTCCAGCCCTCGCCCCCAGTGTTCCATATGAAGAGACAACAGGCCAGTGTGAAGCTCTTGTTATTGAAATGCAGCAGAAGATGTCAGTTCTCCAAAACTTTAAGAGTCACAGGGAAGACTCAAAAGATAATAAGAATCAACATCAACCTATCTCTTACAAATCCTCAATCTCATTGAGGCCCAACTTGTCATGGATGAGAAGCATAAAAGATATTTTTGGAAGTTGGCTCTGAAGAACCTACGTCCTTGTATACCTTCAGCTCAGATTATGCCAAATCAAAACAGACCGATAGGTAAGTATGCTTGCAAGTGGGAAAAGCTCCTTAGATGTTTTGGTCGACATTGCAATTGCAAGTGGAATCTAGGGGTGGCCGGCGACAAAACAGAATCTTCAACCTACGACCTCACAGCCACCTCCCCGCAACTCCACTGCAGGCCGCAGCCCTTCTACCCCTTCCAGTCGCCTCTCAGTCATTCTACCCGCTACCCTTGTCCCTCCTTCAGTAGCCGCACCTCCTCCCTGCAGCTTCCTTGCAAGTCGCAGTGGGCTACCCTCCCGATTCCAGTCATCGACGACTTATACGCTTCCTCTCTAGGGTTCAATGCCTCTACAACAACCTGACACCTCTCTGGCCTTTATCGCGGTCGTTGCTCCAGCACCACTTCTCCGGACTCTCTCCTCGTCGTGTTTGTTGTGTCTTCGTTTGTTAAGTCTTTATTTGTGATGTTTGTTTTATGTTTTTGCTTTACACATTCTCTCTTTCTTTTGGAAACATTGTTATAACCATGTTTGAGTCATTAATAAATTTGTGTCCTGCGTCGTGGTTTGGGTAAACTCCAGTATCATCCTCCTATAATATTTTCAAAAGAACAAGAAATGTTAACAATATGAGGCGCATTATTCAATTAAATGAAAGTAGAGGGGCCTCCAAGATAATAGGAGGAATAGGAACAGGCGACAACAATAGTGACTGAACAATAGCTCGAATGAAATGGAAAAACTGACTTGTGCTTCCTTATAAAAAGCCAAAGCACAAGCGATGTAGATTATGGAAACACGAGTCATTCAAAGGGGAGAGCTACAATCAATAAATGAAAATGATTATGAGGTTGCAACCTAGACAATTCTCTAGCAACCACCAATAACAACAGTGGAAATCACCACGGGGTGGTGGAATCTCAGACACACCTCACGCACGACTACAAAACAAAGTCCACAAGAGAGAGAAGGTAGCGCTCATGCGCAAACAAGTGCAAGCATGCACACAAGGGGAAAAAAGCAACTATGCACACATGTGCCACGACAAATAAAGGTACCCCCTATGCGAGCACCAAGGTTGAAGAAAACACTTTAGAAAATGATATAGTGAGAGTAAGTAAGTGTATGGGATAGTTGTGTTGCGGGATGCATGTGCTGATATAAAGAGAGATGATCAAGCATAATGTACAAGGGGGACCGCACACACACGAGGTCACTCAAGAGAGGCCTGTCGGCCGCTGAAAGCTTAAAATTTAATTTAATATATATATATATATATAGATTTTGAAAATAACACTTTAAATTTAAAAATATGAAAATGAGAGTGGACGGATCTCATTCATTTAGTAGTTTGAATGAACAAGCATAATATCGCAAGCAACGCCTCTATACCGAAGAATAGACACCCTACTTGACGATATCGCTCGATCAAATAAACTACAGATCCGTTCTGATCTGCGTACCTTTATGTGGACCGAGAAGTTCCCCTATTTAATACAAAAAGAATTAAATAGGGTTTATATTATCCTGGGTCTTTAAAGCTCTCACTATAGAGTAAGCCTCATAGCTAATTACCCCTCAAATGACCGAAGTCACCCGAGAGAGCTCTCGATTTAGATCGGGGGTTTCGTCTTCATGAATTCAAAAGGTAGGGTTTTCCACGAAGTGTGGTAATAGGAAATCCAACAGGTGAAAGGCGCAATGTGGAACAGTTATTTCCAGAATCAAAGGAAAGAGAGATAGAGGACGTCACGGATCTCGAGGAGAACCTCGATGACGTCCCAGACTATCCTATGGTTGGGCTTTAAATTTTGGAAATGAATTTATTTAGTTTCGATCCTGCCAATTAGTTATAGAGATTATATTGCATAATATCCGATTATGCAAACAACCTGGAAGATAGGAGGATTTACGTCGTATCGGACGACGATCTCGGAATCCTAAGCGAGTTAGGGCTTATATTGCACAACAGAGGCAGTCGAAGTGCTCAAAAGAACAGTGAGGATTTATGTCACGCTAGGCGGACTACCTCAAATCTTGAAGTCATTATTTAAACTAAAGAATGGTTTTCATTGATGTCGACACATGTTTCATTGAAGATGAGCCGTGCTTGCTCACCATGCTCCAAGCTCCACGTCGTAGCAAGATCGCAGTTTAGATTTACAGTTTAGGTTAAAGCGAACATTCAAGTTGTTTTATTTCGTTTATTATTATCACTGTTATTGCAAGAGTGAGTGCGTGCATGATGATGAGGAGTGATGATAGAAAGGAAGCATGTAAAACAAGCAGGAATATGCTATAATGAACAACAGGAAGCAAGTATCACAAGCAGATTATGCTAAGCTAAGCAGTAAACATGCTAAACTAAGCAGGAGTGTATGCTAAAAAAAAGTAAAACATGTTATACAGTAACGGAAAGAAGTAGAAAAATGCTGCAAGTGTACCGTAGGCGATGATTACCCGCGGTATACCGTTACCTGTTTATTGTTTTCATTTTATTAATTTCCTACAGAAAAGGCGTCAGTGCAAGAAAAGAGCAAGAGTAAACGTAGTAGGAAAGACCTACGTGAGTAGGGGTACTACCGTACGTGCAAGAAAAACGGAGTGTGAAACCCGGCGGTAAATCGGAAAGAAAGACGACAGAAGAACAGAGAAAATAGTAAATGAAACCAAGAAAATTGAGAAAGAAAGAAAAGAGCGTCCGTAGAAAACCTCGAAGAAAATTAAGAACGAAAGTAAAACAAAGTCGTAGTGAAAACCGCAAAACACCGGAAGAAACTCGCAGATGTCCCGCTAAACTCACGGCAAACCGTAAGGAAGCCATGGGGCATCTGGAAAGAAGACCCGTAAGCACGATGGTGTTAAGGACTCAGAGATGTGCTATATGTCCCACCTAGTGTGCCGGCCACTGGACCGACTTTCTCGATAGGCTGCCACTAACCCGACTCGAGTAGCCGACCGTGGACTTTGTAAATTTTCACACATTTCATTTCAAGTTTGCATGCAAGTAAAAGCTGTAGGTAAGTAGAGCATGTGTCGTGGTGGAGGTAATTTTGTCTTTTTCAAATGTATGTATTTTGTTTTGAAATTTTTTCAGTCCACAGGCTGGTCACTCTAATCGGACTGTAGATCGCTTAACATCTTTAGACCGTCGGCAGTAGAAACCCCAAGGACGGGCGAATAGTGTCGTGATTCCTGCTTACTCTCTACAAAGTCTCTGAGTCAGGCGACGTCATTCTATAATTCTCTCGTAACCTTCTCTATGCAGTATTATCGTTGTCCCCACCGCACTTACAACTGCTACGGCCCCACATATAATCCAAAGGGTTATATGTGCACACCTACACGTCCCCCGTAGGTGCGGACATCGAGCGCAAAAACAAGGAGAAAAACAAGGACGAGGGAACAAGGAAGAAAGAGGAAAACGGTCCACCTAACACAAATTTCGTAAAAAAAAGGTGCACCGATTTCCAATAATCAAAACAAGTCATCCCGAACTCCCGACCGTCCTTACACAACCTATAAAAGGACCTAAAGGCACGCCGGCGCTCTCGAAGAGGATGAAGACTAGACCCCTAGGGAACACACCCCTTTCCCCAAACGACAGCTGTAAAAACATGAAAACAGACATAAAGATATTGACCAAGCCCTGGACTCTGGACCACTGCTCGGGACTCCCCAAATATCGGACTCAAATCACAAAGCCTACTAGAATCCGAACCTCTTCTTTTACAAATTTGAAAATCAACGACACATCATACTAGAATTGTAACTTCTTCAATGCCACAAAATCGAGCCCAAACAAATATTGGAACTTGGACCAAGTATATCATCAATAACATCCCAAGTGAATGCCACAATTTAAGCCATGTAACATCGTAATCAAGTTTAAAAACATATGTCCAAACACCGCTAAAGCATGGGTCCAACACAAGGAACCCAAGCCCTCCAAAAAGGCCAAAACCGAGAAGTAACAAGAGGGAAACCAGCCCAGCAGGTGGGGCAAAACGAGAGACAACAAACCACAAAAACGCAGCCCAGCAGGGGGTAAACCGAGAGACAACCAGCCACAAAAACGCAGCCCAGCAGGGGGGTAAATCCAACTTCAAGTTAAAACAGGGGGAACAACAAGATTAATGGAAAGCCGAGCCACACGAGGCTAAAACGAAATCCCGAATTGAGCTTAAAACAAAGAATACAGCAGGACTCGACAAAACCAAGCCATATGAGGCTAAAACCAATTCCAGCCACAGTTAAATCCAAATCCAACGTAAAGCTGAAGCAAGTTCTTCTTAAGAGCTCAATTAAAATGAAACACATACATATTTTTAAAAGCTCAACTACCATGTGCTTGCAAGCAAGAATGAGCATAGAAACTTTTCAAATTAGTTAATCATGCTTTCATGAAGGGCTAGCACAAGGCTTTCAATATATCAAAATAAAATCCTCCCTAACATGCCCTTTGGTAAAGAAGAAGTAAAAGGAGCGGGAAATGAGCTCCACATGCATGTAAAATCGAGTAAATGCTTCCATGTTTCATGCCAAGCCAAAGTAAGCAAGGAGCTTTATAATATTCATCCTAACATGCTTGCAAGAGGAGCCAACTTTGCCTCAAGATCATGCTTCCAATATATCAAAAATAAAAGACAAGTACATGCTTTGAGTAAGAACCCACATAGAATCCTTTTTCAACCACCCTTTCTAGCATGCATTCTTGAAACAAATGAAGCTTAAGGCATTGGAACTAAACCCTTCACATGGTTCACATGAGAACAAGTATAGAATCTTTTCCAAATCCATCTAAGCATGCACTCTTAAGCCAAAGAAGACTTAAGACATTAAAACTAAGCTTTCCCAACCTACTAAAAGATTTCACAGCATGGTCTTATAAAGAGCTAGGCCACAAGGGGCCCAGGAAAATCAAGCCTCCACATTTATATAAAAGAAGCAAAAGGGGAATAAGCAACTTACCATCCCAACCAAATTTACCACATGCTTGCAAGACCCAAATGAGTTCTCCAATATTTCATGCTAGATAAGCCAAAATGTAAAACCACAATTTTTTTTTATTTTGAACTTCACCTTAAGCATAAAAGGAGAAATAAGATAGTAACATGTCGATCTTTTACCATTTTAAGCAAATAATCAAATCCAACTTTAAAACATGCTCACATTTAAATCTTTATCCTGCTTAAGTAGTAGATTTCCCCAAATGAAACTATAATAGCAAGCTAGCATGCCACTAAAGAGGGGGGGAAGCAAGAAATTATCATTTGTGCGGCTAAATAAATTAGTCCACGGCATGTAAACGACCAGCCTAAGCGTCAAACAGGAAGAGCCGAACCAACAGCAAGGTTACGGGTACCTGGGGTCAAACTGAGAATGAGAGAGGAGTAGAGGGAAGTTACCAGCTCGTGTAGAATACACAGGAAGCAAGACAAAAGCTCAGGGAAACAATCCAACAGCACCTCCCCTTCTTCACAAGAAATTCGGGCCAACCCTAAATCATCCCAGAATGGGGTTTTTATAGGCGAAGGAGGGGAGAGGAGTGCCGCTACTCACCTTACAGGATGGTGCGCAAGTGGAGCTGGCGACAAATTGCCGCAAGAAGGAGACGCTGGCTCGGACTGGCGTGCGAGCAGGAGGACGGGACCGAGCGAGACCGAGCGGGAGAAAAATGGGGAAGGATTTAGGGCTCAGTTTAGTTAATAGGTTTAAATATATATATATATATATATATATATATATATATATATATATATATATATATATTATATTAATTTTATTAAAACACGCCCAAAATCGCAATTTCCGCTCCGACAGGCGATCGTTGTAAATCAAATATCAATTTTAGGCAGAAACGACGTTCCGGACGCAACGGCCCAGTCTGTTTCGTCATCCGAGGTCGTTCGGACAACCTCGTCGACGGTCGCGTCGAAAGTCTGTCAAATCTGGCATTTTCTGAAATTCTGACTCAACGTTGGTCGTCCCGGCGTTTTGGTTTCAATCTTGATCCGTGGTTCAAGGAATTTGTGCTCGGTGGTGCAGGAAACGTGCACGATGTTGTCCTAAGGTCCGGTGGTCCTATAGGAACTCAATTTGGACTCCTAACGTCAATTCCAACCTGCTATGAGCTAGAGGTACGGAATTTCGTCCGGGATTCCAAAAGAGTGACGAAGAATCTTAGAGCAAACTAAAGCGAGGTAGGCCCATTGCTAGGAGTCTAAGATCGTCGGGGAAGCTCCTAAAGCTAGAACCCTAAATCCTAGGAGGAAAACTAAACCTCGACAAAAACGAGGTCAACAAGGCCATCATTTATGGAGGATATGCTAGAGCTGAGAAAGTGAACACATTTTATGTAGTTTTAGGCTAGGTTTTTTGTGAATGTGGTGCTTTGATAGGGTTTGAGAACCCTTTTATACACCTTAGTCTGTCTCCCCTCCACCTCTTAGACCCTATCATCATCATCTTTGATCGATGAAGGGCCTCCCACAGCCTTTGGCTTATGCTAGATGGGCATATGTCTTGCATATCCATCCTCCACTCTTTATTTCCCTAACCATTAGATCCAAATTTCATAAAGCTCTACTTACTAAAAGCTTAACCCTCTCAAAACCCCACCTCAACTATGCAAAACTTACTAGAAAATATATGTACTTATACTAGTCTCTTCATCTACCCCCTTCTTTATGGATCATATCAGAACCCTTCCATCAAAAATGCCTAATCCGTGCTGCTGAGAATTCCTCCAAAAGAAATACTCTCAAATGAAAAGATCTTCTAACAAAACATTTAGAACAAAGTGTCCAATCTAAAGTTTATCAACAACAATTAAAAAGTTTCTTCTCTAAGCTGAAAGTTTTTTTTCTTATTATTATTATTATTTTTTATCTAAGCGGAACTTATTGCAAGGGCCAAGGAATGGGAACTTGCTCCCCTTGGCTATGTGGTTGATAACCTTTACATTGCTTGCTTCTAACTGCGAGTAAGAAAATGTGGAAATGATGAGTTAAAATATTATGCTTCTTTCTCTCATTGAAGATTTCGCTTTTTAAAGTTCTCAATATTGGAATATTATGGTATGGTTTGGAATGGAGGCCTTGCTTTATCAAGGTCATGCCCTTCCTATTTAAGAAATGGGCAAGGAATGTCAACCAAATTAGAAGGATTTGTAGCAAAATTCCAAGATATGCTAAGTTTTCCAACTTTCTTTCTTGTCATTGGAATGAGGATGGACTTTTAAGGATCGAGTAAAATCGAGATTCCAATCGTTTTGAAATCACACAATCAAGAAGTCTCACTTATCTTTTCTCAAGGTTCGATTCAAGTAAAACATTCCTTATTGCTATCTAGAGCTATCTAGATTATTCCCATCAACCTCCATGGTAACAAAAATAATCAGGAGGTCCATTATGACTAAAATCCTAAAGATTATAGAACTACAATTCTTTTGCTTGTGAAGAGAATTCTTTTCCTTAGCTTCTAACAATAAGGTAAAGGAGAGTCCATAAAAGTGTCCTATAGGCCATTCCAAAGCTCAAATCTCACTGACAATATCAACTTAAAATAGTCCCCCATATCACCTTAATGGAAGCTCTTTCAATCCCCAAACATCCATTCGTTTCTCTCTTGCCCCTCTAGCATCACATATAGCTACTTTTCAAAGCATCAAAATATAGCACATTTCACCTCCATACCCAATGTTGCTCGACCTATTGCACTGAAAATTATCCATACCTACAACAGAAGCGGGAATTAGCATCCGATATTTTCGTCAGATATTTTCGATGCAAATATTAGTATCGGATTAGCGACCAATAAACTGCAAAAAATTAATTATGATATTTGCGACAGATTTTACATCTGAATTGCGTCGGATTATTTGTCGATAAAAGTATTATCAAAGCGGCGAAACTTATTTTAGAGTTGTGACAGCTCAAGCGTCGAATTTGTGTTGAAAAACTCGACATAAATACTTTATTTATTAGAGTCGAAATAATCCAACGCAATTTCGATGCATATCCTACGCAATTGACCTAATTAATACATCCAGTCCACCTAAATTTCATTTTTTTCTCTGCGCTCGATCTTTTTTTTTGCCCAAAAGCCCCGCGCCTTCCCCTCTCCCCTTCCCTTTCCCTCACAACTTCGCTCAAATCCATTGCCTTCCTGAACGATCTTTCGCAATGTAGTCGCTTTTAGAGCTAGGTCGGAAGGAGACGAAGTTCGCATGCAGAGACCATCGAAATACACGTAGTTCTCATCCTTCTCAGAAAACAGTGAGAAAGATAATTTCATTTGCGCCAGTCGTTATCATTTAATTTTTTTTTTGGTGAACCGGGCCTTTCATAGATAATGTTTAGGTGTTAGGTATGTATGAAAATCTTTTTGTAATGTATGTCTTATCCAGTTGCATAGATAATGTGGTGTGCATGTCGAAGTTTAGGTTTTAGATATGTATATATGTATATATAAGAACTGAGTAGTATGTATGAAAATACTCATAGATATGTATTATGGTATATATGTATGTAAAAATTGAAGTTTAGGTATTAGGTATGTATTTAAATAAGAATTGAGTGGTATGTATGAATATCTTTGTAAAATTGAAGTTTATGGGTTAGGTACATAAGATTTTTGTATTTTGGGCAGCATAAATGATGAAATATTTGCGCTAAAAGATACCACAGGAATTTATGGTTTGGAGGAGGACGGTGAAGAGAGCGAAAAAGAAATTTTAGATTAATCTTCGACGACGAGTTCTTCAGAAGAAACTTAATAACAAAAGTATGCAAATTTTAGATTAGTTATTATTACTGCTACTTTCTGTCTTTTACTTTTATTGTTTTGAGGCATAGCTATTTACTCTCGTTTTTTCTGTTTTAAGACATAGTTGTTACTTGTGTTTTGCCTTTATTGCACTGTTATGTTCTACTTATGATTATTTCTTTCTGTCAGCACTAATCTTTTTAATATCATCCCTTTGTTTGCAGATGGCCACAGGTGGTGCAGGTGGTCAGCCACCTCATAAGCCCCGTGTTCTAAAAGTTCTTGAGATCACCTACTGTGACATGAAGAGGAGATCGTCTACTCCTGATGCTTCCACCACTACTGCACCTCCTATGGCACCACCTCTCCCAGCTGTTGTTGCTACACCTCCTGTGGCACCTCCTCCCGCACCAGCTGCTGCTACACCTCTTGCGGCACCTCCTCCGGCACCCATTGCTGCCACCCCTCCTGTGGCACCTGCTCCCACAAATGTTGTCCCGTCTCCTATGACGCATGCTGCTTCCGCATCGACTCCCCCACCTGTTGTTGGCACAGCTCTTGAGCCTGACCCGTCGACTCATATCCCCCCATCGAGGATGCACTTATTGTCAGAGGGGGGCTCGTAAATTATTTTTAACACTGTATTATATTATTCTTCATGTTATAGGTTTTTTTATAATTAATTTGTTTCTTAAGCAGATTCATTTCCCACAAGCAGCTCGTCACCTGCATCATAGAGATTATCAGGAGCATGTACGATAAGCCCTATCTGTCGTGGAAGCAGATGTCTATAGCCACTCGGGACATGCAGTTCATGGAGTTTGAGGTACAATCATGTAATTTAAATCAGATTTGTAAATTTGATTTAATTTTTGACACTGACACTTGGATTATTTTTTACGTTGCAGAGGTCCTTCACCCGACTCCCAAAGCACCACCTCCAGATGTACTGAATCCTCGAGAGTTAGGGCCGACATCGCCTTGCTGATATATTCACGACAACCAGTCAGAGAGGCGAGCAGACTGCCTGGATTGGTGAGGGGCTCTGGGGTTAGTTAACTGCAGCTTGGTCCACTCCTAATTATAAGCGGAGGTAGGCGAACGGGGCGAACAAGGCGAACCAGGCGATAGAGGGGGCCAGGGGAGCTGTGCTCCATATTGGCGGATCAGTACCCAGATAGACACTACAGGAGTCTACTAAGATATTTTTAGATATTTAAATATTAATTCAATTTTTTGAGTAATTTTTTAGTGCTAACCATTTTTGTACGCTACACAGGCAAAGGAGTTGAGTTGTGCTCCCTCCGTCGGACTTATCAGTGCCCGGGGATTGCGCGGTAGGTTTCAGAGTATTCTCGGCAGTTTTCTGTAAGTTAAAAACCTTCAATTAAAAGTTTATTTTGACTCTAACTATTGAAAGTGTCAATTAAGGGTAGACTTTTTCGAGCAACTCCGGAAGAGGCACTTGGACATTCAAGTCCAGACTGACGCCAGCAACAGTTATAGTCATTCTACCACTGTGCAGTCTGGGTGCGAGCTTTGGACCTAGGCGGCGGGGAGGAAGAAGAGGAGGGTTTATGGCCTTGGAGTGAATGACATAGCCTTAGAGACCGAGCTCTCCCGTGGTCCCGTTCTTAGTTCCCCGAGCTTCTCACAACCAGACCAAGAGACTCTTGCCAGGCAGGGGCTAAAATGAACAAGGAGATCCGCCAGTTGCGTGAGCTGATACTACAAGGCCAACATAGAGTCGAGGACTCTATAACGTATATGACATAGACCTTAGCAGATAGTCGGGGAAGCAGTCGTGACATTCTTGTAGGAGGAAGAGAAGGATGGAGATGATGATTAGTATTTTTTATGTTTTCTTTTATTTGTAAGCATT
The DNA here is from genome assembly GCA_022702705.1 of Papilionanthe hookeriana x Papilionanthe teres. Classification (NCBI taxonomy): domain Eukaryota; kingdom Viridiplantae; phylum Streptophyta; class Magnoliopsida; order Asparagales; family Orchidaceae; genus Papilionanthe; species Papilionanthe hookeriana x Papilionanthe teres. The sequence continues at coordinate 45,880,188 of CM040439.1, read as the reverse complement.
ATTTTAAATATTTGTTCTAGAATTTTTTTGATTAACATTACTATTTTTATTTGGGACGATTTGTGACAATATCTTAATGATATTATTTATTGATTTAATCTATGATATGACTATGTTTAATGTGGTCTTAGATGCGAAATTTGTTTTTGTGTAGGTTGTGAAAATGTAATTGATATTCTAATTTTTTTTCTATCTAACAGGTTTGCATCGAATTTGTGTCCGTTTTTAAACGTAAAATCAGACACTACATCTACAATATTTTTTCTTTATTCAACGATATTTTCTCACGCAAATGAGATGGAAATCCTAGCTAAAGATGCAACGTCAGATATTTTCAGACGTAAATTTCGACTTACGTTATGCATAAACAAATCCGACACAAAAAAAACCAACGCAAATTATTTGTGTTGAAATATTTCAACGTAAATTAGATGAAATAAAATTACTGACCCCTAATTTAACGTCAAAGAAATCAGACTCAAATCTGGCTAAATATTAAAGATCGTCGAATTTGCGTCTGAATTGCTCTAGCTAACGCAAATATTGCTAAATTCCTGTTGTGCCCACATAAAAACACTCTTAGCCCATTAAGAAATTGTTCTCAAATAAGCATACTCTTGCATCTCATAGCCCACTATTCTAGCAGATATCTCTTTTCCAACTGCCAACAAGAAGATAACAAATTTGCTCCTTATGTTGTCCGTACCTTTGCATCTTTTGGAATGCAAGAGGTGTCTTGGGGAGGGCTTGTCTTGGATTGCAGGAATTTGATCAAAGACAATAATACTGATATTATTTATCATTTAGATACTTGAATGACTTCTAAATCTCTTTTAGACCCAATATTGTATAGGAAACTACAAATAATTTCTGATGCGAATAACTATCACAATTTCTTTCATGATTCTAAGGTAATAACTTAAATCAAATGAGACAAATTTTATGCTTTTGACCTCTTACCAGCCCGAAATTGATTCAGGGTAAAATTATTTCCTCCGACTCAAGTTTCATTATTACTTTTGTGTATAGGATCTTGCTTTTGGCGGAAAGCACCTTTGGGAATTCTTTAGCAATGATTGTGCATTTATCAATGACAATTGAGTTGTTCTTAGAGATTTCAATTAAGTTCGGCCTCGTATAGAGAAAGATTAGATAAACTTATCTCTTCACAGCTATCTCTTCCAGCCAAGCTCAAAGGCTTAAATGATAATGTATTTCAAACTACCATCACAAATCTCGCAAGTAGGGAGCATTCTTATGCCTAGTTTAATAATCAACTGGCTATGTTGATGAGGAATAAAATTGATGGAATATTGAGTAAAAATTCAGGGTTTGTTACCTTGTTCTTTCTATGAGGTCATTCTCTCTTCTGATCATTTTGCTTCTGTCATTTGCTTGGGGATTTTCCAAGCAGAAGATAGTTTAATACAAAAAAATTATAGAATAATTGCAGTGGTTAATATAAATTGATCGGGATTGTTTGGTCCATCTTGGTGATTAAGGACCCAATTTTTATCATTAAAAGCTCGAAGTTGTTTAAAAGACCCTCAAGAGCTCTTACGGAATCGCTCTAACCGGTAGTATGTAAGTTCTTTTGATATTAAAGAGGATCAATCTTAAGTGTTCAACCGCTTTGAGGGAGATTTTATCAACAAGTACTTGAGGCCTGAAGTTAAGGCTACTAAAAAAAATAATAATCAGGCTTTTTACTATGAAATGCAATGGATTCAAAAGTGTGTTAAAGTTTCTTGGCTTTTTAAAAATGGTAATGATATTAGGTTTCTTCATTTAAAGATCAAATGCAGGAAAAATAATAACTTTATCAAGAAGATTCTCACACCAAATGTCAATTTCAACCTATAGTGATATTGCAAAGAAAGTTATTGCCTAACTATATTCTCCTTTTATATTCTGTAATAATCTGGATTTTTATAACTATAGCTAAAATATTAATCTTTAATAATTATAACTATAATAACAAAATTCATCTAATAATTTATATTAAGGGTTTCCAAAGATTAGTTGATTTGCTATAGTGATATTGCGGATGCCCCTATGTCATTTCGGATGCCCCGGATTTAACATGATTATAACTATGATGATATTGTGGATGCCCCTATGTCAGTTCACTGCTATCTCACTATACATATTAGCTTGCGCTTCACGATTCCAATACACATACTCTATGGGGTACATCTGTTAGCAACTAAGGCTTGAGTTACAACTAATCAGTGGGCAAATAATTCTAAATTACAATAATTCTCATTTTAAAATATTTTTGTAAAAATGCGGTATCAGTAAAAGACTATGCAGTAAAAGTGAGCAGTAAAGAAAAAAGTTTCATTTCCTTTCATTTATTTAGTAATTGAGAGTTGTCGTCTAGACATAGACTTTTAAAAATATATGTTTAACCATTTTCAATGCACCATTAAGGCAGACAGTCATTTACATTTTCATTTTAATTTCGTGCATGTGTACATTGCATTCCCTTGACAATATTATCTAGGGGCAACTCCCATATGCATGCATATATGATATTTTATTCATTTTTCTTACATTTAACATTTAAAAGAAAACATATACTTTTTAATTTAAAAATAAAAGCTAAGAAACAGTAAATAAGTAGAACTATTGTAAAATAAAACACATTTACCCACCTGTATAGTGATGCCTGAAGTTTGTTGTTCCTTTCCTCAATTAGTCTAGCTTTTTGGGAGCACCTATAGCAATAAACTAGGTTTGATTACCGCTCTATGAGATATATATATATATAATAAATTTTTCATCTTAAATCTAACATAAATTTTTAAACATTCTCACAAATAATTCATTTAATTGAATTGCTAATTGGTATTTCATAAAGTACTTAATTAATGCATCTTTTTAAATATTAACTATTCTATCAATTTATTTTACTAATTGCAATTATATGTCATAATTAAATTAACTTACTTTTCGAAATTTCTAATAAGGTAACATTCTATTAATTAATTAGGACAATTACATGTATTAATTAAAATAAATCTTTATACCCAAAATTCCCCTCTAGTTTCCTTTGCCTTAATTTCCTCTTCAAATCACTATTATTTTTAAGAATCAACCACAAAGATTTTTGTGAAAATTAATTGAAGTAATTAGAAATTAAATGACACTATGTAATTTAAATCAATTAACATTAATAACTTAAATAATTTAATATGTTATCTTAAAAATAGGGAAAAAATTTGCGTTCGGAGAGCGTACGCAGAGATGCGTACGTAAAAATGTACACGGGAGTTACACGGAGGTTATAACCCTCTTGTACCTCCCGTGTAACTCCCGTGTACAAATGGATGAAATAGAAGCACGGGTCACAAGTGAGTTACACGGAAGGTACAAGGAGGTTATAACACGCTTATAACCCTCTTGTGACTCCCGTGTAACCACCATGTATTTTTTTACGTACGCATCTTTGCATACGCAATCCAGACACAAATTTTTTCTAAAAATAGGTGTCTGCCTTGCCAAAAATTTTTGAACCGAGCAAATAAAGTTCGGTCAATCCCTTCACGCACACAGAAGGCTCCTACGACTTCTTCCTCCCTAAGCTCTCAGTCGAGGCCTACATGCCGCATGGGAGGTAGGAAATGGCTCGCACCTGTCTTCCTCTCCGATGAAGATCTAGGGCACAAATGCTTCTACCTCCTCCTCTTCGTTCGAGTTGGGGCGTTCGAGCCCACTAAGTGCGGAAAAATGTCGCACAAGCTCCTCCTCCTACCTCTCTGGCTTGGGTAAGATTGTTTGAGCCTCCATGTAGCCAATCGAGCTTCCTCTTCTTCTTCCTCATTTCCTTTACTAGCTGTAGCATTCGACAAAGCCTGCTCGAGTCTTCTTCTCTTCGGTTCGATCGCGAGTAGTGGAGGGAAATAACCACATAAGCCACTCTCTTCCTCTTCCTCTTCTTCCTCTTCCTCAATTTCTTCTTCTCCACTGGATCGGCTAAAGGATGACGATTTCTGCTCCTCGGAAAATTATTATGTCCGGCGTCTAGAGTCCGATGAAAGCCCACCGTCACAATATTACTCTCTGTTGTTATTTAGGTGTTATTGTATTATTATAATACTGTTGTGAGTTCAGAATATCATGAAATAACACCGAACAATATTCTCTATAAGAATATTCTCCCGTGTTATTCCGCGGCTCCAACTCTCTCGCTCCTCTGTTTCTTATGTAGCGGTTTCCAATGAGAGGATACGAGAAAAATCCTCGCATTAACTTCCCTTGAGCGGGACGATTTATTCATCGAACGACACTATGCCTCGTAAGCAGGTAAAAAAATTATTATTATTATTTATTTTTATGTATTACTTTTTACTAGTTATTACATAAAGAATGAAAATTTTCTATAAATTAAAAAGGCTAAAGTTTTTACTTACCCTTTTTAACATGTGGCTCGATATGGCCTAATGTTTCTTTCTATCTTAGGAGGCTTTTGCCTCTTATAGAGTATGTACCTTTGTCTATTTTTTGAATGATAAAAACCAAGAGTGCTCTTCCCTCGTATCATTCAACATAGTATATGGGCTTTCTTCTCCACCATCTATCTTCCATATCTCTTCAAGTTCTACTTCCACACCCTCACATTACAATGTCCTTCTAAGAATTTTTTAATTATTTAAACTAATAAGTGATGGTTAAACATAAAATAGCCTTGAAAACATCATCCTCTGGTGCCACGATCTGCCATGAATCAAGATCCCATGGCAACATTAGTGTCCAAGGAAATTTTTTCATGCTTATTAACAAATTCAAACCAAGACTTGTTGCAAAAATCATCATTGACGTAATTGGTCATAAGAGTATGAAATTGAACGTCCAAATTAGAAGTCCACAATTTTGAATTATAGAGGCCTCTAATCATATGACAAGGATGCCACATCATATCAAACTCTTTGATATTGTTTAAAGGATTATACAGTCAAATTTTCAACGAGTGATCATCATAGTAACTGACATTAGAACAATAAAAAATGCTAGCTCTCTAGTTTAAAACTCTAACCTCTTGGCACCTAAACTTTTTTACAATTTATTATCAACTAGTAAAATTACTAGATATATGAATTGCACTACCAATGTTCTTCGTACTTGTTGTGAATCCCATGATGGGAACTTGAGACGGATAAATAGAAAAGTAAAAGGAATATATAGGTCTCTACCTCCTAAACTATGAAGGGAATCATGAAAGCCAAGTAAAATATGCTCACTATGTGGCACTTTTACCTTGATCATCCAAATTTCACATCCTAAAATATTATTCACTTCACTTTTCCTCAACACAAACTCCGAGGCATTCCAATGTGAAACTTATTATGCCAATTATCTAAGCAAAATCAAACTTCTTACCCAACTCATCCCTATAGAGGCTCCCTAACAATTGTAATAATTCAAAGTAAAATCTGAGAACCACTCGAGTTAACAATCTTTTGAGTGCTAGGTGATTATAACTTTTATTAATGAATACATTGGGATCTTTTTAATGAAATAATAATTTGAAACTAGTTACATTTTCCAAAAATTCACCTCTATTAAGCTTAATTCCAACCCCAAATGCAAGCTCTTTGGGCTGACAATGTGTAAGAATATTTTCACTCTATTCAAGAATACCACCTGAAGTAAAAAAATTATCAACAAACTTCTTACATCCATATTCAATAAAATTGGCTAACAGAGAAAATAAAATACACCTTTTAGAGGTTGTGTGATAATTATGATGACTAGCTAAGTCCTCAATGTTTGCTTATCTCATTAATCCTATGTCGTCGAAGATTCTAGACAAAAAGCAAATCATAGTTCCTAATTATGCTCCGGTATTACGGCTTAAAGCCCACTCACATTGGCAGAAAGGGTCCACTAATATACTGAGGGTGCTAAAACCAAGGGATCTCGATTATGTTTATCTCTGCTCCCAATCATTTCTATTTAATTCAATTTAAATATAAAAATTAAATCCAAGCATAAAATTGAGCCTAAATAACCTCCTTAATCGAGTGCTCTCCTAGAAGTAGGATGAGCAATTGACTATAAGGGTTTTCACATATAAGATGTCTCAATCTCAAATTTAAATAAATCCTAGTATGGAATTAAGACTAATATAATTAAAAAAATAAAATCTATCTAAAAAAAATCACTCTCAAACATTCTCTATTACATATTAAGGAGGTCAAGTGAAAAGGTTGATTTTTCTCGAATGATCAAATTTTAGACGACTTTGCCGATAAAAACTTCTCTCTCCATCATTAAAGCATAGCTCACCCAAGAGAAAATAAAAGCATTCTCAAATGTAACAAACTTCAGCAATTTGTAACTGATTTCATCTTCTATCACATAATTAAAGGAAAGAAATAACAAAGAAAAAAAAGAAATGCTCACCCAAGAGTTAAGCTTCCACGGCTTTACAAGTAAACTATGGGTATAAAATAGACCTAGAAAGCTAACATCCCCGCTCAAAATAACTTTAAGGTGCTCTCTGAAAGGTTAAAAGGAATAGTTCAATGATTACTTCAAAATAATCATTTTAGGAAGCTCCCAACTAACCATCTCAAAAGCTATGGACGAAAAAGATTCTCTCCTTCTCCATCCATAAGAGCCAGCTATGCTATCAAGGAGGAAAGGACTTTAAGGAAGGTGAGCAACTAACTACAAATCTTCCAATACGGCATCCTCAAATATATAAAGAGTTTGCCTCAAATCAAGATAACTAGTGGCTTCTAATACAAACTACTTCAAGACAACGCTCATGCTCCATAAAAGATCCCATATGGAAATAACTGGGGTATGACATCTGAAAAATACATCACTAAGTGATTCATTATAAGAAGATTTTGGTGGCAGGTTTAGAGGTTTAGGCCTACTTCTGCAAGATCTTCCTTGTCCAACAAGGAGTAAAAACTCATACAAGGATTTGGAAGCCAACTGTAAATTTATTATCAATGATCCTTAAAGATAATATAAAGTTAATACCTAGAGTGGTCTCTCAGAAATGCCGCCTAAAAACATGAGTCAAACTGTAAAAAACATTTGGGTCGTACAAAAAATGCCATGAGATGAACACCGAAGTGTGACTACTGAGAAACACATATCTCAGAATTTCACACACAAAAGATCCTGATAATATCTCACAAAGTAAGACCCCTTATCTATAATGCCCTCCATATTACCAAGGATAAAGAAGTCCCAGAGGGTTTTGAGCAGCCACAAACCTTCCAATAGAACATCCTTTAAGATATAGTGGATAATCTCAAAGTGAAGACCAAAAATGGCTTCTCAAAGAAAAGTTGATTTAAAATAAGATTAATATTCTAAAACATTTAAGGCTTGTTAAAAGAAGCTAAATTGAGTAAATGAGATGACATTTAAGTAATGCATTCTTAGAGATCAATCTATTGAAGGTCCTAACAGCACAGAGGTCAAGACCTCAAAAGTCTAAACCATGCGATGAACACCAGAACATGACATCTAAGCAATACAATTCCTCGAGTGCCGCCGCCATAAGATCTTGACAACATACTCAAAGTTCAAGGCCTCAAATTTCCAAAATTATGCAGAAAGCACCAGGATGTGACGTTCAAATAGTGCACCTTCAAAGATGCACCATTGGAAGGTTATGACATGAATGGGTCGAGAAGAAAGCAAGCCTTTTTTATGGCTCTACAACTTGACCTAATGGTGTTCCCTCCAAGGATACCATAGGCTGATTGCACCAGTAAAATAAAAGGGCAATTTTTATAGATCCCCTTAAAATAAGAAGGTCCAATCAAGTTTCTAAAACAAAATATTGGGAGCTGATAAGAAAAATCTCGATCACAATAGAAGACCCTCAACTTCGCTTAATATCAAGAAGAATCTAAATTGAACATGTTCAAGTGGACAAATCAAGGACCTCTCTTGACCCTATATGCTTAAAGAAAGAGCATTAAAGAAAACTCAAAAAGTCAAATGCATGACGCATTTCCATTAGCTTAACAAGTTCCATTAGCAAGCAATGATTCTCCGTAGCTTATACACCTGAAGTTATGTGAGCCTTTAAAACTAAATGGCAGTCCTAGAGAATGCTTGCAATGGATTATTTATTGGTGGAGCATGAGGTAGCACATTTGTTGGACATCCTACTGCTAAAATCGACGATGATTACAAGATATGGTGAAAAGGAGACCAACCATATTGGCAAAAAAGGCTAGTTATCTAGTGTGGCAAAGTGGTGTAGTAAGGACGTTGGGAAGTTAGTCTCCATCATGTAGAACTATAATTTCATCTGTGAAATCGTAAAAAGTGCACCCATGATTTGGCAATTGAATCAAGATGGCATTAATCAAACTGTCATTGATCATGATTCAGATATTAGATCATTAAGAGATTAGAGTGATTGAGATTGATAATATTTGACAATTTGATCTATTGGTGAAGCTTGTCAATGATCGTGCTTTCCACAACAGACTGTTGAAACTAAAGATCAAGATAGTAGTTCATATATGAAGATGGTTTGCCTTTAAATGCTTGATGATTAAAATTGAGAGATCCAAGAAACTTTTACCTTTGATGATAATTGAGAGGACAGTATGAATTGATGGTTTGCCAACCAAGAAAACCCTATTCTGTCAACCATAGAAGATAATGTCTGATTAGATTTTATTTTGATAACAAAATATTTTCAATTCAAAAATAAGGTTCGCTAATTTTCCAAAGTTAGTTTAGGAAAGACAAGTTCTAATTTAAAATCCAACTTTCACAATTTGCCAATATTGATACCTATTTCTTGCAATGAAATTAATTCAATTCTCCTCCAAAACGTTCTCTCTTCTCCGCTCAATTCTTGGACTACCTCGTTCCCAAAATCTTTGTATGCTATGGATCCAACCACCCATATCATGGCTTGTTGCCTTATGCCACTTACATTAATTGTTGTCCTAGATTCAGTTGACATGCAACTAAGAAATAAATCTTTATGTTGTTTATATAACATGTTATAACCCGGCCTGATAACTTGGAATAAACCAAGTCAGGAACTGCGGTCGAACGACATTCAAATTTCATTTTTACTCTCCGCACATTATTCAGAAACTTCCAGAATATAAAAGAGCCACTAATAACCACAAAGTGTAATAAATTCAAAATATCCAGAAAAAACAACAACCTGAATATATCTCAGAACAGTATTGAACAGTCTATCACTATCTAAAGAAAACAGTACAATAAACTATCAAACACATCATAAAATAGTACTTATCAGCTGCAGTCTTTCTCCTGTAAACCAAGTCTCTCCTACTAGTCATATCAACTTAAAGCTTTTCTTTTTCTAAAAAAAATTATTAATTAAAAAAGTAAGTTTGACTTAGCGAGTAATTATAATATTTAAATGCATCAAATTATTGTGAATGTTATGCATGAATGACCAACAATATGCAGTTCATTTAGTTATAAAATTTAAACATTCATGTTAAAATTTTCACTTCCCGTTTCGTTTTAATTATTTACCATTTTAATATCTTTAAGAGTTATAATAGAATTATCGTCATACCCGAAGGTATCTTCAAAAATGTACTCGAAGTTACCATAGAAAATATACCTGAATATATCTTAAAAAAAAAAAACTCGATGGTACCCTCAAATTGCATTTGAAGGTACATCTTTATCATATCCATTAACGTGCACCGGTACATTTTATCCATTGTCAGTATCATCTGAGGGTAATTCTGTACAACTTAAACTTTTACATTTTATTTTCTTTAAATTACCTCCGTTTAAAAAAATCATTAAACATTCATTTTCCCTTTTTCCCATTTCCTTTTTTTTAACTTTCAAGCTCATAAAATGCATATAATTATAAAATGTCTGCTTAGAGCATTGCAAAAATTCTTTTATTAAATAAATATTAATTTAATACATATAATAAAATTATTACTCACCTTAACCGTAAGATACCTCTGAAAAATTTTAACTCTTTGCTACATTTCCTTTGACTAACAACGAAATCAATAAAAGTGCATATAACTACAATAATTACGTCATAAAGAAAGTCTTAAATATAGTTAACTTATTTAAATATGTAAGAATGATTAAAAACACTAATCCCCTATGACCATAAGATTCTTAGAGTCTCCTTCCTCACTTCTTAACAGAAATAAAATTTAATACATTAATTTAACTAATTATGTTATTAATTTCGATAATAAAAAAAGAGTTAACATTTACCTGATAAGCTTTCAGATCGATTTCCATCTTTACTCACTCGCTTCACAAATTTCTTCTCTTTCATAGCCAAAATTTTTATATTAAAGTCCCGACATACACACACACACACCTTTTAATATTATATTAGTTAACTTAATTAAACTTAGATCTTTACCTTTAAATTATTTGGCTGCCTGCCCTAACTCAAACACGAAGGCCAGCTCTTCTAACTCTTCTTCCTGCCTTCGGCCTCTGCTCGACCGCGCGAAGTCCCTCTTCCTCAACACCCAACAATAGTGTTGAAGCCGCTCGACTATACTTCGGCATTAACACCATACCCTGAGTTCGACATCGTACATAGGAGCCCTCCTCTCCTTCCTCTTCCTCAACGCGAGTGCAATACCGAGCCGCCAGACTTCCTCCTTAAGGCTCAGCTTCTTCTTCACCTTCAACCTCCTTCACTCAAAGATAAGTCGGTTGACCCCTCTTAAGTTTTTCTTCTTCTCCTTTGATTTTCTTCCTCGGCTAAGGCATGACAGAGATTCCCTCTCTCGATCTCTCATCTCTTTCTCTCGCTCACTCGTTTATTTCGAACGAGGGAAAGTGCGAAAGATAGTATGTTATGATTTCTATGAGGGGGTGCAAATCTTCTAACAATCGACACTATATTTAATTATTTATTATTATTATTATTATTATTATTTTATAATAATTATTATTACTTCTTTAATTTCAATCTCCCATTCTTCTGAAATTGCCTTTGAAATTTGAACCCAAATAGCATTATTTTTTTATCCATGCTTCATAAAATCTTAGAAAAAAATTCTCTGTTTCGCAACTTCTTTACATCATAATTCAAAAAGTTTATAGGCTCATCAATATAAGTCAAATTTGACTGAATATTAATTGAGTTTGCTATCACCCTAGCTTCATCAACAATATGCTTACTAAGTGAAGAAATGTGAAAAACATTATGTACTTCCTACATATGAGCTAGTAAAACTAATTTGTAAGCTACCTTCCCAATCCTCTCTACAATCTCAAATGAACCGAAAAGTCTCGGACTAAATCTTCCTATCTTCCCAAAATGTTGCACACCCTTCAATGAATTGACCTTAATAAAAACAAGCTCTTCAACTTCAAACTCAACAAGTTTGTGCTTGACATCGTAATATTTTCTCTGTCGCTACACGGCTTTCGATCTATTTCTGATCAGTTTAATTTTCTCAGTAGCATCATCAACCAGATTAGCTCTGATAATCTTTCTTTCAACTATTTATGCCCAACATAAAGGTGTCATGCATTTTCTTCCATAAGGCTTCATATGGAGCCATCCCAATGCTATCATGGTAACTTTCTATTAAAATCAATTGCTATTAAAGGTATATCTGATTCCAAACCTCCACCAAAGTCAAAGACATAACCTTAATAGATCCTCCAAAGTCTAAATAGTCCTCTCTGCATGACCATCTATATGAGGGTGAAACGATATACTAAAATTCAGTCCCAGGCCCAAAGCTTCTTGAACCTTCTTCCACAATATGAAAGTAAACATGTCATCTTTATCAGAGACAATAGACTGACACTCCACGCACCCTCACAATTTGATTTACATATAACTTGGCTAGCTTCTCCACCGGATCTGTCTGTCTTATGGGCAAGAAATGAGCAAACTTAGTCAATCTATTGACAATTACCCATATAGAACCACGAACCTAATGTGATCTCGACAATCTACTTCCATTTCAACTCCATAATCGGTAAAGGCTGGCAACTGACCTCCAGGATGTTGATGCTTTGCATTCACTAGTTGACATTAAAGACATTTAGCCACAAATTTAGGCACATTCCTCTTCAATCCTAGCCAACAAAATACTTCTTTGAGATCTTGGTACAGTTTATTGCTCTGTGGGTAAATAGTATATTCAGATAAATATGTTTCCTCCATAATTTCTCGTCTCAAATCATCAACGTCCAGAACATAAGCCCTGTCTTTATACCTCAATAAACCATTTTGATCTAGCGCATACCTCTCCAAACTGCCCGTTTTAACCTGCTTCAAGACTTTCTAAACATTGCTATATATGGCTAAAGAATATTCAATTATGCCATTCAAATTTGACTACAATGTCAACTGATATAATTGAATGATATTGTCATTACCATAATCAATTATAGATAGCTTTAATTTCGCTCTGTCTTTTATTAACTACTCCCGTTGAGTAAATCACAGTTTAAATTACCTAAAGCTTTCTTACTCAACGCATCTGCAACAACATTTGCCTTTCCCGGATGATGCTGAATATTAAATCATAACTTTTAACAGATTTCAACCATCTTTTTTTGCCTCAAGTTCAGTTCCTTTTGAGTAAAAATATATTTCAAACTCTAGTGGTCAGTAAATATCTCGCATCTAACTCCATACAGATATTGTATCTATATCTTAAGTGCAAACACAACTGTTGCAAGCTCCGAGTCATGTGTGGGATAGTTTTTTTTTATGATTTTTTAATTATACAATGACCCTTTCATGCATAACTACACAACCCAAACCCCTAAAAGATGCATCACTAAAAATTTGAAACTCATTAGCACCTGAAGGAATGACTAAAACTAAAGCAGACATTAAACAAGTCTTCAGCTTCTAAAAAGCCTCCTCACAACGATCTGATCATTTGAATTTCTCTGCCTTTTGAGTTAATCTTGATAGCGATATAGCAATCTGTGATAACCCCTCAGTAATAATAGTAGATCTTAGTCAATCTGCAATTGCATTAACCTTGTTATGATCCAAAGAGATGTCCTCTACAATGATAATGTGCCCAAGAAAAGCTAACACTTTTAAGCCAAAATTCATATTTAGAAAATATGGCATAAAGTGTATTCTCCTTCAGAACACATGGCACAACATGTAAATGATATATATGGTTGGCTTCATCACTTGGATACACCAGAATATTATCTATAAAAACGATCATGAAACTATCTAAAAATTTCCTGAATACTGTTCATCATGTTCATGAAAATTGCTGGAGCATTTCTTAGACCAAATGACATCACCAAAAATTCATAATGCTCATATCTGGTCCTTAAAGCAGTGGCTGTTATGTCTTCTTCTTTAATCTTCACTGGTGATAGTCTGACCTCAGATCAATCTTTAAAAATGCAGAGGCCTCTTCCAACTGATCAAACAAATTGTCAATCCTAGGCAGTGGATATTTGTTTTTAACTATGATTTTATTCAACCCCTAGTAGACAGTGCCATCCTGAAGCTCCTCTCCTTTTTCATAAATAATACTGGAGCTCCTAAATGTGAGTAGGTCTGATGAACCTCTTATCTAATAACTCCTGCAGTTGGCTCTTCAACTCTCGCAACTACTTAGCTATCATTATGTAAGGTGTCTTGGATTGTGGCTCAGAATCTGGCAAGAACTCGATAGTGAAATCAATCTCTCACATTGGTGATAACCCTGATAAATCATCCAGGAATATTTCTGAATATTCTATTACTACCGGAATATCATCCAAAGAGTGTACTTCCTTAGAAGCATCTGTTACCTGAGCAAGAATACTTCACTTCCATGAATTTAACAATTTAAAAGCCTTTAAACATTTATTTATCATGGATATCAATCATCTGTCACTAGAAAATTTAACTTTTGTTTCCTTAGTTACATTTATTTTGACATTCTTATTACAAAAAATAGTGAATGTTTTTAGACATCCAATTCATGTCTAAAATCACCTCAAACTCCATTAAGGATAACACAATAAGTTGTGCCTCAAAACATTTTCCATCGATTATTAATTTTGCCTCACATGAATAATTAACTTCCATAAAAGTGCAATTTAACATTCTCACCAATAAAATCATAAACATAAAAAGGATATTCAATCACATCACTTTAACCTGTTTCTCTGCTATAAAAGAGTGATGCTCTCATATAAAACAATAATCTTAATGACAAACTCTGAAGATATATAACATCTATCATTAAAATCATTATATTCAACATTTAGAGTTGATTATTAATATAATTATTTTCTTACAGTTATTATGCATGACATGACATAATTTTATTATGCTTAAAAGTGTACTGGGTAAAATTATTATTAAGAAGAATCATACTTCTGATAACATCAGAAGAATCCTTAGCTTCTTGCTGCAAAAGTGCATACACTATGGGCTGGACATTTTGCTGAGTCTGGACTGCATTTGGCACTGATGTTGAAGATTCAGCGGCCCTCGGCCTACCAAAGCTTCTCTGAGGTGGTACAGCACTGCCCCTAAAATCTGTTGGAGCCTTCTGACTCGATTTAAGACAATTCCTTGCCATATGTCATGGTTGGTGGCACCAAAATCAAATATTTGATCCAGGTAAACACTCTCCCTTGTGAGACCTTCCACACCTATTGCATTTCTTCACTTTAAAATGACTTGCTTAGCACAACTATTATCCGATTGGAAGGACTTCATGCCCTAAGAGCCTTAAGAAAATGTATCTAAGACAATTCCTTGCCATATGTCATGGCTGGTGGCACCAAAATCAAATATTTGATCCAGGCAAACACTCTCCCTTGTGAGACGTTCCACACCTATTGCATTTCTTCACTTTAAAATGACTTGCTTAGCACAACTATTATCCAATTGGAAGGACTTCATGCCCTAAGAGCCTTAAGAAAACGTAGATCCCTCTGAATTTCCTCTCTTCTGAATGTCCCTCTTCCTCTGAGTAGCCTTGAGATCCAACAAAATCCTCCTAGCCCTCTCCACGAGAACAAAATAATCATCGATTCCAAGAGGAATAAATGGTCGTCTAAACATATCTATTAGCTAAGATAAAACTTGGCGGCACTTCTCCTCTACATTTGGAGTCTATTGAGGTGCATATCTTAAGAGCATGTACTGCATTATTGATTGACCACCATTAAACAACCAAATAAAATTGTTCTGCATTTGCCTCCTGGCGGACAGTGATACTAACCAGTCTTTAAAAGTGCTCACAAACTCGTTCCACTATATCATGTGGCTGACTCTACTCCCATATTTCTCCTATAACTGACCCGCCACCATCTCTCGACATCTTCTAACGCAAATGTGGCCAGTGAAACAATCCACTCCGAAGGACGGGATAATCCATCTGGATCTTTAGTCTCAGCAGACAGTTGTCACCATCCACCGGACCTCTCCCTCCAGAAAAGAGAGGTGGTTGCATATTCTGAAAAAATTTGAAGTACTTATCCATCTAACCTCCTCCACTGGAACAGACCTAGGTCTGAGAGTTTCTAATCTGCATTGTTGCAGTCACCATCTCAGTAAATCCATCTATATTCACAGTAGTCTGTAGAAGTGCATCAACTTTTACCATATAATTTCTAGCTTCATCCCCCTAATTTTTCATATTTCTAAAATAATATAAGAAGAATTTTTAATTAGACACAGTTTAGCCCGTTGTTAATATTACTTATGAATAAACATAACCATGCTAATGACACTATTAGAACATGATTCAACCTGTCTCTGATATCACATTTGTCACAACTCGTCTGATAGCGTGGAATTAATCAAGTCAGGAACTGCAGTCAAACAGTATTAACATTTTATTTTCACTTTTCACGTATTTCACAGAAACTACCAAAATATAAAAGAGCTACTAATATCCACAAAGTGTAATAAATTTAAAACATCCAGAAACAATAACATAATCTGGAGACAAAATCTCAAAATAATATTGAACAGTCTATCACTATCTGAAAAAATAGTACAATAAAGTATCAAACACCTCAGAAACTAATACATATCAGCTGCAGTCCTCCTCCTATAAACCAAGTCTCTCATAGCAGACATCTTAACTTAGAGTTTTTTCCATGAAAGAAATTATTAATTGTAACAATAAGTTTGACTTAGTAAGTAATTATAATCTTTTTATGTATTAAATTATTATGTCAATGTTATGCATAAATGACCAAAAAAAATACTATTCATAAATTTATAAAACTTTAAACTTTCATGTTAAATTTACTCATTATTGTTTCACTTTAAGTATTTATTATTTTAACCTCTTTAAAAGTCATAAAATGATTATTGTCATAACCGAAGGTATCCTCAAAAAATGTATCTGAAGGTACTCTCAAAAATATACCCGAAAGTAATCTAAAAAATTTAGTCGAAGGTACAATAAAAAATGTACCCAAAGTTACCTTCAATTTGCACCCGAGATAAACCTTTACCATTTCTTTTGATATGCACAGGTACATCGCAACATCCGTTAGTACCGTCTCGAGGTAATCATATATTATTTAAACTTTTATATTTCACTCCTTTTAAATTATATCCTTCTAGAAAAAAGTATTAAACAATCATTTTTCCCTTTTTCAATTTCATTTTCTTAAACTTTCAAGCTTACAAAATGTATATAATTATAAAATGACTGTTTAAAGCATTACACAATTTTTTTATTAAATAAATATTAATTTAATACATATAAGAAAATAATTACTCATCTTAGCCTTAAGAGACCTTTGAAAAATTTTAACCATTTACCTCATTTCCTTTGACTAAAACCTAAATTAATTAAAAGTGCATATAACTATAAGAACTACATCCTAAAGAAAGTCTTAAATGTAGTTAACTTATTTAAATGTATAGGAATGATCAAAAACACTAACCTCCTATTACTTTAAGATTCTTAGCCTTCATCAAATCCCAAGAATTTGTCAGCCTCCTTCCTCACTTCCTAACAAAAATAAAATTTAATACATTAATTTAACTAATTATATTATTAATTCCAATAATAACATAAAACTTAATATTTATCTTATAGGCTTCCAAATCGATCTCTCTCTATACTCGCTTGCTTCAAAAATTTATTCTCCTTCAAAGTCGAAATTCCTATATTAAAATCCCGATTCAATTTGACATGGCATTAAACACTCACACACACACATACACACACTTTTTAATATTATATTAATTAACTTAATTAAACTTAAATCTTTACCTTTAAATCATTCGGTCATCTACTCTAACTCATGCACGAAGGCCCACTCCCCTGCCCCTTCTTCTTGCCTTCGGCCTCCGGTTGACCTAGCGAGCTCCCGCACGCCACAACTTCTTCCCTCTTCGGCTTTGATGGGGCTCGACTAATCTTTTCTTCCTCAGCACGCAACGACATTGTCGAAGCCACTTGACGATGGTTCTTCTTTAACACTGCACCCGGGGTTCGACACAATACATAAGAGCCTTCCTCTCCTTCCTCTTCTTCTATGAAAGTACAGTGTCGAGCCACTCAACTTCCTCCTTAAGGCTCGGCTTCTTCTCCTTCAACCTCCTTCACTCATAGATAAGTCGCTCTACTCCTCTTACGTTGTCTTCTTGTCCTTTGACTTCCTTCCTCGACTAGGGCATGATAGAGATTCCCTCTCTCAATCCTTTGCTCTTCCTCTCACCCGTTAGCCTGTCTTGAATGAGGGGAAGTGCGAAAGATTGTACATTACGATTCCTGTGAAGGGGTGCGACTCTTCTAACCATCAATACTCTATATATTAATTATTATTATTATCATTATTATTGATATTATTATTATTATTTTATAATAATTATTATTACTTGTTTAACTTCATTTATTGCACATGTATAACGAAAAGAAAAATAAAAATAGAAATAGCTGTGCATTTACTATGAAGAAAAAGGAAGAGTCAACAATCTAAGGGGAGAAGTAATCTAAAATAAGAAGACAGAGTTGAGTTGCACCTTTATTTTGATTAATAAAGTGCTAGGGTACTCGCAAAAAAATTCCTATATCCTAATACACAGATTATCATGTTCAGGCAAATCTCACTACTCCACAATATTCATAGCTAATTTGAAATTTTCAAGAATTTCAAGCATTTATATGTTTTTCATATGTAAAAATATAAGAATTGTGTGCCTTAAAACGAATTTGGGAGTGCCCATCGTGCTAAAAATATTGTTCAATATTTTTTTGCAGGAAACTTTCAATTTTCTTGATTTTTCTTTTTAAATTTTCTTTTATGAAAATTTGCTTGTACTTATAAGAAGATCTAAATTTTCATTTGAACTTTTCAATTTGATCCGATATGCAAAGGATGCGACACAGATACTTTGGCTCAAAATAATCCCAAAATATGTTGCATGTTGTTTGAACATTCAAGTTCCAAATCTTCATATAAGAGACAGAGAGAGTCATGTTCAATCTCACCTGCAGCTCAAATTAGTTCAAGTTTTGATCTTTTGGTGATAGTTGAAATTAAAGTTTAGGTGTTAGATGAGTACATATATAAGATTTGTGTGTTATGTATGTAAATCCCTAAAAGTTAATGTTGACCGGCAAGAAATAGGGTTGTAATGGAGTCGAGTATGTCATGAATTGGACTTGGCTTGATCATGTTATAATTTATCCATATTCAGCTCGAGCTCAAGTCGAGCTTTCACAATATTTTCATATTTGACTTGCTTAATTCTTTTGATAATCACAATTGACTTGATTTGTTTAGTATCAAGTGAACAAAAAATTCAACGAGTTAATAAATAAGCTAAGAATTTAAATGAGTACTGGGATTTTCATATAATTTTTTTTATCAAATGATTGTATAAATCTAAACAAATAAATAATCGAATAAGTTTTGAATTAGTATCCAAAATCAATTAAAAAAAATAAAATATAAGTTGCAAATAAATTTTATTGAGATCAAATAGTAGAAAGAAGTATAAAGAAACTATTCATTAAAATAAGGAATATACAATTTGATATTAAATTATATTATATTAATATTAAATATGCAATTAAATAATTTTTAATTAATTAAATTTTATTTGAATAATATATCATATATGATATAAACTATCATCTTATTTCAATTGGTCTACATAAGGCACTGGCTTGAAACACATCTTTTTGCTATAGTAACATTTGCAGGAGGATGTACCTTTGCATTACCTTTTCCTGATGATATCCTTTTTGTGAATAAGACTAGAGATAGTTCTAAAAGAATTTGAATTATGGAGGTCAACTTTAGATTCTAAAGGCTTTCGTTTGAGTAGATCTAAAACCGAATACATGAAATATAATTTTGGTAATAGTAGATCTAGTAGTAGGGTTGTAACAATGGGTGATCAAATCATTAAAAGAAGTAAATGTTTCAAATAACTTAGGTCTACTATTCAAAGTAATGGTGATATAGATGGAGATGTTATTAGTAAAATTCAAGTCATATGGTTAAAATAGAGGGCTGCATCGGTTCTATTATGTGATAGAGAAGTACAACTTAAACTTAAAGGTAAATTTATAAGAAAGTAGTGAGACCTACAATGTTTTATGGCGTAGAACGTTAGCCTATAAAAGAGAAACATAAAATTAAGTTAAGCGCTACTGAGATGAGAATGCTCAGGTGGATGAGTGGCTTTACACTTAGAGATAGAATGTGAAACAAATATATCAGTGAAAGAGTGGAGTAGTTCTAGTGGCCAACAAGATTAGAGAGAGTCGCCTTAAATGGCTTGATCATATTAAAATTCGACCATCTGCTGAACCAATTAGGCGAGTAAATGTGTTAGATTTGACTTATGTTAAAAAATGTAGAGGTGGACCTAAAAAGACTGGGGCATATTGTACAAAATGTTATCTTAATTTATTTGAATTAAACGAAAATATGACACTTAATAGAATACAATGGAGAAAATGACTTCATGTAGTCAACCCAACTTAGTAGGATAAAGGCTTGTTCTTGTTGTCGTTGTATGTGATATAAGCTATCATCAAGTTTACCATGAAGCATTTAACAAGTTATTTGTTGAATCCTAAATGAACTATTTCGACATAAATAAATGATTTGAACTATGTTTATTCATTTAATCAGGGAGTATTCAAAAAAGGTTCAAACTTTCTTATTTACAAAGTTGAACAAAACTGAATGAGTAGTAATACAAAGTGCAGCGATTCATTTATACCACTTGCAAGAACAGATCAATCGAAGAAAAAATATAATTCATATTTATTTATATGTAACTTAAGGCATATTTATATTCATCGCATGCTCAATAAGACAGAATTAGTAAATTTTACCTGCTTAATATGATAGTTCCAATAGAATGAGATCATGTCATTTAAAATTGATTCCCTAATTGTGACGATCATGATGCCAGACACCCATTCTTTGACCGATCATGACATCAGCAATCCATATCTACCTGAGATATCTGCAAAAACCACTGATAAAAGATATGACCTTTTGCTAGAAACAACATATGATTCCCTACTGCTGATATAGGTTGTATAAATTTATTTTCCATCTGTATTCCAAAAGAATAAATGCTCTCCTGGACACCTACATGCATGCTTCTCATTGCGCTAACTGATGCATTTTGTGTATTGGTAAGTGGTTTCGCCAATAGTCTCCACAAGAACAAAATCCATCCTTATTGTGCTAACTGATGCATGTTGTGTATTGGTAAGTGGTTTCACCAATAGTCTCCACAAGAACAAAATCCATCCTTAAAATGATGAAATCTTCTTACATCCCTCAAAATGATTTCTCTATCTACAAGTTTAGAAATGAACTTGGTGGCTTCATGGCAGTCATGGCATATTCTAAGGTTTTTAGCAACTCTAATAGTTGAACCAGGGGGTGAGTTCAGTAAACCAAATGCTATTGCCAATTTCTCACTGTGTCCACAAAGAAGAATCTCTTTCTCATCCTCCTCAACATTGTGAAGGACACAAGATGTATCTGGCACATAGCCTTCTTTCCTCATTTTTTCCCATAGAGCATCGAGGTATGCATGCAGCCGTGCGCTCTGTGGATGTAATGAATCCCCAGCTGTGAATTTGTGGACTTTGTCACCAACTTCAATCCAGCTGCAACCTGGTTCTTTTCTTACTCCCATCTCCTTCATCCTCTTCCTAACTTCATCTGCCCTGTCCCACAGGCCGGAAGCCGCAAATATGTTAGAAAGAAGAACATAGTGACTGGCCTCATTGGGTTCTAGCTCAAAGAGTTGATTAGCAGATATTTCACCAAGTTTAACATCTCGGTGAATGTGGCAAGCGCCCAATAGGCTGCTCCATGCTCCCGCCTGGTTTGAGTCTGGTTCCATTTTCTTAATGAGCTTATATGCTTTCTCCAGTTGCCCAGAACGACCAAGCAAATCTACTACACAAGCATAGTGATCTGGACTGCGCTTTACTCCATAGTCCACTTCCATCTTATTAAACATTTCCAAGCCTTCATTAACCAACCCAGAGTGGCTGCAAGCAGCAAAGACTGCAATGAAAGTAATCTCATTAGGCCTAACTTCCCTTCTAGCCACCATATCATGGAACAACTTGAGTGCTTCCTGTCCATGCCCATTCATTCCATAAGCCATGATGAGTACATTCCACGTAATTACATTGCGTTTGGGCATTCTCTCAAACACCCTTCTAGAAAGAGTTAGGCACCCACATTTTGCGTACATGTCAACCAAGGCACTACCCACGGCAATATCGTAATCTAATATATTCCGTATAGCATAACCATGGATCTCCTTCCCCTTAGTTAGTGCTGTTAGAGAGGCGCATGCTGGAAGAAGAATCATCAGAGTGATGTTATTTGGTCTGTGATAATCAAGCCCTCCAGAATTCCTACTTTCTTCTTCTGCTTCTTTACATTCTGCAGTTCTCTTTCTTGTTATTTGCATTTCAGACAAAAGTTTAAAGGCTTCTGTGAACCGGTCAGCAACAATACAGCCTGAGATCATGGTGTTCCAAGTAACCACATCTCTAGAACCCATCCTGCTGAATATCTTCCAGGAAACCTCTATCTTTCCAACCCTTGAGTACATATCCATAAGAGCATTCTGCACATACTTGTCAGACTCTAAACGCCTCTTCACAACATAACCATGGATGCTTTCCTTAGAGCTAAATACCTGAGAACGCACACAAGAAGGGAGGACACTAGCTAAAGTGGTGGCATTTGGACACAACCCTGCAGCCTCCTCCATCACAATAAAAAGGTCCAGTGCCTCTTCATCAAATGCATTCTGTGAATATCCAGAGATCATTGCATTCCAAAGCCCCAATCTCGGTTCTGAAACTCCATCAAAAACATGACGAGCCTTCACAATCTCTCCAAAGTTACAATACATGTCCACCAGTGCACTAGCAACAAATGAATTCCCACACAAACCATCATTTCTGATGGAAAAGCCATGAATCTCCTTCCCAAAATCCAACCAGTCAGCATGGGTACAAACTGGCAGTATGCTAGAAAGTGTAACACCATCTGGTTTAATCCCATCAACAACCATTCGATGCAGAACATCCATTGCCTCCACATATTGCTCATTCTGCACCAAAGAGCTGATCATAGTGTTCCAGGTGACCATATCACGATTGTCGAACATATCAAACAGAACAATTGAATCCCCTATACTACCTAACTTAGCATACAGCGCTATCAAAGAATTATATGTGTATGTCTTCCCATCAGAATATAATCCCACCCTAAGCCCGTGCCCATGCAGCTCCTTCGCAAGCCTTCTTCCATCAAGCCTCCCAAGGTTCGAACAAGCCTGTGAAACACTAACAAGTGAAAATGAGCTCTCATGAAAACCATTCTCTAGCATAATCCTAAAGCACTCCAATGCCATCTCCCACTCCTCAAACAAGCACAAAGCAGAGATTATAGAATTCCAGGAAACTTGATCCGGTTCAGAAATTCCATCGAACACCTTGAGTGCGTTGCATAAATCGCCACATTTCGCATACATTGTCAGCAGGGAGTTCGGAACAGCGACGGGGGACGAGATATAACCGGATTTGATGGAGGCGGCGTGGAGCTGGCGGCCTAAGGCGAGGTCATGGAGGCCAGCGGAGGATTTGATGGCTGCGGGGAAGGCGAAATGGTCAGGAAGGGCTCCGGCGGCGGTCATGGAGACGTAGGTGCGAAGAGCGGAGTGGAAGCAGTTGGAGCGGGAGTGAGAACGAAGGGCTTCGACCCATGATAAAGAAGGCAATATGGGCTCGCCGGCGTCGGGGTGAAAGGGAGGAGGTAGCTTTTGAATATTGGTGGGTGAATGAGGTGGTAGAGAGAGGGGGATTTGGAGAACCGACATTGTTGGTAGCTTGCCGGGGCTTCTCCCCTTCGCGCGGTTTCAGCGGGTAACTGCTGCTGATAACTCTTTGGGCTCATTGTTCGACTCATTAAATAAATAAATAATATAGCAATCAAGCTATCAAAAATGTTTTATTTACAAGACTAAGCTTGTAAGTATCTAAAAGGATTAAGAAATTTTATGTATTTATAAGTTCTATAACTGTGTCTTTAATAGTTCAAAATAAAAATAATAGTTTGTGCTTCTCTCCTACATTTAGGTGCTATGATCGTTGATGTGTGCGAGCGAATTTGTGGGAGTAGAATGATTAATTAATGTCTTAGTATTGTAGTGGACCTCAGCACGCACTTAGATAATAGAAAATGATGGGCAGAAACACAAAGATTTTTACGTGAAAAACTCGTAAAGGGAAAAAATACAGGGCTTAGCCAAGCTGAAAAAATTTACTATAAGAAGAGAATTACAGATATAGTCTCTTATCTCGCAAGCTCTCAAGTTACACAATCTCTCAAGCTGCAACTTGTGACCCAACGGTAGAGAGTAGTGGAAAGGAAGAGCAATAATTGAGACGTTAATGCACTGTCTTCAGGGTTAGCATGACGTCTGGCTGAGACGTCACTTCGTAGGTTGCTTTGTACAGTAATTCAGTGCAAGGAGTAGTTGGCAGCCCATGGTTATTGGTGTCGGCTGACGAGTGACGATCTAGTGCGGTTGGCGGCGATCGATGAATGTAGAAGTAGGAGGTATTCACCATATCATCGGTGCATAAATAATGGTAGACTTCAGCTTCTTCAAGCTTTAGTCTTCTTCAAGTTTTAGTCATATTCAAACTTCAAGCTCTACTTATAGAGCCCATGTTACAAATAAGGAAGGAAATTATATCATTATAATCGGACAGTCCAGAAAGATCTTTCTAATCAGACGACGTCTGAGGGACATTCAAATGCCTTAAAAATAATCTGAATTGGGCTCTTTGGATTCGTCTTGTCGAGACACTCGATTAGACGGTAAGTTTGTGAAGTTCAAAATTTGTTTTATATATATTCACACACACACGCGCTATAGGAGTGGAAAAGAACAAATTAAAGCAATACAACTAAGGAGTGGAAAAGAATTAGAACCTCAATTTCAAAAAGAACTTGAAAGCCAAAAAGAGGAAGTGGAAATCGAAAAGAAACAATTCAACAAAATTCAAACTTAGAACATCCTTTAATACCTATGAAAATTTCGTTGAAAAACCTCCACCACCATTTCCTCAACGACTAGCTCAACATAAAAAAGATAAATAATTTGCTAAATTCCTTGAAATATTAAAGAAATTAACAATCAATATACCTTTTGTCGAAGCTTTTAGATCGGATGCCAAATTATGTAAAATTTATGAAAGATATTCTAAATAAGAAAAGAAAATTCACCGATAATGAAACAAGTCGCACTTAGTGAAGAGTGTAGTGTTATTATTCGGATGAATCTTCCCGAAAATTGAAAGATCCTCGGTAGTTTCACTATACCTCGCGCTATAGGAGAAAAATTTTATGGAAAAGCTTTAGTGTGACTTAGGAGCAAGCATCAATCTAATGCCTCTATCGATTTTTAAGAGGTTAGGATTAGGAAAAATTACACCTACTTCGATAACCCTTCAATTAACTGATCGTTCGATTACCTATCCTAAGGGAGTTATCGAAGATGTGTTAGTAAAAGTGGATAAATTTATCTTCCCAAGTAAATTTTATTGTTTTAGATATGGAGGAAGATAAAGAAATTCCTATCATTTTAGGAAGACCATTTTTAGCTACCTGGAAAAGCTATGATTGATGTTCGTAAAGGAGAATTAACTATGAGAGTAAATGACCAAAAAGTTACATTTAATATCGCAAAATCAATGAAATATCCTACGCTAGAAAAAGATGATGAATGTTTTCGGATGGAAATACTTCGAACATTTACAACAAGAACATTTTAAGGAATATTACGAAGATAAATTAGAAAAGAAAGCACCGAATTAATTGAAGATAATAATAAAGAACTAGATTATATTCGGGAAAGATTTGAATTTTTGGATAATACCGAAAAAAGTGATAAGAATATAGTTCCATCAATTATTAAACCTCCCGAACTTGAGCTAAAAATATTACTCGATCATTTGAAATATGCTTATTTAGGTAATTCCTCAACTTTACCAGTTATTATTTCATCTGCATTAAACGAATCTCAAGAACAAAAACTTTTAGAAACTTTAAAAAAATATAAGAAAACTTTTGGTTGGACTTTAGCAGATATTAAAGGAATTAGTCCTTCAATCTGTATGCATAAAATTATTTTAGATGATGAACATAAACCTAAAGCAGATCCCCAAAGGAGATTAAACCCGATAATGAAAGAAGTAGTTAAGAAAGAAATTTTAAAATGGTTAGATAATGGTATCATATATCCTATATCTGACAGCGCTTGGGTAAGCCCAATTCACTGTGCTCCTAAGAAGGGAGGAGTGACCGTCACTGTCAATGAAAATAACGATCTTATTCCTATAAGACAAGTTACCGGTCGGCGTATATGTATCGATTATAGGAAATTAAATACCGCCACCAGGAAAGATCACTTCCCTTTACCATTTCTAGACCGTATGTTAGATAGATTAGCCGGACATAAGTATTTTTGTTTTCTAGATGGATACACCGGTTATCATCAAATACAAATTGCTCCCGAGGATCAAGAAAAACTACATTTACTAGTCCTTATGGAACTTTCGCTTTTCGAAGAATGCCTTTTGGATTATGTAATGCACCGTGCAACATTCTAGAGATGATGATGTCTATATTTAGTAAGTTAATCGACAATGGAATAGAAGTATTTATAGATGATTTCTCCGTATTTGGAACATCATTTGACACATGCTTAACTCATCTTGAAAAAGTATTAGAAGTATGTGAGAAAAAAAATTTAGTTCTAAATCGGGAGAAATGTCAATTTACAGTTGTTGCAGCATTGTATTAGGGCATAAAATTTCGGAAAAAGGCATGGAAGTGGACCCCGCAAAAAATCAAGTTATAGCTAAATTACCACCTCCAACTACTGGTAAAAGGGGTAAGAAGTTTTCTTGGACATGCTCGGATTCTACGTACGCTATATAAAAGATTTTTCAAAAATTACTAAACCTCTATGCCAACTTCTCGAAAAGGACAAGAAATTTGAATTTACAATCGAATGCCCGAATGCTTTTGAACTCTTAAAAGAAAAATTAATTACAAGACTCTATAATAGTTTCACCTAACCGGGAGAAACCATTTGAGCTTATGTGTGATGCTAGTGATTATGCCAGTAGGAGCAGCTTCTAGGCAAATATATGAAAAGATTTTTAAAGTTATATACTATGCTAAGTAAAACTCTAAATGATGCCGAAATAAATTATACAAGTCATGTAAAGAGAATTATTAGCGGTAGTATATGGTTTTAATAAATTTAGACCTTATCTGATCGGAACAAAATGTATCGTGCATACCGATCATTCTCGCTATCAAATATTTAATACAAAAGAAAGATTCCAAACCAAGATTAATTAGATGGATGCTATTAATGCAAGAATTCGATTTTGAGATCGTTAATAAGAAAGGAACTGATAATCAAATTGCGGATCATTTATCAAGATTAGAAAATAATGAATTATCTGATATTGAAAATGAAATTATGACACGCTTTTCCCGATGAACAACTATATAATATCAATGAGTGGAAAATACCATGGTATGCTCGATATAAGTAAACTATATAGTTAGTAATATTTTACCACCTATGCTAACTTTACAACAACAGAAAAAATTCATCCATGATACGAAAACCTATTTTTGGGATGAACCATATTTATATAAGCAATGTAAGGATTAATTATTAGAAGATGTGTACCTTATGAAGAATCTGAACCAATTATTAAAAAATGTCATGATTCTGATTTTGGAGGACATTTTGAGACTGATAAAACTGCTTATAAAATTCTACAATCTGGATTTTACTGGCCTACTCTATTTAGAGATGTATACAGATATATTAAAACTTGCGATAAATGTCAAAGAGTAGGAAATATATCTAGAAAAAACGAAATGCCTCTCAATTTTATATTAGAAGTTAAAATTTTTGATGTTTGGGGATTAGATTTTATGAGACCTTTTATTCCTTCGTTTGGGAACTCATATATATTAAGTAGTCGTTGATTATGTTTCCAAATGGATCGAGGCACAAGCTTTACCTAGGTGTGATGCTAAGAGTGTTTCAAAATTTCGATGAAAAATATTTTTACTAGATTTGGAATGCCGAGAGTGATTATCACCGACGGAGGAACTCATTTTAGAAATAAATACATTCACAAACTAGTAGAAAAATACAATATTACTCATAAGATATCCACTCGCTTATCATCCACAGAATAACGGATTAGTCGAAGTATCTAATCGCGAGATTAAATGTATTTTAGAAAAATCAGAAACCCAAATAGGTTAGATTGGTCTATTAGATTAGACAATGCATTATGGGCTTATAGGATCGCTTATAAAACTCCGATTGGAATGACTCCTTACGAGCTTATATATGAAAAAACATGCCACTTACCAAATTGAATTAGAACATAAAGCATATCAGGCGATTAAAGAATTCAATTATAATATGAAGGAAGTCGGTGAGAAAAGATTGCTGCAATTAAATGAATTAGAAGAATTAAGAAATGAATCATATGATAATGATCGGATTTATAAAGAAAAGATGAAATTATGGCATGATCGGAAGATTAATCGTAGAAATTTTGAACCAAGACAGGAAGTTTTGCTATATAATACTAGATTGAAATTATTTCTGGAAAATCAAGTCTCGATGGTTAGGACCTTTCACCATAACTCAAATATTTTCATACGAAACTATAGAAATCGAAGATCCAAAAACTGGACATAAATTTAAAGTTAATGGACATAGATTAAAACCATATTTCGAAGGTATAAGACCTAACTATAAAGAGGTTTTAATGCTTAGTCGACCTGATTAATAATGAAAATTAGGTCGGGCTGACGACGTTAAACCAAGCACTTTATGGGAGGCAACCCATATTAGTTATCTATTTTTATTGTATCTTAATACTTAGTCTATATTATTGAAACTGTACTACTCAATTATTATTAAGAATCATTACATATTCGAACCATTATGATGAGAAAAGAAATTATTCGATTTAGAGCGAAATTGGACATTATTTTGGAATCTCGCCGACGGCGAGGTCGATACTCGCCGACAGCGAGGTTCGCGCCTAAATTAAATTCGGTTTATTTATCGAGCTCACCGACAGCGAGAAACGTCCCGCCGATAGCGAGAACATGGGAGGCAGTTTTTATAACTGAGTCGCCGACGGCAAGAAACTTCTCGCCGACAGCCGAGGAAGTTATAAAGATGAGTTATTTATAATTTGAATGCTGATTTGACGGTTTCAACACCGATTCCTTAGTGAAAACCCATTCTTAAATCATTCTAGATCTGCCTTCTTCACTAGAATTTATTCCATTCACCATAATGGCCTCCAAATTCTTAGATTCCTCTAATTCTGGAGTGTTTAACCGGAGGAAATTTCTGAGTGCGGAAGCGCAGCGGATCTTCAACAAGGTTTTGGTAAAAAAAAGAGTTATCAAGGAACGGGGATTTGTCAATCGAGGATTAGAGAATTCCACTACGAAGATAGAAGAAACGATCGTGCAGCGGCACTGGGAGGTATTTTGTTACACTACGTCTGCTGTTGTTATTATACTCTAACTTACATGCGATCAACAATGGGAATGTCTACGTCCGAGGAAGATGGGTGACATTTACTCCATCAAGAGTAAATGAATTATTCTCTATAGAAAATACCCTGGTATGTCACTATTCAAATTTTGTGCCTTCTCGATAGAATATGAATGAGATATTTCGATATCCGATCGATGAACCGAAGATCGGGAAATGCGTGAAGACGGGTATGTTAGTTTCTCCGCATCACTTTTGAATCCCGTCTCAAAGCACCGACACTTTTTCATCTCATCTAAATTGTTACCTACTATGAGGGTAAACAAGGTTTCGAAGGAATGCGCTATATTGAATTATTGTATTCAAAATGGATCGCTCTATCGATGTTGGATCAATAATTGTTAAGTCCGCATTGGGTTTAATTGTGCATGGGTCGGCTCACTGGACTAGGACACCCATCTACTATTTTTGCATTATGCGACCAGTACTGTGTTTCTTATGAAGCTTCGGGAAAATGTTCCGTTACCTCGGAAGCCGCTCGATCCTACGTATATGTTCCCTACTTCGGACAATAATGAAGACATTACATTCATCTCTCGATAGAGCTTCACGAATAATCCTATAGCTAGGCTTATTTCGGATAAAACGGAGTTACTTATGAAGAAAATTAAAGGAATGGAGAAAGAACTGCAGTAATGCGAGAGATTTAATCGACAATATATCCGATTTATTCGATCACATCGATCGGAGGATGAATGAACACTTCGATCATTCTGGACACCCTGAAGCTAGCTTTCTTCATTTACCGAGACGAAGGGTTGGATCACCGAAGAATCCGCTCGAAGTTTCCCTTCGGGCCTTTCTATAACTTATTTTTGCATCATCGTCATATCGAAATATCGTAGAAAATGAAGATTCCGACATTGAAGAGTAGTAGTAAAGATTTCCATAAGTATGTTCGTATTTATGTTATTTGATTTGATTTAGATTTTATTATGTGTGGAGTGATGATTCGAATATCTCAAACTTAGTCGAGATATGCGTCATAGTTTTGTATCGCATTTAGTGTGTCGTGGATTGGTTTGCGATGCTGATTAGTAGTAAAGATCGAAGTTCGAAGTTTGATTATAGAGTTTAAAATTATGTTAGTTTGTACATCTCATGGATTTCAATATTAAAGTTAATTTGTTGTGTTGTGTGAATTTGTTTGTGTATAAGTAGCTAATCTTCATATTAAAGTAATAAATGATGTGATCGGAAATATAATATAAGGCAAATCAATGACGAAAATGAGTGACGAATTTCAGAAATTTAAATTTTTGGAATCTCGCCGACAGAGAGCAAAATCCTGCCGACAGCGAGCTCGATCTCGCTAACAGCGAAGAATAGAGCAAAATTTCTCGCCGACAGCGGATTTTTCCGGAGAGTTTTTGGTTCCGAAAAATATTAGCTCGCTGACGGCGAGAAAAATCTCGCTGACAGCGAGGTCGCGAAAAACATATATTTTGACCGGTCGAAAACACTATTCATCACCCCCAACCTCTCAATTTTAGAAAAAACTCCTCTAGGGCTTGCTAGATCTTACTTGTGGAGACGATTTCAGGACTCAAAAACACCGGATTTCAATTTCTCTTGGTAAGAGCTTCACTCCTATGCAAAAATTTTTTATTTTCACCATATATTTTCACCACATTGCAAATTTTGGGAAAAATCAAAATGTTGAAGAAATATTCGGTGGAAATCCATGGAATTTGATTTAAATTACTTATAAATATTGTAGGAAGCCTTCTTAGTATTATTTTTAAGTCTAGTGAAAATTTTCACGATTTTCACAGATCGATCATATGACTCCATGACAAAAACGTCGAGTAGAATTCGACGAAAACTTATTCATCAATGCACGAGCACATGCTAAATATTTTGAAAACATACAAGGAAGAAAGTGCATTGCGGATCGGGTTTTCAAAAATCCGGGAGGAGAAGTAGAGCGGATTATTAAGGAACGAGGTTGGGAGAATTTCTCGTTACGTTCAATATAGAGCGATTGTAGAAGTGGTTAAAGAATTTTATGCCAATTTGACTCGCTGAAGATGCACCAGTAAATGTACGAGGATTTTTTGTAGATTTCAATGCTTCAAGAATTAACTCGTTCTATGAAGTTCATGACTCGTACTTTAGCGAGTATGAAACTTTTGGAACGATGGAAGGACAACTGGAGGAAGTCATTAACTTTCTCACTGATGGGACCGGAGTTTGGAAAATTAAGCAGCAGGAAAGTGTGAATTTTCCTCTTTCTAAATTAAATGCAGTCTCAAAAGCCTGGCTTTACTTTATTTGTTCTACTCTGTTACCCACATATCACCACAGTGAGGTAACACGAGATAGAGTAATTCTGAATTTTTGTATTCAGAAAAACAGAAGCATCAACATTGAGAGAATTATTTATCAAAACATCCTAACCACTCCTCGAAATGAGAGTGGAGCTGGATTGGGACACCCTGGATTAATTTTCGCACTCCGCCAACTCTTCGGAGTCGAGGCTAGAGATGATGAAGAATGGGTGGAACCTATGAAACCACTCGCACTCGCTAATATCAAGAAGTATGAATCTCATGAAGGGTGGAGATCGGAGTGAGAAGTTATTTCACTCGACCAGTAGAGATATACCCTCTACTAGCCATGAACCTCCCGAGCCTACCACCCCTACCCTACAAGATCCGATGAATGAGCCGACCCCGCATAGGAGGAGTTTTGAGCGGCTTGAGAGACAATGGGGAGAAGATTTGATCATTTTGATCAAATGATCGATAATCCGGAGAGGAGACATGATTATGATAAGTGAGTAACTCGCGTACACATTCGTAGTACGAGATAGCATATCATGAAGCCGAACGTCGCTACAGGAGCGGAGATTTAGATGTCATCTTTCCGAGTGCCCGAGGTATACTCGCATCAACCCGCTCGCCTTCTCGCCTACGTATCGAGGAGGGGATGATAATATAGTTCGGGACTTCGATGTCGAAGATTAGAACTTTATTTGTTTTGTTTGTTTGATGTTAAGTTATTTTGGAAACTTTTATATGTTTGTAATATTCAAGACTTTATATCGTGAGACATTGGATGTTTGTTAGATTATTTGCTTGAATTGTTATAGTAGTTTAGATTTTGTTTTCGTGTTAGTTAATTGCATTTGTTTTTATGTTAAATAGGATGTTAGTTTTCTTTAGTATGTTTTTATTTTATTTTGTATTGTCTTAAGTTTTTAAAATTGTTAATCCGTTAGTTCAATTGTTTTTAATATGTTAGTAATTCATATGTGTAGTATAGAGTTAATTTTAATTGTTGTATTTAATACTTATCTCGCATTTTATCCCCGCATTTTCTTTAAATTATTATATATATATGGAGAATACTAACAAGATACAGTTCAATGAAAAATGAAAAGCTCGCATAAATTTCAAAGAAAAAAGAAATACCTAAACTTCAAAGGTATGATTTATTTACTTCCCTTCTTTTTCATTATTTAGAGTAGATATAAAAATTTAAGTTTCGGGGGGAGTAAAATACAAATTTAGTTATTAACTTGTTCTCAATTTCTATTTTCAAATTATTATAAAATGATTTTTATAAGAAATTTTTCAATTTAATTTAATATGAATTATTTTATTTAATTATTATAAAAGGTTAAATGAAATATTTCTAGTGCTTTAATTGATTAAATAGAATAAAATATTTGGTTAAAGGGAATAAGAATATAGTAAACTATTTTTAGTAAGGAAAAGTATATTCTAAAATTAAAATTCTTAAGTATTCAAGTTAAAAAGAAAAGATTGAAAATCAATGAAGTAAAAACTATGAAGTATATATAAGCTAAGAAATATTTCTAAGTTTCAAATTTAGGAAGATGAAAATGAAGTTCAAAATTATTAACAGGCTCTCCAGATACAGTAATCCTCATTGAAAAAAAAAGAAAAAGAAAAAGAAAAAGAAAAAAAGAAAAATGAGGAGAAGCTTGAGGAGATGCCTTATCAAAATCGCTTCATTTGAATTAACCTAAAGTGAAAAACTTATATATTTCCAAACTTATGTTTATGGATTAGAATTTTACCTAATAGTGTTTTCTTGAATTTCTTATCATATGAATATCTTAAGTAGTTATTCTTTTAAATATAATTATTCCCGAAATGAATAAGTAAGCTAGAAATCTTAGACTCGAAAACTAAATAATTTATTTCTATAAGATTAATTAAATTACATGAATTATTTTTATTTAACTTTATTATGATATTAATTAATCTAATTCATAGTTATTTAAATTGAAAAATCTTATTATAAAACTCATTATTTTTATGTATTACTAAAATTACTTGAGGACAAGTAATAAGTAAGTTTGGGGGATTTTGATCACTAAAAATTTTATTAAGAAATTCATACCTATTTTTGATGAAATTGCACTTTAAAGAAATATATTTTCTTTATTTTGTTGCAGGAATGTAGAATTTAGGTGATAAAAGCAAAATCATAAAAAGGAGCGGATTTGGAGCAAAAAGGAAGAAAATAATACAATTTGTGCTGAGTCGCCGACAGCGAGATCGAGCTCGCCGACGGCGAGGATACGAGGAAGAAAATTCGAAGGATTTATAATCGTCTCGCGGACAGCGAGCCCGAGCCCGCCGACGACGAGATAAAGCACGGCTTGAAGATCTTCTGAAGCCTCGCCGACAGCCGAGGTAGTTCGTCGCCTACGGCGAGCTAGTTCAAATGGCGCGTATACATCGAACCCGGACACTTTTCGAAGGGATGCTTACACACCTCTCGGTCCTTTGCTCACCTCTATATATGAGCCGAAATTCAGCCTTCTAAGTGTGTTAATTGGTGTTATTGGGTGTTAAGTGTTATAAGTGTGTTATTTTGTGTTGTGTGTGTCAATTCGAGTATTTAGTGAGTCTTTAGTGAGTTAGTGAGTTTTTAGCGAGTTTTGTTGTACTCGGAAGAAAGAGTCGAAAGAACTGCGAGGAGTCCGTTTGGGATAAATCGAGATAAGTATTTGTATTTATTGTTTTTAACTTTAAATGAAATCCATGCTTAGTTTAGTTCACATGCATTCCGAGTAGCTTATTAGCTCTTTCTCCCCGTTTTGAAATTAAGTGACTTGATGAACTAAAAATAAGTACTTTTATATATATTAATAAATTGTGATAATTTTTACTTAAAACTTAATTTACTTTTAAACTGGCCATTTGATTTGTTAAAATATGTCGAATATCAACTATAGTAAAAATTACATCGGATATTCGTGGAATTCAAAAGCCTTGGAAGGAAGGTGCAAATAAATAGGGAAATAATATCACCTGGCGTAGAATCGAGCATTTTAGTGTGACGTACTAAAGTATTCAATTCGGTCATATTGTTTGAGAGCCGAAGTGTAGATGTTAGCCCTCGGGCGAGGGAACGTGGGAGCTCAAGTAGCAATCGGTATCCTCCCAACCTAGCCTGCATTCAGTAATCAAACATAGGATTAGTCAATATTCTTTACACCCTGACCAAAGGGTAAAGAATAGGAATGCTCTTATTTGTCACAATACCTTAAAATTATCTATTTAAATTCATCAATCACTTAAATTTCTAAACAAGGGGAAATATACTTTTTCCGAATAGTTAAGACTTATTTAAGCAATTAGTTTAATTTCTCGCACTTTCAATACGTATTAATTTTCTACTTAGTTAAGTTACCTAATTAAAATACTTAGTTACTTTATTGCGCTTAAATTTAGAATTCCAAATTTTCGTATACTATTTTAAAATTATTATTATTATTTTAAAATTAGCTGTTATTTAATTTTCTCTTTCCCCGTGGGATCGATAATCGTGACTCCACTCAGAGCCCCGTATTACTCGATACGATACGTATACTTGCGTAGCATCCACAACATAAACAATTACAATTCTATACATATAATATAGCGGGTCAAGTTTTTGGCGTCGTTGCAATTAAATTAAAAATATCATAATATAAAATTGTGGGTCACTCGACATAAATCGGATCAACTTGAAACTGATCCGAATAATAAACTGGTTGAATTCTTTTACCAGAAACTGACTCAAAAAATATTCAGGTCAACCCGAACCTAGATTCGAGTCACGTTCGAGTTGTATTGGCATGTTGGGTCAATTTTTAACACTTAAGATGTCAACTTGGGTTGGCGAATCAGGTTTGGATCTGAGATGAAAATGACTTGACTCGAATCGAGTCAATTTAAACTCAACCCAGATAATAACTGGGTAGAATTCTCTGACCTGAACCTAAGTCAAAAAATATTTGAGTCAACTTGAACCCAAATTTATTTATTCGAGTATGAGTCGGGTTAGCGTGCTGGGTCAATTATTGACATGCATTGGGGCAGTCTTTTGTAGGGAGTCATGTCCAAAAAGGGAGGAGCAATCATGATTTTTTTAACACATATTGTGTAGGTGCTGCATAGCTCTCCTCCTGCCGGACATGGTTCATTACGTTGAATATATATAACAAGTGCTAACCTCGTTCTTGCAATTTAGTCTCTTATTTTGGACCTTTTCATATGTATATTTTCTTAGAGTTTTTAGGGGAAACTATACCATAAATAAGGTAAAAGCATAAGTTTGAAGGCCATCGGTGTGCAGAACTTTTTGATGCTGACAAGGAGTAGTTTGCTCATGTCTTGTATCTCAATTTTGAATATTTATTCTTGTACAGTATTAGGACTGGGTGTATATATGTGGAGCCTGACAACATTTTTCTTATTTTATAGGATATGTTACTGACCCAACGATATCTCATCTTTATTTTTTATATATTGTTTGTTTACTTTGTGTTGAGTGCTGATATTTTCTCTTTATTGACTTGTGGTTTATCTTCGAAGCTAAAAAAAATACAATTTATGCTCATTAGGACTAAACTATATTTTTCTTTAAAATCATAATAATAGATGATTAATAAATCAAATTTTTTTATTAAAATATCATCATTTTTAAAAACACACATTTAATTTTCTGCATGACCTTCATGCCGGTTTAAAACAAGTTGCTTTGCATGGGCTTAACCCAAGTCAAACTAAGATGGCATTGATTTAGAACTACATTAAATAATTGCATCCTTTTGTATATCCTGAGAAGTAGTTATCGTGCTTCTTCAACCGAGCATACCTTTTATACTTAGGTGGTTGTCTAGCATATTTAGGATGTTAGATACTTTCCTGATCCAAATGGTGTATCAATGCTTTATGATAGCAATTTGGGTTTGTAATCGGACCTCTCTTTCTTTTCTTTTCTATAGGCTTGTTTTCATTTTCTTAGGAGTTATAAGTCACACTTCTACCTATTCCACTTGTAGAGGGTCATAGGGGTTAGAAGTTTTCTTTCATTTGACCTTAGAGTTATCAAAGTTCTCTTGGATGATGTAGCGCATGGGTTGTTGAAAAGGGATCTCAGGTTAGGTTGGGTCGACTACCTTCATGACCAGGTAGGATTATGTTCATAATAGTTTGGGATGAAGAATCCACAGAGTCTCGACTTGGCTATCTCTACATGATTAAGACTTTTGTACCTTTTTTTCTTGATATACCCTTGTTGAGCCCTTTCTACCCTTTTGGCACCTCAATGATATTGTTTTGTAGGCCCCAATTGACGATAAGTCACCGACAATTTGAGATACAGTGATTCACCATCTACCCTTATGGTTTAATTAAGCCTTGGAGCATATTGTGGATCCTATGGAGATAACTTGGCTATCTCATAAGGTCTCATTTGCCAATGAGCCATCTCCATTTGGGACATGAGAGACTCATCCTCTGCCTTTATGGCTTTGCATGAGCTCTAAAAGAATTGGAATGTTTCTTTTTGAGATAACCATCCCTTTGACATACTCCTTTTACTAGTTATCATTTGAATGTAAGCAACATTTATATTATCGAGAGTATTACTGCGTATTCTAAATTATGTAATTAACCAAAGAAACACATTCATTTGGTTGTTGCTTTTAACCTCATAACAAAATTTAATTTTTGGTTCTCTGGTTATATGGGTTGCTTATGTAGAGACTTGTTTGTGGATACGTGTTTCAAGGTGTTTCAATCCGATATCATTTTGGACTTACATTCTTGATATCGCACAAGAATAGCATCACATAAGTTCTCCATGATCTTTTTAACTTAATTTGTTTGTTTAGTTTCTTCTTATTTTCTTCTCTTCTGAGTTATCTTCTTTCTTTGAATCATCTTGATGGTTCAAGAAAGATGGTTACTTGGAAAAGAGAAAGATAACTCAATGATTAGACAAGCTGGCGACTCCGAGTTTAAAAAAAACAAAAAATAAGATTGAAATGGAAAGCACAAGATGTCACATATTTGTTATTTAGATTGTCCATCCACCAAGTTGGAAAAACAAATTATGGATTTTATATTAGTATCACAAAAAAATTGGATGCCCTTATAGAAAATTTCAATGATGCGAGACAAACATCTGATAGAAATCAAAGAAGCATTGCTGAATATAAAAATTCACCGGTATAAATTGGTTGGGAATACAATAATTATTAGCTTTAATAAAAAACATAAATTTTTTATTGTGATTATGATAGTTCATAAGCCTTGGTTTGGAATCAAATGAAGTGTTAACATAGTCTCTAACCTTACTATTAATGATGACAGAGAAGTGAACTTAACTTGTGCAAGCTTTCATCTAATTGATAAACACCGGAGGAAAAAAACCAAATCTTTAATTCTATCAAAAAGAATTTGGCAAAAAGAATTTGAGAATTAACTTTATCAAAAGCCTTTGTTATGTCTATTTTAAAATAGAAGTTCTTTAAATGGTTAAAAGAATTGAAGGCGTACAAAAGCTCATTTTCCAGTATAATACTACCAATAATGTCCCCAGTAGAGATGAAGGCAACTTGGGGGGGGGGGGGGAGGCTGCAACTTATTGAATAATCTGTTGATAAGCTAGACGCGGTAGCTATTATAAATTTTTATCTTTTTTGAAAAAGCCACACAACAGACATAAAACTCCCACTGCGGTGCGGTGCGGTGCAGTGTGGAAACGCTGCTTTCAGCGTTTTCAAAACGCATAAATTGCCAAATCGTGGTTTACCCAAACAGGACAGGTGCGTTTTCAAAATGTTGTCGCACCAAATAAGCTGCCCCAAACGGACCCTAAGTCTCGAATAATAATCTTTACAGTAACCTTATAGGGAAAAATATTACATCCGGACTACGCACGTAGAGATACGTGCGGAGGCCAATCCACGGGAGACACGTGGAAATCCCGTAATAACGCGCAATAATACGGGAATAACACGAAGGAATATTCCTCGTGTTACTCCGTGGTTAGCGGTGTCCTGGGAGGAATAAATCGGGGAATAACGCGGAATAACACAGGGAATATTCTTCGTGTTATTCCATGTAGATTCTACGTTATCGCGGTGGTATTGTAACACCACCACAATAACACATCAATACTACGCGGAATAACACGAGAATAACGCGGAATAACACGGGGGAATATTCCCGGTGTTACAATACTACCGCAATAACACATGAAAAACGCGGAATAACACGGGGAATATTCCCCGCGTTATTCCGCCCTAAACAGCGCTAACCGCGGAATAACACGAGGAATATTCCTTCGTGTTATTCCCGTGTTATTGCGCGTTATTGCGGGATTTCCACGTGTCTCCCGTGGATTGGCCTCCGCACGTACCTCTACGTGCGTAGTCCGGATGTAATATTTTTTCACCTTATAGATAGTGTTATACAATGATAATAGCTACTTTTTTAGGGATCACTTATATATTTTTCAATTTTAATTTTAATTTAATTTAATTTTAAATAAAATATATTCAGTAATATTTATTTTTAGAGATACGACATCTATGTGCTGTTTTGATTTATTTTTTTAAGGAATATGGAAATATTTAAAAGAATATATTAAATAAATATGTTTTTTCAAAAAATTAAAAGTAATGTCAAAAACAAAATTGTCCTTTCTGATTTTTCAACTAGGGCCACGGTATATGCTGATCCAGTTATGACTGAAGTTCTTTGAAATGTTTTTACAGTAACTTTTCAAAAATCAATACAAACTCTCAATTAAAGTATGTTTAATTATTTTGATGAAAGATGTCCTTTTATCCATGCTTTTCTTTATTTAACCTCATTAATAGTAAAGTATATATATATATATATATATATATATATATATATATATATATATATATATATATATATATATATATATATATATATATATATAACTGTATAAAACCTCTGATTACCGTACAGTTGTGAATCTAGCTCGAAGATTATTAATCGCTTAATAATCAATTTGAGTTTTAGCTCAGTTCGAGATCAGATCGAATAAATGAGTTGACCTATGAGCCGAAATTTAGGATCAAATTTTTTTTAACCGACTTTGAGCTATACATAGATTAGTTTGAATTGACTCGAAATCATATATATGTATATAATTGTTATAAATAATAGAAAATAATTCAGACTGATTTCGAGTCAATTCAAGCTATTGACTATAATAACAAGAAATAAAAATTAATGAAAATTAGAAAATATGATTGAGATACGATAAGTTTGATCGGTCTATTTTTCTTTCTATTACTCTCTTTGGCATCTGTCTAATATTTTCTTTCATCGAAGAATGAAAAAAGCAGGAAAAAAGTAGATGAAATTTTTGCCGAAAATATGAAATTTTTATTATTTTTGGATATATTTTGTATTAAGTTTGATACGACAACAATAAATTTTTATTCTGTACGAATCTCAAGGCACGATACAAATTTCAGTGCAATCTTTTGAGCAAGAAACTTTCAAATCTTGATAAAAACTCATCCAAAGCTCCGATTTTAGCAAACTTATATTCAAACTGACCGAATCGATGAGACGAACATAATGATATAAAAACTAGTCCAATCTGAGTCAAATCAAGCCCAGATCAAGTCATTAAACCAATTTTAGAAGCTTTTCGGACATATTGCCGACACTAGCCAGCCTATCTCGAATCAAGCATCTCGACAAGAAGAATCCAACAAACCCAAGATCACTCAATTTCGACATCGTTAAGACCATCAAAAGGTCCATAAACGCCGTCTGATCAAATGGTGCCTTCTGGACCGTCTGATCAAAATGATTGCATTAATTGCACCCAAAACAATATAAATATACCCCCCTTCCTCATATGAAGGGGGGGAGTCTAGAGAGAGCCTGAAGCTTTGAGGAGAAGATGCAGCTTAGTACCACCGCCGACTTTCGTCATCATCGACCTCCGTCATCGTTGACTTCCGTCACCATCAACCTCCATCACCGTCGAGCTCCGTCAACCACCACCTACCGTCGTAGACCATTGCCTACCACCGTCAACCATCGCAGACCTCCGTCGACTACCGCCGACCTTCATCGACGTCGACCTCCACCAATCATCGTCAATCACCAGAAACCAAACGCCGTCAGTCAGCATTGTAGTCTGAAGAATATAATTACCCTTTTCCAGTCTGTGGGGCAAAAGATTTTTGTAATCATCAATCAATAATGGATTTTCACAACTAGACGAGGCCCCGTCTTTTTTCTCTTTACGGGTTTTCCATATAAAAACTTCTGGAGGCGTTACTGCTTATTTCTTTTTCATCTGTGTGTGTTGAATTTTCGTACAACGCTAAGTCGATAATCAGTTATTTCACCGCCACGAATTTTCACGCATCAAAGTTAATAGATTTTTATTTCTATTTTCATTGGGAGGGGATAAAAAGAAGCAGTTGTTGTCCGTTGAGTAATAAAACATAAATAAGATAAATTAGAAAATAGTGAAGAGAATTAGGGCGGAAAAAAATTACTGAATTGAAAAATCACATGATTTAATATAGAATAATAATAATAATAATAATAATAATAATAATAATAATAATAATAAATCACATGATTTAATATAGAATAATAATAATAATAATAATAATAATATATACTAAACCCTTATAAAAAAATTTATCACCTAACATGAATTTCAATATATTTTTTTAAACAATAAATCTTCTAGCTTCTAATTAAAAATCATCCAAAACTCCGATTTCAACAAATTTATGGATCATAGTCAAACTGATCATCTCGACAAAACGAATTCGATGATACCAAAATTGGCTCAATCTAAGTCCAAACAAGTTTAGATCAAGTCATTAAAGTATATTTAGATATTTCAAATCATCAATTGAATGATCAAATGAAATCTAAATTTGACATACTTATAGTACAATTGAGTGTCTATATGTGAAGAATACGAGCCTAAGTTCACTTAATTATGAAGTTATCAAGGCCTTCAAATCATTAAAAAAATTATTATTATCAAGAGGGTTCAATAGGGTTGTTTGATAAGATGGATATGAAAGTTATCCGTCAAATGATCAAAATATCGCTCTCCCATAAGATATAAACAGACTCATCGCTTTACTTGGATGGGGAGAGAATTAGTTGGATTTTAGTTATGTTCTAGAATGAAGATCCAATGATAACTTACAGCTTCCAACGTCGTCAACCACCATCGACCACTACCTTGGCCATCATCCATCACTCTTGGCCACCCGTGTTCGCCGTCTTCGGCAAACTTTACGATACAAAAATGTATCATGAATATGTTGTAACGACATATCATGAATATAGTGTAACAACATA
Source organism: Papilionanthe hookeriana x Papilionanthe teres (assembly GCA_022702705.1). NCBI lineage: Eukaryota > Viridiplantae > Streptophyta > Magnoliopsida > Asparagales > Orchidaceae > Papilionanthe > Papilionanthe hookeriana x Papilionanthe teres. The sequence goes on along the minus strand of CM040439.1, from coordinate 45,838,410 downwards.
TCCCGAATACAGTGTAACAAATAATGTTGTATTGAATATTTGGTGATAACTCCCAATAACAACTACTTACGACCACCATAATCAAAATACAACAACTTTCTCCAGACTTTTGAAAATTTTTTGTATGTTGTATATGGTCAAACATTGTATTTGCTGTGAAGTTATAACCTTGCTCTCCCAATGATGGGAAAAGGGGCATTCTTTGTAATTACACGGTAATAGTGGAATACTTTATTTGGGCTAATCCCCGTATTTTTTGCATTTCTCTGAGTTTTTTCATGTAAAAAATTTTGTTGCCTTCTCATGTTACTTTTTTTTTAATCTTTGTGTGATGGATTTTCATGTAACATTAAGACAATAAAATGTCACTCTACCACTATGAGTCTTCTGGCACACAACTGAGCATCGCTAAATACATAGTGATTAGGAGAAAATTAATCATATATGACAAGATAATGGTTATTTGAGAGATTGGCAAAATGCTATAATCTAAGGAGAGAACTAGTAATGAAGAAATAAGATTTAAAGTAATTTATAGTAAAATGTAAGGATCCTACTTTAATATTTGGGATATGATGATATATTTCTTGCCATAAAGGCATAATTTGGGGAGGTCAGAGGAAAGGTTTATGACTTATCTAAGATTAAATATCATACGATCAATAGCAGAAAAATAAATTATCCTTGAATTCTTCAAAAAATGTGTAAAAGTGCTGAAAACCTTATGTCTAGTGTTTTTAGTGGTGGCTAGCGGATACTAAAGATGCAAAAGAGACATCATCGTCCCTTGTTTAGGTAACTACAATTCTAAATGATTGCTTGAAATTTTGATATCGTTTTGAGTCCCACCAATCTATTGAATTTTTTAATGGCTTATTTGCTTAAAGTTTGTATATGAGCTTGAAATTCCTTGGATAGTTGGCTTTGAGCTTACCTTGAGACATCTAATAAGGTCGACGGCTAGAAATCATTGCACTAGAAGCTCCAACTTTGTCAATGTTTTCATTCAAAATAGTATATCAGGCTTTACTATCAACAAAGAAAAAGCACTACTTTCGACTTAAAATATTCACATTGTAAAATTTATCATCAAATTTGATAAAAATCATTATCCAACCTAGTAAAATTTATCACTCAATTGGCTGCAAGTATGAAGTAAAATTATCTAAATCTTTCACAACCACTTTACCACAATTATTTAGTTCTTAAAATATTTATATTAGCTCCCAATAATTCATTATGTGACATTAGGCTTCTTATTTGGTTGTTGATGTAAGTAATAGTCGTGTCTCTCATGATTGCCATTATAAAAAAGATCGTGGAAAGAACTTCCAAACTTTATGAGTAATGGATATATGAAGACAACAATTAATGATGCCAACATTTTACCATTTAATTTTTTGCATTTTTTTTAAAATTTCTTTTATATGGCAGAACAAGTGGAGCAATTTTACCCATGATATATATATATATATATATATATATATATATATATATATATATATAATAATAATAATAATAATAATAATAATAATCTCATTTAGTAATGCACACAACAAATTTTTATTTATGTCCCCCTCCCACCCCACAAATAGATTATTCATCAGATGAGGCAATTTATGATAAATCCAGTTGATCAAGGTGGATGTGTGTGAGTTATTTAATGCTCGAGAACTTCATGTTGAATGGGATGTTAAATGCTTGCCAGAGTAGTAAGGCATATTTGGCTATGTCATAGGTGCATCTGACTGACAGTGTTTTTTAGTGACGAATAGGATCATTCAAGCACGTAAATAAGAGGTTGATCTGGTTAACTTTAATGAGATTAACCATTCTTAGGTCTATGTGAGGATTTTTAAAGGCGAACAACTCTGAAAGGATGAGATCAGGAGTTACAATATGGATCGCGGGTGAAGTTAAGATGAAGTTAACATAGATTGGATAGACTCACGAATGCTAGGGATGCTGAGTTTTTGTTTTGTTGTTTGAGGTCATTTGTCATTTGACTTTAGTTTGTAGGATTGCAAGGATTATCATTATCAAAACTTGTATTCAACTTTCATACCTTGACAAATAACATATTATGGTTTAGAAACTTTGAATCTTATTGTTTCCTCAAACTAGAATAAAATATGTATTTATAGGTGCAAAACAACTAATTATTAATATTAAAATTAATGAACAAAATGATTACATTTTTAATGGTAAAAAAAAGAAAGGATAAATATGGGCGGAACATTGAGGTGGACCATCTTCCTAATATTGATAATCTCAACATATCATTATTGAGAAATTAGCAAATATAGCATTGACAAACACGAGTGATGGGACTTCAGTATTTTTTTATCAACTAGCACAGATCTCAAATTATTTTTGAGCAGTATACATTTTAGATTCAAATTCAAGATAATTCATGACTCTGATTTCGATAAATTTTTAACTAAATTGATCAGCTCAATAAGACAAACCAATGATACTGAAATATGAGTTTCATCTGCAAATGAGCTTGTTATTTCTACTTAAATATTTCCTTGTTCACTTCTTGTGAAACTTTTCTTGTGAGGAATTTGCTCATCTTTTGCACAGCCTAACATTTAATGTCTGTATATATTATTTTATCTTTGTCCTGTAATATTCATAAAGTAGGAGAACTAGTAAATTAATAATACTGATCATGAGCCACTTGCATGTTTGTTGTGGAGGTCTTTCTGTCTTATTCAGCAATGCAAAACATAATCAGCTTCACCATTCAACGCGTAAGTCTGAACTCTAAAATTTTTTAATTATTTTCTTTGTTTTTCTTTTCATTTTTTACTAGCAAACGACATTCTTTTAAGGAAATAATAAGTAGCTAGTTGTATCTCCATTAATCATTTTATTTTTGTCTTTCGACATGTAATTTAAGTTACTATAGAGTATTGATGATAAATTGGATAAGTGACCTTGAGTCTGTTTGAGGTAGTTGCAGTTGTTTGAAGAAACAATTATGAAACTGCTACAAAAGAAGCTCCTATTTGAAAAAGAACGCAAAACACAATTTTATCAAATATAAAAAAGGTGTTGTGCGGTACCGCACCACCACCACATCGCTGCCCCCAAACTCACCCTTGATTTTGCTCAAAAAAAAAATAAAATTTCTCTTTCACGCTAAATATTTGCGTACTGCATACGCACGTAGAGATGTGTGCCTATGAAGGTTATTCAGAGATATAACCGTGTTATTGGAGAGTTTATTGGGGGGTTATAACTGTTATAACCCCTTGCGACCTTTGAATAACCTTCATATGCACGCATCTCCGCGTCCGTATGACGCACACAAATATTTCTCCTGTTTCACATGGGCGGAACCAGACAGGGTTCAAGAGGAGCAATTGATCCCCTTGAAAAGAAACTCGTTGTCCCTGCTCTCATATTTCTGATAAATACTATGAAGTGACGTGTATTCAATTTAAAATGAGATCGATTTATTTTGAGATAAATACAATATATGAGGAATTAATTAAAATTTGAATGAAGCAGCTATGAAAGTCGAATTAATTAAAATTCGAAGATATTAAATGATTGCTTTTGTGTTTTATTGGCAATCATATTTTATTTTTGGGGTATTTACATACATTTCACACAATTCTTATGTATTTAGAAATTAAAGACCTAATATATAAATATTTATTTTATGATATTTATCTACATATCTTATATATATAAACAATTCTGTATAATTTATGCAAATTTTTTCCTTGTTCATTTTCACAAAGTATTTTGTTGTAATTTTTTTAATAAATAAGAAACATATAATTTTGAAAAATCTACAAACTTACCTCAATTCTTATGGATATATATATATATATATATATATATATATATATATATATATATATATATATATATATATGTATGTATAACTTCTATTTTTGTGCAATAAGTCAAATAAAGTGATATCTATCACGTGATGTTAAAAATTTGTGTACGATGGATGTAAATCATAAAGTTTTTGTGTTAGATATTTAAATAAATAAGAATTGTGCATTATGTATGTAATTATACTGATTTTTAGAATTAAATCGTAGGTGTCATATGTGAGATATTTAACACGAGTGTGGCTTGTTATCGATCTGATTGTCTGCTTTGAATTGTGTCATGTGAGCCATAAATGGAGCGTCTTGCACTTGCAAGTTGTCTTGACCGACCAACCGAGCTCGGTCGGCATCATCGTTGCTTCGACCAGCCTCCCCAGCCCGATCAACATCCCTTTTTCCTTGATAGGCCTCCCTGGCCCGATCGGCATCACTGTTGCCTCAACCAGACACCCCGTTCTGGTCTACATCACGATCGCCCAGACCGACTGCCCAGACCTGGTAGGCATCACATTTAGCCTTGATTGGCCACCCCGACCTAGTCAACATCATGTTTGAATCGATTAGCCCTCCGCCATATCACCATAACACTTTGGTTTGACCGCCGCCCCAGCTTGGTCAATCAGTCACTGACCGACAATTTTATATTATGATATTTTTAATTTAATTGCAACGACGCCAAAAACTTGACCCCGCTATATTATATGTATAGAATTGTAATTGTTTATGTTGTGGATGCTACTGCAAGTATACGTATCGTATCGAGTAATACGGCTACTAGTGGAGTCCTGGTTATCGATCCCACAGGGAAAGAGAAAATTAAATAACAACTAATTTTAAAATAATAATAATAATAGTACACGAAAATTTAAAATTCTAAATTTAAGCGCAATAAAGTAAATTAAGTATTTCAATTAGGTAACTTAACTAAGTAGAAAATTAATACGTATTGAAAGTGAAAGAAATTAAACTAATTGCTAAATAAGTCTTAACTATTCAGAAAAAGTATCTTTCCCCTTTGTTTAGAAATTTAAGTGATGGATGAATTTAAATAGATAATTTTAAGGTATTGTGACAATAGGAGCATTCCTATTCTTTACCCTTTGATCCGGGTGTAAAGAATATCGACTAATCCTATGTTTGATTACCGAATCTGCGGCAGATGCTGGGAGGATACCGATCGCCACTTCGCAGCTCCCACGTTCCCTCGCCTGAGCGGCTAACATCTACACTTCGACTCTCAAACAATAGGACCGAATTGAATATTTTAGTCCATCACACTAAAATGCTCAATTCTATGCCCAATGATATTATTTCCCTATTTATTTGCACATTTCTTCCAAGGCTTTGAATTCCCGAATATCGGATGTAATTTTTACTATAGTTGATAATCAACACATTTTAACAAATCAAATGACCGATTTGAAAGTAAATTAAGTTTTAAGTAAAAATTATCACAATTTATTAATATATAAAAGTACTTCTATTTTTAGTTCATCTAGTCACTTAATTTCATAAACAGGGAGAAAGACTAATAAACTACTCAGAATGCATGAGAACTAAACTAAGCATGGATTTCATTTAAAGTTAAAAACAATAAATACAAATACTTATCTCGATTTATCCCTGACAGTACTCCTCGCAGCTTCCTTTGACTCTTCCTTCCAGTACAGCAAGACTCACTAAAAACTCACTAACTCACTAAAGACTCACTAAAGACTCAAAATAACACACTTATAACACTTAACACCCAATAACACCAATTAACACACACTAAAACACACACTAAAACACACACTAAAACACACACTTATAAGCTGAATTTCAGCCTCTATATATAGAGGTGAGCAAAGGACCAAGAGGTGTGTAAGCATCCCTTCAAAAGTGTCCGTGTTCGATGTATCCGCGCCATTTGAACTAGCTAGCCGTCGGCGACGAACTACCTCGGCTGTCGGCGAGGCTTCTAAGATCTTCGAATCGCGCTTAGCTCGTTGTCGATGGCTCGGAGCTCGCCGACAGCGAGACGAGTTATAATTCCTTCGTAAATGTCTCCTCGTAGCCTCGCCGTCGGCGGGCTCGATCTCGCCGTCGGCGACTCAAGACTAAATTTCATTATTTTCTTCCTTTTTGCTCCAAATTCGCTTCTTTTTATGATTTTTGCTTTTATCACATAAATTCTTCATTCCTGCAAAAAAATAAAGAAAATACCTTTCTTTAAAGTGCAATTTCATCAAAAATAGGTATGAATTTCTTAATAAAATTTTTCAGTGATCAGTCACTTTGAGTCATACCGGCTGCCCCTGGTCGGTCGGCCGATCATTTAGGTCTGACTGGGCACCTTGGTTGGCTGCCTGCAATTACTTGCATAGCTCATGTTTTGTATGTGCATGTGTTTGCTTACTTGCTTGCATGATGCATTATACTCGATATGTGCTTGTCATTTACATATGGCGTGTTTAGGTTGTCCCTTCAAGCGACCACTCTTTTGATTCACTGTCTCTACGACACACCCATTCTTCAGGCCTCTGCCTCTAGGTAAATCTACCCTTTTAGGTCACTGCCTTCACAAAACACCTAGCTTGCCTCTACGGCATGTCCATTGGTGCGACTTTTTTAAATTGCCAAAATTTATGAACTCAGATTTATATATATATTGATTAGTTTTCTATAGAGTCACACAATTAAACGCAAGTATACGTATTGCTAAAGTAATACAGGGCTCTAATGGAGTCCTGATTATCGATCCTACAAGGAGGCTATTAATTTTATAATGTAGCATAGAAATCACTTCAAGAATCACAACACAATTGCAAGTAATTACTAATAATAAAGAGGAACAAACAGTTGCAGTTACGAATTCTACCAAAGTACGTTCGAACTTTCTAGCAAAGTTTACTAACACAAGACAAAATTTATAACAAAAGTTTAATTGTAAGAAAGAATCCTCCTCATTTCCAATAATAATGTGATGATTGAGTGACATAGATCAGTGATACAAATGTATTGTGTCAAATAGGAGTATTCTTATTCTTTACCCTCTTCCAAGCACATAAAGAACATTGGTTAATCCTCAGTTCAGTCCCCAAATCTGTGGTAAGGCTGGGAGGATATTGGCTCTCACTCCAGAGCTCCTACTTCCCTTCCCCTGAAGGCTAACTCTTGCTTTGGTTTCCAAACCCTATGAACAAATTGGGGATTTTAGTCTGTCACTCCAAAATCTCAAATTCTACGCCCATCAAAATATATTTCCCTATTTATTTGCATTCAATCCCCATAAAATACGTCACTCATTCATGGACATTGAATGCGGCCTTCAATTTTATTGTGGAACTCATAATCCTTTCAGAACATATGTTTCCCAACAAGTTTTAACAATTCAATTGGTCAGATCAAAAAGTAACGGAAGTACGAAGTGAAAATGTTATCACAAATTCTCCATAATAAATCATCACATCATTTTCATATCACAACATCAACACATCACATGAAAAGGAGGAAGACAAAGAAATCTACTTAAGACTCATGAGGAAAAGATGACAAAAGATGGATTATATATATAAAAGCAACGTCATACCAACAGATTAAAGAAAAGACAACTTATCTCAAACTCTTCCCCAAGGGAATTTCAAGGAATTCCTTTGACTCCTCTTATTTCTTCACAATAACACGCAATTCTCTCTTTAGAAAAGTAAGGAAGAAGAAATCTCTCACTTTTCCTCTTCTCCTACATGTTGACCTCATTTTTGATGAGGTCTTCTCTTATTCTCTTTAGTACTTAGGATCTAGCCTTAGGCTTTTCCTTTGACTATCTTAGAGGACTAGAATTGGGACCCACATTTTAGAAACTCAAACCACTTCTTAACTCCCTTCAAACTCCACAAATTTGACTATAGACCCCTAATCACCTAGAGGGTTGAAATCAAATGTGGAAGTTTAAGGGTGAGTTCCTATAGGACTCTTTGGCCTTAGGATCGCCCCAGGTGGCTCGGTCCAGTGAAGGGGCTGACTTACACACACACTACACCTATACACTACACTTTCACACACCTCCTAAAACCACACCCATACCTAACTCGACCTCCGACTCATGTAGGTGATTCACATGGATGGTCCTTAACCCCTAAGCCCTCGCTAAGAGGTTAGGAACAACATAGTGAATGCCTCAAATGAGTCCCTTCATAGCTCATGTGGGCTTGATATGGCTTCATGGCTCAACCAAAATGATTTCACCCCACTCAAATTCACCCGATCTTCAATTTTCCAAATTTTTAATTTTTGACTCCCGGACCTTCACCTGCCAAACTTACCCAAAACCCTCGAATTACCCAAATTTTTCAAAATTTCCTAAATTACCCAAAATTCCTCAAAATTGACCCCAAACATTTCCACATCACTCAAATTGATCATCCATACCCAAAAATACCAAAAATTCCAAGAAAACCTCCCAATACCCTCCAAATACCCAAAATACCCCTCTTGGCCAAAAAATCCAAAAATTCAGAAAATTCCCAGAAAATCCCAAATATTCCCAATTTCATTTTGTCCAACTACACCATGGGCCAATTTTGTCAATTTACCCTACTTTTGTCAAAACCCCCCAATTTGACTCATTTTAACCCTAAGTGAACCCAATGTCAAACCAAACCTACCCAATTGACCCAAATTCTGGTCCAATTCAGTTCTAAACTTCAATTCAACATTCCCAACACCAATCTAGACCAAATCCAAGTCCAATTTGATTGACATTTGGATCCAATTTCACTTTTGGCCTTAAAGCCCAATTTGGACCCATGACCCAAACCTAACCCAAACTCACCCAATTCAAACCCAAATCACTCCCAATTTGCTTCAAGTCACTCATGATACATCCATGAGCTAAACCCAACAATTATTTAGCCCAATCTCTTTACAAAATTTCATCCCAAAATCCATTTTAAAATTCAAAAGCCAACTTTCCTAAACCATTTTAAAAGCCCATCCTTCACCACATCCAAAGGCCCAAAATCTACCCTAAAGCCCACATGACACCTCCATTTGCCATCCACTTAATTAAATCCATTACCTAAGTCCTAAATTCATCATCAAATAATTCCAAATCAAGTTTCATACAAATTTCCATCAAATTACCAAAAATTCCTAAAATCCATTTTCATGAAATCGACCAAACTTTTTGCTAAGCCAAAGGTGAGCCATGCAAGCCATGGACAAGCCACATGAAGCCATGGAAGGCTTCGACATGTGATCAAGCCATTAATGGCAAAAGGAGGGGCCCCTTTCCTAATCCTTCTTAAACCCTTTTTTACCTTAAGCATGTCACACACTAAACCATGCTTAGCCACCTCATCATGGATGGAGACCACACCATTCTCTCTGGTCGACCCAAGTGATCCTTTTCAGCCCAAGACTAGGCCTTGGGTGGTGAACCTAGCCCAAAACCATGGGTTGACTCATTTGAACCCAAAATAGTCTTCCCCCCATTCCATTTCAATCCAAGCTCTTTACACATGACATTTGCCAATTGCTTGCACCAAGTCCCGCCCCGACCCACCCGACCTCGAGGGTGACCCATGCCCGGCCGGCCGCCCACTGTGCCGCCGAGAAAACACCATGGCCGAGAGCTCACATGTGAGCCCAACTTGGAATTCTCACCTGCCGAGCCGCCCCATCCCCAGTGGCCATTGGAGCTGTTCTTCTCTTGCCAAGAGCAGCTCGATCCCAAGCCCTAACTCTCCCCGGGAGGCCCTCCACCCTCTCCTATTTAAACACCACCCCTCTCGGCCATGAGAGGTGCCGAAACAAACCTTAAGGAAACTCGCCAAAATTGTTCCGGACTCCTCCCCATACACGAGCACTTGATCCCCGAGTGAGATCCCCCTGCCATTTCTTCTCTCGTGAGCTCAATTTCAGAGTTGAAATTCCACCCAAAACCAGGACACTTCTCCACAGTGGACCAATCCTCAAATTGATTGGTCCTACACCTTCACCAGACCAAGGGAAGGTGTCCACCAGCAAAAGCCCCATCTCCAGGCCACCCAGTTGCTCCAGCCTCCAAGCTTTGTGATCGGGCTTGGTCGAAATCACATCTAGACAATTCACTACACCGAGAGACTTCATCCGGAGCTTGCGGGATCCAATCGAAGGTGTAACAAACCTCAGATCGAAGCCACACTTCTCTGAGCAAAGGTATGAGCTAATTCTTCATCCCGAGCTTCTGGCGATTCTCCATTTAAAATGCTTTAATTTCAATGCATGATAACCGTATAGATGTGTTCGTCTCTTCAAGAAGAATCCATAGAGCATAAGAACATGAAAATCCATTGAGTATCGAGTGAGATCTTAGGGATTTAGTGTGGACGGCTCTCGGGTGAGGACGCTCGGGGACGATGAACGGATGCCGTCCATTCAATACACGCGCGGACGGACGGCTCAGATGGCGTCGGACCGGGAGACGCGTACAAGAACCGCGGGGCCCGGAGCACTGAGTCAGATGGCGGCGTCGAATGGGAGCGCGACGCGTGTGCGTTCGGAGATGCCGAGGATGAGTTGGCGCCGCGTGGATAAATAGAAAATTAGGGGTATTTTCCATTTATTTAATTCCCTAAACTTCAAAAATTCATAACTCGTGTAGAAAAATCGGAAAAATAAAATAAAAATACCTCTCTTGCTCGGTGAACGGAGGAGAATAATGTGGAAAAGAAATCATTCAATTTCATCAAGTATTTTATTTTTTATAATTTATTTACTCCCTGCATACTTTTAATTCTCCATGCATGTATACAATTCACCATGGCATGAGACTATAGGGCTTTTGAAGCCTCTGAATTTGGGAACATTCCCTGAATTTTCCAAAGTCAGAGGCCATCCCTATGAAAAGTTATTGATTTTTCAAATTCAGGTTACTGTTTTGAGTATTTTAATTCCAATAAATAGCATGTTGTGAAATAAATTCTAGGAAAATTTGGTGATGTTCTTTATGACCAGAGGACCCTAGGAAAAATAGGTTTTGAGTTAGTTCATTTAAAACAACCCTAATTGGCTTAAACACCCAAAATGGATCTCTAATTAATTAGAGCTAACCATACATCAAATTGACTTGAAATCAATTCTCCACTGACCTTTAGGATCAGTGGAACCCACCATAAAAATTTGAGGTCAATTGGACTTGGTTAGCCCTACTAATTGGGTTGATTAAGCCATTTAGTTATTTTAAACTTTAAAAATTCATAACTTTCAAAATACTTTTTAAAAATTCACCAAATTGGTTTTGGAGCCTCTCTGATATTAGGGAAATTTAAAAAAATTAAAATTTCAATTTTCTAAAAAAGTTGATTTTTAATAATATTTTAATATTTTTAATAATTAAAAAATAATAAAAATCACAAAAATAATAAAATTCACCAAAATGTCACATTTTAAATTTTAATCACTTAGGAACAAACCCCATATTTTTCTTAGGTCTATTTAGTGAGATATTAAATTTTAAAGCTCTAGGGTAATTTTAAAATTAAAAAAATGTATTTTCTAGCATTTTCACTAAAATAATTATAATAAATCATAGAAAAATCAGAAAATTGCAAAATTTACTTCTCTGATTTCCTTGATATTAGAGAGATTTTTGAAAAATATAAATTTCATTTTTCAACATTTATTTTATTTTTAAATTAATTAACACTCCAAAACTTAAAATAATTATAATAAAAATAATATAATTTAAAAAATCACCAAAATTGGTCCAAGTGGTCCTCTGATTATTAGGAATGTCCCCTAAGTTTCTTAAGGACAGAAACTTTCCCTTGGTCATGTTATTAAATTTTCCTTGGAAATCTCTATTTTTCACCAAAAATAATTATATAAATAAATTAAATACAGAAAAATCACATTTTCTCCTCTCATGTCTTTATTGACATATGAGTGAAGTCACATAAAAACCTCAAGTTCATTTGAGTTCAATTTAGTGAGTTATGAAATTATTAAGCTCAAGGGGTAAAAATGGTAATTAAAAAATCTTAATCCTTAATTAAAACTTTAGGTTTAATAAAAAAATTAATAAATAAAATATTTGATCCTAATTTGATTTGGATGATTGAAATTTAAATAATTAAAGGGTAGAAACCCATTAAGTAATTTAAAATGATTAAACCTTAATTAAATAATTGATTAAATTTGGGAAGAATAATAAAATTAGAATTATTAAAATAGGGATATTATTAGGAAGAGATTTATTCTTTAATTTAAAAATCCCTAAATTAATTATCTCATTAATATTCAATTCTTAATTAAAATGATAACTCAAATTCAAAACATTAAAAGACTTAATCATTAAACTAAAATTAAATTATTAAACTCTTTTAAAATTTTAATTAAAATAAAAAAATAAAATAAAATTAAATTAAATTAAAATAAATCAAATTAAATTAAATTAAATTAAATAAATAAATCAAATTAAAATAAATAAAACAAACAAATTAAATTAAATTAAATAACTTAAATTAAATTAAATTAAATTAAATAAATAAAATTAAATTAAATAAAATTAAATTAAATCAAATTAAATTAAATTAAATTAAATTAAATTAAATTAAATTAAATCAAATCAAATTAATTTAATGTAACATCAAATCAAACTAAATTGAATTAAATTGAATTGAATTAAATTAAAGATTAAATTAAATTAAATTAAATTAAGTTGAATTAAACATAACATCACCAAAGACATAAAGAATTCAAAATAAACCTAAAATAACTTGAACACTATTCCAAATTTAAACCCATTAATGGAAATTAAACTAAATCACAAACCATTTGAACACCAATTTACCCTCAAAAGCTTTAGTTATCATAACTCCTAAACAAAATATCAAATGAAATGTTACTTCACCTATAGGATATTCAAATGTCCTAGTTCATCGAGCAAGTTAACAAAACTTGAATCCCGGACGATTAATTCATTTGTATAATTAAATTCATTTGGACTTAAAACAATCCTAGAAATATTGAAAAGATGTTTAAGATTATTCTTAAGCACTTCCTCGATATGATAGGATGTTTATAAGAACAATCGAATTTAATTTTCTTTGATGAAGAAAATCGTCTTCAAACAAAAACACAAAGAACCTAGACGTCATAGGAAATGACTAGCTATAGGATTAGGAACTTGGTAGAAAACCATAACCCTTACCTTAGCTTTACCTAGGAACTTGCTTAAATATTCTAATTGTGTTTTAAGTGCAGCTTGGGATGACGGGAAGACCCTCCAGGTACCCTTTTGTTTTATTGCAATTTACTTTCTTGCAATTTACATTATTGCAGTTTCATTAATCGCATCGCACTTACTTTTCTTGCATGATAAACAATCGTTGCATGAAAACTCACACCTTTAGGATAGCCACTAAAACTGAAACCAAAACTAAATTAAAAGTCATTGCAAGATAAAATTCACCGCCACAACATTCCAAAATATAAAACAACTCAAAATTTAATCACAAACGAACACAAAACTACAATTACAACTAAATTAAAACGTCCTGTTGGATGATCGGGAATACCTCGGATGATGTAACCTACGTGTTGCTAACGGGATTTCCACGGTCTAAATGAAAGTGTGGAACTCATTCGATTGAGTTTAGCAAATTCATTTGGACTAAGTGAATCCGATAAAAATAATGATGCCGGAAGGATGGAACCGTGGGATCTTAACCTAGGTGTCGTTATAATCAACTTTAAGATTTGTTTTAATTAAAATATTGAAAACACTTGGAAATTAAGATTTTCTCTAAACTAAAACACTTTTCTCATCCCCTGATTTATGACTTCTAAAACTAAACCTCTGCAACAACAAGGAGTTTGGAGCATGGTGGGCAGCACGGCTATCGTCGTCAGCAAAACTTGAATCTGCATCAGCAAAATTTTCCTAGAATTAAACAACAAAGCCATAGGATTTCGAGGTAGTTTGCTTAGTGCAACATAAATCCTCAACTCTTCGTTAGGCATTTGCATTGCAAATTAAGCCCTAACCGGTTTTAGGATTCCGAGGTAGTCGTCCGATACGACATAAGCCCTCACATCTTCGAGGCTATTTGTATGATTGTGTCATACAAATATAAGTCCAAATTAATTAAAATTGGCAAGACCAAAACATTTAAATAAATATTAGGACTTTCCTAAACTCAAGCCAAACAATAGGATAGCCGGGAAATTACCGAAGTTCGCTTCGAATCTGTGAGTTCTCCTACTTTTCTTCCTTTGGATTCCCAAAACAAAATGTTCCAAATTTGATCCATTCCCTATTGAAATTCCAAAATTCAATCCCTGAAAACTTAAACTTTGAAATCCTTGAGAGCAGAATTATTGATTATTATCGAGAGTTTTCTTAGGTGATTCCCATCACTTAAGATGTAATTAACTATAGGGGCTTGCCCTTATAGGGAATTTTAAAGAACCTGAGTAATATAAACCCTGTTTAATGCTTTCATATTAAGCGAGGAATTTGTCGGCTTATAAAATTGGTTCGCAGACCAAACGGATGTCACAAATCTTTTAGTTTATTTAATCGAGCCCCATCATCAAGCAGTGTGTCTATTCTTCGGGATAGATACACGGTTTGTGATGTGGTGCTCGTTTATATAAACTATTCGGGATGTGAGATCAGTTTAATCTCATATCTTAAGATTTTCAAATTTAAAATTATTTTCATAATCAAATACTACTTTTCAAAATTATTTATTTAAATCAAATTAAAATTCGCCGACAGCTTCTGTTAGGCGACCCCCTCTTTTTTAAATAAAACACAACCTAAAAAATATGCCGACAGATTTCTGGCGACTCCGCTGGGGACAATTCCTCTCTCCATTATAATCAAATAATCTCGCTTTCAAAAATCGAGTAGTGCATCCATGTCCTTAGTGGATCAAACTACCCTTCTTTCCGTTGGAATACTATGTTCATTTCTACTTTGAATAAGTATAGCCAACATTCTCTCGGATTTAGGAGCCATCTGTTTAGACACCCCTAAACGAGAGAGGTTCCGAGATCCTTTACCTCATTTCGAGGTGGGGTGGACCCCCGATAGGTGTTAGTCTAGGAATGATCCTTCGAGTCCAGAAGTCTTGCATAAGACTTTCTTTTCCTTTCCAACTCCGAATCAGATTCCTTACCTTCTCTACACCTTTGAACATTCCGTTCTAAACAAACAAATCCTCTAATAAATAATTCTTTTAACAAATGATTCCTTCTTATAAATACATGAACAAGAATGAGTTCGGACTCTTTTTCAATTCCTTTCTTTTCGTCCTAAAGAAAAGAAGCATAACTTGGGACTGACAACCAAAATCTACCCTGCAGAAATGGAAGCCCCAAAGCTGATTTTCTCCTTCACCAACGGACTGGACTTCGCTGTCTATAAGGATGAGTCTGCCCGACAATGGGATCATCCGATTTGGACAAGGATTTGAAAACACGAATGTCAAGGTCACCGACGTCTCCCTCTTTGCACTCGACGAACAAGGTATCCGAGGCGAGGAACAGTCGCTCGAGTTCGACCTTAGGTCGACCCGAGAGTTTCCTCCCCTGCAAAGGATCCCGACTAGGAGGAGTACTCGCCGTCCGCAGGAGGATCGTTCTTACTACCCCCACCGGTCTAGTTGTTCTGCACCTACCCCGACTCACGCCAAATCAAAGGAGAAAGAAATCCGGAACTATGGTAAACCCGTTACCGTGGAGGGTACGGATCTTCTGTAAGACCTTCGTTTTTCGAAATCGGGTCCGAGTTCAAAGATTCCGTCACCGACAAGGACCCAAAGAAGAAACGAAGTAGAAGGATCGCTAGAGAAGCAGTAGCCGCTGAAATTGCTTTCCTGGAGGAAATCCCGGAACCGCTCGAATATACACCGTCGTCCGAATATACACCGCCGCCGAATATACACCATCGCTCGAATACATACCACTCTTGGGAGGAAGCGGGTTCCATCCCCTCTCCGCCGCAGAGGATGAGGAGAATGTTCGCAAGATTGCTGCCACATTACCTCAGCCCGCATATTACAACGATAGCCGCAAGAAAAGAACTAGAACTACGCCGTTTGCTCGACTGCAAACTTTGGTAGAGAAGTTAGCAAAGAAGGAAAACTGCCCCGTGTCGGAGATTCTACGAAGGATAGGGCGGGTGCCAGTCAAATCCCGTCTTGGGCCCCGAGTAGAGCCCGCCGTCATGACAGAAAAGCCAAGTAAAAGAATGAAGGCTAGTCCGCCTGTCGTAGTCTCGGGATTACGGATTAGGGAGGATACCACCTTCCAAGCATTTGGTCGACGGACCATGCGGTCCTAGACCTTCCGTTGCTAGAAGGATGGTATGGCGTCCCACTACCGGCGATTAAGATTGAAACGAGCGGCTCGAGAAAGAAAGTCTCGCCAGGAGGCTGAAATGCGAAGAAAGTGCTACTGCGATAAAGGGGACTCGTGAAAAAGGGACCCGGCAGCCATCGCATGACAACCGCGAAGACACACAGAAAGCCCCGCTGGAAGATGCCATGGAAAAGTTGAGAACCGATATCCGATGGTTGGCAAAAGAAAGAGAAGAAAAGTTCGGAGATGAGATTGATTCATCGGAATTCATGGACGACGAATATGCAGAAATCAACATGGTTGAGACACGAGCTTCATCAGCTTCGCAAGGTGCTCCTGCGACAGCAGAAGAGAGGAGCCGAACCGATGAGAAGACGGCTTCGGGGAAAAGACGACACGATCGCTCAAATGGCGAAAAGGATGGAAGAGATGGCCGTAGCTCCGGCCACTCTCCGAGTCAAGTACAACCACAAAGAGAGACACCCCGTGAGGTCATTCACATTGTAGACGGAGGAAAGGAGATTACATCCGTCAATGGGGATGATCAACGAAAAAGGATACAACACAAAGTATGATCCACGAAAAGGATATCAAGAACTTGGTGGAACAGCAGGTGCGAGAAGCCTTAGCACAATCGAAGAGCGGGACATCCATTCGGACGGGTAGACCTTACCCGGAAGAATTTGATGCTGTCCAATACCCGAAAGGCTTCGTACCACCTCTGTTCAAGACCTTCGACGGAACCGGGAACCCCCGACAGCATGTTGCACACTTTCGTGCCAGTTGTTGTAATGCCTGCGGGAGTGATGCATTACTCTTCCGACAGTTCGTCAGCAGTCTGTCAGGAGTCGCCTTCGACTGGTATGCAGAATTACCAAATGGTTCGGTGAAGACATTCTCAGAACTAGAGAACCTCTTCATCAAGAGATTCGCCGGAGCTCAGCACCACATCACTATAGGTGATTTAGTGGTAGAGAAACAAAGGCCGAACGAAACTTTGGTGGATTACATACTTCGATGGAGAAACTTAAGCATGAAGTGTGAACCACAACTGCAAGAACAACATGCAGTCGGCATCTTTCTTAAAAGCATTCACGGCCCGATAGCACTTCTCCTCAAAGGATTCACTATTAAGACTTTCGAGAAGTTGTTAAGCAAGGTCGGAAGCTTGCAAGAAGAGGCGAAGCAATTAAGTTTCGCCGACAAGACGGACAAGCGAAGCCGGTGAAGACCTTCGAAAAGAAATCCGGGATCGTTGCGGCAGTTGACAAAGGCGAGCAACCGATGCAAATACCACCAGAACGGCCGCAGCAACCACAACAGAATTACCAGCAACCTCGGCCCAGCTATCAGTCATCTCCGCAGTATGAACAACCGCCTCGTCCGCAACGTACATTAAGGGAGCTTCTGAGTAGGGAATATCCGTTCAAGAATGAAGCAGTGCCGAAAATGTTCCGTAGTCTGATGAAGACTCCGGATTTCCAGCTGCCAGAGCCTAAAAGACCAGAGGAAGTCAACAAGAAAGGTGATCCCAACTTTTGCCCCTACCATCGGATGCTTGGGCACAAGATGAAGATTGCATTACCTTTAAAAGTTGGCTCAACGACAACCTTCGGAAAGGAAATATAACAATGCCGAAGGAGTACATGAAGGAACCCCGGAAAGGAGGTTCCGTCGATGTTATCTCAACCGATCCCATCATTCCGATGGATCCCTACACGACCGATGATGGATGGACTATCGCTTCGGACGAGGTCTTCGAAGAAGATTTTAGACGACATCCGAACCGCCTCGGCGCGAACTTCAATTCGAGTTCGAGACCCGTTAAGCCGGTACTTATCACTTGCGATAGAAGAACCACCTCAACGAGGAGACAATTGAAGAGAAGAAGAAGATCGACGAAGAAGAGAGGACCGAGATGCCTAAGGCTAGACTAAGGGCCGCTTATCCTAGGATAGTTGTTTCCGATTCGGGGGAGAAATCCCTCGAACCTCTGATTTTGTATGATTATCTGCTCACTTCGGTGGGATCATATAATGATAAGGGTGATGTCGTTGGCTACGTTTTGACTATTTCTAACGATTACGTAACTAGCGACAATCCAGATATCGATTTCGACACCAACGACAATTCTCAAATCATACACGATCTCGACGGTCAAAATAACAAAGAAGACATCCATCAAGGAGGCTACGAGAGCTCGACGAAGCAACGGATGCTATCCGCGAGTTTCGAGGAGCTCCGATCACGATAGAGTTAGAGCCTTCGGATTCGAAGATAATCCGGAAGAGCTTGTCATTCCGATTCGGGAGGAGACACCGACGAGCTCAACACTAGATTCGGAAGAAATTACGGAAGTCAACTTAAGAAGTGGAAAAGTTCTACCTCCAAGAATGGGTCCAAAAGACAAAGGAAAGCGGGTGGTTGTTCAAGAAGAACCAACCCCGCAGAAGAAATACCCATTCGAGAAGAAGCCGAGACACATGAAAATAAAGTGGACTACAACGTACTAGCCCATCTTAGGAAACTACCGACCAACCGAGCATTTACGATGCTCTCGTCTTATCAAAGGAGATGAGAGAAGCTCTGATCAAAGCCTTACTTGATCCAGAAATTTGCTTAGCTCAAATGGCCGGAGATTCCTTAGATGAGGTTTGTTCGTTAAAGGAACAACGAGGTGTTACCTTCACGGACAATGACCTACTACTTGGGACGGCGGATCACAACCGACTCGTTGTACATTTCGGTTACAATTGGGAAGTTTACGCTCTCGGAGTATTGGTGGATCCGGGAGCATCAATCAATATAATGAGTCTTCGAACGCTAGCATATTTGGAAATTGATGCTCGTGAGCTCGAGGCCGACAAAATTTTATTAAGAGGATTCAACCAGAAAGGAGAAAGAGCCCTCGGATCAATAACGCTACTGATGAAGACCGGTGACTTAGCAAAGACAACCGCAAAGTTTCACATAATTGATTCAGAAACATCGTTCAACGCTCTCTTGGGCCGACCGTGGATACATGAAAACGGGATGGTACCATCATCTCCGCATCGGTGCATTAAATACTACGATGGAGGGGAACAGTCTTGTTGACCTCATTTTTGATGAGGTCTTCTCTTCTCTCTTTAGTACTTAGGATCTAGCCTTAGGCTTTTCCTTTGACTATCTTAGAGGACTAGAATTGGGACCCGCCTTTTTAGAAATTCAAACCACTTCTAAACTCCCTACAAAGTCCACAAACTTGACCATAGACCCCTAATCACCTAGAGGGTTGAAATCAAATGTGGAAGTTTAAAGGATGAGTTCCTATAGGACTCTTTGGCCTTGGGACGCCCTTCAGGTGGCTCTGATGCAGTGAAGGGGCTGACTTACACTACACTTACACACTACATTTCCACACACTTCCTAAAACCACACCCATACCCAACTTAACCTCCCGACTCATGTAGGTGATTCACATGGATGGTCCTTAACCCCTAAGCCCTTGGCAAGAGGGTTAGGAACAACATAGTGAATGCCTCAAATGAGTCCTCTCATGGCTCATATGGGCTTGAAATGGCTTCATGGCTCAACCAAAATGATTTCTTTCCACCTAAATTCACCCAATCTTCAATTTCCCAAATTTTCAATTTTTGACCCCGAGACCCTACACCTACTAAACCTACCCAAAACCCTCGAAATTACCCAAATTTTTGCAAAATTTCCAAATTACCCAAAATTTTCCAAAATCAATCCCAAACATCTCCACATCACTCAAATTGATCATCCATACCCAAAAATACCAAAGATTCCAAAAATACCCCCCAATACCCTCCAAATAACTCAAAATACCCTTCTTGGCCTAAAAATCCAAAAATTCAAAAAATTCCCAGAAAATTCCAGAAAATCCCAAATATTCCCAATTTCATTTTGTCCAACTACACCATGGGCCAATTTTGTCAATTTACCCTACTATTGTCAAAACCCCCGATTTGACCCATTTTAATCCAAAGTGAACCCGATGTCAAACCAAACCTACCCAATTGACCCCAATTTTGGTCCAATTCAATTCTAAACTTCAATTCAACATTCCCAATACCAATTTAGACCAAATCCAAGTCCAATTTGATTGACATTTGGATCCAATCTCACTTTTGGCCTTAAAGCCCAAATTTGGACCCATGACCCAAACTTAACCCAAACTCACCCAATTCAACTCCAATTAACCTCAAATCTTTTCTAAATCTTCCTTAACATTCCCACAAACAAAACCCTAACATGATTTGCCCAAAATTTGAACCCAAGTCCCACTCAAACTCAATCCAAGGTCAAAAGGCCCATTTTTTTTTTTTGACCTAAACCCAAACCTAACCCAAATTCAACCCAATTCAAATCCAAATCACCCCCAATTTATTTTAAATTATCCATGAAACATCCCTAAACCAAAACCAACAACTATTTGGCCCAAACTTCTACAAAAATTTCCATCCATGAACACATCCTTAAACTTAAAAGCCCACTTCCCTTAAACCTTCTTAAAAGCCCATCTTCATTAAATTTTAAAAAGCCCAAACCATCCTAAAGCCCACATGACATTTCCCCTCATCATATTTTCAATTAAAATCATCCCTAAGTCCTAAACCAATCATCAAATAATTCTAAATGAAGCTTCATCCAAATTTCCACCAAATTATCCAAAATCCTTAAAATCCTTTTTTATGAAATTGACTCAACTTTCCCCAAGCCAAAGACAAGCCATGCAAGCCATTGACAAGCCACATGAAGCCATGGGAGGCTTGACATGTGACCATGCCATTAATGGTAAAAGGAGGGGCTCCTTTCCTAATCTTTCATTAAGCCTTTTTTACCTTAAGCATGTCACACACTAAACCATGTTTAGCCACCTCATCATGGATAGAGACCACACCACTCTCTCTTGGTCGACCCAACTGATCCTCTCAGCCCAAAATCGAGGCCATGGGGAGGTGAACCAAGCCCAAAAGGTGGGTTGACCCATTTGGACCCAAAATAGGCTCATCCCCCATTCCATTTCAATCCAACTCCTTTACACATGGCAATTGCCAATTGATTGCACAAACCTCCAGCCACGACCCACCTGACCCCGAGGGTGACCCATGCACAGCCGGCCGGCCACCGGGCCGCCGGAAAACACCATGGCCGAGAGCTCACATGTGAGCCAACATTGAAATTCTCACTTGCCGAGTCGCCCCATCCCTAGTGGTCACCATGGCCGATCTTCTCCTCACCGAGAGCAGGCGATCCCAAGCCCTAACTCTCCCAGGAGGCCCTCCACCCTCTCCTATTTAAACTCCACCCCTCTCGGCCATGAGGGGAGCCGAAGCACAAACCTTGCCAAAACTACGCCAAAATTGTTCCGGACCCTTCTCCACTCTTAGAGCACTTGATCCCCAGGTGAGATCCCCCGCCATTTCTCCTGCCGTAAGCTCGATTTCGAGTTGAAATTCCACCCAAAACCAGGACACTTCTCCACGGTGAGCCAATTCCCAAATTGATTGGCTCTACACCTTCACCGGACCGAGGGAAGGTGTCCACCATCAAAAGCCCCATCTCCGAGGCCACCCGGTTGCTCCGGCCTCCAAGCTTTGTGATCGGGCTTGGTCGAAATCATATCCGGACAATTCCCGAGACCGGGAGACTTCATGCGGAGCTTGCTGGGACCCAATCGAAGGTGCAACAACTCTCAGATTGAAGCCACACTTCTCTGAGCTAAGGTATGAGTTAACTCTCCATCCCGAGCTTCTGGAGATTCTCCATTTCAAATGCCTTAGTTTCAATGCATGTTAGCCATATAGATGTGTTCGTCTCTTCAAGACGAATCCATAGAGTATAAGAACGTAAAAATCCATTGAGAATCGAGTGAGATCTTAGGGATTTAGTGTGGACGGCTCTCGGGTGAGAACACTTGGGGACGATGAACGGATGCCGTCCATTCGATACACGCGCGCACGGACGGCCAGGATTGCGTCGGACCGGGAGACGGTACGAGAACCGCGGGGCCCGGGCTGCCGACTCGGGTGGCGGCGACGAATGGGAGCGCGACGCGTGTGCGTTCGGAGGCTGCCGAGGTTGACGCGGCGCCGCGTGGATAAATAGATAAATAGGGTATTTTCTTATTTATTTAATTCCCTAAACTTCAAAAATTCATATCTCTGTGTAGGAAAATCACAAAAATAAAATAAAAATACCCACTTGCTCAGTGAAGAGAGGAGCATAATGTGGAAAAGAAATCACTTAATTTCATCAAATATTTTATTTTTTATAATTTATTTACTCTCTGCATTGTTTTAATTCTCCATGCATGCATACAATTCACCATGGCATGAGACCATAGGGCTTTTGAAGCCTCTGAATTTGGGAACATTCCCTGAATTTTCCAAAGTCAGAGGCCATCCCTATGAAGAGTTCTTGATTTTTCAAGTTCAGGTCACTGTTTTGAGTATTTTAATTCCAGTAAATAGCATGTTGTGAAATAAATTCTAGGAAAATTTTGTGATGTTCCTTATGACCAGAGAACCCTAGGAAAAATAGGTTTTGACTTAGTTCATTTAAAACAACCCTAATTGGCTTAAACACCCAAAATAGGTCTTTAATTAATTAGAATTAACCAGGCATCAAATTGACTTGAAATCAATTCTCCACTGACCTTTAGGATCAGAGGAATCCACCATAAAAATTTGAGGTCAATTGGACTTGGTTAACCCCACTAATTGGGTTGATTAAGTCGCTTAGCCATTTTAAACTTTAAAAATTCATAACTTTTAAAATACTTTTCAAAAATTCACTAAATTGGTTTTGGAGCCTCTCTGATATCAGGGGAACCTAAGAAAATTAAAATTTCAATTTTCTGAAAAAGTTGATTTTTAATAATATTTTAATATTTTAATAATTAAAAAATAATAAAAATCACAAAAATAATAAAATTCACCAAAATGTCACATTTTGAATTTTAATCACTTAGGAACAAACCCCATATTTTTCCTAAGTCTATTTAGTGAGATATTAAATTTTAAAGCCCTAGGGTAATTTTAAAATTAAAAAAATGTATTTTCTAGCATTTTCACTAAAATAATTACAATAAATCATAGAAAAATCAGAAAATTACAAAATTTGCTTCTCTGGTTTCCTTGATATCAGAGAGATTTTTGAAAAATATAAAATCCATTTTTCAACATTTATTTTATTTTTTAAATTAATTAACACTCCAAAACTCAAAATAATTATAATAAAAATAATATAATTCAAAAAATCACCAAAATTGGTCCAAGTGCTTCTCTGGTCATTAGGAATGTCCCCTAATTTTCTTAAGGACAAAAACTTTCCCTTGGTCATGTTATTAAATTTTCCTTGAAAATCTCTATTTTCCACCAAAAATAATTATATAAATAAATTAAATACAGAAAAATCACATTTTCTCCTCTCATGTCTTTATTGATATATGAGTGAAGTCACATAAAAATTTCAAGTTCATCTGGGTTTAATTTAGTGAGTTATGAAATTATTAAGCTTAAGGGGTAAAATGGTAATTAAACTTTTAACCCTTAATTAAAACTTTAGGTTTAATAAACAATCAACAAGTAAAATATTTGATCTTAATCTGATTTGGATGATTGAAATTTAAATAATTAAAGGGTAGAAACCCATTAAATAATTTTAAAATGATTAAACTTTAATTAAATAATAGATTAAATTTGGAGGAATAATAAATTGGAATTATTAAAATAGGGATATTTATTAGGAAGAGATTTATTCTTTAATTTAAAAAATCCCTAAATTAATCATCTCATTAATATTCAACTCTTAATTAAAATGATAACTCAAATTTGAAACATTAAAAGACTTAATTGAATTATTAAACTCTTTTAAAATTTCAATTAAAATTAAAAATTAAATTAAGTTAAATTAAATTAAATTAACAATTAAATTAAATTAAAAATTAAATTAAATTAAATTAAATTAAATTAAATTAAATTAAATTAAATTAAATTAAATAAATTAAATTAATTAAATAAAATTGAATTAAATCAAATTAAATTAAATTAAATAAATTAAATTAAATAATTGAATTAAATTAAATTAAATAATCAAATTAAAATTAAATCAAATCAAATTAATTAAACATCAAATCAAATTAAATCAAACTCAATCAAATTAAATTAAATTAAAACTCAATTAAAATTAAATTAAATTGAATTAAATATAACATCACCTAAAACGAAAGAAAATAAATTTAAAGCAACTTGAACACTTATTCCAAATTTAAACTCTTTAACTTAAACCAAATCATTTGAATACTAATTTACCCTTGAAAGCTTTAGTTATTATAACTCCTAAATAAAACATTAAATGAAGTGTCACTTCACTCATAGGATATTCAAATGTCCTAGATTCACTGAGCAAGTTAACAAAACTTGAAATTCTTGGACGATTAATTCATTTGTATAATTAAATTCATTTGGACTTAAAACAATCCTAGAAATATTGAAAAGATGTTTAAGATTCTTCTTAAGCACTTCCTCAATATGATAGGATATTTATAAGAACAATTGGACTTAATTGTCCTTTGATGAAGAAAATCGTCCTTAAACCAAAACACAAAGAACCTAGACGTCATAGGAAATGACTAGCTATAGGATTAGGAATTTGGTAGAAAACCATAACCTTTCCCTTAGCCTTACCTAGGAACTTGCTTAAATATGCTAATTGTGTTTTAAGTGCAGCTTGGGATGACGAGAAGACCCTCCAGGTACGCATTTGTATTATTGCAATTTACTTTCCACGCAATTTATTTTCCGACAATTTGCATTATTGCAATTTACTTTATTGCAAGCTGCGTTTATTTTTCTTGCATGATAAAACAAGCTGTTGCATGAAAACCCACACCTTTAGGATAGCCCCTAAAACCGAAACCAAAATTAAGTTAAAAGTCATTGCAAGATAAAATTCACCGCCACAACATTCCAAAATATAAAACAACTCAAAATTTAATCACAAACGAACATAAAACTACAATTACAACTAAATTAAAACGTCACTGTTGGATGATCGGGAATACCTCGGATGATGTAACCTACGTGTTGCTAACGGGATTTCCACGGTCTAAATGAAAGTGTGGAACTCATTCGGTTGAGTTTAGCAAATTCATCCGGACTAAGTGAATCCGATAAAAATAATGATGCCGGAAGGATGGAACCGTGGGATCTTAACCGGTGTCGTTATAATCAACTTTAAGATTTGTTTTAAATAAAACATAAAAAACACCTGGAAATTAAGATTTTCTCTAAACCAAAACACTTTTCTCGACTCTCGATTTATGATTTCTAAAACTAAACCTCTGTAACAACCGGGAGTTTGGAGCATGGTGGGCGAGCACGGCCATCGTCGTCGGCAAAACTTGAACCTACTTCAGCAAAACTTTTCTAGAATTAAACAACCAAGCCATAGGACTTCGAGGTAGCTTGCACAGTGCAACATAAATCCTCAACTCTTCGTTAGGCATTTGCATTGCAAATTAAGCCCTAACCGGTCTTAGGATTCCGAGGTAGTCGTCCGATACGACAATAAACCCTCACATCTTCTAAAGTTATTTGTTTGATTTTATCATACAAATATAAGCCCTAATTAATTAAAATTGGCGAGATTGAAATATCGAATAAACATTAGGACTTTCCTAAATTCAAGCCAAACAATAGGATAGTCGGGAAATTATCGAAGTTCACTTCGAATCGGTGATTTCTCCTACCTCTCTTCCTTTGGATTCACAAAACAAAATGTTCCAAAATTTGATCCATTCCCTATTGAAATTCCAAAATTCAATCTTTGAAAACCTTAAACTTTGAAATTCTTGAGAGCGAATTATTGGTTATTATCGAGAGTTTTCTTAGGTGATTCCCGTCACTTAAGATGTAATTAACTATAGGGGCTTGCCCTTATAGGGAATTTTAAAGAACCCGAGTAATATAAACCCATGTTTAATGTTTTCATATTAAGCGAGGAAACTTGTCGGCTTATAAAATTGGTTCGCGGACCAAACGAATGTCACTAATCTTCTAGTTTATTTAATCAAGCCCCACCATCAAGCAGTGTGTCTATCCTTAGGGATAGATATACGGTTTGTGGTGCGGTGCTCGTTTATATAAACTATTTGGGATGTGAGGTCGGTTTAATCTCATATCTTAAAACCTTCAAATTTAAAATTATTTTCAAAATCAAATACTACTTTTCAAATTATTTATTTTAATTAAATTAAAAATTCGCCGACAGATTTCTGTTAGGCGACCCCTTCTTCAAAATAAAACACGACCTAAAAATATGCCGACAAGTGCATCAAAGGCGACTTACAACCATTCTCCGTACATGAGATTGGAATCCATGAAGACGCAGCTTATTATGCACCGCCAAAGAAAACAATCTTCTCCAGAGATACCGTAACAAATGAAGCAAAGAAAGTTCGGGACAACGAAGAACACGAAGTTCTAGTCCAACGATCACTCACCACTCCCTTCCGGCGAGATGGTGAAGGTTTCTCCACAACTCGCATCCGAGGTCGAGGCGGGGACGAGGCCGTGGTAGAGACGTTAGGACGGTTGGACGGAGGAAACCGGCCATCAATGTTGATTGGGAAGATAGTTACGAAGAAGAAAAGAAATCGAAGCAAGAAGCGGCGACAATAAGTCGAAGAAGCCGCAATTCGAGATCTCTCTCGAAGATGAGAAGAACGAAGAATACAAATCGATGTACGAGAAGATTAACCACTACGTACATACTTATGACCCTAACCCCGATCCATTCTAACAAGATCGAGGGTATGATGGTCAAAGAGGTACGTAACGACGGTGCAAAGCCGATCAAATTCTACCGTGGTGCTTCTACCTCCAAAGCCGAAAATAATGTACAATTCGAAGATGTCACTTCATCGGAATTAATGGAATTACCTTTTGAGTGGTATTCTCCCTGTGTTCAAAATTTAATTCAGCGTGGTTTCTTACCTCGACAATGGACAAAAGCCCAATCACAACATTTTGAAAAGTTATGGAATAACTCCGGTCATCCACCCAATTCAAAGTATGGACTCGGATTCGGCACAGTAGGATCAGTTGACGATGCTGAATTTTGCTTGGTTGTCACTTGCGAATCTAATGAAAACTGCATGGAAACTACAAACGAACTCGAAGATTTACAAATTGGAGACGCTCCACCAGGATTCGAAGAAGAAATCAAATCTACAATAGATGAGTTAACGGAAGTTAACTTAGGTACTAGCGAAGAGCTCTAGACCTACCTTTGTTAGCTCCTTACTCAATAAAGAAGACTCCGAAGAAATAATCAAATTATTAATGGAATTTAAAGACTTGTTTTGCTTGGATTTATAACGAGATGCCGGGATTAGCTCCGGAGGTTGCGGTCCATAAGCTAGGAGTGGATCCTACTTCGTCCCGGTCAGACAAGGTCCCGGAAGAATGCGTCTAGAAATCGAACAACAAGTCATAGCCGAAGTTAAAAAGCTAATAGACGCTAAATTTGTCCGTGAAGAACAATACCCGACTTGGTTAGCCAATGTGGTGCCGATCGAAAGAAGAATGGTCGGATCGGAATTTGTGTGGACTTCGGAGATTTAAACAAGGCATGTCCAAAGGATGAATTCCCTCTACCGATCCCGGAATTAATGATCGACATTGCTTCGACACATGAAATATTCTCGTTCATGGATGGATCTTCGGGATACAACCGGATAAAAATGGCTCCGGAAGATGAAAAGCTTACAACATTCGAACGCCGATCGGAGTATTTTGCTACACGGTGATGCCATTCGGACCGAAGAACGCAGGAGCAACCTACCAAAGAGCAATGACAAGAATTTTTGATGATCTCATCCACAATCGAGTTGAATGCTACGTGGACGATGTGGTCATCAAAAGCGAGTAAAGGAAAACCACACGTATGATTTGAGAATTGTTTTCGAACGATTAAGACAATTTAACCTTAAGATGAATCCCTTAAAATGCGCCTTTGGCGTCACCTCCGGAAATTCTTAGGATTCGTTGTCAGACATCGTGGAATTGAAATCGACCCGGAAAAGATTAAAGCTATCTTAGAAATGCCGCCTCCCAAAACCTTAAAACAACTACGATCTTTTCAAGGGAAGTTGGCATATCTTCGACGCTTTATCTCGAACCTGTCAGGTAGGTGTCAGCCTTTCTCGGCACTAATTAAAAAGGACGCCAAATTTATTTGGGAAGAGAAATGCCAGAAGGCCTTCGAGGACATTAAACAATATTTAATGACACCTCCTGTCTTAGCGACCCGAGTCTCGGGTAGACCGGCGATACTTTACACCGCGGCTTTAGACGACTCTCTCGGAGCCACTGTTGGCAGAGTCGATGATGAGGGTAAAGAAAACGCTCTTTACTACTTAAGCCGTCGTTTACTTCCGACGGAAGTAAGGTATCCCGCAATTGAAAAGCATTGTTTGGCCACGATCTTCGCCGCTCAAAAGCTCGGGCACTACATGCTTTCTCATAAGGTCAACTCGATCTCGAAGTTTAATCCATTGCAATACTTGATGACTCGTCCAACACTTTCCGCGGACTTGCCGGAAGGTCAATGATATTATTGCAATTCGATATAACTTTCGTGCCTCTGCGCGCACGTGAAGGGACAAGTCTTAGCGAGACTTTCTCGCAACACACCCTTTGCCGTAGGAATCTCCTCTCAATGACGATTTGCCAGATGAACAAATAATGAATCTAGAAGGCCTTGATAATCGACGTTGGGAATTGTATTTCGACGGAGCATCTTCAGCACACAAAGATGAAGAATCGCAAGTGATAGTGCCCGGTAAGGCAGGAATCGGGCTAATCTTTATAACACCGGAGCGGGGGATGTTAAGATACTCCTACCACTTGACAGAACCGTGTACAAACAACGAAGCGGAATACGAAGCCCTTATAACGGGACCGGAATTAACTATTCAAATGGGGATAACGGACATCAACATCTACGGGGATTCACGGTTAATCATTCAACGGATCGCCGGAAAATACGGAATTCTAAAGCCGAAGACTCGAACAATACTTCCAAGTATGCCATACAGTTGTTGGAACAGATTCCAAATGTAACAATCTACAAAATTCCTGAAAAGAAAATGCTTTAGCGAGATGCTTTAGCCCGTCTCGCAAAAGAATTTGCCTGTTTGCAAGATGAATCGGTGGAAGTGTCGGTTCGCGGACGTCGGAGTCCTATCACGGCTTGACATAGACACAATACACAAATCGGAAAAGAAAAAGAATCGATTGCGACGGTGACAAAAAACACGGAAGATTGGCGACGGCCATTGATAGAATACACCGCAAACGGGAAAGCTACCGGACGATAGGTCGCTAGTCCATCGGATCAAGAAAAGAACTCCGTCTTACGCATTAATAAACAACACATTGTACGGAAGGTCTTTTGATCAAATGTGGCTAAGGTGCCTAAGCGGGTCCGAGGCCCGTGAAATTGTTAAAGAGGTACATTCGGGACTCGTGGCGCTCACCGATCGGGTCCGAAGATGAAAATGAAAATTAAAAGACTAGGGTATTACTTGTCCTCGATGATGACCAGATCGCATGAAAATCGCCGAGAGCCGTCACCAATGCCAAGTGCACGGAGTGGTTCTACACCAACCTCCAAATGTGCTGCATCCGACAATTGCGTCGTGGCCATTTGAATGTTGGAGCACAGATATAGTGGGTCCGATAGAACCACCATCTTCAAAAGGACATCGTTTCATTCTTGCGGCTACGGATTACTTTTCCAAGTGGGCGAGGCGGTTCCACTTAGAGAAGTGAAAGCACACCACGTGCTACGGTTTTCAAGAACCAAGTTGTCTACCATTTCGGAGTGCCGCGCGAGATCATCTCGGATAATGGGTCGGCATTCAGAAGCACGCAAATCAACAATTTTGTCGGGAGACACGGAATCGGCCGGCGATACTCGACAATTTACTACCCAAGAGCAAACGGCCTCGCCGAGGCTCTTAATAAAACTCTCGTTCAAATCTTAAAGAAAACCTTGGACGATAATAAGAGAAATTGGCACGAGAAATTGTTAGAAGCCTTATGGGCCTACCGGACAACCTCGGAACTCCTACTCGAAGCTACACCTTACGCTCCGGTGTATGGGTCCGAGGCGAGTGTTACCTTTAGAGGTTCGGCTTCCTTCACTCGGAATTGCGAGTTGCGAACAAGATCACGACGAAGAAAACGCCAAATTACGACTAGAAGAATTAGAAAGCTCGGAAGGGAAAAGACTTGCGGCGCGACGAGAATTTAGAACTATACCAAGCTAAGATGGTTCAAGCCCATGACAAGCCGGGTCCGCCCAAGAACCTTCAAAGTTGGTGACTTAGTTCTCGTTCTCAAGAGACCTATTCTTGCACACCACAAGATAGGAGGAAAATTTGAACCCACTTGGGAAGGACCGTTTGTGGTTGAAGCGAGTATACTCGGGAGGTTCCTACCGACTAGTGAATTGCCGGGGAGAACGACATATGCTTCCGATCAACGGACGATACTTGAAAAAGTATTACGCTACTCGATGTTTTGAAGGAATGAATCCTTCATCCCTAAGAAACACGGGCGAAGTAATTACTTATGATTGGGTCCGAACCCAAAAATAATAAAATGTGCTAAAATAAATAAAGTCATGATAATTAAGTTTTCCTTGTTTTCTCTTCCAAATCAAAATCTCTTTCCTGATCTTATCCCACTTCATTCCTGTTAAATTTAAAAAGTACAAAAAAATATAATATATAAAAAATATGTCTTTAATAAACATTTTCTTAATGTTCTTGTTCTTAGTACAGCCCCTGATCCTTTTCCTTGTCTTTTCGCGGGAAATGTCGAACGGGCGGTTGGTCCCGAACTTTAAGAATGGCGTAAGCCTTGCACTCGATGAAAAGAGGGTGAAAGATGGAGCGATAATCGAGATTGACTCGGATTTTGCACCAGCGGAGCCTACGATACGAGGAAAGTGACTGGGTCCCAGTTGACCGAGAAGAACTGCCCGGGCAGACAGTGATGAAAGTGGGTGGCCCAAGCCACCAATCCAGCAGCAAGAAAAGAAAGGCAAATACTGAAGAAAATAAGAAAATGAAATATGTAGTCTCTAAAGCAGAGGGCAGGCTTGTCAGCGCCGCGCCCACAGAGATTCAAGAAGTGCGGAGAGCTACTCTCACAGCAACGCAACGAAGAAATAAGAATCGCCGTATCCGTAAGATGTTAACAAAACTAGCTGCGGACCGGCGCAACGAGACGAGTTGCTGCTCGCCGGTACGTACACTTCGAGGACACCGGTTCACCAGGAACACCGAAGAAAGAAGGCCGGCTCCTAGGATAACAGAAAGAACCAGGGAAATCTCCAGAAAATCAGAAGAAAGAAGGCTGCCACGCCACCAGATAGAACCACTAGTGATGCATGACCTTGTTGCAGAAGCAACCCCGGGGGATGTCCCGACAGGCATCATCCCTGAGGAGCCGAGGTATGCAGGAGAACGCGAAGGGATTGAACCGTATATCCCACAATATGTCACAAGGCCTCGCCATCGCGCAGATCATTCCGGAATACGAGCTGGAGAGAATGCAGAATGTTGAAAAGAAAACCTTTGAATACTTCGAGAGAATTAAAGGTAGAAGAATCAATATACTAGAGGGCCTCGAGCTACATACCGACGTATTCTCAGAGTATGAACAACAGCAAATCATGGATTGTATCCGGGATTTGAAAAGAATGGCTGAGCGAGCCGCCTGAGGGAAAATACCTACTCGGAACCACGGAGATGGATGCCGGGGAAGGGAAGAATCACAATACAATGCGGATGCTGCTACAACTTTCTTTGAAGACGGAAGGGAAACCCACCGGGAATACTCCGTCATGGGCGAGTGGATCCGATGCCATTAGTCATCAAGAGAATGGTAAAGAGATTGATAACATGGAGGGTACTGCCGGCAGATTGCATACTCGCATACCCCCACACATAGATCACCACGACTTTGTCGGACCCTTCAGCACGAGTCTCTTTCCCGAACGAGTGTAACATCATGTTCGGATGCGACCTCCGGATAGCGAGGCTCGGGTGAGTTCCGAGGGCCGGTGAAGATACCTTTACCGGTAGGTTCCGTCATGATACTGAAGGGCATCGGAGCAGATATCGCTAAGCATTACATACCAGGAGTACCAGTGAAGCGGATCTCAGTTACTTTCAGAAGAATGGACGACAGCAAGACACCTTACCATTTCCAGCCAAACCCAGAGCTAGAGAACCTCCGGCCCTACGAGCTGTGCGTTACATGGGAAATATCACACCTCCAACGTACATCCAGCCGGCATCCTTGCCAAGGATGGCTTGGAAGGTGATGTTATTAACCATGTACCCCACTATTCAGACATGGATTTTTGACAGATGCTTCTTTGGATGGACCAACAAAGATCATACATAGTCCGTTTTGAGTCTACATGGATTGTATGAGATGTATTCCAGATCGAGTTGTATGATGTATCTTCAACATGATTGGAATGAAAGTGACCATGTCACATTTTTGGCCTTCACCTCTTTTGTGCAAATTGACTGGGAAACGCCATTAAAGTTAAATGAACTTCGAACAAAGAACAGAAAAGAAAAAAAAGAAGAATAAAAGAAAACTTTCCTAAAAAAAAAAATCTAAAAATGACGAACACCAAATTCACATGAACATTAAATAAACAATAAAGTAAAATTTGAATCATTAAAAGATAAACAAAATCAACATAAGTGTTATATCAAATCTCAAATCAAATTCTCAATCAAATTTCAAATCAAATCTCAACCAAATTTCAAATTCAATCTTTCCAAATTCCAAATCAAATTTCAATCTTTCCAAATTTCAAATCAAATTCTCAATCAGATTTCGAATCCAATCTCGATCAAATTTCAAATTTGATCTTCCAAATTTCAAATCGAATCTTAAATCAAATTTCAATCGAGTTCAAACTCATCCTTACAAATTTCAAATTCAATCTTTCCAGATTCCAAATCCAATCTCGATCAAATTTCAAATTTGATCTTCCAAATTTCAAATCGAATCTTAAATCAAATCTCAATCGAGTTCAAACTCATCCTTCCAAATTTCAAATTCAATCTTTCCAGATTCCAAATCAAATCTCGATCAAATTTCAAATTTGATCTTCCAAATTTCAAATCAAATTTCAAATCAAATTCAAATTCAATTTCTTCCAGATCTCGAATCAAATATCAATCAAATTCAAATTTTTGGGTCGAGGATTTTACATCCAAGACTGCACTGCTTTAGGATTCTTTCCTATTGCACTGAAATACATCAAATTCAAACTTTTGGGTCGAGGATTTTACATCCAAGACTGCACTGCTTTAGGATTCTTTCCCTATTGCCTTGAAATACATCAAATTCAAACTTTTTGGGTCGAGGATTTTACATCCAAGACTGCACTTGCTTTAGGATTCTTTCCCTATTAGCATCGAAATACATCAAATTCAAACTTTTGGGTCGATGATTTTACATCCAAGACTACACTGCTTTAGGATTCTTTCCCTATTGCAATGAAATACATCAAAATCAAACTTTTTGGGTCGAGGATTTTACATCCAAGACTGCACTTCTTTAGGATTCTTTCCCTATTGCACTGAAATACATCAAATTCAAACTTTTGGGTCGAGGATTTTACATCCAAGACTGCACTGCTTTAGGATTCTTTCCTATTGCACCTTGAAATACATCAAATTCAAACTTTTTGGGTCGAGGATTTTACATCCAAGACTGCCTTGCTTTAGGATTCTTTCCTATTGCACTTGAAATACATCAAATTCAAATTTTTGGGTCGAGGATTTTACATCCAAGATCGCACTGCTTTAGGATTCTTTCCCTATTGCCTCTGAAATACATCAAATTCAAATTTTTGGGTCGAGGATTTTACATCCAAGTATCGCTTCGCTGTTAGGATTCTTTCCTATTGCATTGAAATACATCAAATTCAAATTTTTGGGTCGAGGATTTTACATCCAAGACTGCCATTGCTTTAGGATTCTTTCCCTGTGCATTCTGAAATACATCCAATTCAAACTTTTGGGGTCGAGGATTTTACATCCGAGATCGCATTGCTTTAGGATACTTTCCCTATTGCAATGAAATACATCAAAAAATCAAACTTTTGGGGTTGAGGATTTTACATCCGAAACTGCATTGCTTTAGGATTCTTCCCCTATTGCAATGAAATACATAAAAATCAAACTTTTGAGGTTAAGGATTTTACATCCAATACCGCATTGCTCTGAGATCTCTCCTCATTGCAATGATGCAATCTGATCAAATTCAATTTTCTTTCGAGGTTGAAGATGTTACATCTAAAACCTCAGAATTCCAATTTTCATTTCAAATCAAATCCCCTCAAATTAATTTTGACAAAACATCAATCTAAAACTCCAAATTGAAATCTGAGCTCACACATCAAAACTTAAACTGAAACAAAATAAAATCTAAATTGAAATTCCCCCAGATCATGTGATTTGGGATTCACCTCCTTTTCCTTTCCCCAGCGAGAGTTCAGGAATCTCCGGTTTCAGAGATATACTTGCTACTCCCCGACGGAAGCTCTTCTACTCGTCCTAAGTTCGTCACTTGGACATCTGTGTTGGTTTTGTTGATCGCTTCGGTCAACGCCGATACGCGCGGTGTGCTCCGTCAGCTCACCACACCTATTGGGGGTCCATTTGTTGACCTCATTTTTGATGAGGTCTTCTCTTCTTCTCTTTAGTACTTAGGATCTAGCCTTAGGCTTTTCCTTTGACTATCTTAGAGGACTAGAATTGGGACCCACCTTTTAGAAACTCAAACCACTTCTTAAATCCTTCAAACTCCACAAATTTGACTATAGACCCCTAATCACCTAGAGGGTTGAAATCAAATGTGGAAGTTTAAGGGTGAGTTCTTATAGGACTCTTTGGCCTTGGGGCCCTACTGCAGGTGGCTCAGTGCAGTGAAGGGGCTGACTTACACACACACTACACCTATACACTACACTTTCACACACCTCCTAAAACCACACCCATACCTAACTTGACCTCCGACTCATGTAGGTGATTCACAAGGATGGTCCTTAACCCCTAAGCCCTTGGCTAAGAGGGTTAGGAACAACATAGTGAATGCCTCAAATGAGTCCTTTCATAGCTCATGTGGGCTTGATATGGCTTCATGGCTCAACCAAAATGATTTCACCCCACTCAAATTCACCCAATCTTCAATTTTCCAAATTTTTAATTTTTGACCCCCGGGACCCTACACCCGCCTAGCCTACCCAAAACCCTTGAAATTACCCAAAATTTTCAAAATTTCCTAAATTACCCAAAATTCCTCAAAATTGACCCCAAACATTTCCACATCACTCAAATTGATCATCCATACCCAAAAATACCAAAAATTCCAATAAAACCTCCCAATACCCTCCAAATACCCAAAATACCCCTCTTGGCCAAAAAATCCAAAAATTCAGAAAATTCCCAGAAAATTCCAGAAAATCCCAAATATTCCCAATATCATTTTTTTCAACTACACCATGGGCCAATTTTATCAATTTACCCTACTTTTGTCAAAACCCCCAATTTGACCCATTTTAACCCTAAGTGAACCCAATGTCAAACCAAACCTACCCAATTGACCCAAATTCTGGTCCAATTCAGTTCTAAACTTCAATTCAACATTCCCAACACCAATCTAGACCAAATCCAAGTCCAATTTGATTGACATTTGGATCCAATTTCACTTTTGGCCTTAAAGCCCAATTTGGACCCATGACCCAAACCTAACCCAAACTCACCCAATTCAAACCCAAATCACTCCCAATTTGCTTCAAGTCACTCATGATACATCCATGAGCTAAACCCAACAATTATTTAGCCCAATCTCTTTACAAAATTTCATCCCAAAATCCATTTTAAAATTCAAAAGCCCACTTTCCTAAACCATTTTAAAAGCCCATCCTTCACCACATCTTAAGGCCCAAAATCTACCCTAAAGCCCACATGACACCTCCATTTGCCATCCACTTAATTAAATCCATTACCTAAGTCCTAAATTCATTATCAAATAATTCCAAATCAAGTTTCATACAAATTTCCATCAAATTACCAAAATTCCTAAAATCCATTTTCATGAAATTGACCAAACTTTTTGCCAAGCCAAAGGTGAGCCATGCAAGCCATGGACAAGCCACATGAAGCCATGGAAGGCTTGACATGTGATCAAGCCATTAATGGCAAAAGGACGGGCCCCTTTCCTAATTCTTCTTAAACCCTTTTTTACCTTAAGCATGTCACACAATAAACCATGCTTAGCCACCTCATCATGGATGGAGACCACACCATTCTCTCTTGGCTGACCCAAGTGATCCTTTTCAGCCCAAGACCAGGCCTTGGGTGGTGAACCTAGCCCAAAACCATGGGTTGACTCATTTGAACCCAAAATGGTCTTCCCCCATTCCATTTTAATCCAAGCTCTTTACACATGGCATTTGCCAGTTGCTTGCACCAAGTCCCGCCACTGACCCACCTGACCTTGAGGGTGACCCATGTCTGGCCGGCCAGCCACCAGGCCGCCGGAAAACACCATGGCCGAGAGCTCACATGTGAGCCCAACTTGGAATTCTCACTGCTTGAGTCGCCCCATCCCAGGTGGCCATTAGAGCTGTTCTTCTCTTGCCAAGAGCAGTTGATCCCAAGCCCTAACACTCCCTGGGAGGCCCTCCACCCTCTCCTATTTAAACACCACCCCTCTCGGCCATGAGAGGTGCTGAAACAAACCTTAAGGTAACTCTGCCAAAATTATTCCAGACTCCTCCCCATACACAGAGCACTTGATCCCCAGTGAAATCCCCCTGCCATTTCTTCTCTGCGAGCTCGATTTCGAGTTGAAATTCCACCCAAAACCAGGACACTTCTCCACGGTGGACCAATCCTCAAATTGATTGGTCCTACACCTTCACCATACCAAGGAAGGTGTCCACCGATAAAAGCCCCATCTCCGAGGCCACCCGGTTGCTCCGGCCTCCGAGCTTTGTGATCGGGCTTGGTCGAAATCACATCTAGACAATTCACCGGACCGGGAGACTTCATCCGGAGCTTGCTGAGATCCAATCGAAGGTGCAACAAACCTCGGATCGAAGCCACACTTCTACGAGCAAAGGTATGAGCTAATTCTTCATCCCGAGCTTCGGAGATTCTCCATTTCAAATGCTTTAATTTCAATGCATGATAACCGTATAGATGTGTTCGTCTCTTCAAGACGAATCCATAGAGCATAAGAATATGAAAATCCATTGAGTATCGAGTGAGATCTTAGGGATTTAGTGTGGACGGCTCTCCGGTGAGGACGCTCGGGGACGATGAACGGATGCCGTCCATTCAATACACGCGCGGACGGACGGCTCAGATGGCGTCGGACCGGGAGACGGTACAAGAACCGCGGGGCCCGGAGCGGCCGAGTCAGATTGCGGCGTCGAATGGGAGCGCGACGCGTGTGCGTTCGGAGATGCCGAGGATGAGTTGGCGCCGCGTGGATAAATAGAAAATTAGGGGTATTTTCTATTTATTTAATTCCCTAAACTTCAAAAATTCATAACTCTGTGTAGAAAAATCAGAAAAATAAAATAAAAATACCCTCTTGCTCGGTGAACGAGAGGAGAATAACGTGGAAAAGAAATCATTCAATTTCATCGAGTATTTTATTTTTTATAATTTATTTACTCCCTGCATACTTTTAATTCTCCATGCATGTATACAATTCACCATGGCATGAGACCATAGGGCTTTTGAAGCCTCTGAATTTGGGAACATTCCCTGAATTTTCCAAAGTCAGAGGCCATCCCTATGAAAAGTTATTGATTTTTCAAATTCAGAGTTACTTGTTTTGAGTATTTTAATTCCAATAAATAGCATGTTCCGAAATAAATTCTAGGAAAATTTAGTGATGTTCCTTATGACCAGAGGACCCTAGGAAAAATAGGTTTTGAGTTAGTTCATTTAAAACAAAATGGTAATTAAAAAATCTTAATTCTTAATTAAAACTTTAGGTTTAATAAAAAAATTAATAAATAAAATATTTGATCCTAATTTGATTTGGATGATTGAAATTTAAATAATTAAAGGGTAGAAACCCATTAAGTAATTTAAAATGATTAAACCTTAATTAAATAATTGATTAAATTTGGGAAGAATAATAAAATTGGAATTATTAAAATAGGGATATTATTAGGAAGAGATTTATTCTTTAATTTAAAAATCCCTAAATTAATTATCTCATTAATATTCAATTCTTAATTAAAATGTTAACTCAAATTCAAAACATTAAAAGACTTAATCATTAAACTAAAATTAAATTATTAAACTCTTTTAAAATTTTAATTAAAATAAAAAAATAAAATTAAATTAAATTAAATTAAAATAAATCAAATTAAATTAAATTAAATTAAATTAAATAAATCAAATTAAAATAAATAAAACAAACAAATTAAATTAAATTAAATAACTTAAATTAAATTAAATTAAATAAATAAAATTAAATTAAATAAAATTAAATTAAATCAAATTAAATTAAATTAAATCAAATTAAATTAAATTAAATTAAATTAAATTAAATTAAATCAAATCAAATTAATTTAATGTAACATCAAATCAAACTAAATTGAATTAAATTGAATTGAATTAAATTAAAGATTAAATTAAATTAAATTAAATTAAGTTGAATTAAACATAACATCACCAAAGACATAAATAATTCAAAATAAACCTAAAATAACTTGAACACTATTCCAAATTTAAACCCATTAATGGAAATTAAACTAAATCACAAACCATTTGAACACCAATTTACCCTCAAAAGCTTTAGTTATCATAACTCCTAAACAGAATATCAAATGAAATGTTACTTCACCTATAGGATATTCAAATGTCCTAGTTCACTGAGCAAGTTAACAAAACTTGAATCCCCGGACGATTAATTCATTTGTATAATTAAATTCATTTGGACTTAAAACAATCCTAGAAATATTGAAAAGATGTTTAAGATTATTCTTAAGCACTTCCTCGATATGATAGGATGTTTATAAGAACAATTGAATTTAATTGTTCTTTGATGAAGAAAATCGTCTTCAAACAAAACACAAAGAACCCAGACGTCATAGGAAATGACTAGCTATAGGATTAGGAACTTGGTAGAAAACCATAACCCTTACCTTAGCTTTACCTAGGAACTTGCTTAAATATTCTAATTGTGTTTTAAGTGCAGCTTGGGATGACGGGAAGACCCTCCAGGTACGCTTTTGTTTTATTGCAATTTACTTTCTTGCAATTTACATTATTGCAGTTTCATTAATCGCATCGCACTTACTTTTCTTGCATGATAAACAACTGTTGCATGAAAACTCACACCTTTAGGATAGCCCCTAAAACTGAAACCAAAACTAAATTAAAAGTCATTGCAAGATAAAATTCACCGCCACAACATTCCAAAATATAAAACAACTCAAAATTTAATCACAAACAGAACACAAAACTACAATTACAACTAAATTAAAACGTCCTGTTGAATGATCGGGAATACCTCGGATGATGTAACCTACGTGTTGCTAACGGGATTTCCCACGGTCTAAATGAAAGTGTGGAACTCATTCGATTGAGTTTAGCAAATTCATTTGGACTAAGTGAATCCGATAAAAATAATGATGCCGGAAGGATGGAACCGTGGGATCTTAACTAGGTGTCGTTATAATCAACTTTAAGATTTGTTTTAATTAAAATATTGAAAACACTTGGAAATTAAGATTTTCTCTAAACTAAAACATTTTTCTCATCCCCTGATTTATGACTTCTAAAACTAAACCTCTGCAACAACAAGGAGCTTGGAGCATGGTGGGCAGCACGGCTATCGTCGTCAGCAAAACTTGAATCTGCATCAGCAAAATTTTCCTAGAATTAAACAACAAAGCCATAGGACTTCGAGGTAGTTTGCCTAGTGCAACATAAATCCTCAACTCTTCGTTAGGCATTTGCATTGCAAATTAAGCCCTAACCGGTTTGAGGATTCCGAGGTAGTCGTCCGATACGACATAAGCCCTCACATCTTCGAAGGCTATTTGTATGATTGTGTCATACAAATATAAGTCCAAATTAATTAAAATTGGCAAGACCAAAACATTTAAATAAATATTAGGACTTTCCTAAACTCGAAGCCAAACAATAGGATAGCGGGAAATTACCGAAGTTCGCTTCGAATGCGTGATTTCTCCTACTTTTCTTCCTTTGGATTCCCAAAACAAAATGTTCCAAATTTGATCCATTCCCTATTGAAATTCCAAAATTCAATCCCTTGAAAACTTAAACTTTGAAATCCTTGAGAGCAGAATTATTGATTATTATCGAGAGTTTTCTTAGGTGATTCCCATCACTTAAGATGTAATTAACTATAGGGGCTTGCCCTTATAGAAATTTTAAAGAACCCGAGTAATATAAACCTCGTTTAATGCTTTCATATTAAGCGAGGAATTTGTCGGCTTATAAAATTGGTTCGCGGACCAAACGGATGTCACCAAATCTTTTAGTTTATTTAATCGAGCCCCATCATCGAAGCGAGTGTGTCTATTCTTCGGGATAGATACACGGTTTGTGATGTGGTGCTCGTTTATATAAACTATTCGGGATGTGAGATCAGTTTAATCTCATATCTTAAGATTTTTAAATTTAAAATTATTTTCATAATCAAATACTACTTTTCAAAATTATTTATTTAAATCAAATTAAAATTCGCCGACAGCTTCTGTTAGGCGACCCCCTCTTTTTTAAATAAAACACAACCTAAAAAATATGCCGACACTACACTCCTTAGAAGAGAACACACACGAACTTTAGATGGACTCTCTACACTAAAACTATGAAAAAACACACTCACTCTTAACTCCCTCACTAAAGACTCTCTCCCCTTATCTAAACTTGGCTCCAAAACAGTTTAAATTCAGCCATAACTTCCCAAGAGTTTCTTTAAGCATCCCTCCAAAATTCGACCAAATACATTAAATCTAGTTTAAAATCGGGATACGGCGCGGTCCGCCGCTATTTTCCACCTTCTGATCAAAACTCTCTGTAAATTGTCGCGGTTCGGCGCTAGTGATAGTGTCGTTCAGCGCTAATTCAATAAAATGCATTTTGCTCCAAATTTGCTACTTTTTGCTTTCTTTTGCTCCAAAGGCCTAAAATCATTGTACCTGCATGAAATCATGAAAAATACATTTCTTTAAAGTGCAATATCATCAAAAATAGGTATGAAATGTACATTAAAAAACTATCAAATTTTTAGTGGATCATACACTCCTTGGGTCACTATCTCTATGATACACCCATCCGTTAGGCCTATACCTCCATGGCATGCCCACTCATTTGGGTCATTGTTCCCTTGGCACGCCCACACCTTAAAGGCACTACCTCTACGACATACCCATTCATCAAGTTGCTGCCTTCACAGTACGCTCACTCTTCTAAGGCGCTGCCTCCATTTGCATTTGCATTTACATGCGTGCATGGATAGCGAGCTAAACTCATTAGACGTGTGACCTCGTGTTGGTCACGATGTCTTAACGAGCATTTCTTGCTGG
Organism: Papilionanthe hookeriana x Papilionanthe teres; assembly: GCA_022702705.1. Taxonomy (NCBI): domain Eukaryota; kingdom Viridiplantae; phylum Streptophyta; class Magnoliopsida; order Asparagales; family Orchidaceae; genus Papilionanthe; species Papilionanthe hookeriana x Papilionanthe teres. Next base: position 45,796,513 of record CM040439.1, on the reverse strand, counting down.
GTTGATCTCAGTGAGTAATGCGAGTTAAAGCATCAAAATTGACATGAGTATGACAGTGCTACAAGGGATCTAACTCGTGTCACTTTGTATGTTACGGACCCACATTTAATGATCATTGTATATATATATATATATAACTTATTACATTCGTCATAATTTTAAAATTATACAAGTAGCAAACTAGGCCATATATAGGGTAACCATTTTTTAAATCTATCCTTGGTGACACTCTTTAGATCCCTTGGATCATTAGAACTGGGCCTTGCGACCTCGTCAAAGTCATACGTTCCTGGAGACTTACCTTGCACGTAGATGCTGATTAAGAAACTTCTCGTAAATAGTGTGTTAGACTAAGATTTAGAATGCTAGGTAGTTTTTTATGCCTATGGTGATTGTTCACCGATGTTCTACTTGTGCTAGTCATGCATTACTTTCATGCTTTTTAGTATGTCCATGTGCTTGATATGCATGATAGTGTATTATGGTGTCCTTCTACAGGGAGCTGTGCCTATATATGTGCACACATACATGTATCATAAAATGGGGAGCATATAATGATTTCTACTAACCCCCTGCTTGCAAGTGCTGCTTAGCTCCCCCACTAGGCACGTCTCATCATGCGTTGCAAGGCTTTCCCCGCTAACCTTATCATATGCAAATATAATATTTCTTTCATTTTTCTGCGTATATTTAGATTCCTAGGAGAGTCTTGTAGTAAAGATAACATATGGGCATGGGTTTGGAGGCATGTTGGCACAACAACCACGAGGAGGGCGATCAGGGAGCAACAACTCATGTCTCGTATCTTAATTTTACACTTAATATTGATGTATTGAATTAAGACCGGGCATGTATAAGAGGAGTTGACACGCCTAAAATATATACATTTTTTCCAATATCATTTTACTCATTTTTTGATGATATTACACTTTAAAGGAAGATATTTTGTATGTTTTTTGGTTTTAGGTACAAGAAATAGTGATTAGAGCAAAATGAAGCAAAAACGGTGCAATTTGGAGCAAAAATGAGCAAGAAATGAAATTCTGCCCTGACACCTTTCGATAAGTCTTTTGATTCTTAATATCTTTTACACTTCTTACATATTTTTGAATGAGATTACACTTTAAAAAAAAGTTGTTTTATGCTTATTTTGTAGGGCTATCTGTTACGAACGCAACACAACTGAAATGGGGCGAAACGGAGCCAAATGGAGCGAAACGGTGGAGCTGCGCAACAGTTTACTCACCGACGGCGGCCTCGATCTCACCGACGACAAGATTTTCTATAGATGGCCGAAATATGACCGAAAAGCTCACCGACAGCGGCCTCGAACCCCTCGATAGCACCCGGGAAGATTCTAGACTGACTTTTGGCGGTTTTGAGCCAAAATTCAACGTATTTGGACGCTTTTTTGAAGGGGTGCTTAAGGGAACTCTTAGAAATTCATCCATACTCTTTAAAATGGTGAATTTATGTTAGAGAAACGAGAGGAAAGTAGAGAAAAAAAGAGAGGAATATTTAGGATTCTTAGATTAAGAGTAGAAATGTAGATTTCTACCATTTTGGAGAGATTGGAGAGTTGATTTTGAGAGAATTTGTAAGGGATTGCACTAGCATTGCATGGATCGACGGGAGACTTTGTGGGAGAGCTCTTCGTCTTTTTTTCAAAGGGAAAAAGCTAAGTATTGCTCTTCATTATCTTATAATTTTGTAAACAATTACCTAGTGGATTTTCTTTGCTTAAATGAAGTTTCTATTGTATTTTCTTCATGCTTTGTGACACATCTCTCTTACTCTTTCTTCCTCTTTGAAAATAGTGACATGAGAAGATTATGTCATTATTTTCATTTTACTTTTCTTTTGTAATGAGTAGAAATCATGTTTAGGATTTTGTGATGCATGATAGAAGTAAATTTAATTATAAATGTGATGGTTTTTACTTGCACTTCGTTTACATTACAATAAGAGCTCGTTGTAGTGTTAAAATTCATTGTAATTGCATTGACCCGAAAGGGCGGTGTAATTCTCAACAAAGTGGAACCACATTCAAATTCCATGGATGGTGAAGTTCATGGGAGTTGAGTGCAAATAAATAGGGAAATAATATTAATCGGGCTTAGAATTTGAGATTTTAAAGTGACAGGCTAAAATCCTCAATTCGGTCCTATCGTTTGGGTGCTGAAGTGTGTTAATGTATTAACACAATTTTCTCCTTCAGATATGGAGCATATTGCGTCTGATTGCTCCTCGTCGTTATCGACCGAAAGAATATCATATTCATCAGGTAGGTCGAGGTTATTTAAAACCGCAGCGCGTGCCATATTGCCATTCTTACTTTTGCATTCCCGCGCGAAATGTCCTTCTTATCCACATATGTAGCAACGACATTTTGTTGATTTTGATTTGTTTTTGTTCTTTACGACACGTACATGAGTATCATGCGGTTTGCCCTTGTAATTCATTGATTTACGAAGCCCATACCTCTTGTGATTGTTATAATACCCTGGCACAGGTATTTTCTTACAAATTGAGAGATCCTTGATCCCTCGTTGTATGGCAGCCTTCTTGCAGAGGTCGGAGATATATAGGTACGTGAAACGTATTCGGGGCATTACTCTGATTGTATTTCCTGGATTTTTCTCAGCAAATGCCTTTTCAATCTCCTCCCCAATGATTGGAGGCATTTTCTTGAAGAATTTTTCAGAGAGCTCTTTGTTTACATACATTCGACCGGATTTGGCTGCCAGAATTTTGTAATCTTTCATATATTCGAAGAGGTTCTTTATTTCCAAGCATACTAACCTTTCAAGGTCTTGGTATGCCCTGTTTTGTTCTTCCGTCGAGCCCTGATAAGGATCTTCTAATAACATTACTCTTCGAATCTGAGACAGGACGTTCTGGGGGTCGTCTGCCATGTTGATGAGCGCTTCATACTCCTGCTCATAAGCCATCCTCCATTGGATCCAGATTTTCTTTTCTGTTTCTCCCAACAGGTTTTCGATGTACATCACCTTTGATTTATTGTCAGCAAATTGTTTTTCTTTGATCAGGTTGAGGGTGATGGATTCCCATCGGTATATCACGGCATCATATAGTGAGAAATCATCCGGGAGGACCAGAAGGACTCCCTTGTTGCTGTGAGCCGAAGGCAGGTTCCACATGTTTTGTTGGCAGGATTTTTTAAAGTAGGATGATTTTGCTCTATACCCATTGAAGGATGAGGATGGATCGTCTTGCCTTGATGTATTGGTTGCAGGTGGATACATAATATGACCCATGACAGGCTCATTGGGGGGAAGGTAGCTATTAGAGGTTGAAACGAGCGATGCAAGGGTCTTATCAGCCCTTGCGGCCATTTTTCTGAGTTTTGGGTATTCAAGGTCATCTAGTTGATCTTGAATTGTTGGGCATGCTATTTCAGGTCGTGGACTGTTTGGTCGGAGTAGGGAGAATCAGAGTGTGGAGCTCGGGTAATTGGCTTTGGGCTTGGTAGAGTTGTAGGGTATTCAAGGTTATCATCGTCATCCCATCCGGTTGGAATGATTGGTGTGTTGTCATAGTTCGGCATGGAGTATTCTACGAGGTAATCATATTTACCACTCGGTTCTCCAAGTGGTGCGACGGTAGGATCTCCTTCTTTGTATCTTTGTCACAACGTTTTCTGTTTGCTGATTGGTTGTGTTGGTTGCCCTTGCTCTTCGGCTTGTTTTTCCCCACCATCTTCCGGGAATGTCGTTGCGACATTGTTGAAGAGTTCATTATTGAGTTTATTGAAATAAAGAAATAGGGAGAATGAATCAAGGTCCTCCTCTTCGTCTTCTTCGTCACTTTCATCGAAAAGAGGCCCGTCAGACCATCCTATGAAAGCCGTCTCCTGTACTTCAAGATCATTAGGAGAGTAGGATGGGATTGCTGGTTCGATGGCGGAGGAGTAATTTGAGAATGATAACCGTATTGAACCATCTATACTGTGCCGCATGGATAGGGATCGTGGTATTCGGACTTCAGCATTTCCTGAAGGCTTGAGGTTCTAGTTCATCCCTTGTAGATCTGAAACAGACTATTTTTTGCTAGGTAGAGCGAGGACACCACGAGATGCCAGGTAGTCTACGATACCATCAACATGATATCTAAAGCCAACATGAGAGGTGTTGGTTAGGCGAGAGACGAGTGCACGGGTTACAAGTAGGTTGGATTCTCCTGCTTGCCAATGCTGATAGCCATGGGTAAGAATTACCAATTCAACATGATTATAAAAATCATGTATATACATCATTATGTTGGGAGTAATATAGACGAGCTGAGTTCCTTGGGACAGATCAACTTCCATTGTCCCAATTATTGATACTTCTGAATTCCACCGTGTGTCCCTTAGGACGATTAGCGCCATGGTTCCAGCATCCCTTCGGTGTAAGGTGTGCAATCTGATCATGACCAGACCCAGGTGGATGTGGTGGATCCCTTCGTGTACCAGTCGCTGATACGACTGTTGACGTATAAATGGTAGATTTAGTTGAGTCTCATCGGTGACTAAGACTCTTTCCTCCGAGTAGTGTTGATAAACTCGGTGATGAGATGAGGACCAACCATCCTCATACAGTCTCAGCAGGAACTAGGCTTGCCTTCTTCCTCTGGGATATTTGAAGCTGTTGTTCTGGATCCAACTGACTTTCGAGTGTCCTTTGGTATGAACGGCGGTGTGGTAGTCGTCGTTCTAGTTCGTAGGAAAGCCTGGATCTGAAGCGATAGTCTCGAATCTGGTCGTCCATATTTGAAACAGTGTTGTTGTCAGAATAACTTTGGACAGCAGGAAGGTTTGTAGTGCGGGATGTAGCAGCCATTATGTAGGTCTTTTATTCTTTTCTTCGAGGAAGATTGCTTTGGGATTCTTGTAGACAAAGAGTTTCCCCTTTGGACTTTGGATGATGGGTGTTTGAATATGATCTGCAATGGAAAGATCCGATAGCTGTTTCTGCAAAGAAGCAACCGAGTTTTCAACAGAAATGAAGTTTTTATCAACTGAGATTTTTAAAAGTTTATCCTTAAGTTTAGATAAGTGATCAAGAATTTTTAGGTTTAGTTATATGAGAGTATTATTCTGTTTAACTAATACAGAGAGACCTGAACCAGTATTAATGCGTGCTTCAGCTGGGTCAGCAAATCCTAAAGATGAGGGTTCTATAGAGTGAGTGGCTTGAAGTGCATCTTTATAATCGGTAGACGCAGATGAATGTCGCCAGTCAGACATGCAAAGATTAGAAAACAAGTTTTAATGAGAAAATTGCTATCTTAAATTCACTTTTCAGCATATGGAATACTTTAGTTCAAGCAATCTGCCTGCCCTCGATCAATACTTAATAATTCTGTTTTAACCAACCCAATGGATTTATGATTTCTTATAGCGAGCATCTGTTAATTTCTCCTACTAAAATAGAATGATTTGCTAAACCAATACTGGAATAATAAGGTTCCTGAATGAATCATACAGTCCCTGTTCAGCCCTACAATTCCTCAATGCTTGCCAGCCGCAAGTTCTTATAGAGGCACTCAGGCATACTAGCTGAACTGTATGGTCACAACATCCTCACTACTTTAGATAAAGGATTAATAAAACATTCTATCAAAGTAGAAGAAACAGTATAACACCTCAGAATTCATAAACTCAGAACTATAAGTACTGTACGAATAGGTCGTTCTGGAGTATTATGCCCCCAGTTCTCAGGATGTCATAGATCGTTTGAACAAAAATATTGCCAAAGCTTACTAAGATCATTTAAGATAGCAAAGAGTTTTAGCCTGACATACTTTAAAGAAACCAATCAGGCTCTGATACCAGGGGTAGGGTTGATAAGGATCGCCGTCTTGGAAATCAACTAATGTTATTTTACCGGAACAACAGATGAACAAGACAACAGAAGAACTTTAATAAACATGCAGAAATATTACAGAGTGAGAGAAGTAGACACTTGAGTGATGCTCGGTGTCTGCAACCCTTGCATACATGGCCTTTTATAGGCAGAGGATAATAAAAAACCAGCCCATGGTTTTGGGAAACCATGGGCGGAAAGCAAAAGCTAAAACCAGAAACCAGCCCACGGTTTTGAGAACCGAGGGCAGAAAGCAAAAGTTAAAACCAGAAACCAACCCACAGTTTTGAGAATCCGAGGGCGAAAAGGTACTATTAGTCGATGGGCGACACGTGTCCCATTTTTTTTTTTTTCTGGTGGGTCTACCACTTCCGCGATGCTATACTCGAGTAGCCAATCCTTTTTCCATGGTGAGATCCAGATGGCTGACAGGTTGGCGAGTTCGGACTCATTTCTGTTGATGTTTGGTCCCACGTCGCACCAGACGTTATCCTTGGTTGCCAGGTGCTTGCAGTAATAGGACTTCGTGATGTAAATTTTTTGGAGAATTGCGAGTTCGGCTCATACTCGCTCAACTTGATCTCTTTCTGTTTGATGCGCTGCGTGTCGTAGTCTGCCCGCGACTTCAATGTCGATGGGTGTGTCCAGGCTTGACCATAATATATCCCAGTGCCGGCTGCTTGCGTCTTTTGGCCCGTTTCCATGATGATGTGGGCGGCATTCCTTGAACTGCTGCCTCCTTTCTTCATGTTGGAATTTTGCTGTCTTGGCATGCCACTCTCTTTTTGCTGATGCAGCCTTTTGATAAATATCCTTTCCTTTTCGAGGATTGCTGCTGCTGCCTCCGGGGTCCATTCTTTAACCTGAAAAATGAAATTTACAGAAATTTCTTCTGTAATTAGTAGCGATGTTAGTCGAGACAGAGTATCTGCAAGAAAGTTGTTCTTGCCATCTATGTGTTCAAAAATAACATTAATACCAAGGCCGGTGATAAAATCTGTAAAAGACAACCATCTGACTCGGGAAAGTTTATTTTGGGATGATTTATGGAAGAAAGAAATGATAGCTTGGCAGTCGGTGCGTAGAGTGATTTCGGGTTTGTCGAGGTAATGAATTTTTAGGGTAGATAGAGTTTCCATGCAGGCGTAGATTTCTGCATCAATTATGGATTTGAGGACTGCAAATTTGCCGCTGGCATACGCGCAAACCTTCTCAGCTGATCTTGGGTCATTCTTGTTTTCCTTCCATTTGCAAACTCCACCCCATCCTTCCATGCATCCATCAGTTTCTAGGATTACGTATGCGCTTCTCGGAGGAAGTTTTAGGTCTGGGAGTTTCTGTACCCGCTCCTTGATTTCCCTGACAATTTTCCAATCATGATCCTTCATTCTTTTATCACCTTGGGGAGAGGTCTTTTGATATAAGGGACCAAGTAATTTTCCAAGATTAGGAATATAACTCCATGCATAATTCAGTATCCCTAGCCACGATCTCATCCCTTGTTTGCTTTTTAATTTTTCGTCAGGAAAGTCTGCAATTTTTCTGATGATATGCCGCTGTAGTCGCAATTTTATTTGGCAGATTATAGCACCCAGAAATCAATTTCTCTGACGCCAATTTTCATCTTGGTGGGTGAAAGAACTAACCCTTCTTTCTCAACAATTTCAAGGAATTTTTCAAGGTGCTTAATGCTCTTCTTCACTATTGCTGAATATTATTATGTCATCTATGTAGACTGCCAGAAACTCAGAGCACCCTTTGAAACAGTTGTCCATCTTTCGCTGAAAAATTGCCGGGGCATTTTTCAATCCGAATGGCATGACCAGCCATTCATACAAACCGTTTGGGACCACGAAGGCGGTCCATTTTATTGATTCTGGATGCATTGCTACCTGGTGAAATCCGCTTTTGAGGTCGAATTTTGAATAGATGTTGCTATTCCCAATTCTTTTTATCAGAATGTTGATTCCTGTTAGCGTGTATTGATCCTTGTGAGTTTTGTCATTCAAAGAACGGTAGTTGAATACCATTCTTTCTTTGCCTCTGACTTCCCTTCCAGTGTTAGGATCAATTGATACCCCGGATTGCACAATTATTGCCATTGTTCTGTGCCTGCTTGTGCTTGGCTGGATAACTTGGAGATCAAGCAAAGTTTTGACATGTCTATCAAATTATTCCACCATGGCGGGAGTTACGTGTTTAAGGGGCTTATCTTGGATAGTAATGTCCGGATTGATTATGTCAATTTGGAATAAAACTCGGTTTTTACCCCAATGTTGTGATGGGTTCTCCCCGATAAACCCATTCCTCTTGAGTCTTTCAAACGTGGAGGAAAACCTTCTTATGAAGGAGTTTTCAGTAAAGGACTTACAGAGTTCTGGTGGCTGCAGGTCCAGATAGAACCCATAGTACGAAGCTGAGTTCGGGATTTCACATAGTTTGGCCTCCATTTCCACATCGATGGTTGTTTGCACGTTGGTGATACTTTTGTAGAAGGTGACTGTACTACCTTCTACCCTCATTCCTCCGTGGAGACTTCTGATGAAGTTACACCCGATTAAGAACTGGATCCCGTCTAATATTTCAATTCCCATGCAGTATATTAACAGAATCTTGAACTTATGTTCCCCAATGTACATTTTTCCTTCCTTCATTTTGGAATCAGCCTTGGTTATTGAATTAATTCTGCTGAAATTTATGTTGCTGTGGAGAGGTTCTAATGCCTCCTTTGGAATGCTTCCATTGTTTGCGCAACAAGTTGTTGCACCGGTATCAATAATAGCGTTTAACATAAATCTTTCACATCCTATAATGTCGAATGTTACTTCGACATTATATAACAGGTTGACCATCCTTTTAGGTAATTTTTCACTTACCTCTTTAAACGCCTGATGATAGATTTTCGAGCATTGAGTTCATTCCTGGAGGTATTGCGAGATGTCATCATCATCATGTTCCTCTTCTTCAATTTGAAGAGGACCCTTTTCTTTGCTCTTAGAGGACAGATTGAAAAACTCATCAGTGAGTTTTTGCTCCAGGTCTGCTTGAATTTTCTCCTTTAAGCGCTTATTTTCTTCTGTTAGATGATCAACATATTTGATCAATTCCTCGATTAGTGAATCCTTTGACTGGAACTGCAGGAGTGTCAATTCCTTCTTTACCTCTATACTTAGGTAGAATTTTGCACATAGCGGGCAGGCCGTCAGTCTGCATAGTATGCAATGTATCCTCATATTTACATATTTATAGATTGTTAGCCCTCAGGCGAGGGGAACGTGAGAGCTCCGAAGTGAGAGTCGGTATCCTCCCAGCCTAGCGCAGATTCAATAACCAAGCATAGAATTAGTTAATGTTCTTTATGCTTGGACCAAAGGGTAAAGAATAAGATTGCTCCTATTTGACACATATAATATTAAATGCATCTCATTCCTATACATTATCCATTTCATTACATAAGAATAATAGTTTTTATTACCTCAAAATTCTCCTAACCAATTCATCCAAAAAGGGTTATTTTTAGAATTATTATTTGCATTTAGTTATAGTTACTATTATATTTAACACTTGCATTTAAGAGTAGTTGCTAGATAAAACACAATTTTAATCGATATTTCAAACTATGGACTATTAGTAGTAGACTAGAATTTGACTAAAGACTTCTTACTTCACTTCCTCGTGGGATCGATACTGGGGTTTTAAAAGAAAACTCTATATTACTTGAAATGATACATATACTTGCGTAGTACCCCTAGTGTGTAAAATATTTTCTAATTTTTATATCATTTAAGGTTTTGCACACTAGCCACTATTTATAAATCAGGTCAAGTTTTTGGCCATCTTTTGGAAGTTAATTTACTGTGTAATTGCGAGTTGGGTCAGGAGTCCAGCTACCTGTTTCTTTTCTGGGATATGTTGCCCACCCAACGACACTGATCTTTCCTATTATTTCATTTGACTTATTTCTGATTATTGTGTGCTTTAATGGTTGGAATGTTTTCCTTGTTTATTTCTTTGTGTTTTCTGGGAATCAGAAACACAATATAGACTCTTTAGGATTTAAAATTCTAAATTTTCTATAAAGTCCCAATAAAACATTCAAGATAATGAAATTTTAGGACTAAAATATTCAAGACTTTAAAACTTGTGATTTTACTTTCATGCGTGACCTTTGGACTAGATTTTAGTGGGCTATATTTCATGGGTATAACCCAAGTCATATAATAGAGCATCTACAATATCTAATAATCACTCTAGATAATTGTATCATTTACTTGTTTCGAGGAGAAGTCTCAGTGGTTTTCCAACTCGACTGACCCAACATAACTTTATATATATAAGAGTTTATCTAGTGCACATAGGTCATTAGAAGGCTCCCCAACTTAAATGGGGTGTAAGTTCTTTTGTTGGGAGTGTTTTCAGCTTTATAGATAAACGTCCCTTATTCTTCCATTCCAGCAACATCCTCATCATTTTGGTAGGTATAAGTCCCACCTCTTGGAGCGCTACCTGATAGTCATTAGATAGAGTTTCGTTTCCCTAACCTTAGGGCTACTAATGTCCCCTATGGATGATGCAATTCATGAATGACTGACCGAGAATCTTTGGATGTGTTGGGTCGACTACCTTTATGACCAAGTAGACATAGGGTCTTAGTAGCTTTAGATGAAAGGTCTGTGGTACCTTAACTCGACTACCTCTACCTTCTAGGAACTACTCCTCCCTTCTTTTGACTACCACTTTTGAGTCTTATTACACAATTTGCCTTCATTGGTATCATCTCGAAGGCCTGATTACCGATGAGCTACCTCACATTTCAGATATGATGATTTGTCCTCTGGTCTTATGGCCTGAAGTGCTTTAATGTATTGAGGTTCCACGTCGGGATGATTTAGTTATTTTGGTGGCTCTTTAAGCCGATGAATTCATTGCCCACATAGGGACCATGAGAAACCTACTCTCCTTCCTGTGGCACAACAGGAGCTTTGAATGCAGCAGAGCATTCCCCTGCTATATAACCATCCTTTGATATCCCTATGCTAGATCACTACTAATGTAAGCAAAACTCATTTGGATTAAGAGTGTTCTTACAACCTCTAAGATGTAATTAACCAATTGGAATGTTCCCCCTTGAGAACACTCTAGACCCTGGAATGGCTAAATACATTTGAATCTCTGGTTTCATGTAGTCTACGTATGTATTCTTTCGCGGATATTGGTTTAAGGTGCTTCTGCTAAATCTTGTTTGGGAGGACATGCTTGACCTATCATTGCAAGGTTTATTGCATGTAAGCTCAGCACATTCATTCTTTTATTTGTCATTTTTTACCTTTGTCCATCTTTTTCGGTTCTTCTCGTCTCCTGTTCGCTCATATGATCTAGAAGAGATATTTATTTGAAAAAGGGAAATGTACAACGATGGAAAAACGGAAGACTCCTAAAAAATAAGAAAAGATAAAGAATGAAAACAAAGAGATGACACATTATTGAGTTTTCAATCTGGATCAAATCAAAAGATGTTGCGAGCGACGCGACAAGGTCGATTGGGTCGGTCCTCCCTTTGCAAGAATTTAAGCGAGGAATCCTTAGCATGGGAAAAGGTATCACCACTTTGATTTGGTGAGTAACCCCTCTTGTGAGCGGCTAGATAGAAACTTGCATTCGTCTTCTCATCACCTGTTTGCCTGCGCAGATGTGGCTTTATCAGTGTGTTGGGGCTCGCCTTGTCCCTCTATCTGTTGGTTGCTGGCCTGGTTGTGTAGGATAGGTCGGTTCTCTGGCGGGGGCCTTTAGGGACGAAAACTCTGAGTTTCCACTTCTAGGCGATGTTCTTGTTTATTCCTCTAGGTGATTACAATCTAGAGAACCTCAAAGTGCTTCATCACGAGGGTCTTTTGAACTTGTAAGCCTTGGATCTGCATATTGATGTTTAGTGTTTATGTTATGTTTCATGCGTGCTATCTATCTTTGTGAAGTTTCTCCTTTGAAGTTAGCTCTGGTTCTCGTATGGGGAATGTTCACACTCAACGCACCACATTTTAGGATGTTGGATCTCAGATTATATTTTGTGAACACACCTTGAGAGTTAGAGTAGATTGAATGAGAAATTAACTCGAACAAAGAGTTACGATGGAGAAAACCAGGGGAAGTTTGAATGGCCTGTCACCTTTTGGTCGTCCTTTTGCCTCTTATTTATACTAATATATTTTGTACATCTACATAAAGGAGAAAACAATTATGGAAACTGTTCTTAATATGATTAATGTTCTAATAAATTGTATGAATTTAATTCCATATCTGTATTACAATTTAAATCTTGATTTTAATATGATCGATTCGCTAGGATGCGGCCGACTAAGGCGTTCGACTGGATGACGAGCGTGCCTTGCGTTTGGCAGACCGAGACGTTCGGTCGAATAACGAGCTCTTCTGTCGCAACAAAAGTAGGTTAGCCATCCAATCACAATCAAGGGGTTTTTACCTATGCTTTGATTGGTCAATTGGTCGACAGCTGTGTCAATTTGTTTTGTCGGGTGAACCATGACTAACTAGTCACTTTGGCTCAAGTCTTATGGGGCCTACTTTTCGTCTACATAGATGGTTTGTCGCCTCAGCTGGCTACCCCTATTAGTAAGGTTTTAAGCAAATCTTATTGCTGTCTGTGTGAGGTATCCTATGAGACTTGTTGCTATGATAAATTATGTCTCGCCCTTGGTAGTTCTTGTAGCTATCGGGCGAGGGACCATCCACCGAGCTTTAACCTGTCCCATGTTTAGAGAAGCGGCTTCACCTACTTGGTGGTGACTTGTCGGTTGACTATATACCCTTTTGGGAGGCTTTTTATTTCTTGTTGTTCGTTCTCTTTAAAATTACGTCAGTAGCTCTAGTGTGTGTGTACAATTTAGTCCTTCATTTGAATTAAAAATATTTATGAAATAAAATGACAATCAAAATTAATTTTCAAATTTTCCGCCTCATATCCTCAACCACCAGCTATCGGCCGTGTATATGAGGCTTTTCCTATATAAATAACATAAAATTATAATATATTCATATAACTTAATACTTATATATAGCTACATCAAAAACAATACTAATATCAATTTACTTAAAATTAATTATTGTTCTCATACGTATACTCTAATGCAATTTGGATTCTAAAATGATATTTAACTAAATATGAAAATTTAAATGTATAAAAATACTTCTCTTTATTAAGTTTTTTTGCCATCACCAAGGATTAACTCGAGGGATATTTAAACGAAAATAAAAAATTGAGTTTTAATTTTAAGGCTAAGAAAAACTCTAATTTATTTTTTGGGCATTTACATACATACCTCACAACTAACACCTAAACTCTACTTTTTACATTTATGCCCCCCAAAATTTTCATATCACATCAAAAATATAATTTTTAATATTTTTTTAAAAGTCAAATACAACTTTTCATTCAAAGATAAGTTAGACTTATGTGTAAAAACCACAAGTTTTGGTACAAAATATGTAAATAAAAAAAATTAATTAGTAACTTTGTAAGTAAATTTTCATTTATCTTCACATGTTTGTTGAAACTAATAGGGCTGTCAAAACGGCTCGTTGTTCGCGAGCAACTCGTGTTCGGCTCTTTTAGAAGCTCGTGCTTGGCTCGTTCGCTAAGCTAACGAGCCGAACATGAACAAAGTTTTGTCCGTTCGTGTTCGGCTCGTTTTAGCTCGAAATATACTCATCACTTATATATATATATATATATATATATATATATATATATATATATATATGCAAAGGAGGGTTCCGGTGTTTTGTAATGGGATCCACCACCCCTCAATCATGTACTAATCTTTTTAATATTAACACGTAGAGAAGCCATAAGTGTTTTCTTTCCCTATATATATATTATATATATATATATATATATATATATATATATATATATATATATATATATTTCTGATGAGTAGTATTTTTAAAAAATTTAATTGACTACAAGGCTACAATGATTTATAATCAATTAAAAGTATTAATTAAGAAAATATAATAAAATTATTAAATTAGATTCAAATGATATTTTTTTAATGTAAACAATAATTTTAAATATTGCCCCAATCCTTAACATCTTATGGGTACGTGAATAGAGTTGTCAAAACAACTCTTTGTTCGTGAACTACTCCTGTTTGGCTCGTGTTCGGCTAGCTAAGCAAACCAGCCGAACACGAAAGCTCGAAATATAAACGAGCCGAACATGAACTGAACCTAACTTGCTCGTGTTCGACTCGTTTACACCCCTAGAAACTAATTATTTAAGAATATAAAATGGCTAGAATATTGTGTTTATTTATACCAATAATAATAATATGATATAAAATTATGTTAATTATTTTAATGAAGGTCGTTATCAAAGTTTTAACTCCGATAAATTTTTAAAATGCTCACGTTAAATAAATAAAACCTTAATTAGAAGGGCTAATAATGCTGCTTAGAAATCTTGAGGTAGCACACAGAATGCAAAACAATCTGAATCCACTAGAATCCGTATCTAATCATATGTATATATATAGTTCTTATACCACTTGGACTCATCATTTAAGAATAATATATTTTTATTTGATAAATTTATAAATTTAAATTTATTTTAAAAAAATAAATATAAAAGTTATTAACTATATATATATATATATATATATATATATATATATATATATATATATATATATATATATATAACATCTAGCTTTATTAAGACAGTAATTAAATTAGTATTTTCGATCCAGAATAAATAAATTTTCCCATAAATAAAAAATGAATTATCATATTTCTCATAATAATAATAACAATAATTTAATGCATAGAAAAATAAAAAATAATTATATAAATAATTGAAATAATTTTAAAAAAATTAATTTATTTAAAATTATTAAGTAAATAATTGAAAATTTTGGCTCGTGGAATTCTAACAAAATCTGTCTAATGTTGTAACATTTATCTATTACTAAATTTATATTAGAATATATAAATTACAAAATTTATTATTATTATTATTATTATTATTATTATTATTATTATTATTATTATTATTATTATTATTATTTTGATATTATAGTAATCTTAGAATAAATTCATTGATTTTAAGAGTCATTATAATTAAATTATATCTTCCATAAAATATATTATCATTTGAGCCAATTTTTCCACTCAATTCCATGATAAAGTTTTGGAAGATCTACATAAATACCCCTAATTTCCTATGTATTTACATATCCAACCCCCTAAATTTTTAAATTATAAATCCATCCCTCCTTAACCATGCATGAAAAGATGTATTCATTTTTCTTAAAGTTAAAATAGTGATATTTTTTTGTCATCACATAAAAAATTTAGATGGTATAATTGCAAAAATCAAAATTTAGGTATTAGTTTATCATTATTTTCCATTTGAACTCATCTATAAATAGAGCCATTTTGGTGCCTTACATCCTCCCAAAACATGGAGAGGAATAAGATAGCACAAGCAACTCTATTTCTCATCTTCATAAACTTATCTCCCTTCCTCTGCTCCGCCTGCTCAACATGCCCTAATCCTGTTCCATCACCTCCCCCTCCACCACCAATACACTCACCACCACCCCCCAAATCCTCACTACCACCACCCCCCAAATCCTCACTACCACCACCGCCACCCTGCCCCCCGCCTCCGCAGCCGCCAGCCACATGTCCCATCGACGCACTGAAGCTGGGCGCCTGCGTCGACGTTCTCAGCGGGCTTATTCACATCGGCATCGGGCAGTCGGCAGACGAAGCGTGCTGCCCGTTGGTCAAGGGGCTGGCGGGGCTCGACGCAGCTCTGTGTCTTTGTACTGCGATAAAGCTCAAGCTTTTGAACATAAACTTGCTCCTTCCTCTTGCCCTGGAGGTTCTCGTCGACGACTGTGGGAAGTACGTGCCGGCTAATTTCAGGTGCCCGGATTAACTAAACCCGGCCGAATCGACCGCTGGTGCTAATTTGACTGCTTTGTGTTATCAATGTGTAACGTATGGAAGATATAATAAGTTTACTGTGTGGGTCTGCACGAGTATGAAATGAATTAGGTTCTGGTTTGTTGGTTGAAGTGTGATGATGATATGTAATAAATCGTGCACTTTTAAAATTGTCATTTTTATGATTTTGAAATTTGTTTTCAAAATTTATTGGAGTGAAAATAATGCGCAAAAAATAATTCTGCTTGAGTTTGTTTTCGACGGCTTACGTATATCGCACTACGTTATTGCGTAAACGACGACTTAGGGTCTGTTTGTGGCAGCTGCAGCTTATTAATAATCTGCTGATAAGTTGATTAAAAATAATCTGCTGATAAGTTAGGTGCGGTGAGTATTACAAATTTTTATTTTTTTTTGGAAAAACTAGACCGCAACTAGAAAGCTGCCACCACACCTAGATAGGTGCGGTGTGAAAAAGCTGTTTTATGCGTTTTGAAAATGCGTAAGATGCCAAAACGCAGTTTACCCAAAGAGATTAAGTGTGTTTTCAAAACGCCACCGCACCAAATAAGTTGCCCTAAACGGACCCTCAATTGTCTAGACAACCAGACAACGGACGTGATATTCAAGTTTGTAAAGATTTGTCTAGAGTTCGAACTGATGAAATAGTTCTAACAATTATTCATAGCTCAATTTTATTGAAGGCGTCACAATACTTACAGTGCTATTTAAAATATATTTTGTAAGCGGAATCAAAGAATTAAGATTTTAATATTCGGCAACGATTTAATTCATTTAACTCTTATTATGATTATAAGAACCTAATTTTAATATTATGATGATAGATTTCAAAATAAATAAAAAATTTTAAATATTTTATAGAGTAATTAAAAACCACATTTCATTATCAGATTGACAAAGACAGAATTTAAGTGTATTTTTTAAGTTTTAAATGTTTAAGAATTTTTTTTAATTGATAACTTTTTTAGAATAATGAGTTAATTTAATTACAATTATCAATAAAAAAAAAAATTAATGTATTTATGGAGCTCAAAGTCATGAAGCCATTCTAGAAAACGTAAAATAGATTCAACTTTCCACAAAAGTTTACAGGCAAAGGTCATGTGGGCTGGCTAAACTAGACGAGTCAGTTGTCTTGATGGGCCCAGCGACGATTGCCTGTGCGCTCTCTTATAAGGAAAAATACAAAACACAGTAACACAAACAGCTCATCTCTTAGCCAATCAGTTTAAAGATTAATTGCCCGTTTGGATTTATTTATTTATTTTTATTTTTGAATCTTCATTTATATATATATATATATATATATATATATATATATATATATATATATATATATATATATATATATATATATATATATTAGTGGGGACATAAATTAATAGTTCCAAAAAAGTCTTCAACTTATCTCATTCAGAACTAGACAGAATTTTATGATTTAAAATTTTTTTAATTATTTTAATATAAAAATTTATACATATATGCTAACAAAAAAATATAAAAAATGTACATTACATACCATTTTTCTATTCTAGTTTTTATTAAACATAATTTTCAGTTTTATTAAATATGTTATTTCAGCGTCCACAACTCGGTATTTTTAAATCCAATATATTTTAGATTATTGTTATTTCTTTTTTGAATAGACTACACATATATTTATATATAATACAATTAAATAATCAGGAATATAATTAGTTCTTTTTTCATTATTTAAAGCACTAATTTAGGTTTGATTTTAAAAGAAACTTTTGTGTGTGTGTGCGCGTGCGCGCGCGCGTGTTTGTGTGTGTATTAATAACTATTTTCTATGCATTTCCATATATTAATAACTATATTCTATGCATTTCCACCTCCCCACTTTTCTCGGGTTTGCATTCCACTTCTCTAACATCTGCACTGCTGTAGTCAGAGTAATCCTAAATGATTTATCCATTTCCTTTATTTCTTTTGCATTACATAAATAACATCTTATGTGCTTCTTATGCTTTTGGTGGATATAACTGGACTTCATCATGTCAATATCTTGTTGTCTTTAGGGTATCAGTGCTACCTCCAATCTGTTAAAGAACTTCAAGTTATATTTCTCTATTTTTGAAGGCTCTTTTCTGTTTGCGTATTTCTCAACAAAATGGATGACTTATCGACCTCAATTTTGTTACTTGCATGCCTACCAAATATCAATACTTCTCCCTCTCTAAAAGTATTGATTTTGCGTATGAAACACCTGGCTCAAAACCAAACAAAGGCTGAAAACAACTCAATTTGGAGAGCTCAAATGCTGAAGATCATTTCCACCAATGGGTTTTTTGGCTTTTTGGATGGTTCTTCGACCTGCCCGTAATAGTTCATCTCTAAAAAAAGCAGCCCCATGGTGAGAAATCCTAGTTTCACAGCCTAGATCCATATTGATCAAAATTTATCAGCAACCTTCTACTCTACGCTTTCTGTAGAAATCCTTCCCTACGTCTTTCATCTTCGAACCTCAACCAATATTTATCGCACATTTGAATGAAGGCTTCAACCCACCAACAGGTTACGATTGATTCAGCTGAAAAACAAACTCAATCAGATCACAATGAAGAAGAACACGATGACCCAATAACTCTCAGCAATCATGGATAATATTTCAATGACAGACACACAAATTAATCCAGAAGATGTTTTCCTTTACATCCTCAATGGCTTACTGCACACATATCAATCCTTCAAAATAGACATCCACACTCAACTTCAACCGATCAATTTGGATCAATTATATTCATTGTTATGCAGCAATGAGATTAACATTGCAATTGAAAATGCTAAGCAGAACACACCCAATGATCCACATCTAGCCCTTATTGGCTCCAAGGGACACACCGACTCCTACTTCGAGGAGAGAGGACGTGGCTCCACATCTAGCAGTAAATGAGGAATGCAGGGTGGTCGGTCTACTTCAAGATCTACGATAGGTTGCCAATTCTGTCACAAAGTGGGACACTCCTCCGCAATTTGTTGGCACTAAACAAATATGGAACACACTCCTCTACTTCCACTCAAGATCTTACAGTTCATTTACATGTCTGGGTGTTGGATTCCACTGTTATCACTCACCCAGCATCTAATCTTACTAAGCATGAGGATCCAATAACATCCTCTGGTAATAAAAAAATTTTCATGGGCAATGGACAAGCTATTCCAATTCAGCATGGGGGCGATAGTCGTCTCCCGATGCCCCACTTTAAGATTCTTTTACCTCAAAGCTGACATTTCCTTTCTCTATCACATAATACCTTTTCCATCATCAACTAATCAAGGATAAAAAGGTTATAATATCATTTAACCCTTCTGGATTTTTCATCATTGATCCAAAGACCAATCAAGTTCTTCTTCAAGGGCCTTGTTCTCATGGGCTCTATTTCGCTCATGCATTCTCTGCTACTCTTAAAATATTAGCTACCCGCCAATCTCTGACATAATTTTTTTGGGCACCCACATCAAGAAGTTATCAATACCATTGCTAAAGCTCAACATCTCAATATTTCCTCAATATTACCTATATGTAACATGTGTCATGTTGCCAAGTCTCATAGGTAGTCATTTGGTTCTACTAGGAAGCATAGATCTAAGAAGTCAGAACTTCTTAATTCCAATATATGGGGTACATTCCAAACTAGTTCTACTTATGATTCTAAATATTACATTTTTTTTGTTGATGATGTGTCTTGCTTTTGTTGGGTTTATACAATGACTACAAAATATGAGGTCACACTTAAAATTCACACTTTCATAAGAATGCTTCAAACCTAATTAAATACTAAAGATAAAACTCTGAGAATTGATGGTGGTGGAGAGTATAATAAAATGGGATTAAATAATTTTTTGTGCAATAATGACATCATTCATCAATACTTTTTCCCCCATACTCTAAAACAAAATGAAGTGGTTGAACAGAAACATAAATATTTAATTGAAACCACCCAAGCCCTACTACACGAAGCTAGCTTACCTTATTAATTTTGGGGGTGGATGACATCCTCACTGCGACATATCTCATCAACTGCATGCCCACTAAAGTAAAAAAATTAATTTCACCTTAACAACATCTATATGGAGCATTTCCATCATATACACATCTCAAAGTATTCAGATGTATGTATTATCCTTGGACTAGACCACAATCCTCTTATAAGCTAGATCTAAGGTCTAACCCGTGTATTTTCTTAGAATATTCATCCATACACAAAGGCTACAAGTGGCATGACCACTCAAACAAGAAAATCGTCATATCTCACCACATAACTTTCAATGATATCACTTATCCTTCATCACATCACGACTCTCCTGTTTTGCTACCATGTATGCCACTTTTTGCTCACTCCCAACACATATCAGCAATTTCCAACTATTCCCCACCCTGTTGTTTTTCCTTCAACCTCAAATATAATTACATCAATCTTGGTTCTCCCACCAAATAGTCTGTCTCCTTCAACCACAACATCTCTCCCCAAAATCCATCCTATGATCACCTATCTACAAAAGGGTAACCTCAAACTAGTCCATAAAATCAACCTTTCGCATCACCTACAACCTGACATAGATATCACCTGCTATACTCAGGCTGCCACAATTGCCTATTGGCATCAGGCAAAGGCTGAGGAGTTTCATGCTCTTAAAAAATAAGGTGCTTGGACTCTTGTCCCTCCTCCACCTAACATACAGATATTGGGTGACCGCTAGACTTATACTCCTAAACTCAAATAAGATGAAAAGTAGCACACTATAAGGCATGATTGGTAGCACAAAGCTATAACCAATAGATTAACATAAACTATAATGAAACATTCAATACAGTAGTAAAGATACTCACCATAGGTATCCTTTTGATGATTGCTCTACAATGTAAATGAGATGCACTTCAATTTGATGTATTTAATGTGTTCGTACATAGCACACTCAGTGATATTATATACATGCGTCAACATCAGAGATTCATTGATCCACATACTACAAAATATGTGTGCCTTCTTTAGAAAGCTATCTATGATCTCAAACAAGTGCCAAAACAATGATTCCTTATGCTTTCCGAGTTTTTCATGTTTTATGGCTTCACCACTAGCAATGTTGATTCCTCCTTGATCCTATAGAGTCATGCCGACATAAATTTCTTTGCTCTCATCTATATTGATGATATGTTGATGATCGACAATAATCCAGCTACTATCTCTCAATTGGTTAGCACACTCAATTCCATATTTCAGCTCAAACATATGGGTCCCATCTCATACTTTTTGGGAATTCAAGTCACGGATCTCCCAATTCCTAGTTTCTTACTTAGACATGATAACTATCACAAATTCTACATAGTGCTGCAATGGATGATTGTACACCAGTAAGCAACCCCCTTCTTTTCAAGGAACCCACATCTACCAAGAACATCAAGTTGTTTCACAATCCTACGCTTTATCGACAGCTAATGGGGTCTCTTCAATACCTCACAATCACGAGACCGGACATCGTCGTCACATTAAATCAACTATGCCAACACATTTATTTGTCGTCAGATTACCATATCTAGCTTTTGACTTGCCTATTTAAATTTCTCAAAGGCACCAACAATTCTGCTTGCTTCTTCCAATGGGAAATCTACAACTTCACACATATGTCGATGCTAATTGAGCAAATGACCCATAAACCATAAAATCTACCACGGGCTATGGCACTTTTCTCTGTAATGCTCCCATAATATATATATATATATATATATATATATATATATATATATATATATATATATATATATATAATGCCCAAAGAGACCCTTAACGTGCATTGCGGTAGCAACACAAGGATAAAATGAAATTATAGCCGACCTTACGAGGTGACATGAGGTTATGAATATCGAAGAGTGCTTTATTTATTAAAAAAATTATAAAAGATGAAATGGTAATATTTTTTGATGTGTTGTGAAATATAAAGGTGGTATAAATTAAAAAGAGTCAAATTTAAGCGTGAGATATATAACTACATATAATTTAGGTGGTATGTATGTAAATAAATTTATAAATGTTATTCTTAATTTAATTTAATTTATTGAAATATAATCGCAAAATAGAATTACACGTAAAGAAAATGACTGGTAACACCGTACAAATAAAGATTTACAATAATTAAAGGGAGATATACGCCTTTGCTTTGCCAAACAATTGGAGACCAACAAAGTATAAATTTTTTTGGTCTCGAATCATTCTATTTCCATGCAACAAATATATTTTCCACATCCTAATAGTCTGATCAATTAATTCAAGCTATATTTTTGCATAAGAAAAATTCAGATTTAATGAATACAAAATTTTACCTAAGACTCAATTCATTAAAGCAGTGTCTTGCTCTGCCGGAAAATCTACGACATTAGAGTGATATTTTAATAGCTTACAATTGCACAAGACCCAACACATGGATAAATGAAAACTAGTACATTCAAGACAATCAATTATGTAATTTAAGTACATAAGTCCATTCTACTTTTGGAATTAGAGAAGATGAAATTACAAAGATGATAATCACATATGTACAACAGTACTTCAACCATAATATTCATAATTATGTTACAACAAATGTGGTTGTTGATTGCAATAGCAATAGTAAGCCACAATGATCGTAGTTTGTTGCGAGAATGGAGTAGTTTGCCATAAAGGCAATAGTCGGTGGTTCTAATAATAGTAATTCGTCACAGAAGCGATACTTGATTATAACAATAGTAGTTGGTTCCAATTGTAGTAATTATTAGTTACAAAGACATTAGTTGGTCATAAAGATTATAATTGGTGGCTGCAATAGTGGCAATTGCCCACAAAAATCATAGTTGGAAGTTGTAACATTGGTTGCTAGCCACATATGTCGTAGTTTTTTATTAAAATATCATTAGATGGCCATATAAACCGTTGTTGAAAGCTGTCAACCATCAAAGCCATAGTTAGAAGTTACAACCGTAGTAGTCAGTCACATAGGACGTAATTGACGACCGCATTATCTTCAGTCGGCCACAAAAGACGTAGTTGATGACTATTATAGCATCATTTGGCCACAGAGGCCATAGTTGGAAGTTATAATAATAGTGATTGATCAAGTAAGCTATAGTTAATCAAACCATTCTAGATCGCCTCAAACTGTCGGTTCAACCGGTGAACTTTCTAATTTGGGAGAACCAGGCATGATAAAGCTTTGATTTTCCGCTTCAATTTCTCAAACAACACTATAATTTCCCAACCAGTGAAGCAAATAACTCAAATTTCTTATCGGCTTTAGCGTCACTTAGAAACATGAGGCCATACTATTCCATTTTAAATTTGTATTTTGTTCATCTAAGTATAAACGTGGCTATATTTATTGATATAAACATCAAATAATTTAAGTTTTTTTATAATTTATTTCTATTAAAAATTAAATCATTGTTAATTTTTATTAGTTTATTTTCATAAAATAGATTTTTAGTGAAATCAGTATTTTTTTTCTCTAATTTTTGTTTTGCAGCTAAATAAATTTTTGAATTTTACAATTCTGATTTTGATTATATCATTTTGGTCATATTTAAATATTTCTTATGATTATTACGTTATTCGGTTCAATCTCCGTTCGACCTTAGTTGATGTGATGAACTTTGAATTTTTTTTTCGTTCAGGTTCGATGTCCGGTTCAGTTTTCACAACCTTAGTAACAATAGTATTTGGCCAAGAAGGTCATAGTTGGTGACTACAATATTATCATTTAGTATTAAATGAATTAGTTTGAAGCCTTAACAATAGTTAATGGCTATATAGGTTGTAGTTGGTGACTAGACTAAATCTTTTAGCAAGAACAAAGTTATAATACACTGAAAAATACACTTCTTTATACAATATAAGGAAAAATACAAGTGTTAGGAACAACCACCGTATTTTGGCTATGACAGTTGTAAATAATGTTCATCAATGATCAAAGGTTGTTGACTGCAAATTGTCATGGCTGATGGTGGTCGAAGGTGGCCACCGTCGATGGTCAACAAGACAACTATAGAGGTTGAAAGTTATACAATCGTCAATACACGTGTTATACGTTACATTTATATTTAAGATAAGACATTTGCAAATAGAGATCGTTGGTGGCGGCAAGCGGTGATGACCACTGGTGGTCAACGGTGGTCGGTGACTATGAAGGCTGGGAGTTGTCGTCGGGGCTTCAATCTAGAACGAGCTATGCAATTACCTTATTTTCACTTCCCCCAACCCCATCAACTAAAGAGAGGGGGTCTTATTATAGGATTTAGGAGAAAGACATTTGGTCGTTTTATGAATATCTTCTCCAACCACCTGATTGCCTCTTTGATGAAAGATGATTTTTTATTACCTGAATGCCTTAATGACCTCAGAATTGAGGCATCTTAAGCTCGTTGGATTCCCCTCGTCAAGACGCTCGATTTGAATATAAATATGTCAAATTTTGAATTCATTTGATCGTTCAATTAATGATCAAAATCTCCAAATATGCTTCAATGGCTTGATTTGGGTTTGATTAGACCCTAATTAACCCAACTTTGATAACATCGGGTTCTTCATGTCAGTCAATTTGACTGTAAAGTTGTTGAAGTTAGAGCCATCTCAATTTTGAATTTGAAATATTTATTATTAAAAAGATATAACAAGTTTTGTGGTAGATGTTAAAATTTTTTTATGATGCGTCACTTGCAAAATTGATACAATCTTGCAAAATTGATATAATTTCTAAGATCTTAAAAATTTAATTCACTTTCTAAGATTCAATAGAAGATTTGATTCATTAAGCAAAATAAATTAACAACAAAATTGTGCGCACGAGACATTGTTGCCGCTCATGCCACTAAAGAGCAAAAGGTGATGAGTTAATTTCCCCATATATATATATATATATATATATATATATATATATATATATATATATATATATATATATATATATATATATTGTACAGATCTCTAGACAATCTAGTAATCGACCACCTCGTTTCAATCTGTTGGCTAAGCTCTCTCCCTCGGCCACATCTTTAGTCGGCCGACTAAGCTCTCTCCCTTGACCACCTAACTTCAGTTGGCCGACAAATATGTATATTATAGTTTGCATCGATCTCGAGACGATTCAAAGGCAAAATAAAAAGGAATAAAATGCCTTTTGCTTCTCTCTTCAGAACAACCAAATATGTAATTTTTGTACTTTTTATACATCTTATCTTCTATAAATAAAAGAGTTTGATAATATAAAGAGAAAAATTTTTGGGGGCACCCCTCATTTGTAACATCTAATTACATGTAATTTTATGTATGTATATATCTATGTATATATATATATATATATATATATCTATGTATATATGTATGTATATATTTGTATACATGCATGTATATGTATGTATACATGTATGTTTAGATGCATGTATATATATTTATACATGCATATATATATATATATATATATATATATATATATATATATATATATATATATATATATATATATATATATATATATGCATACGTACATACATGTATGTGTGTACATACATGTATATTTACATGCATATATGCATATATATATACATGCATGCATATACATGTATATTTACATGCATATATATATATATATATATATATATATGCATATATATATACATGCATGCATATACATGTATATTTACATGCATATATATATATATATATATATATATATATATATATATATATATATATATATATATATATATATATATATATACATACATTTATATGCATGTATATATATATATTTTTCAACGCAACATCACGTATTATGACAAACATTTGATCGACTCCAGTTCTACAAAAGTTACATCAGAGACTAAAGAATACGCATATAAAGTATGTTCATGAAATAACATTTGTATATATAAAAACATGAAACTTTACAGAACACGTTGAAATTTAATGCAGAAAACACTACTGGCAATAAATCAACATAACATCATAACCAAAGATAAAATGATAAAAAATCAATCCTCAGTCCTCAAAAGCATCCAAAGCAATTTCTTTGGAGCAATTCCCGTTGCTCTGTGTTATGCAGCCATATGTATATGTATATATATATATACATGTATATACATGCGATATATATATATATATATATATATATACACACACACACATGTATATATATGCCAGCGCGAGCGCGCGCGCGCGCACACACATAGATATATAGACACACACACACATATATATATCTATATCTATATATATATATAGAGAGAGACAGACACACACACACATAATTCACTCAATCTATCTTCCCAACAACCAACATCCGACTGTTCACTTTTATCTAAAACATTGTTGGAGCCATGGATCACCAGCAAATGATTTGCAAATCTGGGGGCTTTAGGTTGTCCATACACGAGTGCCTGATAAAATCCAGGTTTAATTTAGGCTAGCTAGTCGATCAACTCTTTGCTACATATTTGTCGATAAATAGTAGCACTTCTCTGGCCTCATTACCGAGCGCACACATTTGCTCCAGTTGACCACCCGTCGGCCGAATGCCCCTAAGATAAGGAAGAATTGCATATATACCACTCAATTCTTGCATATTTATGTATTCTTTTACAAACTACTCAAATGTTAAAAAAGCCTCCAACAAATTACCCACCAATTGGTGACACTCGGCCGCTGATCTGGGTGTCTCTGATCGATCATCAACTTTCAACTAGTCCTATACCTCCGATCGATCACTTCTAATTGTACAAAGTCAAGACTGAGCTCAAGTTCATGCATTTCGATTGTCACTCAATGCTTGTGGATCTCAAAAGAGGAAGGATTTACATACATGACACACAATTCCAATATATTTTTATATTCTCATACTTAACATTTAATTCATATATATTTTTATAATGTTAAACTCATTTTCCTCAATAAATCACCCTCTGGCCGAACACCGCTGTGACCGGTCTTCCGAATCCATTTGATCTTTCCGCCTCTATTAGAAACTATGGAAGTCTAGGAATCTAAAGCTATCAAAATTACCGCTTTAATTTGTCCAATCCGACAAAACATGTTATAATAGGCCACCCGTCAGCAGTCTACGCCCTCCAATTGACAGCTGCTCCGGTCAACTCCAACCAACCATATCTCGATTGATTGCCGCACCTTTGACCGACCTTGACCTCTGTCGCTCGGTACCGCATCAACAATCTGACCTCTTCTTACAAAGCATGCCCTCGTGCTCTCTCGAACGCATGACTGTACCAATCAACCAAACTCTACCTGTCTACTGCCCCCATCAAATTCCTCGCCTTCGGCGATTTCATGCAACACGCCATAGCAGCATTCTCTCTCTTCAAATAGGAGACTGATCCCTCTAGAACCCTCAAAATGTACCGCTCTGCATCTATATCCCCAGGCCATCACCTTGGTCCCGTGGCTCTTTTCGTCACTGCCTTCTCACTTTCTTCAACCAACCTATTTCTCAAACAAACCACTCGGCCGACCACTCTGCTCCAACCGAAAACCATGGAGGAAGAGACATAAAAATCTTATATACATGTGCAAAACTCAATTCTTTTCTTCATACTTTTTCATACTGCTCGTGATCTTTCTCTGCTCGCTGCTCAAACCATCGCATGCTTTTTATTTGTTTGTTTGGGTGACATCTGCTTTTGTTTTGTGTCACCTTTGCATGCCGTTTGGTCAGTTTGTTATTGTGGAGTCGTTAGTTTGTCTACCGTTGTATAGCCTCTCTCTCTCCGAATAACTCTCTCTTTCAGATCATGTGAACAATTTAAAGAAACAAAGAATTAGATGGGAAGTGCATACAATGACAGAGACAAACAAAGAAGAATGTGCAAGGAGCTTTCATGAGGTGGACGTCATGTAGATAGCTCCGAAGCGCATGTCCGAGATATAATCGGCTCAGGATGTCTTGGACGCATACCCGCAAGGAAGACCTTATGAAAGCAAAACCCACAACCAAAGATTCAGATTATTTTATCTGTTTTTGGGTTAGCGACTTCTTATAAGGGTAAGAACCTATAGTTAATTACATCTTAAGCAATCAGAGTTACTTAAAAAAACTCCCGATTAAGGTTGTGACTTGTCGTCAGAAACATGTGACGTTTGTTATTTTCAAGGAAGAAGTTTTAATGTCCTATTCTAATGAAAAAGGGTAGCAGATGCTCAAGGATTTGGAGGAACCCCGATGAGATACCATACTATCCTATGGTTTTGTGCTTTTGTTGACCTCACTTTTATGAGGACTCAAATTGACACTCACAGACAAGACATGTCTTCAGCCATCTTCACTAGCTCAAGATGCTCAGACACCTCTTTACAGACCTAATGATCACTATGGTCATTAAATACATCATAAGAGGAGGTCTACCAATATTAACCCCTTTAAACTTTCTAGGGAGTTCTTAAAACCCTAAAAATTGGATTGACCTCAATATACTGTTTTTTGGATCGAACCAATATGACATCCTAAAATGATCAGATGAGCAACGACAAAACATAATTTGGTCAACCCTTGACCAAAATTGATCAAACTTGGTCAAAATGGTGTTAAGAAAGAGATTTACCCAAGTTTGCTATGGAATAATTATCTATTTTAGTCAATCCTATCATAGAAAATTGATAATTGATCAAACTTGGTCAAAATAGGATTACCCAAGTCAAAATAGAAATAATTATCTTTGATAGGATTGATCAACCCTTGACCGATATGATTGACCAACCCTTTTTGATCAACCCTTATCTATGATAGAAATAATTATCTATGATAGGATTGATCAATTTTGGTAAATATTTTATTGTTTTTTGATCCGCAAAGGAGACTGATAGGATTGATCAACCCTTGACCAAACTTGACACAATAAAATAGATAATTATTCCATATCAATCCACACATCATATTCTCATTTGCAAGAGGAAATATACTCTTCTCCTATTTCAAAAATCTTTGAAATACTTAATTTAGTGTGTCTGTTAGTTAATCCTGTTCTTAAAGTTGTTAGAAGTAATCATAGTTAGTTAATGGTAATTGTTTCGTTGTTCTTACTGTTTCCTGCATAGTAGTAGTAAGTAGTAAACTTTAACTTCAGTGCTTATTACACATTGTGTAAACGCTTTCTTAAAACTTTGTATTTCCCTGTGGGATCGATAACCAGGACTCCATTAGAGCCCTGTATTACTTGATACGATATGTATACTTGCGTTGAATGCTTGGACTTAACAAAATTATTATAAATCTATAAATCTGAGTTCATAAATTCTTGCAAATTATAAAGTCAAGCATCATTAGGTTCATCATAACCAAGCCATGAAAGAGAGGGAATGAGAAGCTTATGTGTCATTCCTTCATGAAATTTGGAGTGAAGATATGGTGAGATCATCACTCACCTCCATCTCTATCCAATGAGAGGACTCATCTAAATCCTTATCCTACACATAATTAGGGTTATCATGACCAAATGATGAAAATTGAGAATGAGAAGGCATATGTGTAATCTCATCTCAAATTCATTGAATGACCAATAAGTTCATATGAGGGAGGTCGATCCAAGAGCTCTATCCACATTATGAACTAACCAATAGAGGAAGAACAAGCTATGTTCACCAAGATAAGGTTCATGATGACAAATCATGGAAGTGAGGAGAAAGGAGGGGTTATGTGTCATCCTATTCCAAATTCAATTGAATGAGTGCTTAAGACAATATAGGGGAGGTCCATTTAGCTTATCCTAAGTTCTTATCCACCCCATTCCTTCTCCAATAGGAATATGACATAACTATATCATTTATTTCAAAGTTTTGAAGATATGGTGAACCAAACTTGGGAATGCAAAATGCAATTTTTTCCCAGCCCAAT
The DNA here is from genome assembly GCA_022702705.1 of Papilionanthe hookeriana x Papilionanthe teres. NCBI lineage: Eukaryota > Viridiplantae > Streptophyta > Magnoliopsida > Asparagales > Orchidaceae > Papilionanthe > Papilionanthe hookeriana x Papilionanthe teres. Next base: position 45,766,772 of record CM040439.1, on the reverse strand, counting down.
TCTTATCTCCTTGGAAGCCCTAGATCTTACCTAAGCTGTTACCACCTTCCCCAAGAAAGTCCAAGCAAATCCTTGTCTTCCTCAAGCCTATCAATAGAGCCATGGATGAGAAGAGAGACACATAGACAATCCCCAAACCCTGAAACACCTAAGACCAAAATTGCTCCCCATACCCTGAGTAATTGATTCCCCATAGAATCAAGCTCTAAAACCCATCATCTGTTCCAATTTCACCACCCCAAAATAGGACACATTTTGGGTTTGACATGAACCCATTCGAAATCTCAAATCGACCATTCCAACACCTTCACTGAGGTGTACGAAGATGTTCCCAATTGAAATTGGGTCTTCCCATGAGCTTTGATCACTAGAAAATGTATTAAGAATTTCATACCAATTTTATATGAAATTGCACTTTAAAGAAATGTATTTTCTTTGTTTTATTGCAGGAATGAAGAATTATAAGTACTGAAAGAAAAAAAACACAAAAGAAGCGGATTTGGAGCAAAAAGGACTCAATTTGATGAAAAATGAACTATCCCGCCGACGGCGAGATCAAGGCCGTCGACTGCGAGATTTTCCGGAGAATTTTTAAATATATTATAAAGAGGCCGCCGACGGCCAGATCGAGCCCGCCGACAGCGAGATCGACGTGGTTAGCCCACCTTCTAGAAGCCCGCCAACGACGAGATCGAGCCCGCCGACGGCGAGACAGTTGAAAAGAGCCAGATACAATGAACCTGGACGCTTTTTGAAGAGGTGTTTAAGCAACCTTTGAAGATTTGACTACTTCTATAAATAGAGACGATTTATGTCCATTTAGTGTGTCATTTTTGGTGTCTTTTGGTGTCGTTTTAAAGTCAATTAGTGTTCATTTGTGTTGGAGTGTAAATCAGAGAGTCTTAGTGAGTTTAATTAAGTGTCTTAGTCTTGGAAGGAAGAGTCAAAGGAACTTCAAGGAGTCTGCTTGGAGAGAAGAATTGAGATAAGTATATTTGTTATTATTTGTTAACTTTAATGAAATCCATGCTTTGTGTTATTTTTCCCATGTTTTTTAAGTAGTTTCCTTAGTCTTTTTCCTTGTTGTTGAGATTATGTGAAGTGACGAGTCAAAGTAACTGTGCCTAAAATCATTAAATAAAAATTGTGATAATCTTTTACTTAAAACTTAATTTACTTTCAATTTGTCCAATTGATTTGTTAACATATGTTGAATTATCAACTATAGTAAAGATTACATCCGAGATTCAAGGAAGTCAAAAGCCTTGGAAGGAAGGTGCAAATAAATAGGAAAATATTAACTATCGGGCGTAGAATTGGACATTTTAGTGTGACAGACTAAAATATTCAATTCGATCCTATTGTTTGAGAGCTGAAGTGTAGATGTTAGCCCTCAGGCGAGGGGAACGTGGGAGCTCTGAAGTGGCAGCCGGTATCCTCCCAGCCTAGCCACAGATTCAGTAATCAAACATAGGTCTAGTCAATGTTCTTTGCACCTGGACCAAAGTGTAAACAATAAGAATGCTCCTATTTGGCATAATACAAACTCTAAACTACTTTAATTCATCATTCACTTAATTCTCTTAACAAGGAGAAAGATGCTTTTCTAAATTAGAATCTTACATTTAAACCTTTTTGAGCAATAGTATTAGTATAAGTGTTCTTAATTTCCGTATACTAGCTTAGTAAGTAAGTCTACTTTAATTTATCTTTGAAATTCTCTAACTTCTCTGTGGGTTCGATATCTTCGTATCCATTAGAGCCCTTTATTACTTGATAATGATACATATACTTGCGTAGTATCCATAGTATAAATCATAATTTTCATAAAAGAATCATCAGTGTAAATACATATATTTGGTGCGGGATCAAGTTTTTGGTGTCGTTGCCAATATCAATAACATATTTTTATAAGTATAAATATCAAAAGTGGGTCAAGTTTTTGGCGCCGTTGCCGGGGAAGTAAAGTAATTATTAAGGTAATTAATAAAATTATTAGAAGTAATTACTAGAGTAACAGACTATTTTAAATTTTACTTAAAAATTGTATGCGCAAATTTAGAAACGAAAATTTAATACCTTACGATTCAGAATTAGAGCGCACTATTAAAAAAATCATAAAACAAAAAAAAAGAAATTTTAAATTTAACACAAATGGCAAATAATTCAGAAATTAAAAATATAAACCAACAAAGACCGTTAAGAGATTATGCCAACTCTACATTAGATGAAATTCACCTAACTATTCAAAACTCTGATGTAGCTGCTAACTCATTCGAACTTAAACCTGTAATTATCCAAATGGTACAGAATAATCAATTTAGTGGTTCACTTAATGAAGATCATAATTTACATCTTGCTAGTTTTTTGGAACTATGTGCTACTTTCAAATATGAAGGAGTATCTAATGATGCTATTAGACTTAGGTTTTTTCCATTTTCTTTATGAGATAAGGCTAAGATGTGGTTAAATTCATTAGCACCTAGATCTATTAAAACTTGGGGAGAATTATCACAAAAATTTCTATCCAAATATTTTTCTCCTTCAAAAACTGCAAAACTTAGAAATGATATAACATCATTTGGTCAGTTTGATGGAGAATCCATATATGAAGCTTGGGAGAGATTTAAACAACTTCTTAGGAAATGCCCACATCATGCGTTACCAGATTGGTTAGTTATACAAACTTTTTACAATGGATTAGTATGATCTCTTAGATCAATCATTAATGCCGTCTCTGGAGGTTCATTAATGTCAAAACCATTTGATGAAGCTTATGCGTTAATCGAAGAAATGGCTACTAATAATTTTCAATGGCTCGTTGAAAGGATAAACCCTAAAAAGATAGCCAGTGTTCATGAAAATGATGCAATATCTATGTTAGCTTTTCAAATTGCTGCTATATCAAAGAAATTAGATCATTTTGGAATGAATTATTCTCCTACTATATCAGAAGAAAACTCATATGGACAAATTATAGATTCTCAATCTCCTTATGAAACTATAAATGCTATTAATAATAGACCTAATAATCCTTATGCAAATTATTATAATCCTGGTTGGAAGAATCATCCAAATTTTAATTGGAATAACAATACAGCTAATCAACAATGGATGAAAAACTTTATAGGAAATCCACCTAAACAAGGAAATACGAATTATAAACCTTCGTATCCACCTGGATTTAATAACACTCAATTTAAAGATAAGAAGTTATCTATAGAAGAATTAATATTAAGTATATGTCAGCACTTGCAAAATCAAGGAAATCAATTACAAATTCAAGGAAATCAATTACAAAATCAAGGAACAACAATTAAAAATATTGAAACTCAAATCGGACATATCACTACCGCGCTTAACAATAGAATTCCTGGAACTTTTTCTAGTAATGTGGAAATAAATCCTAAAGGCCAAGGAAAAGAACAAATTAAAGCGATACAATTACGAAGTGGAAAAGAGTTAGAAACTAAAATTCGGAAAGAAACGAAAGTAAAAATGAGGAAGTGGAAATCGAAAAGAAAAGGATCAGCAAGATCAAAACTTAGAATATCCATTGATCCCTATGAAAATATCTATAGAAAAACCACCACCACCATTTCCTCAACGGCTAAAGTAACATGAAAAAGATAAACAATTTGCTAAATTCCTTGAAACTTTAAAAAATTAACAGTAAATATTCCTTTTGTAGAAGCATTAGAATAAATGCCTAATTACGTGAAATTTATGAAAGATATTTTAAATAAAAAAGAAAATTCACAGATAATGAAACTGTTGCACTTAGCGAAGAGTATAGTGCAATTATTCAGAAAAGCTTCCTGAAAAAATTAAAAGATCCTGGTAGTTTCACTATACCTTGCGCTATTGGAGAAAAAATTTATGGAAAAGCTTTGTGTGACTTAGGAGCAAGCATCAATCTAATGCCTCTATCAATTTTTAAAAGATTAGCATTAGGAGAAATTTCACCTACTTCAGTAACTCTTCAGTTAGCTGATTGTTCTGTGACTTATCCTAAGGGAGTTATTGAAGATGTGTTTGTAAAAGTGGATAAATTTATCTTCCCGATAGATTTTATTGTTCTAGATATGGAAGAAGATAAAGAAATTCCCATAATATTAGGAAGACCCTTTTTAGCCACTGGAAAAGTATGATTGATGTTCAGAAAGGAGAATTGACTATGAGAGTAAACGATCAAAAAGTAACTTTTAACATAGCAAAATCAATGAAATATCCTGCTTTAGAAAAAGATGATGAATGTTTTCGAATGGAAATACTTAAACATTTGTAAAATGAAAATTTTAAAGAATATTATGAAGAAAAGTTAGAAAAAGAAAATACTGAATTAATTGAAGAAGTAGATAATGAAAAACTGGATTATATACAGGAAAAATTTGAAATGTTGGATAATACTGAAAATGTTGAAAAGAATATAGTTCCGTCAATTATTAGACCTCCTGAACTCAAATTAAAAATTTTACCTAATCATTTAAAATATGCTTACTTAGGTAACTATTCAACCCTACCAGTTATTATATCAGCTGAATTGAATGAATCACAAGAACAAAAACTGTTAGACACATTAAAAAAATATAAGAAAACTTTTGGTTGGACTTTAGCAGATATTAAAGGAATTAGTCCTTCAATATGTATGCACGTAATTATTTTAGATAATGAACATAAGCCAAGAGTAGATCCCCAAAGGAGATTAAACCAATAATGAAAGAAGTAGTCAAGAAAGAAATATTAAAATGGTTAGATAATGGTATTATATATCCTATTTCGGACGGTGCTTAGGTAAGCCCAATTCACTCGTGTTCCTAAGAAAGGAGGAGTGACCGTTAAAGCTAATGAAAATAATGATTTAATACCTATAAGACAAGTTACTGGATGGCGTATATGTATTGATTATAGAAATTAAATGCAGCCACCAGGAAAGATCACTTCCCATTACCATTTCTAGACCAAATGTTGGATAGATTAGCCGGACATAAATATTTTTGTTTTTTAGATGGATATACCGGTTATCATCAGATACCTATTGCTCCTGAGGATCAAGAGAAAACTACATTTACTAGTCCTTATGGAACATTTTCTTTTCGAAGAACCTTTTGGATTATGTAATGCACCTGCAACATTCCAGAGATGTATGATGTCTATATTTAGTAAATTAATTGATGATGGAATAGAAGTATTTATGGATGATTTCTCTGTATTTGGAACGTCATTTGACGCATGCTTGAATCATCTTGAAAAAGTATTAGAGGTATGCGAGAAAACTAACTTAGTTCTATATTGGGAGAAATGTTAATTTATGGTTGCAGAAGGTATTGTATTAGGGCATAAAATTTCAGAAAATGGCATGGAAGTAGACCCTGCAAAAATTCAAGTTATAGCTGAATTACCACTTCTAACTACAGTAAAAGGGGTAAGAAGTTTTCTTGGACATGCTGGATTCTACAGACGCTACATAAAAGATTTTTCAAAAATTACTAAACCTCTATGCCAACTTTAGAAAAGGACAAGAAATTTGAATTCACAACTGAATGCCTAAATATTTTTGAATTATTAAAAGATAAATTAATCACAAGACTCTATAATAGTTTCACCTCGATTGGGAGAAACCATTTGAACTTATGTGTGATGCTAGTGATTATGCTATATGAGCAAGACTTGAGCAAAGATATGATAAAATTTTCAAAGTTATATACTATGCTAAGTAAAACTCTTAATAATCGTCGAAATGAATTATACGATTATCGAAAAAGAGCTATTAGCAATTATTTATACTTTTGATAAATTTAGGCCTTATCTAATTGGAACTAAATGTATTGTGCATACTGATCACTCTGCTATTAAATATCTAATGTAAAAGAAAGATTCAAAACCAAGATTAATTAGATGGATATTACTAATGCAAGAATTTGATTTTGAAATCATTAATAAAAAGGGAACTGATTATCAAATTGCAGATCATTTATCAAGGCTAGAATATAATGAATTATCCGACACCGATAATGAAATTACCGATGCAGTTTTCCCGACGAACAACTATATAATATAAATGAGTGGAAAATACCATGGTATGCCGATATAGTAAATTATATTGTAAGTGATATTTTACCACCTATGTTAACTTTGCAACAATAGAAAAATTCATTCATGATGCTAAAACATATTTTTGGGATGAACCATATTTATATAAGCAATGTAAGGATCTTATAATTAGAAGATGTTTGCCTTATGAAGAAACAGAACAAATCATTCGTAAATATCATGATTCTAATTTTGGAGGACATTTTGGAACGGATAAAACTCGCTTATAAAATTTTACAATCTGGATTTTATTGGCCTACTCTTTTTAGAGATGTTTATAGATATATCAGAACTTGCGACAAATGCCAACGAGTAGGTAATATATCTAGAAAAAATGAAATGCCTCTAAATTTTATATTAGAAGTTGAGATTTTGATGTTTGGGGATTATATTTTATGGGACCATTTGTTCCTTCATTTGGAAACTCATATATATTAGATGCTATTGATTATGTTTCTAAATGGATTGAAGCACAAGCTTTACCTTGATGTGATGCAAAGAGTGTTTCAAAGTTTCTAATGAAAAATATTTTTACTAGATTTGGAATGCCGAGAGTGATTATCACTAATGGTTAAACGTATTTTAGAAAAGACTGTAAACCCTAATAGATTGGACTGGTCTATAAGACTAGATACTGCTTTATGGGCATACAGGACTGCTTATAAAACTCCGATTGGAATGACTCCTTACAGGCTTATTTATGGAAAGACTTGCCACTTACCAGTTGAATTAAAACATAAAGTATATTGGGCAATTAAAGAATTTAATTACAATCTGAAAGAAGCTAGTGAGAAGAGATTATTGCAAATGAATGAATTAGAAGAATTAAGAAATGAATCTTATCATAATGATAGAATTTATAAAGAAAAAAATGAAATTATGGCATGATCAGAAGATTAACTCGAAGAATTTTGAGCCAGGACAAAAGTTTTGCTTTATAATACAAGATTGAAATTATTTTCCAGGAAATTGAAATCTCGATGGTTAGGGCCTTTCACTATAACTCAAATATTTTCATACGAAACTATAGAAATCGAAGATCCAAAAGCTGGGCATAGATTTAAAGTAAACGGACACGATTAAAACCTTATTTTGAAGGGAGAAGACCAAATTTTAAAGAGGTTTTAATGCTCAGTCAACCTGATTACTAACTAAATTAGGTCGGGTCGACGACGCTAAACCAAGCGCTTTATGGGAGGTAACCCATAGTAGTTATTAATTATGATCTATTTACTAATGTTATTGAAAATTAAAATATAGAATAAATTCTACTACTCATTTTACTTTTTAAAATCATCACAAATTTGAATATATACAAAGAAATCAGAAAATATTCGGACCGGAGCGAAAATTGGGCAATTTACCTAATCTCGCCGACGGCGAGATCGATCCCGCCGACAGCGAGATCGGCGCGCCCAAATTCAATTTAAAGTATTAACTAGCTCGCCGACGGCGAGATCGTTACCGCCGACGGCGAGATAGTTAAAAAGTGGTTTTTAAGAGTTATTTTGCAGTTTTGGGCGGTTCTAACCTATACTATTCACTACAAAAAGTTTAGAACTCATTATTTACACCATTCCTTAACTAGAAACAAATAGAGCCCCTCTAAAACAATCCATAATGGCCCCCAACCCATTAGAAACCACGAAATCCGGAGTGTTTAACCGTCAAAAGTTTGTCAGTTCTGAGGCTCAGTGACTATTCAACAAAGTTTTGATGAAGAAGCGACTGATTAAAGAAAGAGGATTCGTAAACAGAGGAGCAGAGAATTCAATGACAACAATTGAAGAAATGATTGTTCAGCGACATTGGGAGGTATTATGCTACACAACATCTGCTGTTGTCATTCTAGTAGTCAAGGAATTCTACTCTAATCAGCATGTGATCCATAATGGAAGTGTTTACGTAAGAGGCAGATGGGTAACTTTCACTCCTTCTCGAATTAATGAATTATACTGGATTGAAAATACCCATGTTTACCACTATTCAAATTTTTTTCTGATAAGATACAACTTGAACGAGATATATCGATATCTGACTGACGAACCTGATGACTGGGAAATACGAGAAGACGGGTATGTAAGTTTTTCTACATCACTTCTTAACCCCGTCTCAAAGCATTGACATTTATTTATTTCATCGAAGTTATTACCCACTATGAGGGAAAACAAAGTCTTGAAGGAATGCACAATTTTAAATTACTGTATTCAATCTGGATTACCTATCGATGTTGGATCTATCATTGTGAAGTCTGCATTAGGATTAATTGTGAATGGATCGATTCATGGACTCGGACACCCATCAACAATTTTATCTTTATGTGTTTAGTACCTAGTTTCCTACGAAGCTTGGGAAAAAGTGTTGTTACCCTGGAAACCATTAGATCCGACAGATATGTTTCCTACTTTAGATAACAATGATGATATAACAATTATCTCTGATCAAGCATCTCAAAACAATCCTTTAATCAGGCCTTTGACTGATAAAACTAACCTGATTCTACGAAAATTTAAAGGATTGGAGAAGAAATTACATAATTTTATGAATTCTATTGATAATATCTCTGATTTATTCGATCACATAGACTGGAGAATGAAGGAGCATTTCGATCATTCAGGACATCTGGTGGCAAGTTTCATACGACTGTTAAGATATAAGGGATGGATTGAAGAAGATTCTACAGAAGAATTCCCCTTCAGGCCTTTCTACAATCTTTTTGTGCACCTACAATCTAATGAGAATATCAGGGAAGAAGTTAGTTCAGATTCCAATGAGTAGCAGAGATTTATCCTTATTTTATTTATGTGTGTTGATTTGAACTTAGTTTTTAATATAATTTGGATTTTACAAAGTTAATCTCTCGTTTATATGAGATTGTATGTTGTTTGTTTAGTCTCGGCATTTACATGATCGTGGTATGGATTGCAATGCTGAGTTAGATGTGTTTTGGTTAATTTGCTAAGTCAATTGTTAGTTTTGTGGTATTTGAAGTTTGTAAGTTCATGTATTTCATTTATAAAAGTTATAATGTTTGTGTTGTGTAATCCTTATATGAGTCGGTAGAATATCTAATCTTAGAAAAATATCTTAAATTAAGCGACCGAACATTAGAACAAGGCTTAATTAAATTGAACATAATAGAAAAGATAAAAATTTTTAAAAATTTAGAAATCCAGCCGACAGCGAGATTGACCCCACCGACGGCGAGATTTTCCCAAAACTTTGGCCTTGGTGAATTAATTAGCTCACCGACGGTGAAAAATTTCTCGCCGACAGCGAGATCGCGAAATGTACTATATTTTGACCGGTCAACCGACACTATGCATCATCCCCTTCCTTAAAACTTCGAAAAACCGACCTAGGGCTTGATAGATCTGGGATTTGGAGTGATTTCAAGACATTTTAACGCCAGATTTCATCTTCCCTTGGTAAGAGCTTCATTCCTATGTAAAAATTTTTGATTTTCACCATGAATTTCTTCTACATTGAGGATTTTGGGAAAATTTTGAAATGTGAAGAAAAGACTTGGAAGAAATTCATGGAATTTGATTTAGATTGATTTTAGTAACATTAGGAAGCGATTTTAGTAATATTTTGGAGATTAGTTAAGATTTTTGTGAATTTCATAGATCGAAAAAAAATGGCTCAGCGACAAAGAAGAAGATTGGATTACGACGAAAACCGATTTGTGAATGCAAGGTCACAGTCAAGATATTATCAGAACATTCAAGCCAAGAAATGCATTCAAGATCGAGTTTTTAAAAATCCAGGAGGAGAAGTACGAGTAATCAAGGAAAGTGGATGAGAGAACTTCTGTTACACCACAAATAGAGCTGCAGTAGAAGTAGTTAAAGAATTCTATGCCAATCTGACGGTGATAGAAGATGCACCAATCAAGGTGAGAGGATTTTTGGTTGATTTCAGTGTTGCTAGAATCAATTCGTTTTATGAAGTACGTGATTTGCACACCAGTGAGTATGATACTTTTGGTACTACGGAAGGACCACTGAAAGAAGTGACAGACTTTCTCACTGACGGGAAAGGAGTTTGGAAGATCAAGCAGCGAGAAAGGGTAAATTTTCCTCACTCTATGTTGAATGCGTGTCTAAAGCCTGGCATTATTTTATCTGTTCTACTCTGTTACCCACGTATCACCATAGTGAGGTAACAAGGGATGAAGCAATCTCGAATTTCGTATTCGGAATCGAAGAGTGTTAATGTGGGAAATGTAATTTACAAGAATATATTAGACAACTCGCTAGAAGTGAGAGCGGAGGAGGACTAGGACACCCTGGTCTGATTTATGCACTCTGCCAATTATCTGGGGTAGAGGCGAGAGATGATGAGGAATGGGTGGAGCCTATGAAACTCATTACTCCGGCTAATATTAAAACCTATGAATCCCACGAAGGATGGAGATCTGGAACAACGAGTTATGTACCTTCTTCGAGTAGAGATATTCCCTCTACAAGTTATGGCCCTCCTACTTACAGTTCCACTACCCTTCATGATCTGATGAATGAGATGACCCTGCAGAGAAAGAGTTTTGAGAAGATAGAAGAGAAATTGAAGCATATTAATCACAGGATTGGAGGTTTGGAGAGGCGACATGATTATGACAGTGAGTATCTCCAGAGACACTCTGATTATGAGAGAGCTTATTACGATGCTGAGAGTCTCTACAGGAGAGGAGAACTCGATGTTGTATTCCCTGAGTGCCCTCGATACATTCAATATCGCCCTACTCCACTGCGGATCAAGGAGGCGATGACGTGGCTTGGGATTTTGATTTAGGAGATTAGATTTTAGATTTGATGTTTATTTTTATTTGTTTAAGTTGTTTTAATTATAAACTTTAACTGTTATGTTGGATGATTGTTTATGTGATTTCTGTGGAACTTTAAAATGGATGTTTAGTTTATGAACTAATTGTGATGTAATATTAAATTGTGGAATTTTATTGTTGAAATTAGTTAGTTTATTTTAATATTTCAAACTGTTATTGTAATTTCTAAATAGAATAGCAATTGTATGTTTAGCTGTAGATTAAATATAAGTTGTGTTAGTATTTTGTACTTATTTCAAAAATTTCTTTACCCAACAATCTTTCTTAAATATTATATGTGTAAAAGATACTAACAGTACAGGTTAAGTAAGTAATGAAAAAAACCTGCAAATTTCAAAAAGGGAAATACCTAAAGCTCGAAGGTATGATTTAAATATTACAATTTATTTCCTTTTCACCCTATATGATTAGATAAAAAAACTTAAGTTTGGGGGAGGGAAAAACACAAATTTAATTATTAAATTGTTCTCATTTTATATTTTCAAAAAAATTATTATAAACATGATTTTCTGTAGTAACTTTAGTTCAGTAAACTAGAATTAATTTATTTAATTATTATAAGAAAGTTGAATAAAATTTGTAGATTAAGATATTTGGTATAAAAGAATAAGAATATAGTCAACTATTTAAAGTAAAGAAAACTATATTATAAAATATGAAATTCTTAAGTATTTAATTGAGGAAGAAGAGATTAAAACCCTATGAAGTAAAAACTATAAAATACATATAAGGTAAGGAAACATTTCAAGTTTCAAATTTAGGAAAGAGGAAAATGAAATTCAAAATCATTAACAGGCTATCGAGATACAGTAATCCTCACTTGGAAAAGAAAAAGAAAGATTGAAAATCAATCCCTGAAAAGAAAAATAAAATAATAAATATAAGTGAGGAGAAGCTTGAGGAGACGCCTTATCAAAAATTGGCTTCATTCGAATGAACCTAAAGGGTAAACTCAATTATATTTCTAAACTTATATTTATGGTTTAGTATTTTACTGAGTAGTGTTTTCATGAATTCCTATCAATTAAATATCTTAAGTAATTTAATATTACAAATATAGTTATTCTTGAAATAAATAGAAGACTAGAAATCTTAAGCTTGATGACTAGATAGCCTTATATCTATAGAGTTAATTTAATTATCTAAAAATATTTCTATTAAACTTTACTATAGTATTTATTAAAATTTAATTCATAGTTTTTATGAATTAAAAGTTTTATTACAAATAATCATTTACTTTTATTAAGTATAAAAATTACTTGAGGACAAGTAATACTTAAGTTTGGGGGAAATTGATTGCTAGAAAAAGTATTAAGAATTTCATAACAATTTTATATGAAATTGCACTTTAAAGAAATGTATTTTCTTTGTTTTATTGCAGGAATAAAAAATTATAAGTACTGAAAGAAAAAAGCACAAAAGAAGCAGATTTGGAGCAAAAAGGACTCAATTTGATGAAAAATGAACTATCCCGCCGACAACGAGATTTTCCAGAGAATTTTTGAATATATTATAAAGAGCCCGCCGACGGCGAGATCGAGCCCGCCGACAGCGAGATCGGCGCGGTTAGCCCACCTTCTAGAAGCCCACCGATGGCGAGATCGAGCCCGCCGACGGCGAGACAGTTGAAAAGAGCCAGATATAATGAACCTGGACGCTTTTTGAAGAGGTGCTTAAGTAACCTTTGAAGATTTGACTCCTTCTATAAATAGAGACGATTTATGTCCCATTATTGTGTCATTTTAGGTGTCTTTTGGTGTCGTTTTAAAGTCAATTAGTGTTCATTTGTGTTGGAGTGTAAATCAGAGAGTCTTAGTGAGTTTAATTAAGTGTGCTGTACTGGAAGGAAGAGTCAAAGGAACTTCAAGGAGTCTGCTTGGGGAGAAGAATTGAGATAAGTATATTTGTTATTGTTTGTTAACTTTAATGAAATCCATGCTTTGTGTTATTTTTCCCATGCTTTCTAAGTAGTTTCCATAGTTTTTTTCCTTATTGTTGAGATTATGTGAAGTGACGAATCAAAGTAACTGTGTCTAAAATTATTAAATAAAAATTGTGATAATCTTTTACTTAAAACTTAATTTACTTTCAATTTGACCAATTGATTTGTTAACATATGTTGAATTATCAACTATAGTAAAGATTACATCCGAGATTCAAGGAAGTCAAAAGCCTTGGAAGGAGGGTGCAAATAAATAGAGAAATATTAACTATCGGGCGTAGAATTGGACATTTTAGTGTGACAGACTAAAATATTCAATTCGGTCATATTGTTTGAGAGCTGAAGTGTAGATGTTAGCCCACAGGAGAGGAGAACGTGGGAGCTCTGAAGTGACAGCCGGTATCCTTCCAGCCTAGTCGCAGATTCAGTAATCAAACATAGGACTAGTCAATGTTCTTTGCACCTGGACCAAAGGGTAAAGAATAGGAATGCTCCTATTTGGCACAATACAAACTCTAAACCACTTTAATTCATCTTTCACTTAATTCTCTCAACAAGGAGAAATATGCTTTTCTAAATTAGAATTTTACATTTAAACCTTTTTGAGCATAGTTTTAGTATAAGTGTTCTTAATTTCCGTATACTAGCTTAGTAAGTAAGTCTACTTTAATTTGTCTTTGAAATTCTCTAACTTCCCTGTGGGATCGATATCTTGGACTCCATTGGAGCCCTTTATTACTTGATAACGATACGTATACTTGCGTAGTATCCACATTATAAATCATAATTTTCATAAAAGAATCATCAGTGTAAATACATATATTTGGTGAGGGATCAAGTTTTTGGTGTCGTTGCCAATATCAATAACATATTTTTGTAAGTATAAATATCAAAAGTGGGTCAAGCTCTATCCCAGTTCAACACCACACCGTGAGCCCATTTTGGTGAATTCGTACCTGAACTAAATTTCACTTCAAATTGAGCATACTAGGAGCTTCGTAAGGACTTGGCGATCGTCTCTATCAAACTTGATTGAAGCTTCACTTCATCAAGACCAGGTATGGCCTTCTTAACTCAATTTTTGCTTGGATTTGGTCTTTTGTGAAGCAAATCGATTCAAAACATCCATAAATCCGTATGGATGTGTTCATCTTGCCACGATGAAGCTTATGAAACAATATCCATAAAATTTCATTAAGATCTGAGCAAGATCTTACGCTCTGATCGTGGATGGTGCACGGGTTATGACAGAAGGAGGAAGACGACAAAATGTATATTTATGTATTAAAAATGGACGGTCGTGATCTCGCCGGACTACGGTTTCATCCATACAAAACAGATTAAACCGCGGGCCACGTGGTGTGGATTTCCCCTCTAATCAGGAGATACTGCATGGGTTTTCGACACCTCCGAGTTTTGAGCTGGCGCTGAGTCACTTAAATAAGAAAATCTGAATTTTCTTATTTAGTTTAATTCAGAAATCCTTAAAAATTCATATCTTGACAAAGATGAATAATAAAAATAAAACAAAAATACCCTTAGACTCAAGGAGTCAAGGAGAAAACTATGAAATAAAAATTTGGAATTAATGATTTATATTTGATTTTTAATTAATTAATTACTCTATGGAGCAATTTAATTACTAAAAAATATTTATAATTCAAAAAATTCTCAAATTTTTACAGATTGACACTTTCATCCTTAGAGACATTTTCTGATTTTTCTAAGGCTAGAAGAATTCTCTAGGGTTCAATTTCCTAACTTCAATCAAATTTTGTAATTATTTCCAAAATAATTATAAAAATTAAGGAAATTGGAAATCAAAATTGAAAATGGTCAGAAAATTTGAGTAACACTTTTAAACTCTAAAATGACAAATTTTGGCCATTTGAAAATTTAAAATGACATTTTCATCTCTTAGGTTTAAAATTGTAAATTTTAAATTCACAGTTAAAACCCTAGGAATCCCTAGGCTTGACTTTAGCCTTAAAAGACATATGGGATTGACCAAATCCTAAGCCTTAGATCTGAGCTAGGGTGAATCAAAACCCTAATTGACATAGAGATTTCTCACCTTTTGAGGGATATTGGGTATAACCCCTATGGACCCAAAGTCAAAATTCCAAATGTTGTAATCAAATTCATATGAAAATTAGTTTTAAACATCTTAGGCTCAATTTGAATCAAGCACAGACTAGACATAAACAGTTAAGTTCAATCTAAGTGAGCAAACACTTCATTAACCCTAATTAGGTCTAAGACATCAATTAGACTTGATTAAACCCTGTTAACCCTTAATCACATTAGGTTTAATATCATAACCCTAATTAGGTCTAAGATACCAAATTAGACCTGATTAAACCCTGTTAAACCTTAATCACATTAGGTTTAACACCATAAACCCTAATTAGTTCTAAGACATCAATTAGACCTAATTAAACCCTGTTAAGCCTTAATCATATAAGGTTTAACACCATAAACTCTAATTAGGTCTAAGACATTAATTAGATTTAATTAAACTATGTTAACCCTTAATCACATTAGGTTTAACACCATAAACCCTAATTAGGTCTAACCCCTCATTAGACTTGATTAATCACCTTAAAGTTTAGTTACATTAGGTTTAAGACAAATCAAACCCTAATATATTCTAAAACCCCGTTAGACCTGATTAATCACCTTAAACTTTAATTAAATTAGGTTTAAGACAAATCAAACTGTAATTAGGTCTAACCACTCATTAGACCTGATTAATTACCTTAAACTTTAATTACATTAGGTTTAAGACAAATTAAACCCTAATTAGACTTAACCCTAATTAGGTCTAATTAACCCAATTAAACCTAACCTAAATTCGGTTTAATTAACCTTAAATTCTATATAGACCTAACCCAAATTAGTTCTAATTAACCTAATTAAACCTTACCTAAATTAGGTTTAATTAACCTTAGACACTAATTAGACCTAACCCTAATTAGGTCTAATTAACCCAATTAGACCTTACCTAAATAAGGTTTAATTAATCCTAAACCATAATTAGACCTAACCTTAATTAGGTCTAATTAATCAACTAAACCTTACCTAAATTAGGTTTAATTAATCAAAAACTCTAATTAGACCTAACCTTAATTAGGTCTAATTAATCCAATTGAACCTTACCTAAATTAAGTTTAATTAATCCTAAACCCTAATTAGACCTAACTCTAATTAGGTATAATTAATTAAATTAAGTCTTACCTAAATTTGGTTTAATTAACCACAAACCCTAATTATACCTAACCCTAATTAGGTCTAATTAATCAATTAAACCTTACCTAAATAAGGTTTAATTAACCTTAAAATCTAATTAGACCTAACCCTAATTAGTTCTAATTAATCAATTAAATCTTACCTAAATTAGGTTTAATTAACCTTTAAACCCTAATTAATTCTAACTCGAATTGGACTTAATTAACCCTTAAACTTTACTTGCGTTATGCTAAAGTAACCTTAAACCCAAATTAAGACTAACCCTAATTAGACTTAATTAACCTTTAATCCTTATTTACATAAGGCCTAAGTGACCTTTAAATCCTAATTAATTCTAATCCTAATTAGACTTAATTAACCTTTAAGTCTAACTTACATTAGGCTTAAGTAACCCTAAACCCTAATTAAACTTAATTAATCTATAAACCTTAACTATATTAGGTTTAAGTAACCTTAAATCCAAATTAAGTCTAACCCCAATTTGACTTAATTAATCCATAAACCTAACTAAATTAGGTTTAAGTAACCTTAAATCCTAATTAAGTCTAACCCTAATTAGACTTAATAAACTCTCAAGTCTTACTTACATTAGGCTTAAGAAACCTTAAACCCTAATTAAATCTATCTTTAATTAGACTTAAATCAAAACCATAACTCATGTTTAATTCAACTTAAATCTAATTTAGCTCAAACCTTTAGGTTTAACTTACAATGAATCTAACTTAACTTAAATCCTTAGGTTCAACCTACATTGAACCTGAATCGAACCTAAACGTAGGTTCAACTTACATATAACCTAAATTAACTTTAAACTTAGGTTCAACCTAACTTGAACCCAAGTTAACCTAACCTTTGGTTAAACCTACATTAAATCTAACTTCAGGTTCAACCCAAATTGAACCTAATGAACCACATAGAAATTACCAATTTTTAGTGTATATTTTATGATCATTTTATGTGCATCCTTTTGATGCTATTACACTTTACAGGAAGGTATTTTTGGTTTCAAGTATAAGAAAAGGACTTTTGGAGAAAATGAAGCAATAACGGTGCAATTTGGAGCCAAAATGAGCAAGGAAGAAAATTCTGATCTGACACATATCGATATGTCTTTCTATGCTTAATCTATTTTACATTTTAACATATTTTTAAATGAAATTAAACTTTAAAGAAAGGTTGTTTCATGTTTATTTTGTAGGTCTAAACGTTAGGAGAAAAACGTAACTGAAACGGGGCAAAACAGAGTTGAAACAGAGTCAAACAGAGCAAAACGGTGAAGCTGCCCGCAGGGTGGCACCTAGGTGCCAGTGACGGCGAGAAAATGGTGCCTAGGTGCCAACACCCATTTAGGGGCAGTTATTAACGGTATTTAGGCCATTCTTGAATGTTCTAAAAGCTATTGGACAATTTGTACTCCACATGAAGTAATTCAATGAATCTAGACACATGGAAAAGATTTTTATGAAGAGATATTTCTCTTGGAGTGAAAGGGTGTGTCTCTTGGAGCAAAATAGGCTAATTGGCAAAACTAGACGAACTGGCTCTTAGGCGCCAGACCTGGCACCTAGGCGCTAGAAGCAAAAATTAGCTGGCGCCTAGGCGTGACAGTTACTTTCTAGAAGATTCGTTGAATGTGGCCAAGTTTTGAAGAGGTGCCTGAAACAACCCCAGTCTTTTTCGAAGCACTATAAATATGGATTAATTCTACAACTTAGAGGATTCATTTTGGGGTTATTTTACATAATGCCCAAAGGGTGTGAGTGTGTAGAGTTTAGCATAAGTATGAAGATGTAGATTTCTATATTTTTTGGAGAGATTGGTGAGGGAATTTGAGAGATATATGTAAGGAATGTACGAACGATGCATGGATTGGCAGGAAACTTTGGTGGAGAGATTTTCTTCTTTCTTTCAAAGGGAAAAAAAATAAGTATTATGTTCTTCATCTCTTTGTATTTTTTGTAAACAATTTCTAGTGGATTTCCTTTAATTTAAATGAAGTTTTATGTTGTGTTTTATATATGCTTCATAAGTAATTTCCTTTACTCTTTTCTTTTAATATGTAGTAGTGGTAAGTGTAGGAAAAATATTTTTATGATAGAATTATTTTTATTTTAATGTGATGAGTAATATCTCTTTCGCTTCATTTACATAACTTAATTGGCAATATGTTAGGTTAAAATTTATTATAAGTGGAACTAAAACTCGGAAGTGTGGTGATCTCGCAACTAGAGTGCACTCACATTGACCGGTTGACTAGTAAAATAGTTAAGCGGCAATGCAACTTTTAAGGATGATTTAATTCTATTAGATGCTTCTAGGTAATAGATAGTTGTATAAAACTAATAAAATACTAAAGACATATGTTCCTTTTTGGCACTTAATTTATTACTTAATTCTATCAATCCTGTTACTTCTTATGCCATTATTTTCATTTACTTTTCCTTTGCATTGATTTATATTTATGTTCAAGAATCTACATTTACTTAGATATTCTCTTATTTATTAATGTGATGGTATTTTCACCAGATCTTAATTTACTTTACAAACTGATCACTTGTATAGTTAAAATATGTGGAAAAAACTTATAGACTTGACTGTGGGCTAAGATTTCTTAACTAGTGAGTACCACATTTCACTTTGGAAAGAGTAGTGGCGATCGTCCGAGAGGGAGTGCAAATAGATAGGGAGATAATATTTGATGGGCGTAGAATTGATGTTTTTAGAGTGACAGGATAGATTCATCAATTTGGTCTAAAGGGAGGAAAAGGGGTCACTAGTATGTCCTATAGAGAGGGCGCAATGGGTAATCTAGAAGTGAGAGACTAGAACCTACCCAACACTTTTAATAACACTCCTGCACCAACCTTTAAATTAACCAATGTTCTTTTGCCTGGACCAAAGGGTAATGAATATGTATGCTCCTATTTGCCACTACTACATTAAATACTAAGCATTTTATTCCTATGCATTTTCTAGGTCATTATAAGAGAAGGGTAGTCTTTACATCTAAAAATTTTCCAAACCAATTTATCGAGATAAATTATCTTTATATTTAAGATTTTCATTTAGGAATTGTTATTAGAAAAACCACTTTTATCGATATTCCAAACTAAGGCATGATAGTGTTAGACTTGAATTAGTCTAAAGGATTTGTTACCTCGCTTCTCTGTGGGATCGATAATGGGGTTTTAAAAGAAAGCCCTATATTACTCGAAAGGATACATATACTTGTGTAGTACCCCTAGTGAGTAAAGAATTATTTAAAATTTTTAAAGGGTTAGGGTTCTATCACTAGTCCTCTATGATAGTCAACAGAAAATTCTTATAGCTAGATTATAGACTTCTAAAGAAGAGACTATACCTCACCAAAAATGAGGTCAACATAGACATGGAAGTGCATATGATTTATGCGGGGATGAGAAACTCAAAAGTTGAGCCAGACACTTAATAAGTTTTTGTAATCTTTTGAGTTTGAATTTAAATCTTCTTCTTATGTGGCAAATATGATTTACTTAAGACCATTTATTATCACGTTTGTTATTTTCAATAGAAGTAGTAATAATAGTAGGAAGATTCATACACACCACTCAATTTCTGTGAAATTATATTGGAAAGGAATGAGAATCTTAATCTTTAGAAGATTTTAAAATATAATACATACTATTTTATTTTGTACAAAAAGAGAGTGAAATCAGAATTGCAATATTTTAAAATAATTTTCACATATCAAATTATCCCTTACAAATAATCATTATCATGGATTAATTTTCAACTTTTATGCTCATTTTGATATGTTTCTATAAATTGTTAACTAAATTGCATATATCACATAATTAATTTCAAGAAGTAATGAAAAATTAAGAGAGGATTAAAACGAGTAAAATGCTTTTTAAAATTTATCAAATATCCATTATAAAATTCAATGTTCTGGATTAATTTCATCAAGTTTAACGTTCATTTTTTTATTTCTATAAATTGTTAACTAAATATATCACCTCAAAATGTTAATCAAGATATTTTGAGTATTTCATACATTTAGTTTAAAATGTGAACACCAACCACTAAAGATGCGACCAATTAATAGAGAAAAACATAAAATATAAGAAATATAAAAACTTTAAAATTAACACTAAATAAAATAGCACTTGATGCTAACAATAGATATTTTTATCTCTCAATTTCATGCACCCATTATTTCTCACAACAACAAATACATCATAATAGCGGTTGATAGTTGCAACTAGATAAGGCTTACCTTATTATTTAGACAATCCACAAAAGTTGATAAGATTGTGATAGAGATTGAGGGAGATTATGTGAAGAGTAAAAATAGGTTGGAGATGGGGAAGGAGATTTTTGGGCTATAAAAAGTAAGAGTATATAATGAGGGTGGCGGTGGGACTTAACGGTGTTTAGGAGGAGAGGTCATGGTGGTGAATGAGGTTTGTAGTGGTTGGTTGTGGGTGCGAGTAACGGTGGTGGGTTGGAGGAGACTTGTCATAGTTTGAAGAAGGTGGCGCTTGGGTTGGGGGATGGGAATTATAATAATATGCTTGTGAGGGAGATGAAAATTATTGGGTAGAGAGTTTGAATGGCTACAGAAGACGATGATGGAGGTGGAGAGTTGTACTAGTAGGGTGGTGTTGTAGATAGTGAGGGTGGTAGTGGAGAGTTGTAATAATAATTGGACGGTGGAGAAACAGATGGTTGAGATGGAGATTTATAATAATGAGGGGGAGAAGTTGGTGATGGAGCTTGTGATGAGCCATAGTAGTATGGAGGAGGAGCGGATGGTGAGGGTTGGGGTGAAGAAACATAATAGTAAGGGGATGATGGAGATAGAGATGGTGGTGGTGAAGATATGTCGTAATAAGAGGGTGGTAGAGATGGTGATGAAGTCGGAGGGATGTTATTGTACGTAGGTGATGATGACGGGGGAGGAGATTGATAATAATAGGTCGGGGTTGGAGGTGTGGGAGAACTTGAATGGTAAGGAGAATGTCTAGGCTTGTCACAATCTTCATAAGGAGTCTTAGGAGCAAATGCAAGAGGCTCAGCCTTAAGCACAACGAGCTCATGCGATTTGACTTTGACTTTGAGTGGGGTTCCCTTATTGAGGTCAGTGGGAAACTTGCACTTTGAGCCCTTTGGTGCTGCGTGTAGCTCGACCCTGCAAGCTCTTGCTCTATGCTTCCAGAAAGGAAATCCTTTGATAGTAACGCTATATTTTCCGAAGTCTTTGGTCTTCCCATAAGCAACATAAGTTTTGTCTCCAGCTTCACAGCTCACCTTGACAATGGCATCTACTCACAATAGTATGAATATTACATGCTAATCTTTTAGAAAATGTCGATGGAGAAAAAAAATATAAATACTTATGAGATATTTTTCCTACTTGCATAAATCAATATATTTTTAGTATTTTTTTATTCTGAAGACAAGTGATGTTTAATTCATCGCTTTTTATGTTAAATTCCTCTTTTATGTAATATGCCACATAAAATGATAAAAAAAATATTGAATTTATGAATATTAAAAATAATTAAAAGTTATTTTATTTATTCTTAAAAAAAAGAACTAAAATTTTGTGAAAAGCACTTTAAATAACTATAAATCTAACACAAAAAAAAGTAAAAAAAAAAGAAGAAGCAAATTGAACCCAGAATAATTACTAACATAAATACCACTCAATTACTGTGTTCTTACATATCAAACACCTAAACTTCAAATTTTACTCATATATACCATCCTACCTATGCCTGAAAAGGTGCATTTCAGTTTTTAAAAGTTAAATATATGAAACTTTTTTATGCTATAAGAAAGATTTGGTTGTTATTAACATAAAAATCAAAGTTTAGATGTCACACATGTAGATACATAGGAATTGATTGGTACAGATGTAAATGCTCAAATCATAAAATTTCATCGTTTAAAAAGGTTAAATTTCTCATTTTTTCCCCTCTATTCTTTGTTCCACCAATGGTAGGCCTTACAGTCTTAACAAAATAACACTAACTAAATTTTAGCAGATAGATACTCTTATCTTTGTAATAAGCAATGCGTAATATATTTTTATTTACTCACCTTCCAAAGGTTTTTTGATGTGAGAATCCACATGTTGTTTCCAATCGTAGCACTTGAAGCAATACACTTTGCCAACCACCTTAACCAAGGGGTCATGGTGATTATGTGGAGGGGGAGAGTTATAATAACTCGGTGGGGATGAAACCACAGGTGGAGGAGACTTGTAATCATTGGTTGGTGTGGATGAAGATGATGGAGGGGATTCATGGTGGTATTCTTGCGATGGAGATTGATAGTCATATGGTGGAGGTGGAGTGGGAGAGTTGTAATTTTGTGTTACTGGGGGAGAATAAGAATAACTTTGTTCTGGTTCGTTGGAGGCAAAGGCTGAGTTGTTTACGGAGAAGAAGAAAGCTAGAGCTAAAACCATGCTTGGCCATATTGGAAGACCCCTCCTGGGGTTGTTGGCCGGAACTTTCATTGGTGGCCGGAGATTTTGGTGGCTCCAACTCCCTTTTTTCAGTCCTTCACAGGGGAAAAGGGAGAGGGAGATACTTGATTTTCCGTTTATGGATGTATTTATATAAGTGTTGGAGGTTGCAAATGTATAACATATGGAATTTTTGGCATTATATATTGATATGATGAAATAGTCTTCGTTTTCTTCCTAATTAAGAAATATTTTTCTCTTATCTTCCCAGTTTTGTATTTTGTAATAACTATGTTGGTGAACCATTAATCATCTTTTTTAATTTT
This sequence comes from Papilionanthe hookeriana x Papilionanthe teres, assembly GCA_022702705.1. NCBI lineage: Eukaryota > Viridiplantae > Streptophyta > Magnoliopsida > Asparagales > Orchidaceae > Papilionanthe > Papilionanthe hookeriana x Papilionanthe teres. The sequence goes on along the minus strand of CM040439.1, from coordinate 45,743,862 downwards.
TTTTATTGTATGGCGAGTTTGGAAGTATAGCTACTCAAACATCGGTCTAAGAGTCTGTTCTGATGAAAACATTTGGAAGTGTTAATAATAATGAATACGTTCCTCATCAACTATTTTTTTTCTTTTAGTAATAATGAATAAAAATTTATTAAGCTAGTAAAATTATATGAAGATGCATTACTATTTTTGGGATATTTACATACATATATCACACAATTCTTATATGTTTACATATCTAACACCTACTGTTTTATATTTACATGTGTAAATGTAAATATCTAACTTTAGATGTTAGATATGTAAATACTAAGAATTGTGTGGTATGTATGTATGTTTTCCTATTATCCGTTCTTTTACATAAATAAATTAATGCTTATAGTTTTTTGTTTTTTTTCTTTTCCTCCATTTGGCCTATTTACCTCGTTGGTTTATAATGAAGGTCGGCTTTCTTTGAATTGTAGAAATAAGATAGGAGAATATCAGATAACATTTTAGATTGTATGAGGATACTTTCAAATTTGTTTTCTTCCTAATTAAATATTTTAAAAATATAAAAAAAATTGCTCTTTTTCACATTTGTAGAGTTTAACTTTGAAAATAAAATGGCTTATTTTTTTAAAATTATAAACTAAAAGGATTAATGATCTAGTTTCAATTTTATCTGGTGTTTCTCCATATGGTTATATATACTGAAACATCGACAAGATAATTTAATAATGTTCAGCCAGCCTTGGCCTTTAGGTGTCTTGTCTTTCAATCTTTGCTTTAATTTCATATAAATATATATGTATATATAAGATAATGTAAAAAATAGAGATTAAATTTTAGCTTCATGTTGATATTGAATGACAATATCTTTAAATTTTAGCTTCATGTTGAGTAATCTTTAGCCTTTTGAAATTTTTTGATGAATTGCACCAATTGAAACTGTAGCCTTATGATTTTTTTTGAGACTTTATCCTTTCAAGAATTTTAGATAATGTAAATACTTAGAAGCTTACGTCTCTTTTTTTTGAAGATTTGAGATGATCTTATCGACATTTTCTCATATATAGTCTTTTTAACGAGGAGTCTATAACTTTACATTGAGGCTTCCTTATAGATGTTCCTTGTAACGATTTGTAATAGAGACCAAAACTACGACTTTCATGAAAAAATTTTAACTGAAAAGATTTAATGTAATATAATTTTTAAGAAAAACTTTTATTAATAAATATGATATTTACAATTATTCTGAAAAAGATAGATCTTTAGTTACAACAAATAATATAGACATTATTTAAAAAAAAAAATTCCTTTTGAATGAGATGTCAAAGTTTATCTCTTCGGACATATAAAAGAGTTTCAATAAGGAGAAGTTGGTTCAAATATACTTATATTATCAAATCTTTATGGGCTAGTTGGGCAACATTACTGCAGGTAAAAGCGCTTAAATCTACGGCATAACTGACGGCCTCAATATACATCAGAAAATATATATATATATATATATATATATATATATATATATATATATATATATATATATATATATTCTGACAATCTAATGACGGTTTATGATTTGAGTTATTTGTGACTGCATAACTACAGAAGAGGCTGACGCTTATCAAGAGTAATATTTTTCGGCCACATTAAAAACATCAGTTATACGCAAAATTAACTGACAATCATGTTTTGTAGGTTATCTTTGAACCCGTTATCTAGTGGTCTATTTACCGATATTGTATTTCAATAAGCGACGACCATTTCTTTTCAGTAAATGTGTTAATAACTGACGAAATTAAAGTCAGTTATAAACATAAGAAATAATCCATTATACCACTAAAATTGCTTTCCACCAAGTCGTGCCCTAATCCTTCTCCCTCAAATTGATGCCCTCGCCTACATCGTTCCTCTCCCCGAAGCCCACACATGTCCCTCTGCCCCTCTCCGTTTGTCCAATACCTTCTCCTTCGTCAATGAATCCTTGCGATACTGTCACAATAAGAGCTAGCTGGGAACACAGCGACAGGACGACTTATAGTGACAAAAAACTCACATTTTTATCTTACTTTCGCTCCTCTCCTACTCAAAACTATCGAGGAAGGTAACTTTTCATCTTCATTTTCCTTTTTATTTTCATTTATTTTGAAGAATGTGTATAGAGATTAGAGTTTAGCGACTAGAATAATGTTTGACCTAATATTTTCCTATTTCCGTTAGATTACATCACGGATCGGCTTTAAGCCCATATGTTTTGTCTGTATTTATGGATGCTCTTACAAGAAATGGATGTACCTTGGTGTATGCTTTTCACCGGTGATATCCTTCTTATGGATAACACTCAGGAAAATCTTAAATATGGAGGTCAACAAGGGAGTATGAAGGCCTTCATTTGAGTGGATCTACAACCAAATACATCAAATGTAATTTTAGTATCAATAGCTTTAGTGGCAGAGTTGTAACTACAGTTGATCAAATCATTAAAAGGTGTGAACATTTTAGATATTTTGGGTCTCTTGTTCAAAGTGATGGTGATATAAATGAGGATGTGATTAGTAGATTTCAAGTTGGTTGGTTGATGTGGAGGAATGCATCTGGCCTATTGTGTCATAGAAAATATCGCTTGGACTTAAAGAAAAATTATGGTTGTGAGACATGAAATGTTTTATGGCAAAGAATGTTGGCCTTTAAGAGAAGCATAAATTAAATTTAAGTGTTGCTGAAATGAGAATACTTAGATGGATTAGTGGCTTGACACATACAAATAAAATGTGAAATGAATATGTTTTTGATAGGGTTTGTGTAGCCCCAGCGGCAGACAAGATTAGAGAGAGTCATCTTAGATAATTTGATCTCTTTAAATGTCATTCATCTGATGATTTGGTTAGGAGAGTTGAAGTTTTAGATTCGACTAAGGTTAAGAAAGGTAGAGGTAGACCTAAAAAGACTTGGGCATATTGTATAAAAATTGATCTTAATGTTTTATAATTAAATGAAAATATGACACTCAACAGGATACAATGGAGAAAAAATGATTCTTTTTTTGGGACCCCACTTATTGGGATAAAGGCATGTTGTTGTGGGGCAATATTTTAGTTTTGAATATTTGGTCTCAATCAATATTTAGGCTTAATTAAAGTGGGAGATGGGCAATGAATGATCTTAATTAACATGTTTGAATGATTGAAACATAAAAGGGTAAATGGTAGAAAGTCATATCACTTTTGTTACATCAAAAGGTAAAATTGTAATTCCTCTAATTGTTTTAATCTGGAAGAAAATCAAAATTGAATGATCCCAGGGTTAGGGTTTGACTTTGAAAGTTAATAATCCATCAATCTAGGACCCTTAGTTGGTGTTTAATGATAAATTTAATATTTTGATAAGGATTAAGAATCATGATCACATGAGTTAACTTTTCCTAAAATTGCAAATATACCCATTAAATCTTAAGGGCTTAATAATGAGCTAGACTTATTCAAATTTGACTAATATGGATTAGAAAAGATGACAAAATTAATTGTAAACATATTTGAAACACTACAAGCCTAACCTTAAAAATCAAATCGGCTAAGCTCCTTAGTTAGGTCAATTTGCCCCTAGGGGTCTTTACTTGCATAATTTATAAATGAAATATCAAGTGACGGTTACCCCACTCAATGGGATAGTTGAATCATTAGTTCATTGAGCATAAGGGTATGAATAGGGATGAGTCATCAATAAACATAATAAGTTTGGATGAACCCATAAAGTGAGATGTTCGGGGGCCCGTCACTGGACCTTTCTCATTATCTTTCGGATATCTTGAAAGACGATTAAACTTATTATGTATTGCTTGAGAAATCTTCTATACACTTGAAATTCACCAAGTTATAACATAGGACTTAGTAGGCCCATGAGGAAACTATCCATAGGCTTTACTTTCCTGCAAATTATAAATGTTTACTGCCAAAGATACTAAAGTTTCAGGTGAAGGAATGAGAACACTCGACAGGTACGCTTTTATAAATTACAGTACCTTCTTTCCTGCACTTTCTTCACTATACTTTTCTTGCTTACAAGCTTACACGTTAAATAACAATGTCACCCTGCATGAAAATCAAAACTTTTAGGATAGCTGCAAGACCAAAACCAAAAATCAAAAATTAAAACTAAAACAAATCAAAGATAAAATTCACTGCCACGACAGTCAAAATATATAATAACTCAAAATTTAATCACAAAAATCACAAAAATCACAAGTGAAATTAAATTAAAACGTATCTTTGGATGATCAGGAATACCTCAGAGGAGGCAACCTACGAGAGTTAACGAGATTTTCCACAGTCTGAATAAATGTACTAAATTCATTTAGTTGAATTTGGTAAATTCATCTGGACTAAGTGAATATGAAGAAAATAGTGGTGTCGGAATGAGGGAACCGTGAGATCCTAACCGGTGTCGCTATAATCAATTTAAATATTCTTCTAATAAGACATTAAGACATCTCAATTTAAACATTTCCAAAACATGCTAGACATCTCAATCTCTTCAATTTGACACTTCTAAAACTAAACCTGCTACGATGAGGAGCTTGGAGCATATATAGTGGGCAGCACAACCATCTTCAACAGCAAAACTCCTTAGAAATAAACTACAAGCCATAGGTCTTTGAGGTAGCTTGCCTAGTGCAACATAAATCCTCACTTTATCTCTTTAGGCCTTTGCACCTCGTGCAATATAAGCCCTAACTCGTCTTAGGTTCCGAGGTTGTCATTTGATATGACATAAATCCTCCTATCTTCCAGGCTGTTCAGATGATTGATATAAAGTGAATGTAAGCCTAAATAATAAAATTGAAAAAATTGAGCATTAAATTATTATCTCAAATTGGAGCCAAACCATAGGATAGTTTGGGAAAATACCGAGATTTTTCTTGGATTTATGTCTTTCCCCTAGTCTTCTTTTCCTTTGAACTCCTACAATAATTATTTTGAAACTTGAGCCACTCACTTATTGAATTTCCTATTACCACACATTTTCTAAAAGATTTCACCTTTTACAAGTCATCAATACAATATTTCTTGAACCCAATCAAGAGTTTTCTTAGGTGACTTCAGTTATCTAAGATGTAATTTACTATAGGGGCTTCCCCTTATAGAAAACTTAAAGAACCCGGATTAATATAAACTCTATCTAGTTGCTTCATATTAGATAGGAGAAGTTGTCAGTCAACATAAATGGTTCGCAGACTAAATGAATGTCATGGATTCTTTAGTTTATTTGATCAACCCTCACCACTAAGCAATGTATTCATTATTTAGGACAGATACATGGCTTGCAATGAAGTGCTATATTATTTAAACTATTGCATATATGAGATCAGTTTGATTTCATATTTTTTTAAATTAAAAATGATATTTCCTAAAATCTATATACATATTTACTTAAATTAAATCTAAAGAACGTAAATCTTTAAACTGATCTCCCTTGTTTCTCAATGAAGTCTTTGGGAGTTTTATCCTGCAACTTCATCTACTCACGACAAAGCCAACCATACAATTAATGAGGCATAACATGATCATTTCTTTCAAAAATGTCAAGACCCAAGACCATTTTTAAGGTTCTTGAAGCATACCTTAGCCCAAGAGGTTTGGCCTCAATTGCGGTTGGCATAGTGTTCACCTTGTGAAGCTCCTCCTTAGTTCAATTTGCTCAAAAATCAGGCCTATGTATGATCTTGGTAAAATGGTGGCTCAATTTTGGCTTAGACTAGGTTAGGTACCTTGGGATGGCTCGATTTCGATTAGGGAGGTGTCATGACGGACTTGGAAAGTTTTTGTTATACTTAGGTTAGAGTTTTGAAAGGGTTCATGTCTAGCACAAACTTTGTCCTGGTTTTAGCCTAAGAAATTAGGTTTTGTTGATGGATCTATGAAGATGAAAATATGGGGGATTAGTTGCCTAAGAGATAGGGAGTAAGTTTGATATTGAATGCTAGAGAATTCAAATGCTCTAGGTAGGTGCATGTAGGGGCTTTCGGGTAAAGGATTTAAATAGCCATTGAAGGCCATTAGAGAGCTTGAAGAAGATTGGAGAAGATGGATGGTTGCTAAAGGAACTTCAGAAGATAAAATTCAACCATATATACTCAAATTTGTCTTCACCATGGTGTGCTCATCATGAGTCGAAGCATGGGGAAGAAGGTGGCTTGAATGAATTATGGATATTATGGAGGAGGGAGAAGTGGATATAAGGCTCAAAATTGAGGTTGGTCTGACCCTCCAACTGGTCCAAGGAGAAGTCGAGGTGGAAGCTATATGGGGTGCCTTGTACACTCTTCTCCATGATGACTTGGACCAAGTCAATTTTGGTGGCTTGATGGGTTTGTGACTGTTGACCTCATTTTTGATGAGGTCTTCTCTTCTTTTTTTAGTACTTAGGATCTAGCCTTAGGCTTTTCCTTTGACTATCCTAGAGGATTATAATTGGGACCCACCACCTAGAAATTCAAACCACTTCTTAAACTCCCTGCAAACTCCACAAACTTAATTGTAGACCCCTAATCACCTAGAGAGTTGAAATCAAATGTGGAAGTTTAAAGGATGAGTTCCTATAGGACTCTTTGGCCTTAGGACCGCCTACAGGTGACTCAGTGCAGTGAGGGCTGACTTACACACACACTACACTTATACACTACATTTTCACACACCTCCTAAAACCACACCTATACCCAACTTGACCTCCTGACTCATGAAGGTGATTCACATGGATGGTCCTTAACCCCTAAGCCCTTGGCCAAGAGGGTTAGGAACAACATAGTGAATGCCTCAAATAAGTCCCTTCATGGCTCATGTGGGCTTCATATGTCTTCATGGCTCAACCAAAATGATTTCATTCCACTTACATTTACTCAATCTTCAATTTTCTAAATTTTCAATTTTTGACCCCCGGGATCCCAGACCCGCCTAGCCTACCCAAAACCCTTGAAATTACCCAAATTTTTCAAAATTCTCCAAAATCACCCAAATTCCTCAAAATCAATCTCATACATTCTCCCACCACTCAAATTGACCATTTTTTACCCAAAATACTCAAAATTCCCAAAAAATACCCCCAATACCCTCCAAATTACCAAAATGCCCCTCTTGACCCAAAAAATCCAAAAATTCAGAAAATTCTCAGAAAATTCCAGTAAAATCCAAAATATTCCTAATTTCATTTTGTTCAACTACACCATGGGCCAATTTTGTCAATTTACCCCACTTTTGTCAAAATCCCCAATTTGACCCATTTTAACCCAAAGTGAACCCAATGTCAAACCAAACCTACCCAATTGACCCAAATTCTGGTCCAATTCAATTCTAAACTTCCATTCAACATCGCCAACACCAATCTAGACCAAATCCAAGCCCAATTTGATTGACATTTGAATCCAATTTCACTTTCGACCTTAAAGCCTAATTTGGACCCATGACCCAAACTTAGCCCAAACTAACCCAATTCAACTCCAATTAACCCCAAATCTTTTCTAAACCTTCCCTAACATCCCCACAAACAAAACACTAACATAATTTGCCCAAAATTTGGACCCAACCACACTCAAATTCAACCCAAAACCAAAAAGCCCAATTTTGACCTAAACCCAAACTTAACCCAAATAGGCCCAAACCCCAAAATCCAACCCCAACAAAAGTTGAAACCTCTTTGAAACAGCCCTACAAACATTTATCAACATTAATTTTACACCAATTTTAATATTAGCTCAACATTAGCCCAAGTTAACCCAATTTGGCCTACCATTGGCCACTTTACCAAAAAGCCCAAATTCAACCCCATTCAAGTCCAAACCACCTCAAATTTATTTCAAATTACTCATGAAACATCTCTAAAGCAAACCTAATAATTATTTGGCCCAACCTTCTACAAAATTCCCATCCATAAAGCCCAAGGCCCACTTTCTTAAACCTTTCTAAAAAGCCCATCCAAGACAAATTCAAAAGCCCAAAGTCCATGACAAAGCCCACATGAAATTTCTCTCATCATCCCTTTGATTTAAAACACTTCCGAAGTTCTAAAATCTATCACCAAATAAATCCAAATCAAGCCTTATGACAATTCTCCTTAAATCCATCAAAAATTCCAACACCCTTCCTCATGAAAGTTGACTAAACTTTTCCCAAGCCATATATAAGCCATGAAGCCACTCTTAAGCCACATGCAAGCCATGTGAGTTGTTCATATGTGACCTTACCACATTGGGCAATAGGAGGAGATCCTTTCCACATTCCCTTAAGGTGATTAACCATTTCCATGTCTCCCCTAAACCATGTTTAATCCTAATTGTACTTGGATTGTGACTTGACCCCACTAATCAAGCTGAGCCAAATCACTTTCTCTTCAGCCTAAACCAAGTCTTGGATGGTGCACCTAGCCCAAAAGGATGGGTTGGCCCATTTAGAGCCAAAATAGCCATGCCCCCCCATGCCACTTTGATCCAACTCCTTTACACATGTCGAAACCCAATTGACTTCACCATTGCCAAGCCCTGACCTCCCTGGTCAAGATGGTGACTCATGCCTACCGGCCAGCCGCCTGAGTCCTCGGAAAATGCCATGGCCGAGACATTGGAAGGAGCCAAGCATTGAAATTCTCCCTTGCTGAGTTGCCCCATGCCCAGTGGCAATTGCAGCTGTTCTTCCCTTGCCAAGAGCAGCTGATCTCAGTCCCTAACTCCCCCTGGGAGGCCCTCCAGCCTCTCCTATTTAACCCTCACCCCTCTCGGCCATGAAGAGGTGCTGAACTAACCTTAAGGAAACTCTGAAAAATCACTCCAGACTCTCCCCCACACTTAGAGCATTTGATCCCCACTGTTCTCTTGCCCTAATCCCCACTAACTGAGCTCAATTTTGGAGCTCAATTCTCAGGCCATAACAGGACATTCCCAAATCCTCCACCAAAGTCAAATTAAACTCACCCACACCCGCACAAGACCAAGAGAAGGAGTTCCCAGAGTGAAAGCCCCTCTCCGGGCCACCCATATTTTCCGGACTCCAAGCTTTGTAATCGAGTCGTGGTCGAAATCATACTCGGACAATTCACTGTGCCAAGGGACTTCATCTGGAGCTTTCTTGGACCCAATCGAAGGTGACACAACTCTCAGATCGAAGCTTCACTTCTCTGAGCAAAGGTATGGACTCACTCTTCTTCCCGAGCTTACAGAGATTCTCAATTTAAATTGAATCAATTTCAATGCATGTTTATCGTATGGATGTGTTCGTCTCCTCAAGACGAATCCGTAGAGCATAAGAACACAAAAATCTGTTGAGAATCGAGTGAGAAATTAGGGTTAGAAGGTTGACGGTCACGGGTGCACACCGGTCGTAGACGATGAGCGGGAGCCGTCGGATCGAGCGTGTATCGAGCGGACGGTCCGGATCGAACCGGACGAGCGAGATGGTACATGAACCGCGGGTCCCCGGAGCGCCGAGTCGGATGGCGGCGCCGAATCGGGGAGACGACGCGTGGCCTTTCGGAGCTGCCGAGGATGGCGTGACGCCGCATGGATAAGTAGGAAATTAGGGCTATTTCCTATTTATTTAATTACGAGAACTTAGAAAATTCATAACTTTGTGTAGGAAAATCCTAAAAATAAAATAAAAATATACTCTTGCTCAGTGAACAGAGGAGAATAATGTGGAAAAGAAATCATGTAATTTCATCAAGTATTTTATTTTTAATTATTTATTTACTCTCTGCACTATTTCAATTCCCCATGCATGTATACATTTCACCATGGCATGAGACCATAGGGCTTTTGAAGCCTCGAATTTGGGGACATTCCCTGAATTTTCCAAAGTCGGAGGCCATCCCTATGAAGAGTTATTGATTTTTCAATTCTAGGTCACTATTCTGAGTATTTTAATTCCAATAATTAGCATGTTGTGAAATAAATTCTAGAAAAATTTGGTGATGTTTCTTATGACCAGAGGACCCTAGGGAAAATAGGTTTTGAGTTGACTCACTTGTAATAACCCTAATTGGCTTAAACACCCAAAATGGAGCTTTAATTGATTAGAGCTAATCATATATCAAATTGACTTGAAATCAATTCTCCACTGACCTTTAGGATCAGAGGAACCCACCATAAAAGTTTGAAGTCAATTGGACTTGGTTAGCCCTATCAAATGGGTTGATAAGCCATTTAGCCAAACCTAAATTTAAAAAATTCATAACTTTCAAAATATTTCTCAAAAATTCACCAAATTGGTTTTGGAGCCTCTCTGATATCAGGGAATTTAAGAAAATTAAAATTGTATTTTTCCAAAAAAGTTGATTTTTGCATTATTTTAATATTTTTAATAATTAAAAAATAATAAAAATCACAAAAATAATAAAATTCACCAAAATGTCACATTTTGAATTTTAATCACTTAGGAACAAACCCCATATTTTACTTAAGTCTCTATGATGAGATATCAAATTTTAAAGCCCTAAGGTAATTTTAAAATAAAAAAAATATATTTTCTAGCATTTCCACTAAAATAATTCTAATAAATCAAAGAAAAATTATAAAATTATAAAAATTGGTTCTCTGGTTTCTTTGATATTAAAGAGATTTTTGAAAAATATAAAATTCATTTTTCAACCTTTATTTTATTTTTAAATTAATTAATACTCCAAAAATCAAAATAATTATAATAAAATTAATATAATTCAAAAAATCACCAAAATTGGTCCAAGTGGTCCTCTAGTCATTAGGAATGTATCATAATTTTCTTAAGGACAGAAACTTTCCCTTGGTCATATTATTAAATTTTCCTTGAAAATCCCTGTTTTCCACCAAAAATAATTACATAAATAAATTAAATACAGAAAAATCACATTTTCTCCTCTAATTTCTTGATTGACATATGAGTGAAGTCACATAAAAATTTCAAATTCATTTAAGCTCAGTTTAGTGAGTTATGAAATTAGTAAGTTTAAAGGGCAAAATGGTAATTAAAATTTTAACCTATAATTAAAAAATTTAGGTTTAATTAAAAGGAGTGGGTAAAATATTTGATACTAAGTTGATTTTGGATGTTTGAAACTTAGGCAATTAAAGGGTAGAAACCTACCAAATAATTTGAAAATAATTAAAATAAACCTTAATTAAATGATTAATTAAACTTGGAAGAATAAAAAAATTGGAATTATTAAAATAGGGATACTATTAGGAGGAGATTTGTTCTTTAATTTAAGAATCCCCAAATTAATCACCTCAATAATATTTAATTCCTAATTAAAATGATAATCCAAATTCAAGATTTAAAATGCTAAAAGACTTAATCATTAAATTAAATTGAAGTTAAAACATTTAAATTAAATCCTTCTAAGATTTCAATTAAATTAATATTTTAACAATTAAAATTAAATCATCCTTAAAGCATAAAAAATAAAATATTAAATTAAAATTAAAATAAAATTAAATTAAAATTTAAATTAAATTAAATTAAATTAAAATTTAAATTAAATTAAATTAAATTAAATTAAATCACATTAAATTAAATTAATTTAAATTAAATTAAAACATATTAGATTAAATAAAAAAATAAAATCAAGTTAAAATAAAATTAAAATTAAATTAAATTAAATTAAATTAAATTGAAAGTAAAAATAAACCAAATTAAATTAAGCTAAAATAAAATTAAATTAAATTAAATTAAATATAACATCACCAAAGACATAAAGAATTCAAAATAAATCTAGAACAACTTGAACACTATTCCAAACTTAAACCCATTAATTGAAATTAAATTAAATCATAAATCACTTGAACATTAATTTGCCCACAAAAGCTCTTGTTGTCATAACTCCTAAACAGAGTGTTAAGTGATGTATTACTTCACTCATAAGATATTCAAATGTCCTAGTTCACTGAGGAAGATAACAAAACTTGAACTCCTGGATGATTAATTCATTTGTATAATTAAATTCTCTTGGACTTAAAACAATCATAGAGGTATTGAAAAGATGTTTAAGATTCGTCTTAAGCACTTCCTCAATATGATAGGATATCTATAAGAACAATTGAACTTAATTGTTCTTTGATGAAGAAAATCGTCCTCAAACCAAAACACAAGAACCTAGACGTCATAGGAGATAACTAGCTATAGGAGTAGGGCCTTGGTAGAAAACCATAACCCTTCCCTTAGCTTCACCTAGGAACTTGCTTTAAATGCTTAAATATTCTAAATTGTGTTTAAGTGCACCTTGGGATGAGTGGAAGACCCTCCAGGTACGCTTTTATTTTATTGCAATTTACTTTATCACAATTTACTTATATGCACTGTACTTTACTTTTTCTTGCATGTTAAACAAGACTGTTGCATGAAAACCAAAACCTTTAAGATAGTCCCTGAACTGAAACCAAAACATAATTAAAAGTCATTACAAGATAAAATTCACCGCCACAATATTCCAAAATATAAAACAACTCAAAATTTAATCACAAACAGAACAACAAAACTACAATTGCAACTAAATTAAAACATCTCGTTGGATGATCGGGAATACCTTGGATGATGTAACCTACGTGTTGCTAACGGGATTTCCCACGGTCTAAATGAAAGTGTGGAACTCATTTAGTTGAGTTTAGCACATTCATCTGGACTAAGTGAATCCGATAAAAATAACTATGCCGGAAGGATGGAACCGTGGGATCTTAATTGGTGTTGTTATAATCAACTTTAAGATTTGTTTTAATTAAAACATAAAAAACACTTAGAAATTAAGACCTTATCTAAACCAGAACACTTCTCTCATCTCCTGATTTATGACTTCTAAAACTAAACCTCTGCAACAACAAGGAGCTCAGGGCATGGTGGGCAGCACGGTCATCGTCATCAATGAAACTCGAGTCTACTTCAACAAAACTTTCTTAGAATTAAATAACCAAGCCATAGGACTTCGAGGTAGTTTGCTTAGTGCAACATAAATCCTCAACTCTTCGTTAGGCATTTGCATGATCATGTCATGTAAATTAAGCCCTAAACGGTCTTAGGACTCCGAGGTGATCGTTCGGTACGACATAAACCCTCACATCTTCGAGATGTCGTTTGCACGACTGCGTCATACAAATATAAGTCCTAATTAATTAAAATTGGTAAGATCAAAACATTAAATAAACATTAGGACTTTCCTAAATTCAAGCCAAACAATAGGATTGTCGGGAAATTACCGAAGTTCGCTTCGAATTTGTAATTTCTCCTACCTTTCTTCCTTTGAATTCCCAAAACAAAATGTTCCAAACTTGATCCATTCCCTATTGAAATTCCAAAATTCAATCCTTGAAAACTTAAACTTTGAAATTCTTGAGAGCGAGAATTACGATTATTATCGAGAGTTTTCTTAAGTGATTCCCGTCATTTAAGATGTAATTAACTATAGGGGCTTGCCCTTATAGGGAATTTTAAGAACCTGAGTAATATAAACCACCGCTTAATTTCTTTGTATTAAGCGAGGAGAACTTGTCGGCTTATAAAATTGGTTCGCGGACTAAACGGATGTCACAAATCTTCTAGTTTATTTAATCGAGCCCCATCATCGAAGTAGTGTGTCTATTCTTTGGGATAGATACACAACTTGTGATGTGGCGCTCATTTATATAAACTATTTGGGATGTGAGATCGGTTTAATTTCATATCTTAAAATTTTCAAATTCAAAATTATTTTCAAAATTAAATGCTACTTTCTAAATTATATATATATATATATATATATATATATATTAAATTTAAAATCTAAAAATTCGCCGACAATTTCTGTAGGCGACCTCTTTTTAAAAAATACAACACACTAACCTAAAAATAAGCCGTACAATTTCTGGCGACTCCGCTGGGGATTAATTCCTCTCTCCATGTTTAATCTCATAATTCTGCTTTCAAAATCGGTAGTATATCCATGTCCCTAGTGGATCAAACTACCCTTCTTCCCGTTGGAATACTATGTTCATTTTTACCTTAAACAAGTATAGCCAACATTCTCTCGGATTTAGGAGCCACTGTTTAGACACCCCTAAACAGAGAGGTTCAGAGATCCTTTTACCTCATTTCTGAGGTGGGGTAGACTCTCACTAGGTATTAGTTTAGGAGCGATCTTGCGGGTCGAGAAGTTTCTACAAGACTTTCTCTTCCTTTTCCAGTTCCTAATCAATTCCTTTTACCCTTCCTACAACTCTCCTTCTTTTAATAATTCTTCGTCCTAACAAACAAATCTTTTAGAAAAACAATTATCTAAATAAATTTTCTTTTAATACCACAAATACATTAAGATAAACGGAAATGTGTTCGGACTCTTTCTTTTTCGTCATAAGTTTTACGACAAGAGGAAGCACAATTCGGGGACTAATACTTGGAATCTACCCTGCAGAAATGGAAGCCCCAAAACTGATCTTCTCCTTCATCAACAGACTGGAACTGGCTGTTTTCAAGGACGAACTGCCTAATAATGGAATCATTCGATTTGGACAAGGATTCGGGGACATCGACATCAAAATCCCCGACGTCACTCTCTTTTCACTCACAAGCAAAGTACCGGAAACTGAGAAACTGTTGATTGAGTTTAACCTCAAGTCAACTCATGAATTCCCTCCTCTCGCAAAAGATTCCAGCCGAGAGGAATACCGTTGTTCGTGAAGGACCGTTGTTGCTACTCCCACCGGCCTAGTTGTCTCCGTACCTACCCCGGCTACGCCGGACTAAAGGGGAAGGAAATTCGGAACCGTGATGAACCCGTGGAGGGTACGGATCTTCCCGTGAGACCTTCCATTTTCGAGGTCGGGTCCGGCTCGAGAATTCCACCACCGACACGGACTCGCAGGAGGAACGAAGTAGAAGGATTGCTAGAGAAGCCGTAGCCGCCGAAGTTGCTTTCCGGAGGAAATCCCGGGATCGCCCGAGTATACACCGCCGTCCGAATACATACCACTTTTGGGAGGAAGTAGGTTCCATCCCCTCTCCGCCGCGGAGGACGAGGAAAATGTCCGCAAGATTGCTTCGCATCGCCTCAGCCCGCATATTACAACGACGGCCGTAAGAAAAGGGCTAGAATTATGCCATTTGCTCGACTGTAGACCCTGATAGAGAAGTTAGCAAAGAAAAAAAAATGCCCTGTATCAGAGATTTTAAGAAGGATAGGGCGGGTGCCGGCCAAATCCCGTCTTGGGCCGCGAGTAGAACCTATTATCGCTGTAGAAAAGCCAAATAAGAGAATGAAAGCTAGTCCACCTGTCTTTGTTTCAGGACTAAAAATTAGGGAGGATACCACCTTCCAGCATTTGGTCGACGGACCATCCGGTCCTAGACCTTCTGTCGCTAGAAGGATGGTATGGCGTCCCACTACTGGACAATTAAGATTAAAACAACAACTCGAGAAGGAAAGTCTCGTCGGAGACTCGAGTCCGAAGAAAGTGCTACCGCAATGAAGGGGACTCATGAGAAGGAAACCCCACAGTTATCGCATGAAAACTGCAAGGATGTACAGAAAAGACCATTAGAAGATGCTATGGAAAAGCTAAGAACTGATATTCAGCGATTAGCAAGAGAAGAAAAATTCGGAGATGAAGTCTACTCGTCAGAGTTCATGGATGATGAATATGCAGAAATTAACATGGTTGAAACACGAGCTTCGTCAGCTTCACAAGGTGCTCCCGCAGCCGCAGAAAGAGAGGAGCCGGAAGTGATGAGGATGCAGCTTCAAGAGAAAGATGATACGATCTCCCAAATGGCAAAGAGGATAGAAGAGATGGTTGCAGCCCTAGCCACTCTCCAGAGTCAGGTTCAACCCCAAAGAGAAACACCCCCAGAAGTTATTCACATTGTAGACGGAGGAAAGGAGATTACATCCGTCAACGGGGATGATCAATTAAAAAAGGATGTAATACAAAGCATGATTCCAGAAAAGGATATCAAGAGCATGGTGGAACAGCGAAGTGCGAGAAGCCTTAGCACAATCAAAGAGCGGGACATCCATTCGGACGGGTAGACCTTACCCCGAAGAATTCGACACTGTCCAATATCCAAAAGGCTTCGTACCACCTCTGTTCAAGACCTTTGATGGAACCGGAAACTCTCGGGCAGCATGTTGCACATTTTCGTGCCAGTTATTGCAATGCCGGCGGAAGTGATGCTTTACTCTTCCGACAATTTGTCAGCAGCCTGTCAGGAATCGCCTTTGATTGGTATGCGGAATTACCGAACGGTTCGGTGAAGACATTTTTAGAATTAGAGAACCTCTTCATCAAGCGATTTGCCGGAGCTCAGCACCACATCATTATAGGTGATTTAGTGGTAGAAAAGCAGAAGACGAACGAAACTTTGGTGGACTACATACTTCGATGGAGGAATCTAAGTATGAAGTGTAAGCCACAGCTACAAGAACACATGCAGTCGGCATTTTACTTAAGAGCATTCATGGCCCGATAACACTTCTCCTCAAGGGATTTACTATTAAGACTTTCGAGAAGTTGTTAAGTAAGGCCGGAAGCTTGCAAGAGGAGGCGAAGCAATTAAGTTTCACCGACAAAACAGAAAAACAGAAGCCCGTGAAAACTTTTGAAAAGAAGTCCGGGATCGTCGCGGCGAGTCGATAAAGGCAAGCGACCAATACAAATACCGCCAGAACGGCCGCAGCAAATTCAACAGAATTACCAGCAATCCCGACCCAGCTATCAGTCATCTCAACAGTATAAACAACCGCTTCGTCCACAACGTACGTTAAGGGAGCTTCTGAGCAGGGAGTATCCATTTAAGAATGAGGCGATGCCGAAAATGTTCCATGACTCGATGAAGACTCCGGATTTCCAATCGCCGAGCCTAAGAAACCGAAGAAGTCGACAAGAAAGGTGATCCCAACTTTTGCCCTTACCACCGGATGCTTGGACACAAGATAGAAAATTGTATTACCTACAAAAGTTGGCTCAACGACAATCTCCGAAAAGGGAACATAACGATCCCGAAGGAATACATGAAGGAACCCCAGAAAGGAGGTTCCGTCAATGTTATCTCGACGGATCTCATTATTCCGATAGATCCCTATGCGACTGATGATGGATGGACTACCGCTTGGACAAAGCCTTCGAAGAAGATTTTGGATCGCATCCAAACCACTTCGGTGCGAGCCTCAATTCAGAGTTCGAAACCTGTCAAGTCGGCACTATCACTTGCGATAGAAGAACCACCTCAACAAGAGACGATTGAAGAAAAGAAGAAAATTGATGAAGAAGAGAAGACCGAGGCTCCTAAGGCTAGACTAGGGGCTGCTTATCCTAGGATAGTTGTTTTCGATTCGGGGGAGAAATCCCTCGAACCTCTGACTCTGTATGATTATTTGCTCACTCCGGTTGGATCTTATAATGATAAGGGTTATGGCGTTGGCTATGTTTTGACTGTTTCTAACGATTATGTAACTAGCGACAACCAACCTAATCCGGACATCGATTCTGATACAAGTAACAATTCTCAAATCATACACAATCTCGACGATCACAATGACAAAAAAGACATCCACCAAGGAGGCTACGAGAGTTCAACAAGCAATGAATCTATTTGCTAGTTTCGAGGAGCTCCAGTCATAATAGAGTTAGAGCCTTCAGACTCTGAAGCTAATCTAGAAGAACCTATCATTCCAATTTAGGAGGAGACACCAGCAAACTCAATACTGGATTCAGAAGAAATTACAGAAATCAACTTAAGAAGTGGAAGAGTTCTACCTCCGAGAATGGGTCCAAAGGACAAAGGAAAGCAGGTGGTTGTTCAGGAAGAACCAACCTCGAACAGAAGAAATACCCATTCGGGAAGAAGCCGAGACACATGAAAATAAAGTGGACTACAACGTGCTAGCCCATCATAGGAAACTACCAGCCAAACTGAGCATCTACGATGCTCTCATCTTATCAAAGGAGATGAGAGAAGCTCTGATCAAGGCCTTACTTGATCCAGAAATTTGCTTAGCTCAAATGACCGGAGATTCCTTAGACGAGGTTTTCTAGTTAAAAGAACAACGAGATGTTACCTTCACGGACAGTGATCTACTGCTTGGGACGGCCGATCACAACCGACCGTTGTACATTTCAGTTACAATTGGGAAGTTTACACTCTCCAAAGTATTGGTGGATCCAGGAGCATCAATCAATATAATGAATCTTCGAACGCTAGCATACTTGGAAATTGATGCTCGCGAGCTCGAAGCGGACAAAATGTTATTAAGAGGATTCAACCAGAAAGGAGAAAGAGCCCTTGGATCAATAACACTGCTAATGAAGACCGGTGAATTAGCAAAGACAACCTCGAAATTTCACATAATTGATTCAGAAACGTCATTCAACGCTCTACTGGGCCGACCATGGATACATGAAAATCGGATGATACATGAAAATTGGATGGTACCATCATCCCTACATCAGTGCATCAAAAACTACGATGGAGGGGAACAATGCATGAAAGGTGACTTACAACCATTCTCCATACATGAAATTAGAATCCATGAAGATGCAGCTTATTACGCACCTCCGAAGAAAACAATCTTCTCCAGAGATACCATAACGAATGAAACAAAGGAGGTTCGGGACAACGAAGAACCTGAAGTTCTAGTCCAACAGTCACTCACCGCTCCCTTACAGCGAGACGGTGAAGGTTTCTCCACAACTCGCATCCGAGGTCAAGGCCAGGGACGAGGTCGTGGCAGAGACGTTAAGACAGTTGGACAAAGGAAACCAGCCATCAATGTTGATTGGGAAGACAGTTCTGAAGAAGGAAAAGAGATCAAGCAAGAAGCAGCGACAATAAGTCGGAAGAAGCCGCAATTCAGGATCTCTCTCGAAGATGAAAAGAACGAGGAATATAAATCGATGTACGAGAAGATTAACCACTATGTACATACTTATGACCCTGACCCCGATCCATTCTAATAAGATCGAGGGTATGGTGGTCAAAGAGGTACGTAGCGGCGGTGCAAAGCCCATCAAATTCTACCATGGTGCTCCTTCCTCCAAAACTGAAAACAATGTACAATTTGAAGATGTCACTTCTTCCAAATTAATGGAATTGCCTTTTGAGTGGTACTCTCCCTGTGTTCAAAATTTAATTCAGCGCGGTTTCTTACCTCGACAATGGACAAAAGGTCAATCACAACATTTTGAAAAATTATGGAATAACTCGGTCGTCCACCCGATTCAAAGCATGGCCTCGGATTCGGCACGGTAGGATCGATTGACGATGCTCGAATTTTGCTTGGTTGTCACTTGCGAGTCTAATGAAAAGCGCATGGAAGCTACGGAAGAACTTGAAGATTTATAAATTGGAAACGCTCCACCGAGTTCGAAGAAGAGATCAAATCTACTAATAGATGAGTTAACGGAAGTTAACTTAGGTACTAGCAAAGAGCCTAGACCTACCTTTGTTAGCTCCTTACTCAATAAAGAAGACTCCGAAGAAATAATCAAGTTATTAATGGAATTTAAAGATTATTTTGCTTGGAGGTACGATGAGATGCCAGGATTAGCTCCAGAGGTCGCGATCCATAAGCTAGGAGTGGATCCTACTTCGCTTCGATCGGACAAGGTCCCGGAAGAATGCGTCTAGAAATCGAACAACAAGTCATACGCGAAGTTAAAAAGCTAATAGACGCCAAATTTTTCCGTGAAGAACAATACCCGACTTGGTTAGCTAATGTGGTACAAGTCAGGAAGAAGAATGGTCAGATCAGAATTTGTGTGGATTTCGGAGATTTAAACAAGGCATGTCCAAAAGATGAATTCCCTCTACCGATCCCAGAATTAATGATCGACATTGCTTCAACACATGAAATATTCTCATTCATGGATGGATCTTCGGGATACAACCGGATAAAAATGGCTCCGGAAGATGAAAAACTTACAGCATTCAGAACGTCGATCGGAGTATATTGCTACACAGTGATGCCATTCGGACTGAAGAACACAGGAGCAACCTACCAGAGAGAGATGACAAGAATTTTTGATGATCTCATCCACAATCAAGTCGAATGCTACGTGGATGATGTGGTCATCAAAAGCAAAGTAAAGGAAAATCACATGTATGATTTGAGAATTGTTTTCGAATGATTAAGACAATTTAACCTTAAGATGAATCCCTTAAAATGCGCCTTCGGCGTCACCTCCGGGAAATTCTTAGGATTCGTTGTCCGACATCGTGGAATTGAAATCGACCCGGAAAAGATTAAAGCTATATTAGAAATGCCACCTCCCAAAACCTTAAAACAACTACGATCTTTTCAAGGGAAGTTGGCATATCTTCGACGTTTATCTCGAACATGTCAGGTAGGTGTCAGCCTTTCTCGGCATTAGTTAAAAAGGACGCCAAATTTATTTGGGAAGAGAAATGCCAGAGGGCCTTCGAGGACATTAAACAATATTTAATGACACCTCCTGTCTTAGCAGCTCCAGTCTCAGGTAGACCGTTGATACTTTATACCGCGGCTTTGGACGACTCTCTCGGAGCCCTGTTAGCCCAGGTCAATGATGAGGGTAAAGAAAATGCTCTTTACTACCTAAGCCGTCGTTTACTTCCGACGGAAGTAAGGTATCCCACAATTGAAAAGCACTGTTTGGCCCTGATCTTCGCCGCTCAAAAGCTCAGGCACTACATGCTTTCTCATAAGGTCAACCTGATCTCGAAATTTAATCCATTGCAATACTTGATGACCCGTCCAACGCTTTCTAGCAGACTTTCCAGGTGGTCAATGATATTATTGCAACTCGATATAACTTTCGTGCCTCTTCGTGCCGTAAAGGAACAAGTCCTAGCAGACTTCCTCGCAGCACACCCTTTGCCAACAGAATCTCCTCTCAATGATGACTTGCCAGATGAACAAATAATGAGCTTAGAAGATTCTGATGATCCATGTTGGGAATTATATTTTGACGGAGCATCTTCAGCACACAAAGACCTAAAATCACAAGTGATAGTGCCCGGTAAGGCAGGAATCGGACTAATCTTTATAACACCAGAGCGGGGGATGTTAAGATACTCCTACCACTTAACAGAGCCGTGTACAAACAAGCAGAATACGAAACTCTCGTAACAGGACTGGAATTAACTATTCAAATGGGGATAACAAGCATCAACATCTACGAGGATTCGCAGTTAATCATTCAACAGATCGTCGGACGATATGTAATTTTAAAGCCAAGACTCGAGCAATACTTCCAGTATGCCATATAGTTGTTGGAACAGATTCCGAATGTGACGATCTACAAAATTCCCAGAAAAGAAAAGGCTTTAGCATATGCGTTAGCCCGCCTCGCAAAAGAATTTGCCTGCTTGCAAGATGAATCGAGTGGAAGTGTCGGTTCATGGACGTCGAGTCCTATCATAGCTCGACATAGACACAATACACAAATCGAAAAAGAAGAAGAATCGGTTAGCAGCGGTGACGGAGAACACGGAAGATTGGCGACGGCCATTAATGAACTACACCGCAAATAGGAAAACTACCGGACGATAGGTCGTTAGCCCATCGGATCAAGAAAGAACTGCGTCCTACGCATTAATAAACAACACGTTATACAGAAGGTCTTTCGATCAAATGTGGCTAAGGTGCCTAAGCGGGTTCGAGGCCCGTGAAATTGTTAAAGAGGTGCATTCAGGACTCTGTGGCACTCACCAGTCGGGTCCGAAGATGAAAATGAAAATTAAAAGACTAGAGTACTACTGGCCCTCGATGATGACCGACTGCATGAAAATCGCCAAGAGTTGTCACCAATGCCAAGTGCACGGAGTGGTTCTACACCAACCTCCAAATGTGCTACATCCGACAATTGCGTCGTGGCCATTTGAATGTTGGGGCACAGATATAGTGGGTCCAATAGAACCACCATCTTCAAAAGGACATCGTTTCATTCTTGCAGCTACAGATTACTTTTCCAAGTGGACAGAGGCAGTTCCACTCAGAGAAATGAAAGCACACCACGTGCTACAGTTTTTCAAGAACCAAGTTGTCTACCGTTTCGGAGTGCTGCACAGGATCATCTCAGATAATGGATCAGCATTCAGAAGCACGCAAATCAACAATTTTGTTAGGAGACACGGAATCGACTGGCGGTATTCAACAATTTACTATCCAAGAGCAAACGGCCTGGTTGAGGCTTTTAATAAAACTCTCGTTCAAATTTTAAAGAAAACTTTGGACGATAATAAGAGAAATTGGCACGAGAAGTTATTAGAAGCCTTGTAGGCCTACCGGACAACCTTCAGAACTCCTACTCAAGCTACACCTTACGCTCTGGTGTATGGGTCCGAGGCAGTGTTACCCTTAGAGGTCTAGCTTCCTTCACTCGAATTGCGATTGCAAACAAAATCACGACGAAGAGAATGCCAAATTATGACTAGAGGAATTGGAAAGCCTGGAAGGGAAAAGACTTGCATCGCGACGGAATTTAGAACTATACCAAGCTAAGATGGTTCAAGCCCATGACAGACTGGTCCGCCCAAGAACCTTCAAAGTTGGCGACTTAGTTCTCGTTCTCAAGAGACCTATCCTTGCACACCGCAGATAGGAGGAAAATTTGAACCCACTTGGGAAGGGCCGTTTGTGGTTGAGGCAGTCTACTCAGGAGGCTCCTACCAGCTAGTGAATTGCCAAGGAGAACGACATATGCTTCCAATCAACGGACGGTACTTGAAGAAGTATTACGCTAGCTGATGTTTTAAAGGAATGAATTCTTCATCCCTAGAAGCACGGGTGAAGTAATTACTTATGACTGGGTCCGAACCCAAAAAAATAATAAAACAAAACAAAATAAAAAAAATATATAATAAAAAAATGTGCTAAAATAAATAAAATCATGATAATAAAGTTTTCCTTGTTCTCTCTTCCAAATCAAAATCTTTTTCCCGATCTTTTCCCACTTCATTCCTGTTGAATTTAAAAATACAAAAGAAAACTCTGTCTCTAATAAACATTTTCTTAATGTTCTTGTTCTTAGTACAGCCTCTGATCCTTTTCCTTGTCTTTTCGCGAGGAAATGTCGAACGGGCGGTTGGTCCTGAACTTTAGAAATGGCGTAAGCCTTGCACTCGACGAAAAGAGGGTGAAAGATGGAGCGATAATAGAGATTGACTCAGACTTCGCACCAGCAGGCTTGCAATACGAGGAAGGTGACTGGATCCCAGTTGACCGAGAGGAACTGCCCAGTCAGACAGTAAAGAAAGTGAGTGGCCCAAGCCACCACCCAGCAGTAAGAAAAGGAAAACAAACACTGAGGAGGACAAGAGAATCAAGTACGTAGTCGCTACGGCGAGAAGACGAGCTTGTCGGCGCCGCGCCCACGGAGATTCGGGAAGTACGAAGAGCTACTCTCACAACAACTCGGCGAAGAAATAAAAATCGCCGTATCCGCAAGATGTTAACTAAACTAGCGACGGACCGGCGCGACGAGGCGTCGCTACTACCGGTGCATATACTTCGAGGATACCGGTTCGCCGAGAACCCGAAGAAAGGAGGCCGGCTTCGAGGATAACAGAAGAGACCGGGGAAATCTCAAGAAGATCGAAGAAGGAAGGCTACCACGCCACCGAGATAAAGCCACCGGCAATGCATGACCTTGTTGCGAAGCAACCCGGAGGATGTCCCGACGGAGACCATCCCCGAGGAGCCGAGGTATGCGAGGAGAACGTGAAGGGATTGAGCCATATATCCCACGAGTACATCACTGATGCCTCGCCATTTGTAGATTATTCCGGAATACGAGCTAGAAAGAATGCGGAATGTCGAGAAGCAAACTTTTGAATACTTCGAGAGAATTAGAGGCAGGAGGATCAATATACTAGAAGGCCTCGAGCTACATACAGACGTGTTCTCAGAATACGAACAAAAACAAATCGTGGACTGCATCCGGGATTTGAGAAGGATGGGTCGAGTAAGCCGCCTAAGAGAAAACACTTACTCGGGACTCCGGAGATGGATGCCTGGGAAAGGGAGAATTACAATACAATGTGGATGCTGCTACAACTTCGCGAGAAGACAGGAAGGAAACCCACCGGGATACTCCGTCATGGCAAGGTAGATCCAATGCCATTAGTCATCAAAAGGATGGTAAAGAGAATGATAACGTGGAGAGTGCGCCAGCGGATTGCATACCCAACGGTTGCATCATTAACATTTACAAGAAGGGTGATTGCATACCCCGCACATAGATCACCACTACTTTGTCGACCTTTCGCACGGTTTCTTTTACGAACGAGTGTAATATCATATTCGGATCTGACCTCCTGATAGCAGGCCCAGATGAGTTCTGAGGGCCAGTAAAGATACCATTACCGGTAGGTTCCGTCATGATACTAAAGGGAACGGAGCAGATGTCGCTAAACATTGCATACCGGGAGTACCAATGAAGCAGATCTCGCTACTTTCAGAAGGATGGATGACAGGAAAGCACCTTACCACTTCTAGCTAGACCCAGAGCTAGAGAGCCTCCGGCCTTACGAGCTGTGAGTCACATGGAAAATATCACATCTCCAACGTACATCCATACGACATCCTTGCCAAGAATGGCTTAGAAGGTGATGTTATTGACCATGTAGCTCACTATTCAGACATGGATTTTTTGACAGATGCCTTTTTGGATGGATCGACAAAGATCATACATAGTCCGTTTTGAGTCCACATGGATTGTATGAGATGTATTCCAGATCGAGTTGTATGATGTATCTTCAACATGATTGGAATGAAAGTGACCATGTCACATTTTGGCCTTCACCTCTTTTGTGCAAATTGACTGGGAAACGCCATTAAAGTTAAATGAACTTCGAATAAAAAACAGAAAAGAAACAAAAAGAATAAAAGAAAACTTTCCTTAAAAATCTAAATAAAAAAATGATGAACGCCAAATTCACATGAACATTAAATGAACGATAAAATAAATTTGAATTGTTAAAGGACAAACAAAATGAACACAAATTTTAAATCAAATCTCAATCAAATTCAAATTCAACCTTCCAGATCTCAAATCAAATCTCAATCAAATTCAAACTCAACCTTCCAGATCTCAAATCAAATCTCAATCAAATTCAAATTCAACCTTCCGGATCTCAAATCAAATCTCAATCAAATTCAAACTCAACCTTCCAAATCGAAATCCAATCCGTTCTACTCTCTCCTTGTCCGGGATGGAAGCGGTCGATTCCATCGACACGGAGCCATGAGGTTTTCGATTTGGATCCGATGGTGAGGAATTGTATCCAATCCAAACCAAAGCAACTTTCGATCAACTCTTTTGAATGGGATATGTAGCATCTACATATTCCCTCCTAATCTGTTTCTTTCCACAAAAATCTTTTACAACTTTCATGAAATTCTTGAAACACCAAAAATTTCACACTTTTCAAATCAACACTACAAATCTTTGCAAAATCAATTACCATCAAAAATCAAATTCTTGGGGTTGAGGATTTTACATCCGAGACTGCAATTCTTTAGGTTCTTTCCTATCACAATGAAATACATCAAAATGAAATTCTTGGGGTTGAGGATTTTACATCCGAGACTGCATTGCTTTAGGTTCTTTCCTATCGCAATGAAATACATCAAAATCAAATTCTTGGGGTTCAGGATTTTACATCCGAGACTGCATTGCTTTAGGTTCTTTCCTATAGCAATGAAATACATCAAAATCAAACTTTTGGGGTTGAGGATTTTACATCCGAGACTGCATTGCTTTAGGTTCTTTCCTTATCGCAATGAAATACATCAAGATCAAACTTTTGGGGTTGAGGATTTTACATCCGAGACTGCATTGCTTTAGGTTCTTTCCCTATCGCAATGAAATACATCAAGATCAAACTTTTGGGGTTGAGGATTTTACATCCAATACTGCATTCTTTAGGTTCTTTCCCTATCGCAATGAAATACATCAAAATCAAACTTTTGGGGTTGAGGATTTTACATCTGATACTGCATTCTTTAGGTTCTTTCCCTATCGCAATGAAATACATCAAAATTAAATTCTTGGGTTGAAGATTTTACATTCGATACTGCATTGTTTTAGGTTCTTTCCCTATCGCAATGAAATACATCAAAATCAAACTTTTGGGGTTGAGGATTTTACATCCGATACTGCATTGCTTTAGGTTCTTTCCCTATCGCGATGAAATACATCAAAATCAAACTTTTGGGGTTGAGAATTTTACATCCGATACTGCATTACTTTAGTTTCTTTCCCTATCGCAATGAAATACATCAAAATCAAGCTTTAGAGGTTAAGGATTTTACATCCAATACCGCATTGCTTTAGGTTCTATCCCTATTGCAATGAAGCACACCAAATCAAGCTGTTAAGGTAAAGGATTTTACATCCAATACCGCATTGCTCTGAGTTCTTTCCTCATTGTAATGGTTCAATCCAATCAATTCAATTTTCTTTTGAGGTTGAAGATGTTACATCTAAAACCACAAAATTCAAATTTTTATTTCAAGTTCAAATCCCTTCAAATTAATTTTAACAAAACTTCAATCTAAATTGAAACTCAAACTAAAATCTGAGCTCGCACATCAAAACTTAAACTAAAACAAAATGAAATCTAAATCGAAATTTCCCCAGATCATGTGATTTGGGATTCACCTCCTTTTCCTTTCCTCAGCGAGAGTTCAGGAATCTCCAGTCTCAGAGATATACTTGACACTCCCCAGCGGAAACTCTTCTACTCTGTCCCAAGTTTGTCACTTGGACTTCTGTGTTGGTTTTGTAGATCGCTTCGGTCAACACTAATACGCGCGGTGTGCTCCGTCAGCTCACCACACCTATTGGGGGTCCATTTGTTGACCTCATTTTTGATGAGGTCTTCTCTTCTTTTTTTAGTACTTAGGATCTAGCCTTAGACTTTTCCTTTGACTATCCTAGAGGATTAGAATTGAGACCCACCACCTAGAAATTCAAACCACTTCTTAAACTCCCTACAAACTCCACAAACTTGATTGTAGACCCCTAATCACCTAGAGGGTTGAAATCAAATGTGGAAGTTTAAAGGATGAGTTCCTATAGGACTCTTTGGCCTTAGGATCGCCACAGGTGGCCTCGTTCGGTGAGGGCTGACTTACACACACACTACACTTATACACTACACTTTCACACACCTCCTAAAACCACACCTATACCCAACTTGACCTCCTGACTCATGAAGGTGATTCACATGGATGGTCCTTAACCCCTAAGCCCTTGGCTAAGAGGGTTAGGAACAATGTAGTGAATGCCTCAAATAAGTCCCTTCATGGCTCATGTGGGCTTGATATGGCTTCATGGCTCAACCAAAATGATTTCATTCCACTTACATTTACCCAATCTTCAATTTTCTAAATTTTCAATTTTTGACCCCCGGGACCTCAGACCAGCCTAGCCTACCCAAAACCCTTGAAATTACCCAAATTTTTTAAAATTCTCCAAAATCACCGAAATTCCTCAAAATCAAACTCAGACATTCTCCCACCACTCAAATTGACCATTTTTTACCCAAAATACTCAAAATTCCAAAAAATACCCCCAATACCCTCCAAATTACCAAAATGCCCCTCTTGACCCAAAAATCCAAAAATTCAGAAAATTTCTAGAAAATTCTAAAAAATCCCAAATATTCCCAATTTCATTTAGTCCAACTACACCATGGGCCAATTTTGTCAATTTACCCCACTTTTGTCAAAATCCCCAATTTGACCCATTTTAACCCAAAGTGAACCCAATGTCAAACCAAACCTACCCAATTGACCCAAATTCTGGTCCAATTCAATTCTAAACTTCCATTCAACATCGCCAACACCAATCTAGACCAAATCCAAGCCCAATTTGATTGACATTTGAATCCAATTTCACTTTCGACCTTAAAGCCTAATTTGGACCCATGACCCAAACTTAGCCCAAACTAACCCAATTCAACTCCAATTAACCCCAAATCTTTTCTAAACCTTCCCTAACATCCCCACAAACAAAACACTAACATAATTTGCCCAAAATATGGACCCAAACCCCACTCAAATTTAACCCAAAACCAAAAAGCCCAATTTTGACCTAAACCCAAACTTAACCCAAATAGGCCCACACCCCAAAATCCAACCCCAACAAAAGTTGAAACCTCTTTGAAACAGCCCTACAAACATTTCTCAACATTAATTTTACACCAATTTCAACATTAGCTCAACATTAGTCCAAGTTAACCCAATTTGGCCTACCATTGGCCACTTTACCAAAAAGCCCAAATTCAACCCAATTCAAGTCCAAACCACCTCAAATTTATTTCAAATTACTCATGACACATCCCTAAAGCAAACCCAATAATTATTTGGCCCAACCTTCTACAAAATTCCCATCCATAAAGCCCAAGGCCCACTTTCTTAAACCTTTCTAAAAAGCCCATCCAAGACAAATTCAAAAGCCCAAAGTCCATGACAAAGCCCACATGAAATTTCTCTCATCATCCCTTTGATTTAAAACACTTCCCAAGTTATAAAATCTATCACCAAATAAATCCAAATCAAGCCTTATGACAATTCTCCTTAAATCCATCAAAAATTCCAACACCCTTCCTCATGAAAGTTGACTAAACTTTTCCCAAGCCATATATAAGCCATGAAGCCACTCTTAAGCCACATGCAAGCCATGTGAGTTGTTCACATGTGACCTTACCACATTGGGCAAAAGGAGGAGATCCTTTCCACATTCCCTTAAGGTGATTAACCATTTCCATGTCTCCCCTAAACCATGTTTAATCCTAATTGTACTTGGATTGTGACTTGACCCCACTAATCAAGCTGAGCCAAATCACTTTCTCTTCAGCCTAAACCAAGTATTGGGTGGTGCACCATGCCCCCATGCCACTTTGATCCAACTCCTTTACACATGTCCAAACCCAATTGACTTCACCATTGCCAAGCCCTGACCTCCCTGGTCAAGATGGTGACTCATGCCTGCCGGCCAGCCGCCTGGGTCGCCGGAAAATGCCATGGCCGAGACATTGGAAGGAGCCAAGCATTGAAATTCTCCCTTGTTGAGTTGCCCCATGCCCAGTGGCCATTGCAGCTGTTCTTCCCTTGCCAAGAGCAGCTGATCCCAGTCCTAACTCCCCCTGGGAGGCCCTCCAGCCTCTCCTATTTAAACCTCACCCCTCTCGGCCATGAAGAGGTGTTGAACCAACCTTAAGGAAACTCTGCCAAAATCACTCCAGACTCTCCCCCACACTTTGAGCATTTGATCCCCACTCTGCTCTCTTGCCCTAATCCCCACTAACCGAGCTCAATTTTGGAGCTCAATTCTCAGGCCAGAACAGGACATTCCCAAATCCTCCACCAAAGTCAAATTAAACTCACCCACACCTACACAAGACCAAGAGAAGGAGTTCCCCAGTGAAAGTGGCCCCTCTCCAGGCCACCCATCTGTTCCAGACTCCAAGCTTTGTAATCGGCTGTGGTTGAAATCATACCTGGACAATTCACCAGGCCAAGGGACTTCATCTGGAGCTTGCTTGGACCCAATCGAAGGTGACACAACTCTCAGATCGAAGCTTCACTTCACTGAGCAAAGGTATGGACTCACTCTTCTTCCCGAGCTTACAGAGATTCTCCATTTAAATTGAATTAATTTCAATGCATCTTTACCGTATGGATGTGTTCGTCTCCTCAAGACAAATCCATAGAGCATAAGAACACAAAAATCCATTGAGAATCGAGTGAGAAATTAGGGTTAGATGGTTGACGGTCACGGGTGCACACCAGTCGTAGACGATGACTGGGAGCCGTTGGATCGAGCATGTATCGAGCGGACGGTCTGGATCGAGCCGGACAGGGCGATGGTACATGAACCGCGGGTCCCTAGAGCACTGAGTCGGATGGCGGCGCCGAATCAGGAGACGACGCGTGGCCTTTCGGAGCTGCCGAGGATAGCGTGGCGCCGCGTGGATAAGTAGGAAATTAGGGCTATTTCCTTTTTATTTAATTACCAGAACTTAGAAAATTCATAACTTTCTGTAGGAAAATCCTAAAAATAAAATAAAAATATGCTCTTGCTCAGTGAACAGAGGAGAATAATGTGGAAAAGAAATCATGTAATTTCATCAAGTATTTTATTTTTAATTATTTATTTACTCTCTGCACTATTTCAATTCTCCATGCATGTATACAATTCACCATGGCATGAGACCATAAGGCTTTTGAAGCCTCTGAATTTGGGGTCATTCCCTGAATTTTCCAAAGTCAGAGGCCATCCCTATGAAGAGTTATTGATTTTTCAATTCTAGGTCACTATTCGAGTATTTTAATTCCAATAATTAGCATGTTGTGAAATAAATTCTAGGAAAATTTGGTGATGTTTCTTATGACCAGAGGACCCTAGGGAAAATAGGTTTTGAGTTGACTCACTTGTAATAACCCTAATTGGCTTAAATACCCAAAATGGAGCTTTAATTAATTAGAGCTAATCATATATCAAATTGACTTGAAATCAATTCTCCACTGACCTTTAGGATCAGAGGAACCCACCATAAAAGTTTGAAATCAATTGGACTTGGTTAACCCTATCAAATGGGTTGATTAAGCCATTTAGCCAAACTTAAACTTCAAAAATTCATAACTTTCAAAATGTTTCTCAAAAATTCACCAAATTAGTTTTGGAGTCTCTCTGATATCAGGGGAATTTAAGAAAAGTAAAATTGCAATTTTCCAAAAAAGTTGATTTTTTGCATTATTTTAATATTTTAATAATTAAAAAATAATAAAAATCACAAAAATAATAAAATTCACCAAAATGTCATATTTTAAATTTTAATCACTTAGGAATAAACCCCATATTTTTCTTAAGTCTCTATGATGAGATATCAAATTTTAAAGCCCTAAGGTAATTTTAAAATAAAAAAAAATGTATTTTCTAGTATTTCCACTAAAATAATTCTAATAAATCAGAGAAAAATCACAAAATTATAAAAATTGGTTCTCTGGTTTCCTTGATATCAGAGAGATTTTTGAAAAATATAAAATTCATTTTTCAAACTTTATTTTATTTTTAAATTAATTAATACTCCAAAACTCAAAATAATTATAATAAAAATAATATAATTCAAAAAATCACCAAAATTGGTCCAAGTGGTCCTCTAATCATTAGGAATGTCTCATAATTTTCTTAAGGACAGAAACTTTCCCTTGGTCATATTATTAAATTTTCCTTGAAAATCCCTATTTTCCACCAAAAATAATTAAATAAATAAATTAAATACAGAAAAATCACATTTTCTCCTCTAATGTCTTGATTGACATATGAGTGAAGTCACATAAAAATTTCAAATTCATTTAAGCTCAATTTAGTGAGTTATGAAATTAGTAAGTTTAAAGGGCAAAATGTTAATTAAAATTTTAACCTATAATTAAAAATTTTAGGTTTAATTAAAAGGGTGGGTAAAATATTTGATACTAAGTTGATTTTGGATGTTTGAAACTTAGGCAATTAAAGGGTAGAAACCTACCAAATAATTTGAAAATAATTAAAATAAACCTTAATTAAATGATTAATTAAACTTGGAAGAATAAAAAAATTGGAATTATTAAAATAGAGATACTATTAGGAAGAGATTTGTTCTTTAATTTAAGAATCCCCAAATTAATCACCTCAATAATATTTAATTCCTAATTAAAATGATAATCCAAATTCAAGATTTAAAATGCTAAAAGACTTAATCATTAAATTAAATTAAAGTTAAAACATTTAAATTAAATCCTTCTAAGATTTCAATTAAATTAATATTTTAACAATTAAAATTAAATCATCCTTAAAGCATAAAAAATAAAATATTAAATTAAAATTAAAATTAAAATAAAATTAAATTAAAATTAAATTGAATTAAATTAAAATTTAAATTAAATTAAATTAAATTAAATCACATTAAATTAAATTAAATTAAATTAAATTAAAACATATTAGATTAAATAAAAAAATAAAATCAAGTTAAAATAAAATTAAAATTAAATTAAATTAAATAAAATTAAATTGAAAGTAAAACTAAACCAAATTAAATTAAACTAAAATTAAATTAAATTAAATTGAATTAAATATAACATCACCAAAGACAAAGAATTCAAAATAAATCTAAAACAACTTGAACACTATTCCAAACTTAAACCCATTAATTGAAATTAAATTAAATCATAAATCACTTGAATATTAATTTGCCCTCAAAAGCTCTTGTTGTCATAGCTCCTAAACGGAGTGTTAAGTGAAGTATTACTTCACTCATAAGATATTCAAATGTCCTAGTTCACTGAGCAAGATAACAAAACTTGAACTCCTGGATGATTAATTCATTTGTATAATTAAATTCTCTTGGACTTAAAACAATCCTAGAGGTATTAAAAAGATGTTTAAGATTCGTCTTAAGCACTTCCTCAATATGATATGATATTTATAAGAACAATTGAACTTAATTGTTCTTTGATGAAGATAATCGTCCTCAAACCAAAACACAAGAACCTAGACGTCATAGGAGCTATAGGAGTAGGACCTTGGTAGAAAACCATAACCCTTCCCTTAGCTTTACCTAGGAACTTGCTTTAAATGGGTGATCAAACATACCTAAATATAGAGTAAATGGTTGCAAAGCCTTTGCAATAGCAACAACTTCCTCAAGAAATATTTATAGTAGCCAATTTTTCAACTATAATTGTATAATATCAAATCATTGCTGGATTTGCTTTGAGATCTACTTGTCATTGACTCTAAAAAGTTACAACATTAAGTTAATAATTAGTAGAAATCTAAATACAAAGTGAAAAATATGAGACACTTCTTTCATATCTTTCTGATAAAAACCTAACAATAGTTAATAGGAAGGACAAAACAAATATTTAGAACTTACAAATTTAAAAACTTTGCAAGAAGCTTCAAGATATTTCAGACCAAAACACAAATAGTTGATAAAAAAAATATTCAAACCACAACATTATAGGGACTCCATCCATAATGAAATTGATATCATCACATATTAAGAACTTATCTCTTAAACAAGAAAAATTGAAGTGTACCAAAGCTATTCAAAAAAAAAACTATCGATAGCCAGTATAAAATAGGATTTTCTATTCAATTGATGAAATAATTCATGAACAGAAAAACAAGGCAAAATTGATATCCATCCAACTCCAATACCAACATCAATATGTGCTTGAATATATTTAAAAGTCTATCAATAGATAATGTGAGGACATGAATAGAATGAAAGTCTTAAATATGCTATTATCATTCGATTGATTCATATGTTTGAAGTTTGAAAAAACATCATAGCCTAATAATGATGTGAGGACATGTTCCTAATTGCACATACAAACTAACAGAGACATCCTTAAAATCTAAAGAATAAGATGTCTTACAAATTGAACGTTTGTTTTTTATGCTTTCAAATGTTTGAGGATGGTCCATCAAACTGAACTTCATATAACGTATTGCTCAATATATAAAAAAAAATCTTAGATAATGCTACCAACAACCACCTAGAGATATCAAAGGACAGAGCTAAGAACCAACACTCAAACATATCAAATAAAAAAGTTCAAGACCATTGCTCAAAATATCTAAGAATCATAGAACATTGTAATAATAATAAAAAACATCATGCGTGGTGTAATCATTATAACCATGCACATAACATATGCATATTGTAATAGATTTAAGTGTAATGCAAGTAAAAATAAAGTTTAGCTGTTAAATATGAATACATAAGAATTAGGCGGAATGTATGTGAATGCCCTTGATATTTTTAATTCCATATAGTCTGATGTAGCTGACAAGCATAAGCAACCTCTTTTTTTGAGAAAATTATTAAACTAAAAGATATAAATAACAAAATTTAGGTGTTAAATATATAACATACAACACAATTCTTATGTAATTAATTACATATCTAACACCTAAATTTTAATTTTTATATGCATTGATGTCAACTTACCTATGCATGAAAAAATATTTATTTGCTCGTAAACAGAATCTAAGAATCTCTAGGATTGACAAATACCACTTTAATTGTTCGACAAGATTTAACATAAATCCTCTATAAATTCTGCTTAAAGTTGGCTACCAAACAATGAAATAACCCCTAGTCCTAGATGCTTAATGCTTGGGCAATAACTACACATCACAACAAAGAAAAAATTGCATTGTGAATAGAAGCAAAAAAAATCATTCACAAATATATATATATATATATATATATATATATATATATATATATATATATATATATATATATATATATATTGGCTAAGACCTATAGGATGTTGACAAATAACCATAACGTCGTTTCTAAACTATTGATCACTTTGTCACAGAAAAAAGTTGATCACCTTATCACATAAAAGACTACATTAAGAATATAAACCCTGAATTCTTTTCACACAAAAATCTGTCGATCACCGTGTATCATTATGAGGAAAGAGAATAATATTATGTGATAGTATGACCAAGCCAGAAATCCCTCACCGCACATAAAAAAATACTCACGATGCCACTACTGACGTGTTGAACACTAGAAACCCCATAGCCCACCAGAGAGGTAGAGATCAAGCTACGAGAGGTGACAGGCAGTTGACAAAGTCTCAGAGAGTGAGAGAGAAGGAAGAGAGGGTCAAACAGGAGGGGATTAGGGGAAGAGATGAAGATAGAGTGAGTGAGGCGAGATTCACCATTCGATCATTTTTCCTTGATTAATTTTCTTCGAACCGATCTCGATTCGAGCCGAGGTCGGATTGAAATCAGATCGAAATAATTTAGATCTTCTTATTTGGCTCGTAGCTCGACTCCAATATTTCGAGCCAATTTCGTTCCGAGCTAAATTTCAATTTGATTTTCGAGCGATTTACAATCTTCGAGTTAATTTCATAACCCTACCCACAACTAATTGATCGAATGACTCACATTGATTCTCCTTGAACATATGTTTTTTTATTTTTTATTTTATTAATTTATTTTTTTTTAATGTTTGGAGGATCTTAGTGACAACAAATTGGACGATCTTGAGCTCGTTGAATTTTTCTCGCAGAGACGCTCAATTTGATTATAAGTATGTTAAATTTGAAGTTCATTTGACCGTCCAATTAATTTCTCAATGCCTCCAATGTGGTTTAATTGTTTGATCTAGGCTTGACCAGGCTCAAATTGTTTCAATTTTGGCATTATTGGGTTCGACTTATGGAGACAACGAATTTCACTATAAGTTTGTTGAAATCAGAGTTCTTGATAATTTTTTTATTTAAATCTCGATATATATTTTTTTAAATATGCTTTGAGATTCATGTCAAATTATGAAATTTTATGATGACACATATCA
Source organism: Papilionanthe hookeriana x Papilionanthe teres (assembly GCA_022702705.1). Lineage (NCBI taxonomy): Eukaryota > Viridiplantae > Streptophyta > Magnoliopsida > Asparagales > Orchidaceae > Papilionanthe > Papilionanthe hookeriana x Papilionanthe teres. The sequence continues at coordinate 45,708,541 of CM040439.1, read as the reverse complement.
CTATTATATTTATCTTAAAATCAATTTAATAATTTATAAAAGGTGCATTTACATACATACAAATCAATTTCTATGTATTTACTAAGTTTTACTTCCTACAATTACACCACCCAAAATTTACACAACATAAAAAATACCATCTTTTCACGCATTTGCAAGGTGGTATTAATGTAAAAAGTTGAAGTATAGCTTTTCTACATGTAAATATATAGGAGTTGAGTGGTATGTAGGTCTGTCAAAAAAACTCATTGTTCATGAACAGTTCGTGTTCGGTTCGCTAAGAAGTTTGTGTTCAATTCGTTCGATAAGCAAACGAGACGAACACATTTGTTAAACGAACCAAACACGAATAATGATGTGTTCGTTCGTGTTCGGTTCGTTAATGTTTGAAATATAAAATAATTTAAAATAATTATATATAAAAAATTTATGATATTTTAAAAATAATTATATATTATAAACATTTATCATATTTTGAATAATTAAACTTCTATAAATTTTAATATATAATAAATTATTAATAACAATAATAATATTATAGATTAATTATATTAATATAAATATTATAATATTATAATTAATATACTATACCATATATTAAAATAAAACTTTAAACAAAACCCTAAAAGTTTTATTCGGTTTGCTTCATTTTGAGGAAGTATGGATTATCTCATGTGTACGGAATATCTAATCAATTTGCTTCATTTTGAGGAAGTATGCTATCAAAGCTAGTGTTGTCAAAAAAGCTCGTTGTTTGCAAACAGTTCATGTTCGATTTGCCAGGAAGTTTATGTTTGATTCGTTCAATAAGTAAACGAGAGGAACACGAACAAATTTTTCTCTTTCAGTTTGTTAAACGAATCAAACACGAACATTGATGTGAACAAACATTTCGAACATAAACACTAGCTCTGTTCGTTCGTGTTCGATTCGTTTACACCCCTAATATTATGCATGTAAATCTTCCTATATAAAACTTTAGAAATTAAAAATTATATTAGAACATTTTAGGTATATTTTTGTCCTTGGATTATACAACATCCCGTTTGCAAATACATGGAGAGGCTCTTCCATGCTTTCGTCATCTCCTCGACTCTTCCCATGCACGCCGCCGGGGGTTCGCGTTAGCGCTCCCTTTAGTTTATGATTTCTCTACAAACTGCAAGCTAGGGATTCTCGCGCTTCTCCGTCGCCTTAGGTTAAAAGAAAAATGGCGCCGCAAAGAGGTAATTCTGCTATCTAGCCTTCGATTTTTGTTTTAATACAGTATGAATTCTAAACCCTGATCACCTATTAGATCTCCCTGGGTTCTATTTTGATCCGGAGAAGAATCGATATTTTCCCATCAAAGGTCCACTCCCGGGATCGAAACGAGCTCGTCCTTTTTCGTCCTCTTCTTCTCCATCAAAGGAAGGCTCGGCTTCAGGCAAGGTAAAGGGCCAGAGTTCTTTCTCTTTCTTTCTAATTTATTTGTGGAGTTAAAGTAGAATTTGCAATAAAAGTCCGTGGAATTAAGCTTCTTGGCGGAGAAGGGAAACTTTTGTAAAATGTGCATAACAATTACGGTGGTTTTTGCTCTTTTTTAAAGTTTGCATTTTGGAAACAAGGACGTTTAGAATGAACTTTTGCTGTAATATGCGAAAGTATACTCAGTTGGAACTCCATCTTCAACCAAGACAACTCGCTCAAACTCAAAAGCTACTTGCTCGCTCCATACTTAGCTAGATGGTGAATTCTCCCACTTAGTTAGCGACTTCGTCCAGCAAGCTGGCAACTTTGTTCAATAAATTCGACAATGTTGTCAAATCATACATACATCCATACATCCAAGCAGAATTATATTCTTGGCTACCCAAGTCAAGTATCTGAATGCGCTTTCTTATGTTTTGATTAGACTTATATATAGCGTTAAAAACCTTAGACTGAACTTATAAATGGGAAGTGGAGATTTTGACAAAACTTTTTGGACACTCAAGTCTATACCTTTGGCTGTTTAGTAATATCACAAAACTTCTCTTTATAGCTTCTCTTTTCAACTTTATAAGGTTTGCATGTGAGATTCTATTATTGCCCTTAGACATTTTTAGATCCACCACTCTCTAAATTGCAGCGAGTGTGAATTAATGCTAAGAACTAGACGCACTGCGTGAAGCAGAATAACATGATAAAGAAGTCTTAGGAAACATGGAGAACCAAAACTCCATAAAAAATAGAAACCTCAAAGAGATATAATGAAGGATCATGGCGGTGATCTAGGGAACTTTCGTGCCTTTTCTAAAATCACCTCAAGGACAGAGATTCTTGAGGCATCCTCAAATTCAATTTTTTTAGGGAACTAGGTACCGCCTATGTAGTCAGTTCAAGCTCGACGCTGGATGAAGCATATTATCTAGATGGTAATGAAAAATCTACTCCCCCTCATTAATTTTGAAAAGAAAATCTTTGCGGACTAATGCTTCTTAAGGGAAATATGGCGGCAAGCCCTCAATGAGGTTCAAATTCCCTAACCTTGGTTCCTACAAACGGAGGATAATCTTGTAACCTACTTTGAGTCAACCACCTGCTTGCTAAATGTCAAGCATGTATTGAGGTGTAGTTTTTTCTTCATGGTCTTCAAGGAGCCATCTCTTAGATGATTCTCACACCTTTGGTTGGGGAATTAACATCTTTTGTCGTGTTGAAGAGACCCTTCATCAGTTAATTAATTAGTGCAAAAAAACTGTTGAATAGCTTGTAAAACCTATTAACAATTATGTAAGAACCCGGTGACTATTTGTGAAAATTATCACTTGTTACTTACATGTGATGCTGAATGCCTTTTAGAACTTGTTGTCACCTTTGGCCCGCTAACTCAAGGATTGAAAGAAGGATAATTTAGACACGCGTCTAGAGTGATGTGGCAGAGTGCATCAACAAAAATGTTGAAACTCACCGATAATCACATAAATGCAGAATTGTATAGTCTAAAGGAGGTATGAACATCTCGATTCCTTGGATACAGGAACTCCTGACTAAATAGATGCCAACTAAGTAAAATAGATACAACCAAAATTAAAATCTAACATTATGTTCTCTAGGATTGACCACCACTTTATCAACATGTGTGACAAGTTGAATGTGAGAACTCTTTTGGACATTTTCTTTTGAGAAACAAATTGTTTTTAGTTGCTAGGAATGCCACTCATGCCCCTTTGAGGGTTTTCTTTATTGAGTTGGTGAACACGATTAAAATAATACTTTCGTTGACCACCTTTTTTATATTCATAGATCCATATTTTGTGTTTGAAGAATATTATGCTTTTCCTAAAACCATGACCATAACATGGAGGATTGTCAACATCTTTGTGGTATAGTTGAAAAACTCATCATGGGAAGGAAATTAAAAGTGTGTGGGATGCTTGGAATGAAAGACTACTAGTGATTAAAAAAGAAAGAGGAGATCTAGTCACCCTGGCATGAATTATCCAAATAGCAAGGAACAAAGCTTGGGTAGAAAATACTTCCAAGGGAAGTGTCTCGTAGTAATGTGGCTTCGAATTCTTTTTTTTACTTGCCAATATTCATGGATTTTGATTAATATACTCCTATAATTTGAGAATTTGTTTAGTTATTCTCGGGTCCTCTGTTTGAAAGGTGTGCGGTGCACCTCAATGCAATTTTGAATAGTGACACGCTGTGATGCACACCTTAAATGACCAACACAAGGTGTTTGTTTCAAATTTATTGCACGACTCATCTCATTTTTATCAAGGTGTCTGTTTCATTAATTTAGATTTTTTTTTCTAATTTCCTAATTAAAACAGCAATTCCGCTTCGCTCAAATCCGCACTCGCATGCATACGCATGATCTCCTCTCTTCTGATGATATCCTAGCCGATCGTCCTATTATCGGTAGTTGCTTTCATTACTGTCACCATCATATATTGCTCCTGTCACCTCATCTTAATCTACATGATCTCCCCTGTAGAACTCAGTCTTCCTTCTCACGCATACCCCAACTAGCTCGAGCACTGTTGTTGTCCCCCTCGCTTGCTGCATCTATCATCACCATCACCTCTTGCAATCGCATTGCCACGTCTTCTACTTCCACCACCATTGTAGCTTTTCTCTGCTGCCTCTGGCTATGCCTAATCTCCCTTCTCACACCACCACCCTAGTGTTGATGTCGTCACCACCATCATTTACTAGCGCGCCTCGACGCCACCACCCCATTTTAACCAAGTTTCCTTATCTCAAGTATACCTACGTAGGGTTGTAAATGAACCTATGGACTCGATGAATAACTTGAACTCGGTTCAATTAAAAATCGATTTAATATGTAAAAATTATTAAATAAATAAGTTTGAATATTTTTTTTAAAACTCGATAATTAAATAAAACAAACATAAATATGGTTCAACTTGTTGATTTATGTTCATGCACAAACTTGTTTATTTTTCAATAAGTAATTTGTTAAATAATATATAGTTATATGATATATTATTTAATAAAATCTGATTAACTGGAATTTATTTTTAATTAAACATTTAATAGTAACATATTATAATTTAATTTCAAGAGGCATATGAATCTAATATAATTTCTTCTTATCTTTTTAATTTTAATATTTTAGCTTGCTAGAATTTATTTATATTTTTTGCTTGCAAGAAAATTTATTTGCAACTTATATATTATCTTATTTAATTAGTGCAAAGTACTTGAATACTAATTCATAATTTATTTGATTTTTTATTTATTTAAATTTATAAAAATATTTGTTAATAACATTATAAAAAAAGCGAAGCATCCATTCAAAAATTTCAGCTTATTTTATTAACTCGTTTAAGTTATCTTCCAATTAAAATAAATAAGCCAAATATGAACATATATGTGAGAGCTCAACTCGAGCTTAAGTCGAACATGAAAAACTTATAATATGACCAAGCCAAATCCAATCAATGACATACTTGGCTCTACTTGGCTTGATTATAGCCCTATATTTACTTTCTCCAGCAGTATTTTTTATGTGGTAATAATCTTTAAATCCAAAAAAAATTATTTTTTTTGAATATTTGTAATTACTCAATTTATTTAAACTTTGCTTACTAAGCTTGTATTATGTCTTGCTTTAATTTTATATGCTATCTTCTCTTGATTTCTTATACAGTTTAATCGGTTAATGTCTACATTACACTGTTACTATTTGTTAGATGTTACTTTGCGCTTACGCAATTTAATATTTAATATAGACATAATTTGTCACTTCTTACTATGTTAGGATATTAATATGTCTTTCTCTAATATTTCTACATATTATCATGCTAATATATTCATTTTTACCTTTAATTTGACTCTCTTATGCCTAAAAATATTTTGAGCTTTATGTCTTGCCTTATTCCTCAATTGCGCATTTTTAAATCTGGGTTGGGTCTCAATATTCTAATATTTTTTCTTTTAGTCAGATGCCATGTTGAAAAACTTTGACATCGAAAGATAAAAAAGTTCAGCATGGTGAAAGGTATATAGGACATGTTAGGAATTGTTCTCCATGGCATGCTATTTACAATATCAGGACTCTTCCCACATCCAAAGAGATTCACTTGTCTCCTATATTTTGCGCTCAACTTGATTTGATATTCTCTACTTACAAATTTGAATTTCTTAACTTGGTATTCGTCTTTTGAAATGATATCACTAAGTGATCAAGTTATTCTTCGACGCCAAACTCAGCAAGTGCACCTTCTAAACTTTTAATTCTAAGCCTTGCCATCTCTTCCTCAACTTTTCTCTTGAAGCTTGCCTTGAATTTATTAACATACTTAAATAAAGGGTTACTTATTTGATGCAGTTAAGTTAAATCATATTTATATTAGTTGGTGGTCATTTGATAGATCTAAGTTAAATGGCACACACACACATACATATACATATAAATACATATACATATACATATATATATATATATATATATATATATATATGTATATATATGTATGTATGTATATATATATCTGTGTGTGTGTGTGTAGATATATGTATAGATATGTATATAGATGTATACATATATGTAGATGGATATATTTGCATATATGTTGATATGGATATATACACTCGCATATGTAGATTAAATATATACACATATTTGTAGATATAGACACAGACACACACACAATATAAAAACATCAAAAACATATCATTAACAAATTGTAACATCTTTAATGTGTGTGTGCATTTTGAGACAATCTTTTCAACACACCAACATGTGTGTAGAGGCATCTTGTAAATGGACCGAAACTCATGCAAATGCATTGTGATGAGTGCATATAAGCAAATATTCTCACATTTGCTCTGATGATAATTCTAAGTTAAACTTTAAGTCTTCGAGAATGCTACACAGATAAAGAATGAAGTTGGTTTAGCTTTGTCTTTGCTCTGATAAGCATGCAAATTTTTAACGTTTATAAAATATTTTTCTTCAAAATGATAAAAGTTAAATACATATCACACTCTTTTGAGCAAATTGTCACGACTTTAGGGGATGGTTGTAACTCACACTTTAGTCAATAATTTTTCTTATGATGAGGACTAGAGTGAATAAGATTGAGTACTCATTTGACCTATTTGATTCTCCTCCTAATAAGGGCTATAATTGGCAAGACTAAGTTCTCATTGGTCAGTTCTATCCTACTCGCCTTAATGATATTTAAATTATAGTCCTCACTTAAGTAATAATTAAGAATAATTTAAGTATTTGAAATATCTCTGATGATAATAGTATTGATTGTGAATTTTAATTGGAGGCGTCTATTTTTAAAATTAACTAAAAAAATACTTGAATAAACCCAATTGATTTAGGTTATGTGTTAGATCCTATGTAAACAAGACAATCAATATGGTTCAATGTCATTTAAATCTTTGATGATGATAATGTTAGATCGCGTTGATAGTGAATCTAAATCGAACAGTTCTCTTTGTAAGATTAGGCTACAAAATATTTCAATAAACTTTTTTAATTTAGTTTATGAAAAAGTTCTCTATAAGAGGGATAAAGCCAACAATGTTCGAAGTTATTTAAATTCTTGATGATAGTCGTGTTGAATAAAAATCTCAATTGGGGAGGATTTATTTCTAAGATGATTTCAAATCCTCTAAATGAAAATTTTTCATAAAAAAAATGTGTAAAAGTGCCAAAATAATCCTTTGACTGTTCACATTGGGCCTTTTTAGTTCCCTTTATAAAAATTCTAAATTAGTCTCTGGATTGTTTTCATATGACCCAATATAATCCTTATTGGAGAATATTTAAACCAAATTAAAACATTCTAGGGACTAAATTGACACTCTTATAAAATGTGGGACTAAAATGAACCCCCTGTAAAGAGTCAGAGGTCCATTTTGACCTTTTCTTATAAAAAAATGAAACTAAAAAATAATCAATTGAAATTAATCACCACCACTAACAACAAAGCCTTTATCCTACTAAGTGGTGTCGGCTATATGAATCCTTTTTCTCCATTACGTCCTATTTAGTGTCATATTTTAATTTAACTCTAATAAATTAAGATCATTTTTTATGCAATAAGCACAAGTCTTTTTAGGTCTACCTCTGCCTTTCTTAACATAAGTCGAATCTAAAACATCTACTCTCCTAATCAGATCATCAGATTGTCGACGTTTAATGTGACCAAACCATCTAAGACTACTCTCTCTAATTTTGTCCGCACTGGAGCTACACCAACCCTATCACAGATATAGTCATTTTGCATTTTGTGTCGGAGTGTAAAGCCACTCATCCACCTAATCATTCTCATCTCAGCAAAACTTAACTTAGCAGTATGCTTCTCTTTTAAAGGCCAACACTCAGCACCATAGAGCATTGCAAGTCTCACCATCATCTTATAAAATTTTCCTTTCAGTCTAAGTGATACTTTTCTCTCACACAATTGGTCTGACACATTCCTCCACTTCAACCAACCAACTTGAATTCTACTATTAACATCCCCATCTATAGCACCATCGCTCTGAACAATAGACCCCAGATATCTATATCGTTCACACCTTTTAATAATTTGATCACCCAAAATTACACTTCTGTCATTGTAGCTACTATTACTAAAATTACATTCCATGTATTCCGTTTTAGTTCTACTCAAACCAAGGCCTTTAGACTCCAATACAGACCTTCATAATTCAAGTTTTATTTGGCCTTTTTCTCTCGTCTTTTCTACGAGGAGGATATCATCATTAAAAAGCATACACTAATGTACATCCTCTTGTAAATGTCCAGTAAGACCATCCATAACTAAAGCCAAAAGATATGGGCTTAAAGCCGATCCCTGATGTAAATCGATAGAAATAGGAAAATATTTAGTCAATCCTCCTTCAGTTCGAATGCAAGTAACAACTCTAGTATACATATCTTTAATGACTTGAATATAAGTCATATCAACACCTTTCTTCTCAAGGACTCTCCACAAGATATCAATTGGAACCTTATCATATGCTTTTTCTAAATCAATAAAAATCAAATATAAATCCTCCTTATTATCTCTGTACTTCTCCATCAAACCTCTCAATAAATATATAGCTTCCATAGTAGACCTGCCCGACATAAATTCAAATTGATTATGAGAAAACTTTGTAATACCTCTTAACCTATGTTCAATTACCCCCTTTCCCATAATTTTAAAGTATGACACATCAATTTAATTCCTCTATATTATGCACAGTCTTGTGCATCCCCTTTATTCTTAAAGATGGGGACCAAAATACTCTTCCTCCACTCCTCGGGCATCTTTTAGTTTTTAAAATAATATTAAAAGGAATAGTAAGCCAAGAAACTTCCAAATCACCTAAATATTTCCTCACTTCAATTGGGATATCGTCAGGTCCTACAGATTTTCCACCCTTGGTTTTCTTTAAAGCCTCATTAACTTCTTTTTTACTAATGTGATGGTAAAAATGAAATGTTTTATTATTATTAACGATATTAAGATCACTAAGGTCAATCATATTTTCAGAAACTTCATTAAAAAATTTATCAAAATAACTCACTCACCTATGTTGAATATCTTTTTCTAAGAAAATCACTTTATGATTTTCATTTTTAATACACTTTATTTGAGATCAATGAAATTACAACAACAACAACAACAACAACAACAAAGCCTTAATCCCACTAAGTGGGGTTGGCTACACGAATCATTTTTCTCCATTGCGTCTTATTCAGTGTTAAATTTTCATTTAATTCTAATAAATTAAGATAATTTTTTATGCAATAAGCCCAAGTCTTCCTTGTTCTACGTCTGCCTTTCTTAACATAAGTTGAATCTAAAATATCTACTCTCCTAATCAGATCATCAGGTGGTTGACGTTTAATGTGACAAAACCATCTAAGGCGGCTCTCTCTATATTTGTCCGTCACTGGTGCAACACCAACCCTATTACGGATATATTCATTTCACATTTTGTCTCTAAGTGTAAAGCCGCTCATCCACCTAATCATTCTCATCTCGATAACACTTAAATTAGCATTATGCTTCTCTTTTAAAGGCCAACATTCAACATCATAGAGCATTGCAGGTCTTACCACCATCTTATAAAATTTTCCTTTCAGTCGAAGCGATACTTTTCTATCACACAATAGGCCAGACACATTCCTCCACTTTAACCGGCCAACCTGAATTCTACTTTTAACATCGCCATCTATATCACCATCACATTGAACAATAGACTCGATATATCTAAATCGTTCATACCTTTTAATAATTTGATCACCCAAAGTTACACTTCTGTCACTAGAGCTACTATTACTAAAATTACATTCCATGTATTCAGTTTTAGTTCTACTCAAACGAAGACCTTTAAAATCCAATGTAGACCTCCATAATTCAAGTTTTTCCTGGGCATTTTCTCTCGTCTTCTCCACGAGGAGGATATCATCAACAAAAAGCATACACCAAGGTACATCCTCTTGTAAATGTCCAGTAAGACCATCATAAATAAGGCAAAAAGATATGGGCTTAAAGCTGTTCCCTTATGTAAACCAACATATATAGTAAAATATTTGGTCAATCCTCGTTCAGTTCGAACACACGTAACAACTCTAGTATACATATCTTTAATGACTTGAATATAATTCATATCAACACCTTTTTTCTCAAGGACTCTCCAAAGAACATCTCTTGGAACCTTATCGTAAGTTTTTTCTAAATCAATAAAAATAAATGTGGATCCTCCTTATTATCTCTGTACTTCTCCATCAAACCTTTCAATAAATGTATAGCTTCCACAGTAGACCTGCACGACATAAATCCAAATTGATTATGAGAAATCTTGTTAATACGTCTTATTCTATGTTAAATTACCCTCTCCCGTAATTTTAAAATATGACACATCAATTTAATTCTTTTATAATTTGCACACTCTTGTGCATCCCCTTTATTCTTAAAAAAGAGGATCAAATTACTCTTCCTCCACTCAGGCATCTTTTTAGTTTTAAAAATAATTTTAAAAAGTTTAGTAAGCCAAGAAACTCTCAAATCACTTAAACATTTCCACACTTCAATTAAGATATCATCAGGTCCTACAGACTTTCCACCCTTAGTTTTCTTTAAAGCCTCAACTTCTTTTCTACTAATGCGACGATAAAAATGAAACGTTTTATTATTATTAACGATATTAAGGTCACTAAGGTCGATCGTATTTTCAGAATCTTCATTAAAAAGTTTATCAAAATAACTCACCCACCTATGTTGAATATCTTTTTCTAAGAAAAATACTTTTTTATTTTCATCTTTAATACACTTTACTTGAGTTAAATCTTTAATTTTCTTCGTTCTTTGTTTGACTAGTTTATACATATATTTTTCATCCTCCTTAGTATCTAACCTGTTATAAAGATCGCTAAAAGCAGAATTTTTAGCGTTACAGATTATTCTTTTAGACTCCCTACGGACCGTTTTATATTTTTCCCAATTCTCTACGCTTTTACAGTTAAACCAGTTTTTATAACATAACTTCTTATATTTTATCTTTTCTGGCATATTATTATTTCATCACTAACTATTTTTATGTATAAAAATTTTTTCTTTTAATTCTCCAAGTATATATTTTGCCACTTGTTTAATAGTATTTGTTACTTTTTCCTACATAACATGTGCTTCATCATGAACATCCAAAATATTTAAATTTTGAATTTTAATCATAAAAATAATTTTATCTGTGTCTTCTAGGTACCCCTATTTAATTCTACGATGTTGAATTCTTGTATTATTTTATTTTACAATTCTTCATCTTAAAATCTAGAACTAATAATCGATGTTGGGTACTTAATTTCTCACTTGGAATGACCTTACAATCTCGTACTAAGCTTCAATAATCTCTTACTTCTGCATGAAAATAATCAATTTGTGTTTTATTAGATTCATTCTTATAAGTAACAAGATGCTCATCTCTTTTATTGAATAAAGTATTAGTAATAATCAAATCATATGCTAAAACAAAAGCTAATATTACTCTACCTTCTTCATTAATCGCTCCACAACCGTAGCCACCATGAATATTTCTGAAATCTTCTACCACTCTACTGACATGTTCATTTAATTATCCTCCAATAAAAATTCTTTCTTCAAGAGGTATCAAGTACATTAAGTAATCTAAGTCATTCTAAAATTTATCTTTATAGTCTATATCTAAACCTACTTGAAGAGCTTAAGCACTTATAATATCAAAAGTCTTAGTATTAATAATAATCTTAAGTGTTATAATTCTATCTCAAACTCTATTAATTTTTACAGCATTATCTTTCAAACTCTTATCTATAATTACACCTATACCATTTTTAGTGCGACTCTTACAAGAATACCATAGTTTAAAACCTAAGTTATCAATCTCCATAGCTTTTTCTCCAACCCATTTAGTTTCTTGAATACATAAAATATTTATCTTTCTACGAATCATAATATCAACTAATTCCATTAATTTACCATTGAGAAAACCTATATTCCAAGATTCTATCCTAATAGTAGTATCATGGACTAACTTCTTTACCCGCATCCATCTGTAATGTAGGAACCCTTGCTTATTTGACATTACACCCGAATGCCAGTGTAGCGACCCTTGCACACTTTCCATTGTATTCAGGTCATACAGCTCGTCGCTTCTAGGGGACGCCCTAGCACTTACACAATGATAAAAAAGATTCATGTCATGATTTTTTCGACAAGTTTTTACGCTGACTGTCGACAACCTAACACAACCCTTCATTTTTCACATCCGGGCTTGAGACCGACAATGACTGTTAAAATAACTTTGACCAAAATTAATCACCAAAATTTTAAAATAAATTTCATTCAACCTCTGTGATCATTTGTCGAGGGCAGCAAATTCAAGGTTAACTCCAGCTCATAAAAAGATTGCCATAGTAAATATACTATTATATTCACACTCATAATAATTTCTTTCAAGGACTTATCTCTAGACTTATATTTGGGTGATTTGATTAGCCAGCTAAAAAAACAGTTACGACTAGAACTCTTTTATTGAGTGTTTTGGTCAATTGACTCTACTATATTATGGTCATGATCCAATAGTTTCCAACCCCTTTGAGTTGTGAATCATTGGGGTACTTGATACGACAAAATCTTTTATAAACTTATGTCGACTTGAATTTGTCACCTTAAACAAACGTCAGCACCAGGTAATAATATTTACTTGGATCAAATAACTCATGGTTGTTGAAACGAATTGTTTTGTCAGAGTGGGTTCACTCTATGACTAGATAAATCAAAGACTATGATAATTCAAGATGATGTAATCATGTGATCTTGATCAGGTTCATCGTCATTTCTCTTAGCATTGGCTTTAAGGTTATGGTGTTAAATTATACGACCTAAAATTAAATTGTTGCTACTATATGCGGAACGATCACTATACTAATATCTACCTTTAATCAAAAGTGTTCCTCGTTTTTTAGAGCGGTGATTAACTACAAGGGCATGCACCTTTGAGAAGCTTCTAACATCAGATTTTAAAATTCTCACAAAATGAGAGAAATCTCTGGGAAGTGTCTCATCCACCGTCGCATTTGTCTTTTGAAAATTGAACTCGGAACCTCACATAAAAGTCTCTCATAATTATTTGGAAGAGATTTGTAAGTGTGAATTTTTAAAGCCCACAAAATTTTCATTCTTGCAAGAGGATAATGGATGCGACATCACAATAGAAGAATTTGTTACTATCTTGGCGGAACCATTCCAAAATGTTGGATAATGGCCGACAACTCTCATGGAAAAGGAAGCCGCAACCCTAGATAAAATGATCATAATAGAAGCAAATTTTATCATCCTTCACAGTGCACAGAAAATCGTCTTCCACTAGAGCCCAAATCATGATATCTAAACCATTACCGTACTTCCTATATGGACTTGATGCTGTGCTTAGTGATTGATGAGAAAAAAACTGAAATTTGCGTTGATGAAATTCTCAATACAGCTATAAAGGGTTTTCAGTAAGACATGGAAGAATAATAAGAAGAAAAAGTAGGAGAGGAAACAGGAAGAGCAATCGCAAAAGAAAATGAATCATCCTAACGAAATTTATGAATGAACGTGTGAAGAAGAAGCATCTTGCAATCCACTTACGAAATCAAAATCACAGATTATTTGCTTAAATTTATGAGAAATTGGAATGTCATTAACTGCCAACTCAATAGATAACTGCAGAACAAATGCGTATTTTTTGTTATTATCCAAATCTCCAAAACAAATTCTTTGTTATATAATAGAAAAATTCAATGAAGATGAATGGGCACAAGTCGCCAATAACCTCTTGAGGTTGACAACATGAGTTGAAATGAGGCAACGGAGGAATACACGAAGCCCCTTTATCAACACCTCAAAAAGTGATGTCGCGTATGCCCCCAAAACTAGACTATGTAGATAAACTAAACCTGAATACAATCCCCGACTTAAAAAAAGGGCGATATTTTAGTTATTTATTTATTTATTTTTTTTGGCAGCTGGCTTTCAAAGATGCAATATAACTAAAAGGTTAAATATGCACCCTATTATTTAAAGAGTGCTGTTTTAGCAAAGTAGACCCGATTTAAGGCAGTTTGTTGGAACGAGAAGAAGGGAGACAATGAACCCGCCTAGACTATGATGAACTCAACTAGCTTACAATGAACCCGCCTAGCTCATAGTCAACTTGACGAAGCATACTCAGTCCAAAGTGTAACCAAGTTGACTCACCCAGGCTCAAAAGCTACTCGTTCACACCATACTCAGTTATCCAACAACTTCACCTAGCAAGTTAGCGACTTTTCTCATCTAGCAGCAACTTCAATGACTCCGTCAATAGCCGTCCATGTGTTATATCCTTGTGCATGTATTGATTTGGCTATTTTTTGAGTAGCCTTTATTGTAGCTTGGCTCAAATTAATAAATAGTGGGTAAGGGGAAATTTTGAAATGCGAGGTTACGGATACTCAAAAACCTATTCCTTTAGCCATTGAACTTCTCTCCCTCCACATTTTTCTAAACTTTGTAAGGTTCTGCTTCCACGGTCATTTCTGGATCCAATAATAGGGATAGTTGAAAATTGATATTTGCTTCGTGTATGAGTTAGTTGAGTTAAGTTTTGCGTTGTTTGGTTGGCTTTAAAAATATCTTGAGTGGATTTTGATTTAAAGACCATTTGCTCGAAGAATTTTAAGTCTCCTACACTAAAAGTTTGTAGCCAGAAGAAGGCACTGAATCTTATCTGAGGCCAAATATTTGAATCTGACCTTGTAGCAAAACATAACAGAGAACAAAACTTTTCAGATGTCATTTTTCTTCCTTTTGGGAAAAGTTATTTCTAGAGCTGAGAATTTTATAGATTGAATCGAAATGTTTCCAAAGGTTTATGTTTAATTTTGTAGATTTAATTGTTTTTTTACCTGTAAATCATAGAGCTGATCATGAGCTGGTTGACCAATAGAGATGGCCAAACTTCTTTGATTGGCAACGCATGAGATTCATTTTATAAATTAATTTTTATGATTTTTTTATTCATGGAATTAGAATATTTAATAAAGAGCTCTATTTTTAAATTTTGTAAAAGTTGAAGCTTGTATATTTTAATGAGTAGATAAAATTTTGGCCAAATAACAATTATATATACATCTCAGACTAACCCTAATACAATTGGAGGGAAATTCAAATCATCACGATAAGTAGTCAAGAAATACAACGTAATAATGGATAATTAAGGGCAAATAATTTCTCCCCCCCAAATGTAGCAGTTGACCCATAGTTTTCTAAATCGTGGGTGAACCCATGTGGATCACGAATGCACATATCAATACTCTTTCAAGTTGGTTGTATATGTCATGCATCCCAAATTTGCTGCTGAGATTATTAAAGTGGTGTCGAGGAAGAGCTTTGATAAGAATATCAGCAATCTGATATTGAGTTGGGTTATAGTTGGACAACCCCTCCATTGATTTTCTTAGAGATGAAGTGTCTGTCAATCTCTATATATTTGGTTTAATCATGGTGTACCAGATTCTATGAAATATTGATGGTTGATTGATTATTTCAAAACATCTTGATAGTGCTTTTGTTCTCCATGTGTAGCTCCACCGGTAATTTCTTTAGCCATATCCCTTAACAAATTTTTAGGTTTAGGGAACGATGCTCAGATTCTACACTACTTCCTCCACGGCTTGCTTTTGTACTTCTCAAAGGAACTAGGTTACCTCATACAAATGAAGAGTAACCCGATGTAGAATTTTTGCTAGTCAGTTCTCCTGCTCAGCTAGCATCAGTGTAGATCTCAATTTGACGGTTCTCATTCTTTTTGAATATCAATCCACATCTTACATTCATCTTTGGGTACCTCAGAAGAAAGACTGCTTCTAAATGATTTTCATTTGGATCGTTCATATGTTGGCTCACTACATCCACAGAAAAAGCAATGTCAGGCCTTGTATGTGGCAGATAAATAAGTTTTTACAAAATTCTTTGATACCTCCCTTTTTCATCTGGGATGTTATCCTCTTCTTTAGATGTTCGTCAATGGAGATCTATAGGAGTATCTGTTGGTTTGCGCCCCAACATTCATGTCTCTTTTAAGAAGTCATAAATATTTTCTTTGGGATATGACAAATGTTTGTTTTTTTGGATCTAGATACTTTCATTTTAAGCATGCATCAGTTTCAAGATCTTTGATCTCGAACTTAGAAGCCAATAATTGTTTCAATTTTGCTTATGTTGTTTGTAAGAATACTATCTACATATAGAATAAGTTCGACTATCATACCTTCTTTATTTAATTTCATGAACAAAGTATGATAAGCCCGACACTAATAGTACCCATTGGTAAGAATAGTCTTGGTGACCTTTTCAAATCATATGCTGGGAGGATTGTTTCAACCCATACAATGATTTCTTTAGTTTGTACACTAACTGATTATTTGTGTTGTTACTTAATCCTGGAGGTATCTTCATATACCCTTCTTTCTCAAGATCTCAATAAAGAAATGCATTTTTAATGTCCAGCTGATGTAAGGGCTAATCCTGGTTGACAACCAATGACAATAATACTTTTACCATGTTGAGTTTCAGCACAAAAATTGTTTCATAGTAGTCGATGCCATAATACCAAGTGAACCATTTTACTATAAGTCTAGACGAACTGTTTTATGCTCCCACATGCTTTGTATTTAACATTGAATACCCATTTGCACCCTCTAGTTTTTTTTCCAGGTGGCAGAGTTGTGATTCAAGTACTATTCTTTTCAAGGGTAAGAGTCTCTTCTTCCATATTCTTTTTCCAAGCACGAATATATAATATCCTTGGATTGAATTTGGGAGCTGCACATTATCTAAGTTCTGAACAAAATATTTCTAAGAGGATAATTTTTCATAGTTCACAAATTCTTCTATCGAGTGCTTTGTGCATTCTTGTGCTCTTTCCTCTTGGTTCTCATGATGTGTTGGCGCAATCTCTAGGCGATTACTTTGAGTATGTGGAGTTGGTTTTGTTGATTTGCATTTGTCTGTTATAGGTTCAACAAATTTCTTACTTCAGGTGTATACATAATGTTCTTAATTCTTAGTGGCAGCTATGGTATTAGAGGTTAATTTTTAGGTTGATTAGTGATGTAAGGATGAGAGTGAGTTTGTTAGCGATGTAAGGGAGGTGAGCTTGAGGTTCCTGAATGGTACCATAAATCTGATACTCTATAGCCTCCCCCTAAATGATAGATTTTGGGTAATATGGTTGGTTTTCAAAGAAGGTGACATCCATGAAGTTGCAAAATTTGTTGTTTTTGGAGTGTGACATTTAGTCCCTATTTTGTTTAAAGAGTAACTCACAAAAATGTATTTGATTGACTTCAGATCAAGTTTGGTATGACATGGTTGATATAGATGAACAAAAGCGATGTAACTGATACTTTTTAGTGATATATTAGAGGCGAAGGACTGAATACGGAGGTAGAATTTTATGAGGGTGTTGAGAGAGTTGTTAAAGTTTAATACTTTGTTGGACATCCTATTTCTTGGATTAGTGGATGTGAGAATTGCATCTCCCAAGAAAGTGTTTTGAGTACGTTGTTAATGAATAGAATTGAACGGGTCACTTCAAGTAGATTTTTTTATTTCTCTCGGCCATAAGCTTGTGTTGGGGTGTGTCACCACAAGAGCTTATATGAATGATGCCATTTTTGGATGATAAAGACCTAGAGTGGAGTTGCAGTAATCATTTGCATTATCAGTTTTGATAATTTGAATTTTGTTTTGAAATTGGGTGATGATCATATTGTGAAATGTTTCAAATATGCTGATAGTTTCAATTTTTTTTTTTTGCGAGAAAGGTCAAAGTGGTTTTGGTTTGATCATCAATGAAGGTGATAAGTTGCTAACCCCATTTATATTTTTAATTTTTATGTCATCTAGATATCATTATGAACTATGAAGAAGGGATGTGTTGGTTTGTATTTTAAGCTTGTGTATATTTGTCGAGTATGTTTAGTAAGTTGACAAATTTCACATTGATAAGCACTATATTTTTGTTGACAGATAAATGATGATACAATTTTTTAATATAATAGAAATTATGATGCTCATGGCGAAAATGACATAACATAACTTGACTATCATGATAAACAAACTCAGATGTAAGATTTGACTCTAACTCAAAGGATTATGAATGGTGAGATGGTCTTCTTGAGGTGAGTACTATTGAGCAGATAAATTCCATGATACATATACGCAGTGTCAATCAACTTACGAGTCCATCACCTAAAATTCACATAAATTAGGGTTGAAATTAGCAACACGATTCATCACACGAGTAAGTTTACTGATAAACAATAAATTGTAGTTAAGTTTAGGAACATATAACACATTGAAGAATAAGATCTTTTCTGAGTTTCACACTTCCTCTTCCTTCCACAGATGAGAGAGCGATTTGCGGTTTTAACTGCAACATGGTATTTGCAAGAATGGAAGGATTAGAAAGCAGTGATATCACTTGTATTGTAGTCAGATGCTTCAGAGTCTACTATCCATGGTTGATTCTTGTTGAGAGCAACAAAAACAAATCAAAGACTACATTGATGTGCTAGAAGGCTAATAGAGGACTCATAATGTTGTCCTAGAAGTCTTTGGAGAGCTTCAGGCTGTTTCTTGTTGAATGGACTATGTTCATGGGGCTTCTCTTCCTTTGATGTTGTATCTACTTGATTTTCCCCATCACCTTGGACTTTATTGGGCTTCCAAATTGTAGGATTTTCATAAATGCTCCAATACTTCTCCTTCAAATGATCAAACTTCTTGCAATGTTCACACCACGGTTTATTTCTCTTGGATTTGTTATACTGAGATGGTTTGTGAGTGTATAAAGCCGAGCTGTTAATATTTGTTATAATGGAATTACCTGCCATCATGAGCTTCTTCTTGCTCAATTCCTTTCGTACTTGAGCAAAGGGTTCTTGGATTGAGGGAAGATGTTTGATTCCCATGATTCCTTCTCTAACTTATCTAGTTTCTTGTTGAGTCCTAGAATGAATGATGATGTTTTTTGTCTGTTCAACAAGTGTTTTGTAAAGGGTAGAGTCTTGTGAGTACCTCAACGTGTATGTTTCATATTTATTTAGTTGGAGCCAATATTTGGAGAGAGTGTTCAAGCATCGAGTAACATTCAGGTCATGTAATCTAGTTTCAATGTTAAACAACTTAGAGGTGTTGTCAACACTTGAATAGGTATCCCTTGTAGCATCTCATATTTCTTTTACTGTTTTGTACAAGAGGAAGTTTTCTCTAATTTTCGTGGTCTTGGAATTGACAAGTCATGACATGACCAGGTGCTTTTCAATCATTTATGCCCAATATTTACGTTGAGTAATTTCTGGTTGCATGATTTTTTCAGTGAGGTGATCTTTTTTACTAGAACTGTTCATGAACACAAATTGAGCTATGGGAGGAAAATATTGTCCTGTAGTTTGTGATTAATGATACATGAATAGACTTCAGATGCTAAACATCCTAGGTTCCGGTTCAGACGTAATTTCTAGGAGGAAGAAGCAACTTTCATGTTGTATTTGGTCATCATTAAGATTTCCACTGGAGAGAGAAACTATTTGTAGTCAACATGAAATTTTCACTAGAAAATGAAATTTTTTGTCGCCAACACAAAATTTCCACTAAAGAGAAAGTGTGTCTCTGCCACAGGATTTCTGCTACAAAGAGAAAGTTCAAACCCAGTTGCGACACTTGTAGGCCTTGGATTTCCACCAGAGAGGGAAAATCCAACTGCAGGGTGCATATGATTTCCACTAGAGAAAAAGTTCATACTGGGTTGTGTTCGCTAGGATTTTTGCTAGAACTACGGATAATTTATACTAGAAATTGAAAGTTTCGGGAAATCAGCGACTGGAAAGCGCAAGTAAGTTTGTGGGCTACCTAGCGTTCACAGGGAGAGATCCGAATGTTAGAGAAAGCAGGAGCCAAAGCAAGGGAGCACTTGCAGGCTGACTGACATCTGCAGGGAGGATTCCGACGGCTGAAAAATAGAGATAGGTTTTCTCTCATGCATTCAATACTGTGTGGAATTTAGAAGGAACTTTCTCAGAGGGAAAAACTTTATAAATTTGCATTCATCTAATACAAGTAAATAACAAGTATATATATAGCTTAGACTAACCCTATGACACAAGTCAAGGGAAATCCAATCATCATGATGAGAAGGAAAGAAATAAAAGACAATAATGGATAATTAAGAGAGAATAACGCACCCTCCTAAACTGTGGGTTGGCTCATGTGATCACAAATACACACTTATCAAAATATCTTTCAATATAATTAAACAATTAGTCAATATAATTAAAAGACTTTCATGATCATTCATTTGTCCCTGCTATGAAGATTTATTATGGTTTACAGAGACATTACTTGCATCTTTCAAGGAGGAAAGAGCTAATGGAATCTTTCAAGCTGCTTCAATCTAGGGAGGTTCATGGCGGACTTCTGATTTCTAAAAAAGGTCCATATAGCTTTCGGCAAGAGTACCAGAAGTTGCTAGCTTCTCATCCAGAGGTTTGTACTGCATTATTGTTTTTAGGGTCTTTTACTACCACACAATTCTTATATATTTACATAACGACTAAATATTCATATTTACATACGTAACTTTCAAATCTTTGCATCACAAAAAAAAAAAAAAAACTATCCCTAACTTCTTAAATGTGAAATACAGCTTTTTCATGCATTGGCTTTCAATGCCAAGGTATTATAATTGTAAATATCAGCCTTTGGTGTTAGCTATGTAAATGCATAAGAATTGTGTGGTACATATCTAAATTTCCCTTGTTTTTAGTCTTCATATGAATAATATCCACATCCCATTTTATAATAGGTATGGAAGTACAATGACACAACCTTTGTTTCTGATTCTGCACTGGAAGAAATGCATGGAGTTATTCAAACATCTCAAGGTTTAAAAGAAACACATCTTCTTGCAACGGGTGGCATTAATTGCTCCATAAGGTGATAAGTAGACTTCGATTTTAATATTATTTTTTGAGTTAATTCTTTAACAGTAAGCTTTAATCTTTTTTTTATTATTATTCCTGTGAATTTGCTTTAAGATTAAATTTTGGCAGTGTTGCACTATGCTATGCTATTTTGTACTCTGTTGTTGCGTTGTTCAGTGTTGTTCTGTGTACTGTGCAGTAAAACAACTGTGTAGCCACTATTAAGCTCGTTGTCTCAAGTGCTGTAAGAGCTCAAGGTATTTGGTAAAAAATGTTGTTACGCTAATATGAGTTGGTTGAATGAACATAATGTGTATTATTATGAAATATTTGTTAAATAATAGGCAGCCTAGTACTTTTTGGTAACAATTAATTAGAATAATCTATTCTACTGTTGTTGAATCTTGCTTAAAACTTTGTATATGGAATGCCCGAACCATTCATTTTCTTAATAACATTTGTTGCCATACTTTTTTGATATTTATTCTTATTTAAATAGCAACTAATCGACAGTCATTTCATTACCAAATGACCCCTTCTCTTCATCTACTGCAATGTCAAGCAGCATATCTCCTCATATAAACAATTTTCTTCATCCATGGCTTCTTATAATTCTGTCATCAAAATGCAGATTAGAAACCCTTGCATTGATGTTGCTGCTAAACCATGGGCAACCATAATCCCATGGATTGGAAACTGTTCCATACATTCAATACTTGTTTGGGATCAGTTTTATTTTTTATATTCTGTTTTTGCTTTTGCTTTTGCTTTTATTTTAAAAGCATGTTTATTTAGTGTATTCTTTGCGTGTTTTTTTTTGTTTTAAAAAATAAATTAACTTATTTTTAAAAAGATCAAAATATCTATAATAACATGAACTTTAAAATATAAACACAACAAAATAAAAACAAAAGTGAACCCAAATATCCCCTCAATATTTCTTCACCAGTGATTCTGATGTTGTCCAAATTTTTAGATTCAACCTACTTATACAGGATGAGGACAGGATAATGAATTAATTGATGTGTTCAAGAGGTTTGTTGTCTTGCATTCACTTTTAGGAGGGAACTCATAGTCCTTAATTTTTGGAATTACTTTAGGAAGATTGCTTTTCACATTTAGAGTTAACACAACTAGAGATCGTTTGTATTAGTTATGATGAGTTAGATAAGTGATGTATATGAAATAAACTGTTACCTCGATGATCTACTTACATTTTATTGCTATAAGGCAAATAATTGAAGCTGAGTGAAAAAAAAAAGAAAACAAAATAAGCATGACAAAATGATATCAACCTTTTTTTGAAAGGTTTGGTTTCTTAAAAAAAAGTCAACTAACCAATTGAAAGGCACTGTCACTGATGTGGCCGTGAAGTGGCTTGGATCTATCTTAATCCTCCAATTTGAGAAAATTCTCCTTCCAGTTATTGTTTGCAAGAAAATGAAAGAGGAGCAAAACTCTTAACAATCAGAAATTTTATTGTACACAGTAGTTGCCAACAGCAATTGAGGCCATATCTTGATTGAATTTGATTTGCTTAATAACTCCACCTTTGAATTACAGATATTGATGGAGGTCAAAAGGTTCTGCTACAATATTCAATTTTCCAAATTGAATAAGTGAATGCATATTTTTTTTTAAAATACCAAAGACGGCTCTATATTAACTGGAATGGTGAAGAAGTAGTGAATATCCTGTTTTATGGTTGGTAGATGACAATATTTAAAGAATTGTGTTAGATTTACTATCAGTGGCAGGGAAATCTCCTTGGTTCAAGCATACTAATGAAATGGTTAAATCCCACACGATACATTAAGTTGTTCTAAATTTGTTTTTTTGGAATTTCTTGTGTATTTTGGATCTCAACTCATGAAACCTTAAATTCCTTTGCTTTTTTGGTTTCCTCTGATGCTGCTTTAGGGCCTTTCTGTCGTCATTAGGGATTAGACTCGGGAATGTTCTTTCAAGAATGAAAAAGACTTGCTTTTTTTGAGGGGTGCAACCTGTTAATTTTCTTGTGGGATGTGGCATCAAATATATTTTTGTTTGCAGAAATGCTTTGCATAATCATCATGAAACTAACATTCTCCACGAACTATGTCTGGCTGCATTGGCATATTAACACTAATAATACTATTCATGTTAACTTGGTAAGTTTCCCTCTATTAGTACTGTAGTTCTATTAGAGCTGGGCAAGGTAAATTTATTTAGCCTGAGCTGTCTCGTCATAATTTTAATTTCGGTTCAAGGTTCTGTAGCATATACTTCGACCTATAATCTAAACATTATATATATATATATATATATATATATATATATATATATATATATATGATTTGCATGTGGTGATCAAGATTATAAATTTGGATGTGAAAAGACTTGATGATATGAATGTCAGGCTTTTTGATTGTCAATTATAAAGAAAACCTGAAATTTTGACTTGAAATGTTGACTATTTGACATTCAGAAAGTGGTTGAAATTGTTGAAAACCATAGAAAATGTTACTTGATGCAAGTCAGAGGAGCACATGGCCTGGAGATTTTAATATTAAATTGAAAATGATTGCCAAAAGATTGGAAAAAAATCTGTGCGATAATATGGAATAAAACATCTTCTACATTCAAAACTAAAATTGCCACGTGAATAGAATAAATAATTTTATCCTAAAAAATATGCATTAACTTCAATAAATCTTTCTGCAATGGGAAATTCTCTTAAATTATGCAGGTAATGTTAGACTTAGGACCTGCTCCATCCACTTCCATGTGGTTGTACAGGCTGTAGATAAAGTAAAGCTCGGATTTAAACTATGATAAACCTCATGGATCTTTACAGGTATGTTAAATATAATCCAGTTTGGTCAAAACCGAGTGCCAAATGCAGCCTAAGTTGCATATTATCAAGCAATCTTGTCTATACTTAGCGCTCATTCTTTCATACTAAAGTGGTGACGATAATAGAAATTGTTGGTTGTTGAGGATGTTTGACTTGATGCTTAATGTCAAAGCATCAACATACCATATCATCAAATAATTGTCTTTGTGAAGATGATGTCAATTTTAGTTTGTTGTGGATCATAGTACATGATGATACTAGAGAATTCTATTGACTAGTAGTGCATTATGGACCTTAACGGTTTATGTAGAAGATGCCAAATAATAGCTTGCCCAACATTTGTGCAAAGATGCGAACATCATTGATGAGATTTTTATCATGAAAATAATAGTTGTTAATTCATCTCAACAACTATGAAGAAGCAATTTTCGCGCACAAATTTTTGGTGACGGTAACCATCATAATTTAATGATGGGGGTTGAATCTTTAGTTGAGCGGAACAGATAATGGCATTTTATATTATTATTTTTATGGTGGGGATGAATTAGAATAATTTAATGATTTCTAATTTATTTTTGATAAGACGTGATGGATTTATGTTGAATTATTGCAAGCAATTGATATTGATGATCAAACAAAATATTAAACACAGTAGGTCATTTAGAAACTTTGAAATTGAGGCTTGACTTGCGTCGTCAAAAAAAGCTCATTGTTCTCGAATAGCTTCTATTTGACTAGTTAAAAAGCTTGCGTTTGAATTGTTCGTTAAGCAAGTTGAACACGTACATACATTGAGCACGATTTAAATAACGAGCTGAATACAAAAAAGACTCGTACAATTTTATTTGGCTAATTTCAGCTTTGAACAATTGAATAATTAAATAATTAACATTTATTATTTATTTTGTATTATATAAGTCATAAATTTGTGATATAATAATTGATTTTTGGTATATTTATTATGTTTGTTTAAACAACAAGAACAACAAGCCTTTATCCCACTATGTGGGGTTGGCTACATGAATCCTTTTTCTCCATTGCGTCCTCTTGAGTGTCATTTTCATTTAATTCTGGCATATTAAGATTATTTTTTATACAATATGCCCAAGTCGTTTTAGGCTACATCTACCTTCTTAAAATAAGTGGAATCCAAAGCATCTATTTTCCGGATAGGATCATTAGATGGTCGACGTTTAATGTGATCAAAGCGTCTAAGTCGACTCTCTTTAATATTGTCCGCCACTGGAGCTACACCAACCCTATCACGGATATATTTATTTCGCATTTTGTTTCTAAGTGTCAAGCCACTCACCCACCTAAACATTCTCATCTCAGCAACACTTTCCTTTGTTTTATGCTTCTCTTTTAAGGGCCAACATTTGTGCATAAAGCATTACATGTCTCACAACCATCTTATAAAGTATTCCTTTTAGTTTAAGCAATGCTTTTCCATCACACAATAGGCCCGATGCATTCCTCCCTTCAACCAACCAACTTGAATCTACCAATAACATCCCATCTATATGACCATCACTTTGAACAATAGACCCGAGATATCTAAAATGATCACACCTTTTAATGATTTGATCACCCATAGTTACAACTCAGCCACTGCTACTAAAGTTACATTCCATGCATTCAGTTTTATATCTACTCACACGAAGGCCTTTAGACTCCAATAAATACCTTCATAATTCAAGTTTTTCCTGAACTTTTGCTCTAATCTTATTCACAAGAAGGATATCATCAAAGAAAAGCATACACCAGGGTTCATTCTCTTGTAAATGTCCAGTATGGGTATCCATAACTAAAGCATAAAGATATGGTCTTAAAGCCGACCTCTGATGTAATTCAACTGAAATAGGAAACTATTTTGTTGATCCTTTTTCTGTTCGAATACAAGTAACGACTTTAGTATAAATATCTTTAATGACTTGAATATAAATAATGCCAACACCTTTGTTCTCTAGAAATCCATTGTTTGTATAAACAAATATGAAACTTTAGTATTTTTATAATAATTCAAGCTAAATATGAGCCGAATAGGATCTACTGATGAATAGACAAATTCAAATGATTGAAACAAGAGCATGCTATGCACAAGCTATTCAGAACATGGGCCGATTTTGAACAATTACATTTTTGAATGATCCAAACAACAAATAAATAAACTCCGTGTTTGCTCTAGCTCGGCTGGTTTATGACCCTAGGCTTGACTATGATATTAGTTTATGCATGGTTAGGCAGACGAATAATTGATATAGGCTAGCTAGGTTATGGTTTAATAGAAACAATTTATGGAGGAAGATCTATCGTTATAATATTAATGGACATTGTAGAATAGCATCAAAGAAGAAGAAAACTTCTTGTTTTACTTGGTTAGCTTGAGAAGAAACCTTTAATATTGGCCATAATAAGATTGATACAGCATAACTTTGAAGTACATAGTCTTTGAGTAGAAATATAATTATGTGCACATAAGCTTTATTTAAGTCCAAGGATTTAAAGAAAATTAATTTCATTAATGCATGTAGCATCATTGAGTTATTAATCTTTTGGAGATTTCAATCGGTCAATCAAAAGATATTATTATGGTTTTTGAACCTTCACTTTATGTTATGCTATATGCTGCTGTTGAAAATACTTGTCACATCAACATTTACTTTGACATACCTGTATATCCAATTTTGAGAGAGCTATAAAAGAGAACTTAAACATATTCTTACTAATTTCACGGTTTCTGTTGGTTTGAGAGTTTTAATGCTTGATCTTGACATCTCTTAGTCTTTTATTATCTCTGATTTGAATTGCACTTAGAACTTATCATTATTTTGTTTTTATGAACTCCCCTTTTTCATTTAATTAATTATATGTATTCTGTAATCTTTTCTCAGTTTATATGGGATAAAAAATGTTCGATGGCGCGGTGATTATGGATCCAACTACATGCCGGCACCTGTTTGGCCCTCTTTGAGAGATTCTCATAATTGTGCACCTGGGATCTTTTCAAATTCAGCAGTATTTACAAATCTGCCTTCCAGTATATCTTGTATTAAAAGAATTGGAAGAAATACTCCAAATACAACTGATAATATTTCAAGCTTTCAACATGCCTTGTATCCTATATTTTCTTTATTCTTCTTTCAGTTTAATTATTTTTTCTTTTTTTAAAAGTAATTTGGGATCCCTTATATTTTGTGAGGCTTTCTCAATATGCTGAAAATTGTAGTACTTAACAGTGGATTACATGGTGACCACTCTTGGTTCAGGTGTTAGTGGTGGATCTGTTTATCTTCTGAACCTTAGAGAGCCATTGAATTTTAGTGAAAATTCTTCCCGCTTAAATAGAAGGATTAACAAAGTTTATTCATGTGATTGTACAATATGGACTGCTGACACCAGCTATTGCAGTACAAAAGCAGCAATCGGTTAGTTCTTTAAACTCTATATTCCGTTTCCTATTGATGTTGTGTGTCTGATTTGCTTGCTTTTTGGTTTTACATATCACCCAATTCTTATGTATTTACATATCCAACACCTACACATTAATTTTTTACATTTATACCTCCCAAACCTTTCATACCACCGTTTGAAATTTTAAAAAGTGAATTACACCTTTCCGTGCATAGGTAAGGTGGCATGTATGTAAAAATTGAAGTTTGGGATTAGATATGTAAGATGGTATGCAAGTAAATCTTCCCTTTTTTCCTCCCCGATTTATTTGATTTTGTTGCCTTAGTAGAATTTATTATGATAATGATTAGCTTGTAGGCTTATCCGTGAAGCAAAATTACAAAATATTTTAAAGTATTTTGAGTGGGAGTATGGGAGAATATAATGTAGTTTCCCCAGTTCAAAATTTGATATTTTCTTGCATAATTTTTTATGATGACCAATTCACTCCGTTAAAGAAATGATTGAGCAACCAAAACAATTGTGACTAAATAGAAATGGACTCGTGTTCTTGGATTGTGAACTATCCGATACTTTTTTCGATGTAGCAAGGGAAAGTGCTGTTGCTCATAAATTAAATGATAAAGTGGAGACTAATCAAACTTTTTACAGCAATGGCTTTTTTGTGTTTTTTTTTTGGGCATTTACATATATACCACACAATTCTTTTGTTTTTAACACCAATATATTATAAATGTAAAATCGAACTTTGGGTGCCAAATGTACAAAAACATAGAAATTGTGCGGTACATATGTAAATTTTCTTTTTTGTTTTGGATAGTTGCATGTCTATAGCTTAAGTCAGGAATACGGCAAGATTGAAGCCCATTCAATGAAAAATAAGCTTATAAGTAAAATAGTAAAATGAAAACTTTTACATCTGTTCTGATTTTAATTTAATTGATGACGAACATGTTTTATTTGATGTAGAAATGGCTATTGTACATGTACGTCAATATTCAATTCACAGTTGAGTTTTTATACTCAAAGAATGATGTGACCATATTTGTTTTAATTTTAGTAGTTAACAATAGGTTGATTGATTAGTGGGGCGATTAGCTTAAATCTATAAATATCCCATTTGGGGAGGATGATCTGAGTTGAATAAATGAATTCCTCTTCTTGCGTCTAATTTTTGTTTTCTTCTTTTGGGAGCTTGAGCAAAGCTTGAATCATTTAATTTGGATTGAGGATCCTGTCAAAATACCTTGTGTTTCCTGCTTTGCATGTGAAGATTCTTAGAACTAGTTCTCTTTTTCTCTCATAAACTTGTTTATTTTTTAGTTAGATTAAATTTAAAAAAAATGATCATCTTTGATTTGAGTATAATTGTGTAAAAATTGACATTTTATCATCCTTACTGGATATCTGTTGAATTTGCAATGTAAATATTGCAACTAATTTTTTATGAACGTCTAATTAGGAAATAAGATAATGACTTTTTTTTTGCTTTAGCAGGATCCAATTTTGGAGTGTCTTTGATCAATTTAGAGACAGGAAGGTCATCTCTTGTGTATCGCTCTAGAAGTGATGTTCTGTCACAACAATTTGATATTTCTGTAAGCTCGGATTTCATTAGCATTATATATGCTATTTTTTTTAAGTTATCAATGATTTGTTTTGTTTGTGTTGACTATATAGTGCATTTAATAAATTTCTGAGACCCCTCTCCCACCCCCAACAAATGAAATTGTCAAGTCAAAAAGAAAGGCCATAACAGTTGACCTGCACATGAAAATACAAGCTTGGAGTAGTTACGGGCATTTTGTTATCAGTGTTATAATACATCATTTCTTAGTGTTCATTGAGTTGATATACAATTCTTAAGCCTTGCGTGGTTTAAAGTTCTTGGTTGATGAATTAACCTGTGTAAACCGATTAGTGGGAGTAAAATGGTTTGCAATTGTCTCCTGATCATGTTCAAATACCGGTTAAACAATGAAAAACAATCTCAGAGAATTTGAAAGATTTGCAGTGAAGAAGGAATGCGGAAATTTGAGCTTTTAATGATTTCTTTGGTTGGTTAGATACAAAGCTAGAAGCGAAGATTTAAATAATTGCTAAAGGAAGAAAAAAAAAAACGTACAAATTTTGATGAAGTTAGCTATATATATGCGTGATATTAGTATAGTAGTTACAGATAAAGATATGAGAGAAAGTTGGAATTGCTATTTTGAGTGAATATCATTGATGAAATATAAGGAAGTCATTTTATAGAAGAAATGAGAGTAATTATGTAGTATGCATTATCTAATTAAGTCTAGTCATATTTGCTTTAAAGGAGATGTATAAGGTAAACTTTGGGGCTAAATTATGTTTTTAGTAAGATTTTGATATGGTTAACAAATTTGTTAATGAAAACCCAAATAAAAATGGTGCCGATTATCAAGTACTTGGTAAACAATTTGGAACTGGAGTCTTAAGACAATGGGAAAGATAAAAGATTGTGGCAATACAATGAATTTACTGGCTTTTTGAAAAAGGTTGAGATAATGATGTCAGCATTTAAGAAACAGTTATTTTTTATGGAAGAAGAAATATCTACCATGGAGTTGATTATTCTATTAAAAGCAAATATTGGAAAAGTATGATTTTCATTGTTTTTAGAAATGTTAAGTGGAGCACAGTAATTGTGTTTACTTTATGAAGAGAAATCTTAATTTCTAGTTATGTTTTTCTACTTTGCAATATTGATTTGTTCATTTAACCTTGAGGTGGTACTGTCTAAGAAAGGAAGCCCTTGCTTATTATTAGCATGAATTTATCAAGAAAAGATCAATTCATGGTGTTAGCAAAAATTGAAAACGGATCATAACCCAACAAGCCTATTGGTTCATTCAACTTTGTGAGGAACTGAAAAATATCTAATGATCACTGAACGTGGAATGATCACCACAACTAGTGGAAGAATTGAAAATGGAGTGGGATCGTAGAATCCACTTGCAAAGATACTTGTCAGAAATTTGGAGCCATAATATGTTTTTATAAGGCAATAGACCTCAAGGTATAAAATTAGCATTAATATTGAAAGGAAAATCAATAATAAACATAGTAGATACTAGTTTTTTAAAAATATACCAGCGGTCTTTTGCATTGTTTCTTGTGAAAAGCATGCTCCAAACAATGTTTTTCAAGACACCGATAGAAAATAAATGCCTAAAAGGGAGGTAGGACTCTAGGAAAAAATACAAAGGTGTATGTGTAAGTCTTGAAAGAAGGGAATCCTTGAAGGGCAGGCTATAAGAAAACTTTCAATGTCATTCTGTCTTCAACACTGAGGGTCTGTTTTGTTTGCTGCAAAAGAAATGCAGTGTAAAAAGAATGAAATGTAATTGAAATATTTTGGAGTTATTTGGTTCAATGTAAATAAAGACATGAACTTACATTTTCTTATTTGGTAGAAAATTAAATAAAATTGGTGTAAAGCATGATTGGTGGTGGCGACTGGATGGTGGGAGGTTGTTGTGGCAGGTGGGTGGTGGCCAAAGGGGGCGTCAGGCGCTAGCTATTAAAGCGGGTGGGGGAGAGTTGGAGGCTGCGGGTGGTCGCTGCCGCCGGTGGCGTGCATTTGGCAGCTATAGGCAGCCAATAGTGGAGGCGGGTGGGGGAGAGTTGGAGGCTGCGGGTGGTCGCTGCCGCCGGTGGCGTGCATTTGGCAGCTATAGGCAGCCAATAGTGGAGGTGGGTGGGGGAGAGTTGGAGGCTGCTGGTGGTCGCTGCCGCCGGTGGTGTGCAGTTGGCTGCGATAGGCAGCCGATAGTGGAGGCGGGTGGCGGTGGAGACCACTATAGTATACACTGTGTTTGGAAATTGCTCAAATTTACGAATTCATATTACACTTGTTTTTGAACTACATGGCGAATTCTAAATTTTCAAAAATTATACACAACATTTTGTTTTCTTACCAACCAAAATTCTGAAACTTTGAAACCCCCTGCATTTTATTTGCCTTACAACACAAACTCATCAAACCAAACATCCCCTAAATCAAGTGCTAGACAATATTCTCTATTTGTAGAAATTAGGCTTATTAAAAATTTTAAAATTACCCCCCTTGAATAAATATAAAGTACTAAACTAGCCTTAAATGAATTTTAAATCACTAATAATTAATTTAGAATAATAAAAGGAAATCACATACATGCACATGACCAAAGGCTAATGCAAATTGCATTGCATTTTGGATTAGCAAGTAGTTACCCTAGAAGAGAGAATCCCCAACGTGGAGGCCATGTGAACTTTTATTTCATTCAATTTTAAACACAAGTCAGCTGCAACTCAGCTCTATTTCTAGAAAGTGAGCGTATTAAAATATTACAAAATTGCCCTTCACCAAATAGCAAACTAAACTAAACTGACATTTTGTACACTAATAATTAATTTAAATGCATATAAAGAGCATAACAAACAACCAAATACTAATGGAACTTGAACTGAATAAATTTGTACTTTTTTCTCACATTATGTATTCTTGTGGTTACTCTAGTCATCCTCTTCTGCTAGGCCAGACAAATGGATTCTTGTTTAAGACAGATACATGATTTATGATGAGGTTCTTAAGTTCAAACATTGTCTCTGATAGGCGAAGAAGAATATGATTTCAATTATTTGATAGATTAGAATCTCTTCCTGACTTTTACACTTCTTTTCATGCATCTTTGTAATCAAATTAGATTCAGATTATTACTCTTTTTAATTTCTTTTTTGTTGATACCATTAGTTTCTTTTGTCTGTTGCAGGGAAATATTTTGTTATGTGGTGTTAGAAATGGAGCGATTCTTGCAATTGATGTTAGACAAAGACAACCCAAATGTTTTAAGGTTTCAGCTAGACCTGCATCAAGGATGCAAAATCCGCATAAAGAAGTAAGTGTATCTCTTGTTCGGGAGGGATATAAAACCTTCAAGCCAAAACTTTCAGTACCAACCTGTATATCTTGATTGTAAAGAGAAAAAAAAAAAAACCTGCATATCTTGAATAAGAGAGCAGTTGAAGTTTTGTAGTAAAAGGAGTCCACTATCTGATTGAGAAATAGTGAAAATTCATAAAAGAAATAATAATTTCTTATAAATGCCATTGAAGCAAAAGCAATACTATGAGTGTTATTTCTATACATGGAAACTATGTGATCATATATTTTTATGAGTGCTAAATAAAAAAAAGGATTATATGAAATCATGATTTATTTGTCTTTTAGATCGATAAGAAATATTGCAAGCTCATTGTTGGCTTTGTAATTATTGACATGAATTATTAAATTGCTACCTTTGTGTATGAGAAAAGAGTATTAATAACATCTGGATGTAATTTTAGTTGGAGCATATTTTCAAAAAATTTGGATTTTTTGTTTTTGAATATTAACTTACCATGACCTTTAAGATTATGATATTTCTAGTGGTAACATTAGTTGCATAAATTCTTAAGCAGCCCAGGAGAAATTCAAAATCTTCAAATGCAGTATTCATGTCTTCTGCAGTCTGCAGGTATCTTCTAGACGAGGTGTTTCATGAGTTGATTTATCAAATTTTTTTTCATTATACGCAGCCTACTTCTCTTCTGTACTTTTCTTAGTTATGTTTTACCATTATGCAGTGTCGTAGCACTTCAATCTGATGAACAATATTTCTTCGGCAGTTCAATGGATGGATCAGTGAGTTCTCATGTCCTCCTTTTTGAATACCTTCTGTGTATTTTAACTGTATGGTATTCAATGAGCCCAAATATTACTCCATTGATTTGTTGGCGTTTTCATTATTATCACAGCATGTGTAATGGCCAAAAATAGACCAGCTTCGTTCTTTTACAGGTGTCTCTAAATCATCCACATCTCAAATTTTATAACCAAATCTGGCGAAGTTATACTTGATCCTATGCCAGTGAGAGATGCTTTTTTGGGCTTTGCTACAAACCTATTGATTCTTCTTTATTCAAGTGGTTCCTATGCAGCTTCATTCACATCCTTAGTTTGGTTGTCTTCTTTATGAGTCCATGTCTATGACTCAATCCTTGACTAAAATACCTCAGCAACTGGCTTACTAAACCGGATAATGTATTTTTGGTTTGAGAAAATATTGAACTGCTACTATTTGAATCAGTTTTCATTTCATGCTTACAGTTCTCCTTTTCTCTCTCAAATGCTGAGAGGCACAGAGAAAAAAATAGGAGGAAGATTGGCAATGGGCAAGTAGTATTAATGAACTCTACCGTTGAACTTTTCTCTCTTCATTTCCATTCTTATGATCTCATGTATGTGGTAGTCCTATGGATATTAAGCTCAATTTTAGAATGGGGAATGGTCTCACATCAAATGCGGAACAACAGTTGAATTCTTAATATAGTTGCAGTGGCCCAGTTTCTCATGATTTTGAGTTAATTGGTGGCCATTTATAACTCTCCTGCCCTGAATTTAATCCCAACTTTTCACCTTTCTTACCATGGTAACATCATTAAATCAAACACAAGAAGTTTTGCCTTTATTCCCTCTCAACTTTAGGAGGAAAAAAAAACAAAGAAGGCGTAATCTAACAAAGCAATATGAGAGCTATGCATAGTGCTTCTGGGACCAGCTACTTCTTTCGTTTGAGAAAGATGGATTTCATATGGCCTTTTGTAGATGCCAGGTTCTTGTCCTGAGAGCTTATTCATTTCTAAAAGATTCATTAAGAAGTAGGCTTATTTTATGGAAGAATGGTTCTAAATTACTAAATTTACATCTTTCAGTCCTCTCATTTTGCGTAGTTCTCAAGCCAAGGAACCAAGGAATAGTCCGAGAATTGTTTAATTTTGTGAGAACAAACTTGTGACATTGCATTTATTATTTTAATTCCATGTTTTAGACATTCCGTTGTCCATTTGAGTTCTTTCAAACTCTTATTTGATCGAAATTTAAAAACACATCGTACAATTCCTATGTTTTTTGAGAAAATGAGAGCTTGAACTCAGCACCTTAGAATTCCATACTTTGTTTACAACCAATATGCTGTACGTTTGACACATGAAACATCTAAATTTTGATCTTTTTAGTATTTTTGATGTTGTGATGAATATTTAGATGTTATACAATTAAATATTAAGGTTTAGATTTCAATATCCAAATACCTAAGAAATGTGTGGTCTGTATATAAATCCTCTTGAAATAAATGCTTTAATTGTGAAGTGTGAACAATGACTGCATTAGAAAAATGTTTAATAATCATCGCCTCATTACTTTTCTTTACACAGATAAAACTCTTTGATCGTCGTTTTCTTAATAGAGCTGTCCAATCATATGAGGGCCACATGAATTCTCACAGCCATCTGCAACTTGGTGTCAATCCATCCGAAACATTCCTGCTGTCAGGTTTTTATTTTTTATTTTTAAATATTTTTCCGTGATATCTCTTGTTTGAGTCATGCTAAACTCCCGAAATTAATCTCTCCAAATAAGGCCACATCATCTTTTATGATGTATGTTATAAAAAATTGCAAAAATATAAGATTTTGAACCCAGTTATTTTAGTTAATTGGCATTTACATACATACGACACAATTCCTATATATTTACATATCTAACACCTAAACTTTACCTTTTGACACGTATACCTCCTAAATCTTTCATATCACATACAAAGTATCACCATCTAACTTTCAAAAAGTGAAATATATCTTTTCATGCATAACTAAAAAAACAATTGAAGTTTAGGAGTTAGATATGTAAATACATAAGAATCGAGTGGTATGTATCTGAGTCTCCCTT
Organism: Papilionanthe hookeriana x Papilionanthe teres; assembly: GCA_022702705.1. Taxonomy (NCBI): domain Eukaryota; kingdom Viridiplantae; phylum Streptophyta; class Magnoliopsida; order Asparagales; family Orchidaceae; genus Papilionanthe; species Papilionanthe hookeriana x Papilionanthe teres. The sequence continues at coordinate 45,673,516 of CM040439.1, read as the reverse complement.
TATTTATATGTAAAATGTTCTTATGGCTTGGAAACAAGTACAAGGGTCTATTAAATATAGAACTTAAAGAGGTAAATATGATATTTCATTAGTTATGAAGTTTTTCATTTTGTATAATATCTTATTAGATTTAAACCTCTCACTGCAAGCAAACTTTTTGTCTGTTAACATAATTTTCAGGTGGGGAAGATTGCATTGTGCGAATTTGGAGTATCAAAAGCAGTGAGTTAATCTTCCAAGAGAACGTCTCCAATTGCATCTTCTCTACCGTTTGCTGGCCTTCTTACGGAGACTTCTCATATGGTTGGCATTTTATCTCTCTTCCAAAACTCATTTTATTTTTTCTATAATATTTTTTGAAAAAAATTGATAAAATTCCTCAAATATATTCCATTTTTGTTAAAATTATTTGTAAGAAATCATAATTAAATTTAAACTTCTTGAATTTTCTGATAAATTCCTAAAAAATAATTAAAATTAATTGAAAATAAAATTACCTTTTGTGGACATTTTTTTTAACTGTAAAAATCATATTAGCAGTTCTTTTCTTATGTGAGACTTTTTTATTGGAAAATTCTATAGCAAAAGTGAAGAGAATGATTTACATACAACTTTCTTTTTTATTTACATGTCTGTAAATCCTAAATTTTAATATCTATTCCTGAAAATGATCCAAAACTGGCCGAGGTATTCTTTTAAACCGCTTGTTAAAGATAAATTAACATTACTATCAGTCACCTAACATTCACTTCGTTACACAAGCCGAGAAAGAAACTAAGCGCTATGTAACGGCGCTCCTCTTATAAATTGGTTCGAAAGAAACATGAACTTTCAATAGTTTCCTTGAAGAAGTTGACTACTTCTACCTCCAAAATTAGACGCAATTCGGCTCCGAAAACTGAACTAGTCGCTCATTCTGTGGAACTGCTATCCATGGATATGTTCAGAGGCTAATATACTCTGGTGTTGTTGGATTTGAGCGCCCGTTTTGAGAAGGACTCCGGAGGCTCAATATTATGAGATTGAGCTTAACACCTTCAAAGCTGCAATGAGTGGAATTTTATCAAACTACCTTTCTTGGAAGCTTAACGAACAAGGCAAGCTCACAACTGCAGAAATTGAGATTGAATCGACTACAATGGTACCTATCATCATTGACGCTTGTGCTACTGCACTTTACGCGAAATTACATATGATTCACCGACAATATGGCCTTATATGGAACGATATTCAAATCCGCCAATGTATGCCCGTGATGTTGAGCTCTCTTCCCTTCACTGATGCAATTCAAACCTTTAGAGTCTTTGAACCTCAAAATGTTTTGACGAATTACATCTACATTCCTGTCTATTCAGAAGGAGGCCAAAATGAAGGAAGGTCGATTTAAGAATGGAATGCTTACAAGTATGAAACTTATGTTCCCATTATGAAATCGCTCGGAATGCCCGTAAAATATGTTGACACCCGCCTCAAAGCGGGAAGTCCATAGTGGTTATATAAAGTGAAAATTGTCGAAAACCATTTTGATTTTTTGTGCATCTTTCCATCTAGCAATTACTCTGATAATTTCACCTTTGTTGCTACAATGTTTGCTCCTACTGCATCTGAAAATGATCAAGTTACCCGTTTCATCAAGTACAAGGAAGACAACCCTGAGTATCAGATGAGATGTTGTGAAGTTACAGCTAGCTTCGCCCTCCGTGCATTCTTCGCCCTTTGCCATGCACCCAAGACTGAATGTAATCCGACTTTGCTTGAGATATGAGCCCTAGAGATAGAAGATGTTAGATTGCAAGTTTAGTTCTCTCTTTCTTTTTGTATGTGAATACTGCTTTTCGAATTTTTAATGTTCTGAAGTGACATTGAATAATTCCGTATTTACAATTCCTAATATATATATTTAAAAGATGGACGGCAAGTATGTCTGTCCATCTTATATGTGTTAGTTCATGGAATCAAGTCCCGGTATAAATGTAAAAAATAAATATAACACCAACCAATTCCTATGTACTTGCACGAGCAACATCAAAATTTATATCTATATGTATTAGATATCTTATTCATTATTTGTTGTTCTTGAACAGGTTATGATGAATTTCTTAAGCACGGTGAGAACCCCTACGAGTCCACATGTAGCTGGGCAGTGTGGCTGGGTTCGCGTGAAGGGCTGCACTACATGCGTGGCGTCTGATTCACATTAGCATTGTTAAAGTTGAAGATTGTATTTGTAAGATTATCTATTCGAATCACATTCTATAATCTATTATTTAGTATTATCTATATATATATATATATATATATAATCTCAGAATTTAAGTTAAATTTGAGATGAGTGCAATGTATGAGATGAGTGCAATGTAAAAACCAAATTTGTTGTTTAATTATGCACTAAAATGCAAAAATTCACTCAACCGATATTTAATACATTCAACTCAACCAGCGGATTAACAATTTTAAGATATCAACTTTTTTTATTCTAGTTTCTATAATATAATTTTGTAAAGAGTGGCACCTTATGCACTCTCAGAACAACTCGCACGGACTTCGTGCTTGATATATAAACGAGATGAACATCAATAAAGATTTGTTCGTTCGTGTTTGGCTCGTTTTGCTTGTGCAGATACGCACATTTATAATCAATTAAAATTATTCATTTAAAAAATTAAATAAAATTATATTAAATTATATTTAAACGATATGTTAATATTAACAATATGAATTAAATCTTGTCCTAACTCTTAACATCCTAGAGCTGCGTAATTAGGGCTGTAAAAATGATTCTTTGTTCGCAAACTGTTTGTGTTCGGCTCATTAAGAAAATGAGCCGAACATAAACAAATTATATAAACGATCTCAACAATAGTTGCATGGGCTCGCTTGTGCGCTACACCCGGTAGGTTTACCATAATAGCTCTCCCAATGGGAAATAAATTCTCGACCCTTAATCACTTGTAAGAACAACTAAAATAAAGCACAAGCTAGCTCAGTAAGTGATATTTTTTTTTTTTTTTAATTAATCATGTTGCCGAATAGTAAATTCAACATTTGTAGGGTAATCAGACTTTGTAAAAAGTGATTTATGAAGTGCAATTAACTTTTCAATATTTAAAACAGTGATAATTTTTTTGTGATATAAAAGATTTAGATGGTATAAATATATAAAAAAAGTTGAGTTTAGGTGATAAATATGTAAATGTATATGAACTAGATGGTATGCATGTAAACGTTCTGGGGAAACATGTAAGCTTAACTCGCCATGATAAAAGTGCCAATTTATGCAATACTAATGTCCTGATCATAACAAGATATAATATGGTAAAAGTCAAATGATGTTTGTTTTATCATTTACATAGTGTAAATATAGTTCCCGATTATGTAAATGATTAAACAAATTGAATGCACATCTAATGGAGACTATTTTGACACATTATTATTATTATTATTATTATTATATATCTAAATATATATATTCAGGAGTGAAGAAAACGAAGTAAGGTGCAGTGGAGACATCAAACCTTGATTGAATGCACATGGAGGAGATCATCAGCTTTGACAATGGAGACTTCTACTTTGTTGCACGCCCCCGGCATTCATGTTCTGTTGGGAAAATTTTTTGTTATATTTTTGGTAATATTTTCTTTAATTTGTCAGGAATTAATTACATCAAAACCTAATTAAAGCATACTTAGATATATGGATAAAAAATGAAGTTAATGACCTTTTACTTATCTGGTATAAATCTAATTTATTTATTATATAAATAAAATATATCATAGCCTTTCAATCAATAAACTCATAGCCTTTCAGTCCTTGATTCCAATTGTTATTGCTATTTATTTATTTGTCTGTTTATAATTTTAAAAATGTACTATTAAGTCCGTTGGAGTTTTGTCAAAATAAAATCTCAATCAATAGATTCATTCATAACAATGGTGAGATCTTCATATATGTTTTCTTTAAATCTTATTAAAATTATTCTCATATATTTAATGTGTTAGGACTCCTATTGGAGCATCTTAAACCACTTTCATGTGACTTTTTAATGCTCATTTCAAAGACTAAAATTGAGTCAAGTGAAAGAACTACTCTTTTAGGAGGAATACTCATAGAGATTAAATTGTATGCTAATCCACCAAGAATACTCAATGGTAAGATCTTCATCAGTTTTAGCCTTGATGTGTCATCAAAAAATTATTATCATTAGACACAATTCGCGATGCATTTTGAGCAATAAACATTTCAAATTCAAATTATAGATTATTCGGGCATCGATTTCAACAAGTTTATAGTCGAATTTTGTATCTTAATAATACAAGTCTATGACACCGAATGTGATTCAATTCAAGTCCAAATAAGCCCTGATATTACACTTGAAGTGTATTCAAGGATTTTGTCGTATCAATTGAAATGCTAAATGATCTCTAAATTTGGCTAGTATATAGTCAAATTGAGTAGCTCAACGAGAGGAATCCAACAAGCTCAAGATCATCTAAATTATTACACTTAAAAAGAAGTGTAGGTGAATGACCGATGGCCGTTGTAGACCACCAGCTATTGCCAACCAACATAAGCAATTATTCCATCTAACTATGGTTTTTGTAACCACAAACTACTCATTCTGTAGCCAACTAACATTACTGTAGCTACCAAACATAGTTTATACAACCAACTATGATCATTATAACCACCAACTAGGGCTTTTGTTGTTGACTAGTGCTATTGTAGCCACCAACTATAGTTTTTGTAGCTAAATTATAATTTTTGTAGTCAAATTACTATTATAAAGTTGTGACTATTAGTTTTATAATCAAAATTTCCTATTTCAAGAGAAGAGTGAACATTTATAGTTTTAATTTTTTAGTGGATTGCTTTGACTGTGTCAGATCTTGTGATTATTTCCCTTTCTAGGATTTTTCACATAAAAAATCTAATAATCTATTCTCAATTTACGTGTGTGCTGAAAAATTTTAGATTTATCCATCATTGACATTTTTCTAATATACAACAATATGATCCTCTCTATGAGAAACAAAATCTAATCTTTATAGAAGTGTAAGCATTCTTTCAATAACTAACAAACATAATACACACAAGCATGAACCTTCTTTTTCCAATACCCCCCATTGCATAAGATAATGAAAATTTAGAGATGCCAAGCCTCTACTTTTTCCCCATTATAGGCATCACCTTGCCGATAAAGGAGCATTTTGTTTCCCCGTGCAGGTCTTATGTGTAGAATGGATACATCTAATAATGAGATATTTATAACTTCTATGTAAAGCCCGATAGTTAATATTAGCAAAAATTAGTGGGGGTTCATCAACTCCAAGGTTAAATATCAATCACAGATGGTCATATAGAAAAATCCCCTTCAGTGCTCCCTCATCAAATTCCTTAGGAAGCTAACCTCATGTATATTATTGGTTATACACATCCATCTTACGTAGTCGAACCAAATTAAAAAAAATAAGTCATAGTCTTACTCATTGTAGTTTCTAAGATTTTCATCTTTGGCTGAGATAATCCTCTAGCAACCTATTCTACTGAGACTCAAGCTCCCAAATATTGATTTATATGATAGGTCTCACTGCTAATATCAATTTCAATATTATACTAAAAAGTCCTCTTAAGGGTAAGCGACAGATTTTTGTTATCAGGAGTGAAGCTAGTGCATTTTGATGGATTAAGTGCGTACAAGAGGTTTAAAAGTGTATTAATATTTTTGAAAATGTATTTTTGGTGTTTGTTTCTTTTTTTTATTTGCAAATAAAGTAAAATGAAACATGCACAAATAAGAAAAATATTGCCCATTTTGAGAGGGCTCCCAAGGTGGTTACCTTCAATTTGCCCATTTTGATGATTATTTGAATTATTTTATATTTTTATAATTTTTAGAGATTTTTATTAATTTTAACATGAGAAAATATATTTTAATTTTTTTATTATCTAATTTTTATTTTTCATAGAGTCCACCGACCACAGTAAATCTAGCAAATTTATTTTTATATTTTTCTGACATTTATTTTATTTTTTATAATTTTTAAATTTAAAATAATGCCAAATATTTAAAAAACTAGGTCTTTTGATCATAGAAATGCCCTCTTACCCTAGAAAAATCAGAGAAGGCTCCTAGACTCACTAAGAACAGGCTCGCAAAATTTCATTTTATTTAAATAAATATTTTAGTTAATTATGATTTAAACAAGTTTTAATGTATTTAATTAATTTAAAAATAAATATAAGACAAATATTTTAATTTTTAGTCCACATTATTCTCCTCTGCTCATTGAGTACATGAGTATTATTATTTTATTTTTATGATTATTCTACACCAAGATATGCATTTTTAAATTTTGTATTTATTTAATTCCAAAATACCCTAATTTCATACTTAGCCGAGTCAGCGGTCGCATCATCCTCGTATCCCTAAAAGCACTATATGTCGTCTGGTTCGTGTATGGTTCTATGGTTCATTTAATGCTCAACTTGCCGCTCGTTCTATGGTTCATGTATCCTTCCCTCGTTCGACGTAATCTGGTTCGTCTGTTCGATACACATGGAAACAAACGACATCCGTTCATCATCCCCAATCATCCTAATCTGAGAGCCGTCCATATTCTAAACCTAATATCTATACTCAACCAAATCATTCACGGTTTGGTCCTACACCTTCATCAAAGTGATGATCTATACAGTTAAATACACATGAAATACAAGTTCTCTTCATAAAGGTTCAAACCGAGAACAAAATCAAAGTTTAAGGTTTAACCTTAGCCTAAGAGATGAGGCCTCAATTTAGTTTGCTTCTAAGCTTCTCCTTGAGTCCACAAACATCCTTCAAGTTTTGGCTTGAGTTGAGGTTGTAACTAGGTATGTTCTTGCTGAAATGGTGAATCCGGTTTGGTGTAGGCCTAGGATAGAGGGCTCGAGAAGGGCTGATTTCAATCAAGGAAGTGATTTTGAGATATGTTAATGCTTATGGGATAATCAATTTTGGATTTTGAGCAGATTGATTCCGAGGCCAAAAAATGACCTACATTTCAGTGGCTAAATTGGGCTTAGATGCTGGAAAATAAGGCGGGAAAATAGTTGGATTGCACTTAGGATTGATCTAAGGAGCTCTGGGAGAAATTTGACAGTGTTTCCCCTTAATTCATGCACCTCTTCCATTTTTGGCTATGGAGGGAGCAATTTATAACCCAGGCCAAGAAGGAAGCCATGGGCTGCCATTGACTAGTGTCTTTTAGCTTAGGTGGAGGGCAATTCGACGCAAGTGACCAATTGGGCTTTTGCCACATTGGATGGGTGTAATTTAGGTTTGAGCCATGGTGGGGGGCTCTCAGTTTTGGATTTTTCGACCACTAGGGCTGCTGTCCAGGCCAGGGGAGGTGGCTAGCTAAATCAGGGAGGTCAGTGAGTCTTAATGGTGATTAGCTTGTGGCTTGGGAAGGCTGGTTGCATGGGTTAGAGAGTTAAGCAATTTATGGGGAAAGGTTTGTTTAAATTGAGGGACCATTGGTTCATGGCTCAAAAGAGGGTTGACTTGGTGATGTGATTAGGATCTCAAAGGTTTAAGGATGGATGAGATGATTAAGCTTTTAATTAATCCAATATACTTTGGTTAGATTTTAAATTTTGGCTCAAAATAGGGTTTAGGCTTGGATTTTGATTTGGGCTTGGATTTAGAACAATTGAGGATTCAAATTGGCCTAAAAAAATTCAATGAGGATTTTAGGATATGGATTTTATGAAATTGAATTGATCATGTGATTTAATTTGGTGGAATTTGGAGTTGGGTTCAATTTTGGGGTAGTTGACTTGGGCTTGGAATTTGGGTTTGAAATTGGATGCAATTGGGCTTGTATTTGGTTCAAAATGGGCTTTATCATGATGAAATTTAATTTGGATTTGGAATTGGGTGAGTTTGAAATGAATTTTGTGGAAATTTGGGGTAATTTTGGGAGTTTAGGAATTTGGGGTAACTTGGGAATTTTGGATAATTTTGCTGGATTTAGGGGATTTTGGTAATTTTAAGGACTTCGGGGTAAATTAGGGTAATGTGAATGATTTTATGTGGTTTAACATGATTTTTTGATGGAATTTTAGGAATTTGGAACATTTTGGAAATTTTAGGGTTTTAGGGGCATTTTTGTAATTGTGGGGAAAACTGTGAGTATAAGGACAAAGTTGGATGTTTAGGGTGGAATTAGAATTGATGGGATAGGATAATTATGCAAGCCACCAAAAAGCCTCCCTAAATGCATAAGAGCCATTGAGGGCTCATTTTGGATGCTTCATATGTTGGTTCTAGCCACCCTGACCAAAGGCTAAGGGCTTGGGACCACACACGTGAGTTTCCAAAAGGTGCAATGAGATAGGTCAGTGCAAGTGATTTCTAGTTTTACGATGTGTGGGGAATTGTGATGAGTTTAAGTGTGTTGTGTAACTCTAAGGCTTGCATGTCCTACGGGGATTCTCTTTGAGCTTCCTTATAATGGTTTCATCCTTTTTAGTGCTAGAGGTCAGAACCATACATGTGAAACTCCAGAGAGAGCAAATAAGTGGTTTAGAATTTCTTAAGGGGAGTGTTCAATGACAAGTCCTCTAGGATAGTCAGCAGGAAAGTCTCATGGCTAGATCTTAAGCTTCTAGGGGAGAAACGAGATCTCATCTAGAAGTGAGGTCAACAAGCGCTAACAAACTGCACCGAAAAATACTTCCTAAAGTTTTCAAAGGAATTAATAATTCCCACAGGGAGTCCTTTGAACAACTTGAGAGTCGAATCTCTCAAATTAGTATTAAATAGCCGACACTTTAATGCCTCAGAGATCTTAAGAAGGCGGATTGCAGACTCAAAAGACATAATATGGGCAGCAAGGTTGCTTTGGCCCTTGTACAGTTCCAAGGAGGGAACCTTAAGCTTTGCTAAGGGCTTAAATTCCACAATATGCTCGGTGTACACATTCTTCATCTGTCTTTAGACTTCTATCGCTCTTGGTTGTGATCTCCCCTTTGAAGCGAATCTAGCACCATCCTGATACTGGGACTCTTCCACTTGCTTGACAAATTTGGTCTCCGATGGAGCTTGTGGTTTAGGAGCTGGTAGATCAAGTTGCAGGAGAGGCTGCGCCCTCCCTTCAAGCATCACTTGGGTCAATTCCATAATTTGACCAATCATCCAATCATGGAGTCCTTAAATTCATTGTTACACGAATTCTAGAAGGGACTCCACAATGGAGGCTTCTCCTTGATGTGTTTCTTCCTCACCCTGATATAGTCACTAGACATGACTTCACGCTCACCGCACCTTTTAGGATGTTGGATTCTAAATTATTCTGTGGATCACAAATAAGGAATGGAGTGTCGGTCAAATGAAATGAAAAAGGAGTAAGAGAAATGAGACAAAAATAATGCTTAATTTCTGTGGAATTGTGTCATCGTCCCTTTCTAATTAAAATGATCTTCCTATTTATAGATTATAAGAAGGGTATAACAAATTACATGATTGTTCCCGTTTGATGGGGACACTGCCATATTTTATGAGTCTTTAAAACTATACATATTTGTAACTTAATCATACTTGTTTTGACCCTGTAACAGCTATTAGTGTCTTTTCATAACTGTAACAACTCTTATCACTGCTCTTTATTTATGACTGCCTAACTTGGTCACTTACTATTCATTATGTCTGTCAAGTTTCATTCAGTCGGCTGAATGATCTTCGACCGCCTTTTCTTAGAAGAGCTATTGCAAAGACACGTTGCCCTTGGGAAAGATTATTCCATCAAACAGAGGGTGTATTACCGTTATCTGATAGACAAACTACATTCGGTCAATGTGTCTATATTGAAGTAATTCCCTTTGGGTGGTTGTTATCTTTGTAATGACAGAAGCTGGTTGCATAGGCGTCGACGCGGTCGCGCAGCGTTCATGGTTCGGTTGGTCTTTGGTTCGATCATATTCAGAGGTTGACTCATATAATGGTGAATATTCATACTTCAATTCTCTTTGTATGGTCCATCATATCTTCTCGAGATTCATGCAGACATATTTCAGATTTACTGTGTATATAGGCGAGCATTATAGTAGCAAAATATGGTCAATCATGTTTAATTTGCCTTTGAGATAAAAACAAAAAAAAAGTAATCTTTACTCTCCAACAGAAGGGGATAGGTTTTTTACAAAAATTGTCCCCATCATTGGAGAACATTATAGTAATAAATATTATTCTATTATTTTATGGATAGATAAAAATCTAAAACAAAAAGTTAAATCTTTATTAATAGAAGATATGATCCATTGAAATCTACCTTCATAAGAGAAAATTTATCTTCCTACACACTGGCGGTTACCCATTCCTTGTTTTATCAAACAAATAGAGACAACAGTTTGATGAGTAGAGAAAAAAATTATCAAAATTAATGTACGAGGCAATGCTTAAAACATTATTTTCTAATAACATTGAAGAAAATGAATTTTGATCCACATATAAATGAAGCCAACGGGAAATAGAAAAGAACTATGTTATAAATATAAATATTAAATTTTAGGGTTAACATATGTAAATATAAAAGAACTAAGTGGTATGCATGTAAATTTCCCTAATAAAATGCGTGGCGTGCGCATCGTGTTCATTACGTCACCAGCAGATCCCGTTTTCCGGGTCCCTTACGGCTGCTTCCGCTGGAGTGCAGCAGTCTCAGGCTGGGAAAGAAATCGTGGATCCAGCACCTAAAATAGAATTAGCTGTAGCATGCCAAGCCATCATATTTATGCCACGTGTGAAGAATGATTTTAGAGGTGGGGCCGACATGCGCGCTGGTTCCGGATCGAGCGTGGCGTATGGGGATAATTCTTGTCCTGTGGGAAGGAAGCGGACGCCCGTGAGGTTCCCTTTCTTCTGCCGGTTCTTGTCAGAAAAGGACGAGTAAATATGTGAAATTGCACGTTTCTTTACTGACGCCGCTGCACTTCTTTAAAGTTTTTATTTTTTATTTTTTTTTTTACATGTAAAGAGCTCAGCTCTTTTGCATTAAAAGCGTAATAAATTGTTGAGAATTTACATCTTTCTGACATTCATAATTGTTAGGGGCATTTACGAACGCATAGTTCTCATGGCATGTCTCAATCTATACTTTTATATTTACATATATTTTGAAAATTTTTATTTTATTTTTAGAAAAAACATAATAATAATAATAATAATAATAATAAATTTGATGTGATTTTTAAAATTTAAATATAAGATAAGTAAACATTAAACTTTAAATATTTGATACATAAATCTTATAAGAATTATATGATATGTATGTAACTCTCTTATAAGAGTTATATGATTTGTATGAAAATCTCACTAAATTATAATTGTATGATTAAAAATGTCAGCTTGGGGAGAAACTCAGCTCTCTTTACTTGAAAAGTATTTTCTGCCTTAAACAACACACTAAGGCCCCGTTAGTTTAGGGCGTCGCGGGGCGTCGCGGGGGCTTCGGCTGAATTTCGTTCGTTTGGATAGAGCGGCGCGGCGGAAGCGGGGACGAAGCGGGTACCACGCGGGCAGCGGCAATAAACCCCCGTTCGCAGCTTCCTCACGCGCTGTTTCTCATCCCTACCCCTCGCACCTCCCTTCGCCCGCCGATATCTCCTCGCTTCTCCGTTGCCTTTCTTCTTCCCTATCTACTCGAATCGGCCGATTTCGGGTAAAATTTGAGTAACTTTAGCCGATCTACTTCGCAGAGACTGAGGTATTTTGAGTATTATGAGCAATTTTTGCGATCTCCTTCTCTAGACCTCCCGCTTTCTCGACATATTTTCTCTGTTTCTACTTCATCTGTATCTGTGAAATGGCATGAGATGAGTCTTGGCCTTTGCGTTTTTCTGTGAAATGGCATGAGATTTTTCTAGATCTGATTGATATCTGAGTGTTGGCCTTTGCTTAAGCTTCGTCCGTATCCGGTTTGTTTAAGCTTAAGCTTCGTCTGGATCTGATTTTTCTGGATCTTGTTTGTTTAAGCTTAAGTGAAATGGCATGAGTAAGGGCATGAGATTTTCTCTGTTTCTATGCTTAAGCTTCGTCTGGATTTAATTCATGGATCTTTAACCGAGGATTGGAATTCTATTGTTGTCATTCTATCTTTGTTTCTATGCTTAACCTGTTATTCTTATCTCGTTGAAGTTCGAAAATTAAAATTATGTCCGATTGAAATTTGATAATACTTCACACATAAGTATGGGGGGCATCCTTTTCATTCCATCCTTCTAATTTTGCAATCTTATTTATTTTGGAAAAATATGAAAACAAATGAGCTTTATTGTGTTTTGTGAGCAATGATGTTGTCCAACAAAATCAATATGGACTACTGCCTGGTTGGACTTGCAAGCTCATACATAGAACATTGGATTATGGATGCAAATGCGATGAGGTGCAAAATACATAAAGATTTGGTGAATGGGTTATGGTATCTTTGTAAATGTTTTGGAGCTTAAAATTATATTGGTCTTAAGAGCTTTTGTTTTCAAGATTAAGTTCATAATGTGTTGTTCTTTGCTTCACCGTTTTTCGTTGGGGGTTCCATCAATCCGACCTCGCCGGAGGAGAGAATCTTTGGTGATATACTATATTAGATAAAGCCTGGATTGGCAATTGGCATTGCTACGTTAACATATAGATCATTGAATTTATATTACATCCAAAACTTTCTCAATAAATATAAGCTTCTATGTCTTGATTTTAATTTTCCCGCATATCTTGAGACAAATATTTTTGTAGCAGATGAATGTGCATTACTTTATGGGCTTTAAATTGAGCTTGAAATATTAGAGTTTCATCCCGAGCTACATGAAGCTTGAGAATTGGATAGTTTGTTGGCGTTTTTTAACTAGAAGCATATCTAACTATTTTCTGACATTTACTTTAAACAAAAGGGTCACTCTAAATGCTCCAAGAGAACAATAATGGTAAATATAAGAAGCTCTATGGTATGCAATCAACATGCATATTGTTTTGAATGATTCTGTCACATATTTTATTCATATCTCCATTACGATTCAAGGGGACATTATAGGAAGCATTTTGTATTATTTACAAGGATTACATTTCAGTGCCATTTACTGCTTCATTGAAATATGTTGTAACACTTGTGCTGTGGTTATTTTAAATAAAAAAGGGAACAATTTTGTGAAGAGGAAGGAAAAACAGAATAAAGATGTTCTAGAGGAAGAAATTGTAAATATTACTTGAACTGTAGGTTGGTGATTAATATATTTTCATTTTGAACATATCTATTTTTTTGTTTAACTGTTAGATTTAATTTTATGCCTTATGGGCTCTAGCGTGTGAGTTGGTTTATTTGTACTTATGGATGGACATGAAATGCGGCGAGCATTCGAGAGCATGAAATTGTAGAAATTTCAACTTAAAATGCCTTAAGAGTCGTATCATTGTAGAAATATTCATTTAAGTTCTTGTAGTGATGCAATTCAAGAGTTATAGTTTGCTTTTGATCGATCTACATTCAAACTGTTTTATCTAACTGTTAGCTTGAAAAAGTATGTCTGCCCTCATCTGATCAAATTTCAATAATGGGAGGCTTTGATCTCTGCCTTAGAAAATCACAGATTTGACTATGCCACTTAGATTTGCTTCTTTACCATTTTAGATTTCCTTATTGCGCTTCATCGTGAAGGAATGTTTCTTGTTGAATTTACTCGGTGATAGATATGCCATCGTAGTTAGTCGCTAACATTACGTACCTCTATCTCGATGTGGCCGACTTTTGCTCCTTTGAATTAGCAGTTGATAATCGTAGTTAGCCGATAATCGAATTTTCTCGCTCCTTTGAATTAGCAGACTTTGACTTTTATTGGTAGCAGGGTTTTCTCGCTCCTAATCCGATAGACGACCCTCAAACGCCGTAATGATCGTAGTTAGCCTCTATCTAATAACGACTTGTAATGATAAGCGAGGCTCGGTTTTATTTTTTTCTTGTTCTCGGGGCCTAATCATGTAATGTATTAGCTGTTTTTTTTTGGGGTAAAGATGTCTCGTTTTGTACTTATAGTGGTGTTATATACGTGAATTCCTATGTTGGAGGTGAATTCATGTAAGAATGAAAGCTTTGTACCTATCTCTTTCATCATCTAATAAAATTGCCATCCTTCTTCCCCGTGGACGTAGGTCATATTGACCGAACCACGTAAAATAATACGTCTTCTTTTATATGATCTGCAATTTTTTTTTTAAATTTCTGTTCAGCTTGGATGTGTTTAGAGTTTAAAGTTGAATGTATTTCGTTTCGAATTATTTTCAAATGTTATCCCAGTTATAAATTCCAATATATTTATTCTATATATGTGCTATAGCTTGCTATAACATGGCCAATAAGGGTAAAGAAATTGCTCAACACCGCAACATGGGAGAAGGAGGTAAAATATCTCTTTTGTGATCTATGCATAAAAGAGATAGATTTGGGAAATAGACCGTCAAGCTATCTAAATAAGGAAGGTTGGGAAAGTGTTGTGAAGGGTTTTACAGAAGCAACTGGGAGGACGTACGAAGGATCTCAACTTAAAAATAAATGGGATCAGCTGAAAAAGGATTGGAAGACGTGGAAAGATTTGAAAAATGGATGTACAGGTCTTGGTTGGAATCCAGAAAAACGTACCATAAATGCATCTGATGAGTGGTGGGCAGAACGACTTGTGGTAAGTATGTAGATATTTATTGCATAATTTCAAAAGTTTTGAAAATTATTCTATAAATTTAACTATTCCACTTTTGTCTCAGATTTTTCCCAATGCGAGGAAGTTTAAACAGGATGGAATTGAACCTGAACTCGAGGAAATAATGGATCAGATGTTCAAGGGTACCGTCGCCACTGGTAAGTATGCATGTGCACCCAGCGAGATTGGGTTTACTGAGACCCAGGATCTCGTGGCTGTCAGTCTATCTGATGATTCTCCAGTATTACCTAGCCTTGGACAAACTGAGATCCAGTCTAAGAATCGGTCAAAGCGTCCTCGCCTCGAAGGTAGGAAGAAGAGAGGAGCATCATCATACAGGGCTCAACTCTCCTACTTGGTCGAATCTTCCAATGATGCACCGTATAGAGTGTAGAGAACCTCGGTGAATGATGTGGTTTCACTTTTGGATGAGGATGAAGACATTTCACTTGATGATGACCTCTATTATTTCGCAGTTGAGTCTGCTACGAGATTCGATACACAGAGACTTCTTCATGGCAATATCCAAGCAACGTAGGGTGAAGTACCTACGACATTTCTATTACAGGAGGAACATGTGATCTGTAGTTTAATTTGCACATTTGGAGAACTATGCATTTGTAGTTTAATTTGCACATGACGAACATGTGACGTCTGGTTGTTTCTTTGAATGATAAATTTTGTTAACGTCGTTTTGTTTCGTCTTTCCGTTCATATTGCTCTCATAAGTATTTAAATTATGCATGTGACTTGAAATAAATCATCCATATGAATTCCTTAATTGATTTGGTTTCCCTTTTAATTCAGAGCAAAATCTAGAATGAATCCCGAGGAATGTCGTCGTATGAGGAGAAATGCAGCAATAAACTTGGCAATCGACTACTACAACACTTACGTCGACGCGTCCCCGATGTTACACATCAGCACAAATTGGGGAAAAATGGGTTGTCGAGATGTTAGAAGGACATCCAACTAGATTCCACAACATATTTAGAATGAGTCAGGAGGTATTCAAAGACCTTTTAGCGGAGCTTGTTGACTCTCATGGACTGCATGGGTCAACGAGGACAACAAATCGTGAGGTATTAGCAATCACTATTTATATACTTTCACAGAACGAGTCGATGCGTTCAGCCATGGAACGTTTTCAACATTCTTCAGAAACAATCAGTAGGTATTTCACAGTGGGCTTGAATGCTCTGAGGAGCCTGGGTAAAGATGTTATCAAGCCACTTGATCCCACATTTGCAGAAATACCGAGAGAGATTCGTAACGATCCTCGGTACATGCCGTTCTTTAAGGTAATTCATTTGAATTTGATTGTTTTATTTCTGAATCTATCTACAATTAATGTGTCTAAACATTATAGGATTGTATCAGAGCAATTGATGGAACACATGTCGATGCTCGTGTTTCGGACAGTGAGAAAATTCCATTTATAGGCCGAAGTGGAATACCAACACAAAACGTCATGGCGGTATGCGATTTTAACATGTGTTTTACATTTGTCATGCCTGGTTGGGAGGGTAGTGCACATGACAGCAAAATATTTAAAAGTGCAACGAGAAATGAACGCTATTGTTTCCCGCATCCACCAAATGGTATGTGTATTCAAACAAAATTCAATTATGTGATTTCCAAACATAAAAAAATACTAACAAATTTTAAACAGGAAAATATTATCTGGTGGATGCCGGTTATCCAATGCAAATGGGTTATATGAAGCCATTCCCGGATACAAGGTATCATATACCCGACTTTGAAAGAGCAAGCAATGTGACACGAACCCGGAAGGAGGTCTTCAACAAACGACATTCTTCCTTACGAGGCGTGATCGAGAGGACATTTGGTGTTTGGAAGAAAAAATGGGTTATACTGCGAGACATGCCGCCGTATACATTTTCTAAACAGGTGCAGATCGCGAGACATTTGGTGTTTGGAAGAAAAAACAGGTAAATATTTTTAGTTTAAAGCTTTAAATATATATTTATATATATATATATATATATATATGAAAATATATATTTTTTAAAGACAATCGTTAATATAAATAATCAAAATTTTTCGCTAAACATTTCAAAATATATTTTATATTTATTATTTTCAATATTTAAAACGTTAAATTTTAAAAAGAACTCGTATTTACAAAACCCGTATATCATATAAATAAATCAAAAATTTCAAAACAGCTTTAATAAACAAAGGCAGTACCGGTCATTTTTACGGAAAAAGTTGCCAATGAATTGCTATTCCCACGAATTCAACCGAACAGACAGCAATTGCTTCCTCATGAATTCAGAATCAGCACTGAAATCGAACCAAACAGGCCCTAAGAGTCATCGGTGATCCTTGGTCGTCCACCCTCCAACCGGTCAACCGGCAATCCTTGGCTGGCCAAACGGCCACCCTTGGCTAGCTAACCTCCAACCGACCATCTTTGGTTGCAACCTTCAACCATCTAATCTCCAATCGACTATCTAACCAGCTGGCCACCTTAGCCCGTCGATCGACAATCTCTATCAGCCTAAAAACTCTTGAATGATAAATTCAAACAACAAAATACTAGAATACCTACTGCTTAGCTCCTCAAGCTAGGTTAATTATGTAATTTATATATTTATCCTTTTATCTTCTATAAATAAGAAGACTATCACATGTAAAAGGGCTTTTGGGCTCTTCTCTCTCTACCCCTACAATATTGGTAGAACTCTCTCTCTCATTCTCAATGTAATCACTACAGTCAAGAAATAAAAATGGGCCAAAAAGATTAAGGATACTCCTCTTTGCCCCTATGGGGCAAATCTTGCACTCTCTCTTTCTCTCTCCCTCCCTCGATCCCGACGCTTTATCTCTTGGGTATGATCTACATGACAAAAATCTGATTTTTGACATCCTGAAGATGCGTTAGTGGATGATGATACCAACAATAAGAGGAGTACACTAAGGAAAAAATCCAGATAGACATTCTAAACACTAAAAACCAAACAAAAAGTCCCTCACACTCAAATCATTTGAGAATTCGTCTCTAAACTCCAAACAAAAAAAGCTCTGGAAAAAATTTCCTATATAGCAGCGACAACCTCCACGAATTATATGGTACATATCACCAAGTAGTGAGTCTAGGTGGTAACCTCAATGAAGACAACGACAAGCTCGACCAAAAACTTAATGAAAGGTTTGACCCAACCGAGGTGATGATCCAACTAAGTAAATGAGATAACATAAGAGCAACAATTGAGTTAAGCAAAGTTATATCCAAAAACGGACTGATGGTCTTCCCAAGGACCGGGTCTCCAATCAACACAGATCAAATTAATCCAAAAAAGGGTGCAAAAAACTACAAAATACTAATGGAGTAAGCTAGCAATTCACTAAAATTGTATCTTTTATACTTTAAGTCTTTCATTCTTATTGGAGCTTCGCTTACATGAAATAAGAGACTCGGGGGCTTCATGTATGACAAAAATGTCAGCTCCAAGAAAAAAATCAACTCACTGTACCTAGAAAAACCTTTATACGAGGAATAACACACCAAGAATCACCGAACATCCTTGGTCGTCCAACCTCCAACCGGCCAACCAACAACCTCGATAGGCCATCCTTGGTCAGCTAAACTCCAACCAGCCAACCGACCATCCTTGGCCAGCCAACCTCCAACTGGCCGACCACCTCAGCCTGTCGACTTATGAGCTCTACCGACCAAAGAACTTCTGAATGAAAGATCTAGACAACGAAAGACTAGAGCACCCTATGCTACTCTACTTAAAGTGAGGGTAAATATATAATTTAAAATTTATCCTTTTATCATTTATAAATAGGAAGACCATCACATGTAAAAGAGCCTCTAGGCTCTTCTCTCTCAACTCCTATCATGTAGGGAGAACTCTCTACCCTTCTCAATGCACTCACTAAATTCTACAAATAAAAGGGGCCGAAAACCCCTATGATACCCCTTTTTACCCCTATAAAGCAAGTCTCTCTCTCTCTCTCTCTCTCTCTCTCTCTCTCTCTCTCTCTCCCCCTCCCTCTCTCCCCGTCTATCCCTTGGCTTTATCTACATGACCCCATTTCAAAAGTTAAATAAGAACACAAGAAAGGCTAAAAAATACATTAAAAATTAGCTTTACAATAAAGCTCATATGAGAAAATAAACATAAACAAACCAAAGACAAAAAGTTACAGTAAAAAATGATAATATAAGAGATAAGGCCATATTGAGGGGTCTTTTTTATTTCAAGCAAAAGAAGTGTAGATTTCAAAGGAAAGAGCATTAATATTACAAATATTTGGTTTGAACTAGAAAGAACATAGAATAAAATTTTATTGAATTCCAAATTCACCCAAGAGGTCATTTGCAGTGTATTTTAAAATTGATGAATTGACCAAGTCTTGAATACATTATAAGTTGTGGACATTGTCATCCTCACTAAATACCACTATAATCATTACGATCAGTAGCCAGTGGCCATTGCCACCAAAGGTCATTGGTTACCATTGATCACTAACTTTTCCTGTTTTGCTATGAGTAATTATCAATGTTGTCCACTGCAAGCCAGTGGTAGCTGCAGATGTTGTCTATTACTAGCTATTGCAAATCGCTACCAAATTTGTTCTTCTTCTTCTAGTTTTGAAACAAATGCTAAACAAGAAGAAGAAAATTTTTAAAATTAATGAAACTACTTGTCGACTGTTTTTCCCTATGTGTTCAAAAACTTTTTCAACGTGGTTTGATACCAAAATAGTGGTGAAAAACTATGGACTAATCAAAAATGAAAATCCAACTCAAAGTAAGGTGTTGGATTCGGTATGATAGGATCTTTGAATGACATGAAGTTTTTCCTTGTTGTTACTGAAGAACTCGATATTGAATGTGTAGAAGCACCTGCCGATTCTAAAGAGCCCATGATTGAAGATGTGTCACTAGAATTTGAAGAAGAAATTAAATTAACAATAGACAATCTAAGAGAAGTAAATTTGGGGACCTAAGAGGACCCAAGGCCAATATTCATCAGCTCGTGACTTGATGATAGTGAAGCAAAAGAAATAGCCCAATTGTTAAAAGAATATAATGATTGCTTCGTTTGGAGCTATGATGAAATTCTAGGACTTGCCCTAGAGGTGGCGATCCATAAGCTCGAGATAAACCAAACTATAATCCTAGTAAAACAATCTCCAAGAAGATTGCTCATGGAAATAGAATAGTAGATTGTGGCCGAGGTCAAGCAATTAATCGATGACACTTCGGCAGAGAAAAATATTCAGTTTGGCTGACCAACATAGTTCCTATGAAGAAGAAAAATGGCAAAATCAGAATCTGCGCCAACTTTACAAACCTAAATAGAGCCTTTCCAAAAGGCAAATTCCCTCTTACCAATTGTGTCAGCACACGCTATTTATACATATATTGATAGTTGTCAAGCTACAATCAAATTGAAAAGTCTCTAAAAGATGAACTGAACACAACCTATCGGGATTTACTGCTATAAGGTAATGCCCTTTGAACTTAAACATACTGATGCGACATACCAGTGAGTTATGACCCAAATCTTCGATGAGCTCATCCAGAACTTAGTCGAGTGTTATGTGGATGATTTAGTCATTAGGAGTAGATAAAAGGACAACCACATATACGATCTAAGAATCATGTTTGAACAAATTTGAAAATTTATTCTAAGGATGAATCCCTTAAATTACGCCTTCGACGTCACCTCGGGGAAGCTTTTAGGATCTGTTGTTCGTAATCGTGGATTTAAAATTGACCCACTCAAGATTGAAGCAATTTTAAGTATGCTTCCTCAGAAGAATTTGAGACAACTAAAATCTTTCCAAGAAAAGTTGGTATATATAAGACGTTTCATATCTAACTTTTCAAGTAGGTGTCAACTTTACAACCTGCTTTTAAAATTACTAAGAAATATTTAACTGTACCTCCTATTTTAGGAGCCCCTGTCGCAAGAAGGCCTCTGATCCTCTACACTACGCCTTTAGATGACTCCCATGGAGCCTTGATATCCAAAGTCAATTGTGAGGGTAAAGAAAATGCATTAAATTACCTGAGTCGTCATTTAATTCCAACCAAAATAGTGTATCCTATAATTGAGAATCACTGCTTAGCTTTGATCTTCACTGTTCAAAAACTCAGGCACTACATGCTTTCTCACAAGTGGATCCTTATTTCTAAGATTAATTCCTACAATATCTAATGACTTGACTGACGCTCTCCAAAAGATTGGCCAAGTTTGCGATGATTCTACTCAAGTTCAACATAACTTTTGCACCTCGACATGCAATTAAAGGATAAATAATAATGAATTTCTTAGCAACACATTGACATGCTTAAAAGTTGAACACCTATTTATATGCATTTAATGCCTATTTTATATGATATTGCACTTTAATGGAATGTATTTTACATGTTTTTTGGTTTCAGGTATAGGAAATGGAACATTAGAGGAAATGAAGCAAAATGAGGCAAAATGGAGCAAAAATTGGTACCACAAGGCTTGGTGCTATAGCGCTAGCTTTTGGCACCATTGTGCCAGTTCTCAATGTGGACAACTACTTAGACCATAACTTTTGGTGCCATAGTGTCTTAGCACCCCAGTTTGGCGATATAGCGCCAGAGAAGGTTT